>JANAVB010036019.1:17163494-17633494 GCA_029216955.1 Iris pallida
TAGCATATTGTCCGATTAGACTCTAAGAATGATATGAGTCCATAAAGTAAGCAGAATATATCATGGTACTGAATGTAAAGCACGAGAGGATAATAAAGAAATAATACCAGCAATACCTGTATCATACATCGCAATCCTCTACCATCTTACCCTGCTAACTAACTCCATGCAGTCGCTAAATCTGAAGAGATCATCAGGTCCTCAGAGGACTAGCAAGATACATAATATACAAGCCAACATGTAACAGTAAAAATAAGCAAGAAACAATCAAGGGTATCCAACGAGACAAAATGAACCAAGACACAAGATCTAAACACGAGGATCCTAAGACACTGGCATGCCATACTAGAAATGGCTGGCTATAAACTACAATCAAGGCAAGTACTCATAATATATAATGTCTCAATCGTAGTCAAGGCAAGTACTCACAACCAAGACAGTAGCCAATCCTAGTATAAAATCCTATAGACCATAGTCAAGGTAAGTACTCATAATCTATAGAATGTCAAGTCAAATCCCACTCAAGTCATGTCAAGTCAAGTCAAGTTATAATCAAGTTGAGAAAATCGTGGTATGGGACTAGACGACTCTATCAAGCAACACGTATGAGACTAACACAGTGTAACAGGTAGAAAAATATCATAACAGAAACGGAACAAGAAACTAGAAACATGTAAAGTAAAACCATAACTGGATGAGTGTACTAGACATGGAATCAAGCAATCACGAATGTAAGGAAAAGAACCACATCGAGATGATGAACATGCATATAAATTATAATGTACAAGTTGGCAAGGTATACTTGCCTGGAGGTTGTACGGAGAACCAACAACGTATCGCCAATCACAAGTCAGAAAGTCCAAGTCATCACAACTGTCTCTGAAAGCTAAAATAAACGTTACCAACATTCTCAGAATAGTCAAATCAGCTAGGATTGCCTGTCCTTAAGTCCAATTCTGGACACAGGGGCAAAACGGTAATTTCGGGCAAAAACGGTGTCCGTCGTTGGACCCGCTTTGCACCGATAAGCGTGCCAGAGTCAATGGCCACTAAAGTCGTCAAACTACATGTCTACGGATCCGGTTTTCCGATATAAACCCAACCGTATGTCCAAAGTTGGATTTCGGCGGGCCATGCACAAAATCGCCCGTTGAGTGGAACCGTGGGGCCCGCAAAACGGTAATTTTACCAACTGTCTCAGAATCGGACCAAACTTGGCATACAGGACCAGAAAAACGATATGGTCCTGTTGGCACAAATTTCGTCTTGATATGACGAGCGTGCACAAAGTAATTGGAAAATTTGCAAAGTGCATGATACGGTGAATTTCGACGGATACGCATCAAATTCGTCGCGCACACGCGACCAATTTGAATTCCGTCAAAGCCCACACGACCACGAACTCGATACGCAACTTTTGATGCTTTCGGTTCGCGACCACGTCGCCCGGATTGGCGGGACGCACGTCAAGTCGAAGAATTTCTATGTTTTGAAAACAGATTTTTCGTCAACTTTGAAACGGTTTTAACAGGGATTTAATAGATGAAAAATAAAAGTAAAAGAGAGGTTTTGAATCGTATAGGTTGTCTAAAACTGTCTTCAAATAGAATCTCAAAATCGTGCATGGATTGGGAGAAAACTGTCCGTGAACTAGAGTCCTTGGGCTGGTTTTACTGTCCTGTTTCGACAGATTTTTGTCGAACTTTGGTTCGATCTATCGGACAACATAGTGCATCTAAATTCAAAGTAATTGAAGGCGTTTGGAGTCCTATATGTTACGAACATACCAGATCGAACGGTTCGTAAAACGTTCCCTTATATACGATGAAAAGCCGTCGCAAAGTCGGCTCCCCCCGCAGCTACTGCTGCTGTGCTGTGCGGGTGCTGCCTACACTGTGCGCGCTCCGACGCGTCTGTGGCCAGCCTGTGGCCGTCGTTGGCTGCGCACAGCGGCGCCAAGACTGGAGGAGGGGGTCGCCATCGCTGGGTTAGGGTTTTATCGTTTTTGATTTCCTCTATCATCCGAATATGTTCGGATATGAATATAGTCGGGAATCCTGCTGTGAATTTAGGGAGGGGTCGGGTTAGCTAAAAGGAGGGGCTCTCGGCCTGGGCTCATGGGGAAGGGCCTGGGCTGCTATGATGTTTGTTTCTTATTCTAATTCTTTTCTTTTTCTTTTTTTTTTTCTATTAGCTATTAATACTTGTATATATATATATATATATATATATATATATATATATATACACTTATATATTTTACATATACTATACATTTATATATATTCATTTATATATTTATACACATTTATGTATACAATCACATATATTTTTATATATATACACGTACACACATATCTTTATATATTTATGCATACATACACAGGTACACCTATATACATATATATATATATATATATATATATATATATATATATATATATATATATATATATATATATATATATATATATATATATATATATTCATAGCATAGTGTCTTATTCCTTGAAAAATGTATACACATATATATATACATATCATATATATAATCATAATCATAATAAAATACAATAAACCAATAATAATAAATAATAATAAATAATGATCCTAATGACAATCAATAATAGGCTGATTGTCATTCTTGATGGATACAACGCGCACACCACTTATCTAGTTTTAGAAGATCATACAAAATTTGTAAAATATTATTTAATAATAATAATACATATAATGTACATATAACAAATATTTAGAAAATAATTGCCAATTCCTAAATATATATGCAAAATATTTGCATTAACCAAACATGTCTACAAGACCGTACTTGGTCCCACTATATGCCTACCTGGGCTTGGATTTGACTTGGGTCCAATCTGGACAGGTTTGGTACAACAGGGTTCCCGAAAACTCAATAATATATTTAAATAATAAATACAAACCTTCGGCACGGGTTAAGTCACAACTTGGCCTAGTTTTCTCAGTTAGGACGTCACTATGGCTCGACCTTCCCTGGCATGGCTAATACACTAGTCTAGGCACTCTAATGCACTTTCAGTGCCACGATTTCTAGTCACCTTGTACTCCAAATTTAATCATGATTAAAAATCATCTACCGTAATAATTAACTAAATAATTATTTACAAAAAGTCTAAAATTACCATTTAAATCAAAATAAATAAAATAAAAATATTTTAAAAATTTCGGGAAGGGGAGCTACAGGGAATCCCAAGTCGATATCATTCTCGTGACTCTGCCTAAAAGTTTTGACGATTTCTACCTTAATTACAACGTGTCACGACCCGTACCCTAGAGTAAGGGAACGAGACGTGGGTACGTCCAGCCTACGCCGCAGTGTCGGCGGTAGAACGCTGTCCTAGGTCACAACATCTAACAGTTCCAGGTAATAAACAGTTATACTCTCCGAATGGGGGTGACATAACAGAATATATCTCAATCACAGCTAAGGTAGAATACGATAAGATAGAATGATATAAAAGATGCAAGATCCAATCCACAGGAAATACAGATAGAGGGAAAGCTAAGTATCTATGATAACTCCACTAACATCCAGAATAATACAGATCCAAATATATACAACTCAACTCCAATACTATGAAATAAGATAAAGACATATATGGAGCAACGATCTCTACTGCTAAGGGATCCGACTGGAAGTAAGGATCGCAAGTGTCCTCTAAGGCTGTCCCATAGAAAGTATCTATGCAGGCCTCCTCCTCGTCCTCTGTAAAAATTTCAACAGGTCCAATCAAGACGGAAACGAGCACATATCTCTCAAAACAGTTCATAACAGGTTAGGAGTATAAATCATGCAATAGAGTAAAATACAGTAAATGCTGAAAAGGAAGTACAGGAAAAACAGGAGATATTTGTAACTGAAAGTAAATACATGATAAGTAGAGACTATAAGTGGCTAAGTGATTTAGAGTACAATATGGTTATGTAAACGGCTTAGGGGCACATAAATACAACTAAGAGGCACATGAATACAGCTACTGGGGATAATGATCACATAACCAATTCTACTCACCCCGCCCCAATCAATACACAAGGATCCATTCAAGTTACGTTATAGGCACATGAATACAGCTAAAGATACATGACTCATGTAATAAGTAGTACATGAGGCACATGAAAGCACATGAGAACATGTAAATACATGAACTAGTACGAGTACAAGGAGTACCTGATGTACATGATAAAGTACATAAACATGAAATACCCGATGCACCCATAGAGGGATAACATCTCAGGAAAGGATCCATATAGTACTAATCCGTGAAGATACGTGTCAGCATCATGTAGAGTAATCTAGAGTAAGAATATAGTCCAGACAGGTATGAAAAGATCAGAGAATATACTCGCCTGCTATCTGAATGTCCAAGATGAAAGTACTGTCCGAAGAGTGGTGTCTGGCTCCTATTTAGAACAGTACAAGTCACAACAAGTCCAGAATAGTAATAAGATGTACTACAATGTATTCTACATGAATCTAGGTCAATCTAGACCAAAGTCAACTCTTGGTCAACTCTGGTCAACCCAAGAAGTCAAACTAGGTCAACCAAATCAAACCTAAGTCAAACAAGTCTCTAATAGTCTAACTAGTCTATTCTAGGTCTAACAAGACTAAACAAGACCAATCTAGACTCCATACTAGGCATTCAAGCCACCCATAGGACATAGGCTATACTATGCCTATGAACCAAACCATACACACATAACACAAGTCAAATTATATCTAACATAATACACTCTAATATAGAATACACACATTGATATATTATATAAGCTAATATAGAAATACATATAACATATAGGCTACTATATGCATACCACACATACATGTATATCTAATATATATAATAGTAGGCACACACACATTGACATATTATATATGATACCTATATATATATATATATATATATATATATATATATATATATATATATATATATATATATATATATATATATATATATATATATATACATATGTATAGAGAAAAAGGGGGACACATGTGCTCCTGTGTCATGTGTGTGTGTGTGTTAGTGAAGGCTTGAGAGTGTCACATGAATGTGTGTGATATATATGTGGGTGTCTCAAGAGGGTACAAGAGTGTGTGTAGTGAGATACAAGTGAGCATGTGTGTGTGTGTGATTAGGATATCCTGAAAACAGTGAATAGCATACCAGTGTGTGTGTGTGTTATAAGAGTGGGGAGTGATACACTTGTGTGTGTCAGTGTCAATTAGAAAACAGGGCCTGTGTTCAAACCTGGAAACAGTGAGGGAATAGGAACTGAATACAACAGGAATTAGGAGTAATGCATTCACAGGTTTTAGGAAAATATTTGACAGGAAACAGGAAAGTTTATAAAAGGAAAGAACATGGCTAATCCTAGGTTCACATGACAGTTAACTAATGAAATCAACATTCATTTCAGAATTCAGTTAAAATAGGAAAGAACCAACTCAACACCCATTTCGAAAAGGAAAGGAAATTAGTTCATCAGTGAACCAAGTACCCAACCCTGTGACAGTTAACCCTCAATCACACATTCATTTCAGTTAATAGATAGGAATGAGTAAATCTCAGGTTAAATAGAAATTCAGTTCAGGTATAGGAACATAACTCAGGTTATATGAAAAGTCTGGAAACAGAAAACATAATCTCTAACTCACATACCATTCAACCCAATCCCAATCATTCAACAGTGTGCTAATTAACAATATAAAACTGAAAATAATCTCAGTTATAAGAATGGAAGGGAAACCAATTCGATTTTAGTTAAAAATAGGAAGAACCAATTCTCAGTTAACCATTTCGAAGCCCAACTCAATTGTCAAAATCTTATCCTCAAATCCAAAGGCCAAATTCGAATGCAATATTTCATTAACATGAATCAACAAATATGTGAGAGTAAATTACAGTTGAAAAAACATCAATAACAGGAATTTAAATGGTTTCGGAATTAGAGGAAAACAGTGTATCAGCTAGTATCTGTTACCATGCAATTTACCCCATTTCGAAACCAAATCTACATCAAAACCTAAACTAACATGCAAACTAAATCTAACAGAGATTATATATCATATATGGATCCAATTTAGCAAGTAAAAACATGAATTAAATCATTTAAAACTGAAATAAAATAGTGAACAACTAAACACACTGCACACGCACAGTACACGCGCGTCACCGTGTCCGACACGACACGAGAGTTTGTGAAACTTTGGGAATCTTGTTTCAATCAGTGTCTCTACATGTGTGTCAAATTTTACGTGCCGACGTGGCGTGTCCGCTGTGCAAACGCACCCGAGCAGCAGGGCAAGCAACATGCTTGCACGCGCGCGCGTGCAACCGTGTGTCCGTGTGTCCGTAACGACTCGACACGACCCAAAATGTGCTTAGTGCAATGGAAAACCGTAAGCGAGGTTAAAACCCTAATTCCTATTCAAAAACATTACTGAAAACAGTTCAAAATATCCTTTGGGACATTTCATCAAACACATATATATACAAACTGATACGTGTCCGATACGGACACATATAGGACTCAAAACCTAGGGTTAGATAGTCCTACAGCTAGGGTCAGCCTAGGGCTTCCTAGATATACAATAAAAATAGAAATTTATTGAAGGGATTAGAATATTACCTAGGGATTTGAAATGTAACAAAAAGCCCCAAATGAGAGGATCCTCAAACCACCAAAACTCTTCCAAATTATTTCTTTCCTGAAATTACTCAACAACAACAGCAAGTACAATAATTTTAGGACCTATTGCAACTGGTTTGGGAGGAAATGAATTGAAATGGAATTTCTATGGATTAAAGAAGATGGAGACTCACCTCTTCCTCAACTTGCAAAATATTTCCAATGGAGGCTAGCCCTAATTTCTAGGAGGGGATTAAATAGGTGGGAATCCCTAGGCTTAGTGTGGCCGGCCAAGTGGGATTGGCTAGGGCTAGGTTCACTTGGTTTTGGGTTGGGCCTCTAAGGATAAAATCACAAGTCATGACTTGTGAAACCACAAGCCATTTACTATTCAAATCAATTCCAAATTTCCCCAAATTAAATCTAATTGGTTAATTATCACTAACTTAGGTCAAGCTAAGGTTCCTTAACCTAACCAAGTGGTCATGACCTAGGTTAGCCTCTAGGACAGTCTCCTAAGTCAACATTAGTCAAAGTCTAAAAACAGCACCAACTCAAATATACTAAAAATCACTTAAAAATTCTAATAAATATAATTAATACTAATAATTCCAAAATTTTAAAAAATGACCAAAATACCCTCAAGCTAGAAAAGTTGTAGTGACAAATCTACCCCCCTTAAAATAATTTTGTCCTCGAAATTAAAGGCGAAACAAACTGCTGAGAAGGATAGAAAAGTATACATCAAGGTCCAAAAAGATAGGGGTACCGGTCGCGCATCTCATCCTCCCGCTCCCAGGTAGACTCTCCTGGAGAATGATGCCTCCATGCGACGCGTACCAAGGGTATCACCTGGTTCCTCAGAACCTTCTCCCGGCGATTCAGAATCTCTACAGGCTGCTCTGGATAACAGAGAGTAGGTCCAACCTCAATCTCCGAATGATCGAGCACATGGCTAGGGTCAGCCACGTACCGTCACAACTGTGATACGTGGAATACGTTGTGAACTCCCACCAGTGCAGGTGGCAAGTCTAGCCGGTATGCCACGTCACCGACTCTTCCGCTGATAACGAAAGGGCCGATGAAGTGCGGGCTAAGCTTCCTACCTCCACCAAACCGTATCGTACCACGAATCGGAGATATCCGCAGAAAAACCATATCTCCAACCTAATCACAAGCAAGGTCTCAAGTTACTAAAATCAAACATGATCAATCAAACAAAACAACATACAACCTACTTCTAATCATCTCTCTAAATCTGTACCTCAAACTCCAACGGCCTCCGGTGGCTATCGGCCCAGTGTCGATGTCTGTCCTGCGCCACACGAAGTCAGTCCCTGATGAGCTTCACCTTCTCGGCTGTGTCAACAACCATCTCTGGTCCCAGTAAAGCTCGCTCTCCAACATCATCCCAAGATAAGGGTGTACGATACCTACGCCCGTACAGAGCCTCAAAATATGACATCTCAATGCTGGCCTGATAAATGTTGTTGTAAGCAAACTCCACAAAATATAGATAATCCTTCCAGGAACCTCCAAAATCCAGGACGCACGTCCGTAGTATGTCCTCAAGTGTCTGAATAGTCCTCTCTGACTGTCCGTCCGTCTGGGGGTGGTATGCAGTACTAAACTTGAGCTGAGTGCCCAAACTAGTCTGCAGACTCCTCCAGAAATGAGAAGTAAAGCGACTATCCCGATCTGAGATAATGCTGACGGGAACTCCGTGAATCCTGACTATCTACCTCATATACAACTTCGCAAGCCTCTCTGTAGACGTACCCACCTTGAATGGCAAGAAGTGGGCCGATTTGGTCAACCTATCAACGATGACCCAAATAGCGTCTTTTCCTCCTGGTGTACGCGGTAACCCAGATACGAAATCCATGGTGATATATTCCCACTTCCACTCTGGAATGGGCAACGGCTGCAATAATCCTCCGGGCCACTACCTCACTGCCTTGACCTGCTGACAGACCAAGCATCTAGCTACGAAGCGAGCTATCTCCCGCTTCATCCCGTACCACCAGATATGCTTTCGCAGATCCCTGTACATCTTGTTGGCACCAGGATGTATAGAGTACTGCGATCTGTGATCCTCCTGCATGATCTGCTCTCTGAGCTCCCTGCTAGGCGCACATAACCTGAAACCGTGCCTCAGGATACCATCCTCTGCAAGTGAAAACTCGCCATCCACCAACCCTGCACGAACCTGCTCTCGGATACACCGCAGGGCCACATCCTCAAACTGTGTCGCCTTGATCCTCTCCATCAAGTCTGACTGTATCTGAAGGCCCCATAGCTGTATCTGCACTCCTGGCACAATCACCTCAATCCCAAGGCTCTCCAAGTCTGCAAGCAAGTGCCGATCCATAGTCAAACACATGGCTGTCGGATACCTACTCAAGGCATCGGCAACCACATTGGCCTTCCCTGGGTGATACTGAAGTGAGATGTCAAAGTCCTTCATCAACTCTAGCCATCTGCGCTGCCTCATATTGATCTCTTTCTGTGTAAACACATACTTCAAGCCCTTGTGATCTGTAAAAATCTCCACCCTCTTGTCATACAGATAGTGCTTCCACAACTTCAGAGTAAAAATCACCACTGTCAGCTCCAGGTCATGGATAGGGTAGTTCTTCTCATGGGGACGTAATTCCCTGGAAGCATAGGTAATCACCTTCCCATGCTGCTGCAAGACACAACCCAGACCCTTCCCTGAAGCATCACTATAAATAGTGAATCCACCCGATCCTGAAGGCAATGTCAGAATTGGAGCTGTCGTAGGCCGCTTCTTCAACTCATCAAAAGCTGCCTGACACTCCTATGACCAAACAAACTCAGTATCCTTCCGGGTCAACCGAGTCAACGGCTCTGCAACCCGGAAGAAATCCTGCACAAATCTCCTGTAATATCCTGCCAGCCCCAGGAAACTCCTGATCTCTGCCAGTGAAGACGGCGCTGCCCAAGCCTCAACTACTATGATCTTCTTCGGGTCCACTGAGATACCATCTCCAGTCACCACATGACCCAAGAAGTCAACCATGTCTAGGAAGAACTCGCACTTCGAGAGCTTGCCATACAATCTCTCTCTCCTGAGTGTCTCCAGCACCACTCTCAAGTGCTCCTCGTGCTCCTTCTCTGTCTTAGAATACACCAGGACATCATCAATGAATACCACCACGAACTTGTCCAAGTACTGGTGGAACACCTTGTTCATAAGGTTCATAAACACTGCTGGTGCATTGGTCAGCCCAAACGGCATAACCAAAAACTCAAACTGCCCATACCGCACCCTGAAAGCGGTCTTGGGAATATCCTCCCTCTTCACCTTCACCTGGTGATAACCTGACCTCAAATCAATCTTGGAGAACACCCGAGCTCCGCTCAACTGATCAAATAGATCATCGATTCGTGACAGTGGGTATCTGTTCTTGATCGTCAGGTTGTTAAGTACCCTGTAGTCGAAACACATCCGTATCGACCCATCCTTCTTGGGTACGAAGAGTACCGGTGTACCCCAAGGTGAAGAACTCGATCGGATGAAGCCCTTGTCCTGCAGCTCATCCACCTGCTTCTTCAGCTCCACCAATTTACTGTTGTTTACTCGATAGACATGCTGAGATATCGGTTCCGCATCGAAAACCAAGTCTATCGAGAACTCTACATCCCTGTCCGGTAGAAGCCCTGGCAACTCCTCTGGAAATACGTCCATAAACTCTGCGATCAATAGATGTAGAGCCACCTGCTCCTCAACTGATGCTCCACAGAAGACTCCGCCGTCCTGTTCTGCCTGCCACCGGGTGTACTCAAACTCTGGCTCTCCTGGCGCCCCAAACAAAACTCTACCCCCTCGGCAGTCAATGCGGGCGTGGTGTCTACTCAGCCAGTCCATACCTAATATAATGTCATAGTTCGGTAGTGGCATGACGAGTTAACTCACTCCAACTCTCGGCCTTCTAATATGATGCTCCATCCTCTGCAAACATCACTCACGAGGATGACCCCACCCCCGATCGTGATCTTGCAGGTCCTAGGCAACGGTTCAGAAACCAGAATGTGTCTAATAGCATACGATACTGACATAAAGCTGTAGGAAGCCCCAGAATCAAAGAGTGCAAATGCTGGAAGGGTGTCGAGAAGAACCGAACCTGCTATCAGCTCTCCGATGGCCTCGGCATCCTCAGCCGCCATGGCGAAAGCTCGCCCCTGCTGTCCACCTCGTGCCTGCTGTTGGTGCTGCTGGAACCTCTGCTACTGGGTCTGCAGTGGCCCCCTCTGCTGGCCTGCTGGAGCCTTGGCTCCACCTCCCTGAGCTCTACGTCCAAAAGCCCCAGGACAATCCCTCAACTGGTGATATCTCGCACCATAAAGTAGGCACTTGCCTAGCTTCTTCCTGCACTCATGGATCATGTACCCCAGCTTCTTGCAGAAGGCACAAACGACTACCTGCTGCCCTCTCTGCTGTAAGTGCTGTACCTGCTGAAAAAGGTGCCCTACCCTGCTGCTGATACTGTTGCTGGTGCTGCTGCTGATACTGCTGAATGGCCTCTGCTGCTGATGCAGGAAGTGAGGCATCTTGGCCTGTCCCTGACTGCTGCTACCACCCTGGAAGTTACGACCTCTCTTCTGCTTCAGCCCTAGGTCGTCTTCCGCTGCCATAGCCCCAGAAAATATCTCAGCAAATGTAGCGTTCCGGTCACTCTTAGTCCACGACCGAACCTCTCTAATCAAGCCTCGACGAAACTTCCTCGCCTTCGTCTTCTCTGTCAAGTCATCTATAAATCGGGCCAGTCTAAAAAACTTCCCAGCATACTCAGCTACCGTCTGGTTTCCCTGAACCAGACCCTCGAACTGTGCCTCGATACCTCCCAAGGCCACATCAGGAAAGAACTGCTCCTTAAAAAGCTCCTTGAACTGGGCCCAAGTCTGGCCCTCAACTCCCATCCTGGGATCTGTCTGATACCACGCACGGGCTAAGTCCTGCATCTGGCTGCCCGCCGCCTCGATCTGGAGTCGAGCTGGTATCTCCGCCAGCCTGAAGATCTCCTCGATATGCTATATCCAGTCGTCTGCATAGTGGATGCCCTCTGTGCCGAAGAACTCTGGAGGGTACATCTTCTGGAAGTCTTGTATATCCTTCTCTCTCCGACGGGACTGCTGCTGGGTCCCCTGAGCTGTGATCATCTCGACTGTAGTGCAAACCAGCTGGTGTGCCTCATCGATCCCCTGACAGAAATTTGCAGTCTGTCTCGTCTGCTGCTACTGGTAGGACTCCAGAATCCTCTCCACGAAGGAGAAGAGATGTGCAGCATCTACCATTCCCGTAGGCGGAGGCTGCTACGATGGAAGGATATCATGAATCACAACGCACGGCCTCCTGACTGTTGGAGGTGCTCCTCCAAAAGCTGCAGAGACACCGACTCCTGAGGGCTGCACTGGCCCTGTGGCACCGGGAGCTGGCTGCTGCTGAGGTCGAGAGGTGCTAGACCCCTCTCCAGCGTCTTCCAGTCCAGGACGATGCGATCTCGTCTCAACCATCCTGGAGACATAGATCAAACAAGAAACAATTACTGAGAATGAATCGAAATATCAAAGGACGACAGTTTAAATTTCTAAGGAAGACAATAAGCAGCAAAAGTAGATATACGGAATCTGATAATGAGTTTTCCTAGTGTGATTGAGTACGTTCAAAAATATACTAATTCCTACTGCAGGCTGCAGTGATATTCTAGTTCGAATACCACTACATTTCCAAGAGAACCTGCATGGGCCACCACTAAAAACGTGTCACGACCCGCACCCTAAAGTAAGGGCACGAGACGTAGGTACGTCCAGCCTACGTCGCAGTGTCGGCGGTAGAACGCTATCCTAGGTCACAATATCTAATAGTTCCAGGTAATAAACAGTTATACTCCCCGAATGGGGGTGACATAACAGAATATATCTCAATCACAGCTAAGGTAGAATACGATAAAATAGAATGATATAAAAGATGCAAGATCCAATCCACAGGAAATACAGATAGAGAGAAAGCTAAGTGTCTAAGTTAACTCCACTAACATCCAGAATAATACAGATCCAAATATATACAACTCAACTCCAATACTATGAAATAAGATAAAGACATCTATGGAGCAACTGTCTCTACTGCTAAGGGATCCGACTGGAAGTCCGGATCGCAAGTGTCCTCTAAGGATGTCCCATAGAAAGTATCTAAGCAGGCCTCCTCCTCGTCCTCTGTAAAATTTTTAACAGGTCCAATCAGGACGGGAACGAGCACATATCGCTCAAAACAGTTCATAACAGGTTAGGAGTATAAATCATGCAATAGAGTAAAATACAGAAAATGCTGAAAAGGAAGTACAGAAAAAATAGGAGATATTTGTAACTGAAAGTAAATACATGATAAGTATAGACTGTAAGTGGTTAAGTGATTTAGAGTAATATGGTTATGTAAACGGCTTAGGGGCACATGAATACAACTAAGAGGCACATGAATACAGCTACTGGGGATAATGATCACATAACCAATTCTACTCACCCCGCCCCAATCAATACACAAGGATCCATTCAAGTTACGTTATAGGCACATGAATACAGCTAAATATACGTGACTCATGTAATGAGTAGTACATGAGGCACATGAAAGCATATGAGAACATGTAAATACATGAACTAGTACGAGTACAAGGAGTACCTGATGCATAAGATAAAGTACATGAACATAAAATACCCGATGCACCGGTAGAGGGATAACATCTCAGGAAAGGATCCATATATTACTAATCCATGAAGATACGTGTCAGCATCATGTAGAGTAATCTAGAGCAAGAATATAGTCCAGACAGGTATGAAAAGATCAGAAAATGTACTCGCCTGCTATCTGAATGTCCAAGATGAAAGTACTGTCCGAGGAGTGGTTTCTGGCTTCTATTTAGAACAGTACAAGTCACAACAAGTCCAGAATAGTAATAAGATGCACTACAATGCATTCTACATGAATCTAGGTCAATCTAGACCAAAGTCAACTCTTGGTCAACTCTGGTCAACCCTAGAAGTCAAACTAGGTCAACCAAGTCAAACCTAAGTCAAACAAGTCTATAATAGTCTAACTAGTCTATTCTAGGTCTAACAAGACTAAACAAGACCAATCTAGACTCCATACTAGGCATTCAAGCCACCCATAGGCCATAGGCTATACTATGCCTATGAACCAAACCATACACACATAACACAAGTCAAAATATATCTAATATAATACACTCTAATATAGAATACATACATTGATATATTACATAAGCTAATATAGAGATACATATAACATATAGGCTACTATATGCATACCACACATACATGTATATCTAATATATATAATAGTAGGCACACACACTTTGACATATTATATATGATACCTATATATATATATATATATATATATATATATATATATATATATATATATATATATATATATCAATACATATTTTTTTATACATATATTGAGATATATATATCGCAATATATATATATATCTCAATACATATATATATACATATGTATAGAGAAAAATGGGGACACATGTGCTCATGTGTCATGTGTGTGTGTGTTAGTGAAGGCTTGAGAGTGTCACATGAATGTGTGTGATATGTATGTGGGTGTCTTAAGAGGGTACAAGAGTTTGTGTAGTGAGATACATGTGAGCGTGTGTGTGTGTGATTAGGATATCTTGAAAACAGTGAATAGTATACCAGTGTGTGTGTGTGTGTGTGTTAAGAGTGGGGAGTGATACACTTGTGTGTGTCAGTGTCAATTAGAAAATAGGGCCTGTGTTCAAACCTGGAAACAGTAAGGGAATAGGAAATGAATACAACAGGAATTAGGAGTAATGCATTCACAGGTTTTAGGAAAATATTTGATAGGAAACAAGGAAGTTTATAAAAGGAAAGAACATGGCTAATCCTAGGTTCACATGACAGTTAACTAATGAAATCAACATTTATTTCAGAATTCAGTTAAAATAGGAAAGAACCAACTCAACAACCATTTCGAAAAGGAAAGGAAATCAGTTCATCAGTGAACCAAGTACCCAACCCTGTGACAGTTAACCCTCAATCACACATTCATTTCAGTTAATAGATAGGAATGAGTAAATCTCAGGTTAAATAGAAATTCAGTTCAGGTACAGGAACATAACTCAGGTTATATGAAAAGTCTGGAAACAGGAAACATAATCTCTAACTTACATACCATTCAACCCAATCCCAATCATTCAACAGTGTGCTAATTAACAATATAAAACTGGAAATAATCTCAGTTATAAGAATGGAAGGGAAACCAATTTGATTTCAGTTAAAAATAGGAAGAACCAATTCTCAGTTAACTATTTCGAAGCCCAACTCAATAGTCAAAATCTCATCCTCGAATCCAAAGGCCAAATTCGAATGCAATATTTCATTAACATGAATCAACAAATATGTGAGAGTATATTACAGTTGAAAAAACACCAATAACAGGGATTTAAATGGTTTAGGAATTAGAGGAAAACAGTGTATCAGCTAGTATCTGTTACCATGCAATTTACCCAATTTCGAAACCAAATCCACAGCAAAACCTAAACTAACATGCAAACTAAATCTAACAGAGATTATATATCATATATGGATCCAATTTAGTAAATAAAAACATGAATTAAATCATTTAAAACTGAAATAAAATAATGAACAACTAAACACACTGCACACGCACAGTGCACGCACAGTGCACGCGTGTCACCGTGTCCGATACGACACGAGAGTTCGTGAAACTCTGGGAATCTCGTGTCAGTCAGTGTCTCAACACGTGTGTCAAATTTCACGTACCGACGTGGCGTGTCCGCTGCGAAAACGCACCCGAGCAGCAGGGCAAGCAACCTGCCTGTGTGCGTGCGTGCAACCACGTGTCCGTGTGTCCGTGGCGACTCGACACGACCCAAAATGTGCTCAGTGCAATAGAAAACCATAAGTGAGGTTAAAATCCTAATTCCTATTCAAAAATATTGCCGAAAACAGTTCGAAATGCCCTTTGGGACATTTTATCAAACACATATATATACAAACTGATACGTGTCCGATACGGACACGTATAGGCCTCAAAACCTAGGGTTAGCTAGTCCTACAGCTAGGGTAGGCCTAGGGCTTCCTAGATATGCAATAAAAATAGAAATTTATGGAAGGGATTAGAATATTACCTAGGGATTTGAAATATAACAAAAAAAACCCCAAATGAGAGGATCCTTAAACCACCAAAACTCTCCCAAATTGTTTCTTTCCTAAAATTACTCAACAACAACAGCAAGTACAATAATTTTAGTACCTATTGCAATTGGTTTGGGGGGAAAATGAATTGAAATAGAATTTCTATGGATTAAAGAAGATGGAGACTCACCTCTTCCTCAACTTGCAAAAAATTCCTAATGGAGGCTAGCCCTAATTTCTAGGAGGGGATTAAATAGTTGGGAATCCCTAGGCTTAGTGTGGCCGGCCAAGTGGGATGGGCTAGGGCTAGGTTCACTTGGTTTTGGGTTGGGCCTCTAAGGCTAAAATCACAAGTCATGACTTGTGAAACCACAAGCCATTTACTATTCAAATCAATTTCTAATTTCCCCAAATTAAATCTAATTGGTTAATTATCACTAACCCAGGTCAAGCTAAGGTTCCTTAACCTAACAAAGTAGTCATGACCTAGGTTAGCCTCTAGGACAGTCTCCTAAGTCAACATTAGTCAAAGTCTAAAAATAGCACGAACTCAAATATACTAAAAATCACTTAAAAATTCTAATAAATATAATTAATACTAATAATTCCAAATTAATTCCAAAATTTTAAAAAATAACCAAAATACCCTCAAGCTAGAAAAGTGGTAGTGACAAAACATGAACAAAAGGTTGTATAGTTTGGCAGAACTTACAAAAGAGCTACAGGATGCTAAATCTCTCTTTAGGCAGAGTGGTCATGTTTTTGTTTCTGAAAAGGCTTCTACTTCTAAGCTAAAAGGCGGTAAGAAGAAGAATAACATTCAGAAACAGAAAAACTCAGCAAAGAAGGGCATGGCACCTCAAGGCGCGGTGAAAATGCCGAAAGGCAAATATTTCAAGTGCAAAGGGTCATGACATTGGAAGACTGATTGTCCACTTCTCAAACAAGGGAACAAAGAAGGTATATCTCATTTACTAGTAGTTTAAACATGTTTAGCGGTGTTATCTATCGACACCTGGTGTATAGATACAGGAGCCACTAATCATGTCTGTAATACATTATAGGGGTTCCAGGTAACCAGACGGCTCAGTGATGGAGAGATATGCTTGTTCATGGGTGATGCTACAAAATTATCGGTCGTTGCATTAGGAGATGTTACTTTATCTTTTGGTAGAAATAAGTCTTTGACATTGAGAGATTGTCATTATGCACCTTCACTTAGAAGGAATTTAGTTTCTTTTTCTATGTTAGTTAAGGATGGATATTCAGTTTATTTTAATGACAATATTGTTATTAGAAAGAATAAACATTTTATCTGTTATGATGCATTGGTTGATAATTTGTATGTCATTAATCCTATTTCGCCCACAATGCAACTTATGAAAATGAATAATATGTCATCTAACTTAAATAAGAGAAAAGAACCTTCTTGTATGAACCAAACATATCTTTGGCACTTGCGATTGGGGCATATTAACCTAAGAAAGATTCAAAGACTGGTTGAAGATGGACCTTTGAGTTCATTGGAAGTGGAGGTATTACCAGTCTGTGAATCCTGCTTGGAAGGTAAAATGACCAAAAGGCCTTTTACGGCAAAGGGGTATAGGGCCAAAGATGTGTTGGAATTGGTTCATTCTGATTTGTGTGGACCCATGACTATCCAAGCTAGAGGTGGCTTTGAATATTCTGTCACATTTATTGACGATTATTCAAGGTATGGATACATTTATTTGATGCGCCGTAAGTCTGAGTGCTTTGAGAAATTCAAAGAGTACAAGGCTGAAATGGAGAAACGTCATGAAAAATATATTAAGTCATTACGATCAGATCGTGGTGGCGGGTACCTCTTTGGAGAGTTTAGGGTTTATTTATCAAAGGCTGGGATTGCCACGCCCCGCTTCCGTAGGAGCGATCGTCCTCGCTAAGGCATGATGCCACACGGGCCTAGGTTGCGCCCGTGCAAGGCCATGTCCAGAAACGGCCGATTTGAGCTAGGCCACAGAGTCGCACAGAGTGTCCCCATTGCACCGGAAAGTAAATGAACACAAATTAAAGCGAATTCAAACTCTTTATTGATATTCAAGAAGTTTACAAGCGGTGCTAGGCCGATATTACAAATCGCTCAAGCTCTCTCTCTCTGAAACATAAAAGGCGTGCCAAGTGGCTTACAAGATAGAATGATACATGGCGATGTTCCGATACATTATGTCCTGTATAGGGTGCTTCAGCTTCTTACAATGCTCCAAGGCTCCAGAGATAGCTCCGTGCCTTAGCACGTTCAAGGAAAGTTCCGCACCCGGCGATGTCTCCTGCATCCTGCAAGCAGACTGTGGGATTATCAGTACATTGTCATGCACTGGTGGGGAGGCTAGCTCGCCCACAATGCTATCATTACCAAACACGTTCCATTTACTTTTGTGCACCGTCTATCATTCATTGTCTTTCTAATCTTGCCTTAGGATTAGTTTCATGGCATATTTCGTAACCTATCTCGTGTTACCGAATTCAAGTGTCTATATGAAAATGCATGCACGACATACCCATACTTATCGTTCGGCCTTCCCTGTCCAGAGTAAGCCAAGTTAGTCAATAATTCACATATAATAACTTAACGTGATTTATGTAAACATTCAATGTTAAGAGCATGTCCCTGCCTCAGGTTCTACCACGTCGTGGGCATGTTCTAGCACGTCGTAGGCACGTTATCTAAAACGTCATAGGCATGTTCAGAGTGTTACATTTCAAGCATGTTCAGGAGTATTACATTTCGGGCAATGTTCAGAGTGTTATATTTCAGGCATGTTCAGGACGTTACGTTTCAAGCATGTTCAGGATGTTACATTTCCAGCATGTTCAGAACGTTATATTTCAAGCATGTTCAGGAGGCACTTCCTTTAGTTAACTTAGATTACTTGTTTCAATGCAAGGACTTGCACGTGAATTGCCACCAGCATAGTCCACTTAATCTACATGCATGGGTCGCTGGCATCGCAAGCCATTTTGGACATATCACGTGGGCATTCTCACCTATCGAAGTGTGATGGCTGGTACACCTTGATAGTCTCTTGAAATGTGTGGTCTTACGTCTCTTTGAGTGGCCTAGCCTCCACTAAAAGCAGCCCGTAAGCCCCATGTCTGATTCCGCCTAGGCCGGCCACGGTATTCCCCCCATCGCCCATGCCGCAGAATCCTTCCTCATGACCGCCACGGTATTCCCCTCATCGCCCGTGCCATTTGTCCACCACCATTTCGTATTGACTTGTCATTTAACTTAACGACTGTCTTTAGCCATAATGCATTATCGACCAAGTTGGCGTCCGTGCAGCGCGGGTAGCGACCCCCGTTGCACGTGCCCGTCATACCTGTCGCTAACGTCTTTCATGTCTTATCTTTTATTTACTCTTTTATTTCTTTCTTTCACTTGTTCGTTCATTCATTCATTTTTCACGTATTCATTTATTCATTCATTCATACATTATACAACTCTTCGTGTGAGAGTCGCATTGGCGACCCATCGGTCCCGAAGTCTTTCAATGTTGCTATACTCTACTCGGAACGACTATGTCGATAGTCTTCCGTTTTATTGTTGTAACCCATTCATTATTTCATTGTTGAACGCGTAAGGGACTTGAACGTAAGCTTGTGCCTTAGCACGAGCGTGGAGCACGATGCGAGAGTTCTTATATTTTCTATGTTTCTTTCCATATTCTATACAAGCATGCAAGATGGGATTATTCCCTTAACTAGGTGCGTTGAGTCATTTATTTATTAGCATGCACGGTGTTATCGCCTAGCGATTCTATTAATAGTGTCAGTATTGTTATGTGTCTAGGCTAAGCAGAGACGGGTTCATCGGAGCCATCCACCTTAGCGATGTTCACATCGGCCGAGCGATACTTCGAGCGCACATTTGAAAGTCTAAGTCTGGATTCATCTTGACGGGCCAATATAATCCTTGCATCGATTCTTCATCAGGTCGATGCCAACTCTTCGGGTCGACGGCTCGTTTTAGTCGTTGCACTTGTCGTTTGAATCGGCGTTCCGCTAGGGCGGAGCGGGTCATTACATAATACAACACTCAAAATAAGTCTCGTCCTCGAGACTTCCTGAGTGCAGGTCATCCTACCGTTCCTTAACTCGTGTCAACGTGTTTCTTAGACAATTCTATCGAACGGCTCTATCGTTCGATGGCATCGAACCATGCTCGGTTATCCTTCCAAGTTTTATGTCGCATGTGTTTGGTGAATTTATGACTTTTTCACTCATGTTAGAGTTGATGGTACTAATTTACTTAAAGTGTTTCTTCGTCTTGGTTGCTATTTCTTCGGGTCATGGGACTGAAATAGTCGTACGAGGCACGTTGTAATTCGTCAAATGCGCGGGTCGTGGGCTGAGGCAAACTTACTTTCGTTTATCTCGGTCATCGAGATGACCCGATTCGCTTCTCAAGCGTTCTTGTCTACGAAATCAGTATGATTTATTCTTAGCGGGGTCGACCAAATCTAAGTAATTTTCGTCCGATTCAAGACCAAGTATTGCACTATCATCGAGTATATCTTTCTATCAATGGTTTAATTTGTCATACCAACTTTTACTTGTACGATATCTATTCCACATCATTCACTTGTTTAGGGCCAATCTCGTTGTCGTTCACGCGCACTCCGCTCACACGTTTCTTTGATTCCGAGCCACGCTCGTACTAGTATCATTCCTTTCTTTTAACATGATCTCATGTTCTCGACACTCTTCTATTCTTCAAGTCATGCTTGAACTCAAAGTATCACTTGGCTGGATCGTGCACGCATTCCAGGCATCCCCAAAATACATGTATTCAGCCAAGCCACATGATAAAGAATTCGTCATTCTCACTCGAGTCGCATCGTGCACATACTCAGGCGTCCCTGAAATATATACATGTCAGCCGAATCTTGTGAGCAGGGTTTTTTATTCTTGCATCATTCAATCCATCCATGTCAATCCTCAAGATCAATCTGTTGATTGCTAACACATGAAACATGGGCGTCTCGCCTAACCGTTAGGCCATTTCTCAAGGCTAAGTCAATGTCAGGATTGGAATCATAGTTCCCCAATAATAATGCCAACACTGACCCTAATCCTAGGGTCAAACAAGAGTCGGTAGTACGGGATTTTCTACCCAAGCTTGTGTCACTCAGATTTCTAAATATCGAGCACGATCACCTATTCGCATCAATGCATTCGTTGCGCGTATTCGAATCCATTCAACTCACCAATTCTAACCAATTCATGTATTCGATCACGAGGTCGTCTAGCTTGACAATATATTGCGCCCCAATCTCACGCGAGTCCGATTATCCACGGTGGTTCATGAATCACCATGCAATACTCCCGCAGAAGAATTATTCTCATCGGGGCGTAACTTTTGCTTGTGTCTAGACTAATTCATTATCGATACGCGGATTGGACCTACGCAATCCTCAAGCTCAATCATCAAGCACACCAAGTCATTCCCGAGTCCACCATCGCGTCAAACCATAAGTCAAAACATACAAATTGCCATGCCATGCTAGTTCAATCACCTCCGCTGTATGAATTACTATACCAGCGCTCACGCAGAGTGATCGCCCTAATCGGCGCGACGCATGTACGAGGCTGGAGTTGCACTCGCATAAGACAAGAATGTCAAGTTGTGGTTATCGACGAAGCAATCCAATATTTTATTTCTATCCAAGTCAAGATCCAGTTCGATAGTCCGTTTATCATTCGTTCAACTAGAAAATCCTCGAACCAAGTTTATCTTTTCCTTGACACATTTCAACATCCCGAGTATAACATCCACCGGAACAATAACATTTGTACGATCTTCATTTGCTGAGTCAGAGTACCCCCGAGTTATCACATATCGATCTTTGATACGCCTCAATACCATCGACGATATGCGTAACCTGACGATCTTCCTTTGCAACTAATTTCGAGTCGTACGTTGATGCTTGTTGTCCGAGTTGGATATTCTAATTTTTCTTGATATTTAAGATCGAGTTCGATCGCTATTCCTCAAGCTCATTTCAAGATCGTTGTTCAAAACTCAAGTCATTTTTTATTCGAATCAATCCGAAATCGTACGTGCGATCCTTTAACTTTCCTAGATCACGACATTCACTTTTATTTATCGTTCCGTATCATTTTTTAACTCGCGTTGCTCATTCACAAGTTGTCCGAACGACATCTCGTTCGGGACACACGAAGTCACGATCAACTAAGCGTGACGCATTCTAAGGCTTTGCACGATACCATCGCCTCGTCGACATACTCGTTCTATCCGTAAACCATTTAGTCTCGCTCGAACAATTTCTATAACGTCCATACACCACTCAGGGTTCGAGCCACTCGACTAGTCGTCGACACTCATTCTTATTCTTCTCTGAACCAATCACATACACCACTCGGGTTCAAGTCATTCTATTTAATCCACAAGCACATTCGCATCATTTGCTAAGACATATTTTAGATTTGTTCGACGAATCTCTAGCGTAATCGCTCATGTCGTATCGACGCACTAAGTCATTCGTACTATTCCTCAGAATCTAAATCAATCTTCCGTGCACGCCTAAGCGTGAACTCGATAGCGTTCCTATCGATATACACTCTAAGTGTAGCTTTGTTCCCGACCGGGCGGTACTTGATATCGCTCGCAACTTGATTGCACCAAAAGTCGAGGTACGCGACAAGCGGACTAAGTTGTGCCGCATAACCATCTCGTATGGACTATATTCCGAGCTTGCACGCTCAATTGCTAAGGTCATCGTAGGACTAGTTAGGCATGCATGCGACATGTTAACTTCAGCATGTGTTTTCATTCAAGATAAGTTGACACCGTTCGGCACAAAGGCCTACCGATGCATTCGACGATAGCCTACCAATGCGTTCGATTGAACGCCTGAACGAGCTTTTAAAAATATTAGACTTATTGTATGGAACATTCCAAGGCACAATGAGAGAGGGCATACACTTCTTTTTCCAACGACGAGCTTTTAAAACTGAAAAATCGATGTGAAGTCCAAGGACGTAAAGCCGGGCTCTGATACCAATCTGTCACGCCCCGCTCCCGTAGGAGCGATCATCCTCGCTAAGGCGTAATACCACACGGGCCTAGGTTGCGCCCGTGTAAGGCCAAGTCCAGAAACGGCCGATTTGAGCTAGGCCACAGAGTCGCACAGAGTGTCCCCATTGCACCGGAAAGTAAATGAACACAAATTGAAGCGAATTCAAACTCTTTATTGATATTCAAGAAGTTTACAAGCGGTGCTAGGCCGATATTACAAATCGCTCAAGCTCTCTCTCTGAAACATAAAACGCGTGCCAAGTGGCTTACAAGACGAAATGATACATGGCGATGTTCCGATACATTATGTCCTGTATAGGGTGCTTCAGCTTCTTGCAACGCTCCAAGGCTCCAGAGATAGCTCCGCGCCTTAGCACGTTCGAGGAAAGCTCCGTACCCAACGACGTCTCCTGCATCCTACAAGCAGACTGTGGGGTTATCAGTACATTATCATGCACTGGTAGGGAGGCTAGCTCGCCCACAATGCTATCATTACCAAACACGTTCCATTTACTTTTGTGCACTGTCTATCATTCATTGTCTTTCTAATCTTACCTTAGGATTAGTTTTATGGCATATTTTGTAACCTATCTCGTGTTGCCGAATTCAAGTGTCTGCATGGAAATGCATGCACGACTTACCCATACTTACCGTCCGGCCTTCCCTGTCCAGAGTAAACCAAGTTATTCAACAATTTATATATAATAACTTAACGTGATTCATGTAAACTTTTAATGTTAAGGGCGTGTCCCTACCTCAGGTTCTAGCACGTCGTGGGCATGTTCTAGCACATCGTAGGCACGTTATCTAACACGTCGTAGGCACGTTCAGAGTGTTACATTTCAAGCATGTTCAGGAGTGTTATATTTCGGGCATGTTCAGAGTGTTTCATTTCAGGCATGTTCAGGACGTTACATTTCAAGCATGTTCAGGATGTTACATTTCCAGCATGTTCAGAACGTTACATTTCAAGCATGTTCAGGAGGCACTTCCTTTAGTTAACTTAGATTACTTGTTTCAATGCAAGGACTTGCACGTGCATTGCCACCAGCATAGTCCACTTAATCTACATGCATGGGTCGCCGGCATCATAAGCCACTTTGGACATATCACGTGGGCATTCTCACCTATCGAAGCGTGATGGCTGGTACACCTTGATAGTCTCTTGAAATTCCTGGCCTTACGTCTCTTTGAGTGGCCTAGCCCCCCACTCAAAGCAGCCCGTAAGCCCCATGTCTGATTCCGCCTAGGCCGGCCACGGTATTCCCCTCCATCGCCCGTGCCGCAGAATCCTTCCTCATGACGGCCACGGTATTCCCCCCCATCGCCCGTGCCGTTTGTCCACGACCATTTCGTATTAGCTTGTCATTTAACTTAACGGCTGTCTTTAACCATAATGCGTTATCGACCAGGTTGGCGTCCGTACAGCACGGGTAGCGAGCCCCGTTGTACGTGCCCATCATACATGTTGCTAACGTCTTTCATGTCTTATCTTTTATTCACTCTTTCATTTCTTTCTTTCATTTGTTCGTTCATTCATTCATTCTTCACGTATTCATTCATTTATTCATTCATACATTATGCAACTTGTCACGACCCGCACCCACTGTGAGGGTACGAGAACGTAACAGCGCCCAGCCTACACCGCAGTGTCGGCAGTAAAACGCTGTTCTAGGTCATGAACTATAACTAACATAATAGAATACTCTCCATAAGGAGGCCAACACAGAGGTATAACTCAATCACAATCTATAGATAGAATATGGCACGATAAAATAGATAAAGAAATCATCAACTGAGGTACAGCAGAAAAGAAATACAAGTCTTATCATACAACTCTGGATTAAGGACAACAACTAAACATAAAATGGAAAACAGTCTAAGCTATCTATACTAAGCAAGGTATCGTCCTCAGCAGCTGCCTAAACCTCCCCAGGGGTCCAGGTCACGAGTGTCATCTAGGCAAGCTCCAAGTAAGGGGTGCAGGGTTCCTCATCATCCTCTGTAAAATTTTCAACAGGTCCAATCAGGATGGGAGCGAGCACAATACATCTCAACAGTTCATAGCAGGTTAGAAAATATAATCATGCAGTAAAGTAAGATATAGATACTGAAGGAAATACAGTATGTAAACAGAGAGAGAACTGTAATAGAAATATCTACTATAAGTAGAGAGCTACCAGTGACCAGTGATTTAGAGTACAAAGTCGACATGTGAACGGCTTGATTTGCACATGGCTATACTAAAGAGGCGTACATGGCTATTCTACTTTGAAATTGTTCACATGGCTATTTATACTCCCCCGTACCCCCAACTAATACACAAGGATCCAACCAGGTTATGTTACGATTCTATGTAACAGCCCCCGAAGGGTGGTAAGCCTCTGAAAGGTGATAATCCCCCAAAGGGTGATAAGCCTCCGAAAGGTGATATGCCTCCAAAGGGTGATAAGCCTCCGAAAGGTGATACATAGTAGTTCTACAAATGGGATAAGGATTCAAAAAAGACTCTGTGATCATAAGGGTATATGTCACAAGTGATCAAAGAACCAAAGAAGCATATGATACGCTACGTAAGTGAAACACACAGAATATAGAGTACCCGATGCTCCCTGAAGGGATAACATCTCATAGAAGGATCCATATTGTACTAATCCGTGTGACCAACGTGACAGTATCAAGTAAAGTAATTTAATACAGGAAAATAATTCTAAGCAGGATATGAAATGATCAGAGAATGTACTCGCCTCGTATCTGAATATCTGAAGTAAATGTACTATCCGAGATGAGGTACCTGACTCCTAGTTAGAGCAACACAAGTTAAGATGTATACAAGGGATGATAAATGTAATCTACAATGCATCTGCATGCTGTCTAGGTCAAACTAGACCAAAGTCAACTCTCGGTCAACTCTAGTCAACTAGACTAGTCAAACTAGGTCAAGTCCTAGCCCAACAAGTCTAATAAGTCTCACTAGGCCTAACCAAGCCTAGTCTAGTAATCACACACCAATCACAAGGCTATACAAGCCAAACACAAGCCACACATCAAGGCACATTTATATTTAGATATTTATCATGGAATTTATATAGCTATATGTATATAGGATTTCATATATTTACAATATTATACAATGAGGGAAAGTTAGAGAGGGAACTAGCAGGTAAGGCTATGTGTGTGAACATGGAGGTGAAATGGAAGGCATAGACTATACTATCTATACCAATCCTATATAGAAAATTTATATACCAATCAAACACATACATATCTCATATATATATCATATCAAACAAACACAAATTTAGATAGAGGGGAAAGGGAAAAATGTGTGTGTGGGTGTGTATGTAGTGTCTATTTTCAGGACAGTAGGTAGGTTCATTTAAATACCATAACCAATAGCAAAATCAAGCATATTTATATAGATATATATACACATATGTAATATGTAAATATATAAATAGATAGACATATAAATGAGAGTGTGTGTGGTATGAAAGAGGGATGTATGAGTGACAGTGTGTGAAATCTCAGTTTTACAAACATAGGAAATTATCAGATTTTCATTAGTTCTCAGGTTTTTCATATCAATTAACATGTTATCTAGTTCCTTCAGTTTTAAGCATCATTTATAATAAATCTCAAGTTTTTGCATTATCCATATTCCTATTTCAGTTAAACATACAACTAATGGATCATGCAGCCCATGCATATACTACATAAACAATATCAATGTATAAAGTGACCATGTATAAAGTGACCATGGATACATCACTACATAAACAATATCAGGTTGTAGTGATACATATACTGCAGGCTGTAGGTTTTATTTCTAACAATGAAATCAATATAGCATAGGAAATGGATCATGGGTCAATCTCATATAAAACCCGACTGAACTTAAAAGACTACGAATCAAGTTTTCACATTCCTAAGTTCTCAGGATTTCTTCATTGAATCTCAGTTTCACCATCAAATCAGTGAATCAATCATATAAAAAAAAATCAGTTTTCACTTACCCTTCAATCTCAGTTTTTATGAAGAACACACATCCAAATCAGTCCAAATTCGACACCCAGTTAGGATACACATAGGAGAACATGTTAGGCATTTAATTATATGTAATAAACAGTGTTAAATGGGTTTAATATGATGACAAATCATAATTTTGAAAACTGGACAGAAACAGAAATGGACTTATACTCGGTTTCAGTAAAAGAAATAGGAAATCGAGAATAATCAATAAAATCAATCAAAAATAATAAAATAGTAGTGGGTAATAGATAAACATAATGTACACATACTACACAAGTGGTTTGTGTCCACAAAAGTGGACACAAACGTGTCCAACGAACTTAAATACAAAACAGTGCACACAATATCAGTCACCAGATCTCAGGTTAACAGTGAACACCTAATCAGCCCAAAAAATGAAATTTCGAAACTAACATCCCATGCCAAATGAATCCCTAGAATGTAGGTTAATCCCCAGGTTATAATGCAACACAATTTAATTACAACACAGGTTAATCCAACTCAAAATTCCAGGGAAACAAGAACAGTCAAGTATCAGTAAAGTTAAGGATTCCTGAAATCGATCTGAAAATAACACTAAATAGTTAACATAATAGGTTGGTAATACATTAATGTATGTGTGTACATTCATTTCAGTGCGTGTCGTGTCCCCAAAGTGGGACACGACGTGTCCAATCAATGTAAACACACAAAAATGCACAGACAAAGTGACTGCGTCGTACAGGCAGAACACGAGCTCGTGGACACGATACGGTACGCCATTGGCCACGTGCTTGTGTCCACGTGTTCGCCAGGGATAGGTCTAGGTGTCTAGGACCCTGATTCGTATCCAGGTCGTGTCGTGTCGCGTGTGTGAGTGCGTGTCAGTGGGACGAATTTCCGCACGTGCACACAGCGAGGAATCGGTGCAGGCCAAATATCTCTCAAACCATTCAATAAAATCTTACAAAATTTTATAGGATTAGTGTCAGTCATATCCTCAAAGTACACGCAAAATTTGGTGTCCTCTCGTACTGTGTCCAGGGAGAACTCAGATACGGGTAGCAGGGGATAACCTAGCCCGTACACGGGGCTGTGTCCACGCCATTGTATGGACACGACACAAAAACATGGTTTAGGTTTAGGAAAATCAGAAGACACATCAAAACCAACAATCTCAATCAGAAAGATTTCAAAAATAACATAAAATCATTCATTGTGGCATTTCAACAAACACATGCACGTATACATTGACACGTATCCGATACGGACACCAAACGGACACGAACCGACACAAATCCAATACCTACGGCTAGGGGACACCTAGGGCTTCCTATCCATACAATGAAAACGAAATTTGGTGGAGGGAATAGGGATTTACCTATATGTTGAAATTCTAATAAAAAGCTCCAAAATGGGGGTTTCTCCTTGTTAGCCAAACTCTCCAAATTGCCCCAAGCCTGAGAATACTCTCCATGAACAGCAAGAGGAAGACAATTAGAATCTAATGCAAGTGGTTTGAGCCAAAATGGAGTTAAAATGGGAAAGTTATGGATTGGGGAAGATGGCTCTTACCTCTTTCTTCAAAAACTTGGAGGAATTAATAAAAGAGGCAAGAACAAATGGAAGAGCCATTAAATAGGGTAGGAAACCCTAAGTTGGTTTCCATGGGCTGATTAGGGTTATGGTTTGGCTACATGGTGTGGGCCTATGGGCTTTAGGGCTAGTTATTGATTTAAGTTTTAATCACAAGTCATGGCTTATGACTTGAATCTAACTTAAGTCAAATAACCATACCATGGGTCAACTCTAGTCTAACTAGGGTTACATGACCTAACCAAGTCCAAACACAGCTAGGGTTAGCTTCTAGGTTAGCCTACCAAGGTCATTGCTAGTCAAAGTCAACCTAGTCAACCCTCATTCAAACAATTCCAAATAAATTCTAAAAATTCCCATAAATTCAAATAAATTATAATAAATCCAAATAATCCTAAAAATGTCAAAAATACCCTAATCACAAGGCTAGGCTCTAGGGTAGGCAGTCTCTACTATTCACTAGCACAACACCAAAATCACAAGTCATGAATTTAAATAGTTTAAAATTAATTAAAAATCACTAAAAATTCTAATATGAAATAAATATCATTAATTAATAATTATAATTACAAAATTTCAAAATTATCCTCTTCTGGAAAACTGGGTGTTATACAACTCCCCGTACGGGAGTCGCCTTGGCGATCCATCGGTCCCGAAGTCTTTCAATGTTGTTATACTCTACTCGGAACGACTATGTCGATAGTCTTCTATTTCATTGTTGTAACCCATTCATTGTTTCATTGTTGAACGCATAAGAGACTTGAATGTAAGCTTGTGCCTTAGCACGAGCGTGGAGCGCAGTGCGAGAGTTCTCATATTTTCTATGTTTCTTTCCATATTCTATACTAGCATGCAAGATGGGATTATTCCCTTAGCTAGGTGCGTTGAGTCATTCATTTATTAGCATGCACGGTGTTATCACCTAGCGATTCTATCAATAGTATCCGTAATGTTATGTGTCTAGGCTAAGCAGAGACGGGTTCATCGGAGCCACCCACCTTACCGATGTTTGCATCGGCTGAGCGATACTCCGAGCGCGCCTTTGAAAGTCTAAGTCTGGATTCATCTTGACGGGCCAATGTAAGCCTTGCATCGATTTTTTATCAGGTCGATGCCAACTCTTTGGGTCGACGGCTCGTTTGAGTCATTGCACTTACCGTTTGAATCGACGTTCCGCTAGGGCGGAGCGGGTCATTACAGAGATTGCATCCCAATTGACTGCACCTGGAACGCCCCAGCACAATGGTGTAGCCGAAAGAAGGAATAGAACTCTTATGGAGATGGTTAGATCAATGATGAGTTATTCGAATTTGTCAGATTCGTTTTGGGGATATGCCTTAGAGACTGCAGCTTATATTTTGAACTTGGTTCCTTCTAAGTCAGTACCGCTTACTCCCACAGAGCTGTGGATTGGGCGTAAGCCTAGTCTGAAACATGTTCGCATTTGGGGTAGTCCAGCACATGTGCTGAATAGGAAAGCAGATAAGTTGGAATCTCGTACAGAAGTACGCTTGTTTATAGGCTATCCAAGAGGAACAAAAGGAGGTTTATTTTATAGTCCTAAGGATCAGAAGGTCATTGTTAGCACCAATGCCCGATTCTTAGAGGAAGACAATATGATGAACCATAAACCCACAAGTAGAGTTGTTCTAGAAGAACTGAGATGTGAGACACCAAGTACTTCAGTACCAACAGTACAAGAGGATGAACCACAAATAACTGCACAACGTGTCACAAATGTTACACCACAACCGATAGTGTCTCGTCGTAGTGGGAGGGTTGTGATACAACCTGATAGATATATGTTCTTGGGAGAGTCGTCAGACTTCGTCCCTGAGAAACAAGATTATGATCCATGTTCCTACAATGAAGCACTCCAAGATAAAGATGCAGAGTCTTGGCAAAAACTAATGATATCTGAAATAGAATCTATGGATTCTAATCAGGTCTGGGAGCTTGTAGAACCACCTGTTGGTATAAAAGCCATTGGATGCAAGTGGGTCTATAAGAGAAAAAGAGGATCAGACGGTAAGGTTGAAACCTTTAAATCTCGGCTTGTAGCAAAAGGTTTTACTCAAAGAGAGGGTATCGATTATGAGGAAAGCTTTTCCCCTATAGCCATACTTAAGTCTATCTGGATTCTTTTATCTATTGTAGCTCATCTCGATTATGAGATTTAGCAAATGGATGTCAAGACAGCTTTCCTTAATAGAAGTCTTGAGGAAGATATCTATATGAAGCAACCAGACGAGTTCATTGAAAAGGGCCAGGAGCATCTTGTTTGTAAGCTCAAGAAGTCCATTTATGGACTTAAGCAAGCTTCCAGATCTTGGAACATATGTTTTGATCAGGTGATAAAATCCTATAGATTTGATCAATGTCAGGATGAATCATGTGTATACAGAAAGTATGACAGAAACGTGGTGGTGTTCCTAGTACTTTATGTGGATGACATCTTGCTCATTGGAAACAATGTGAAGGTGTTATCTGATGTAAGGGTATGGTTATCCAAACAGTTTGATATGAAGGACTTGGGAGAAGTAGGTCACATCCTTGGGATCAAAATTCTACAAGATCGCAAGAAAAGGATGTTGGACTTATCCTAAGCTTCCTATATCAATACTGTACTAACTCGTTTTAGTATACAAAATTCTAAGAAAGGTTTCTTACCTTTTAGACATAGAATTGCTCTATCAAAGGAACAGTGTCCGAGGACACCTAAAGAGATAGAAAACATGAAGGCAGTTCCTTATGCTTCAGCAGTAGGAAGCTTAATGTATGCAATGCTATGTACGAGACCAGACATCTGCTTTACCGTAGGCATGGTCAGCAGATATCAGTCTAACCCAGGACAAGAGCACTGGACTACCGTAAAGCATATTTTGAAGTACCTGAAAAGGACTAAAGAGTATATGCTAGTTTATCAGGCAGATAGTTTAGTTCCCTTGGGGTATACAGACTCAGATTTTCAGTCAGATAGGGATTCCAGGAAATCTACCTCAGGTTATGTGTTTACTTTGGGAGGTGGAGCCATTGTGTGGAGGAGTATCAAGCAAAAATGTATTGCTGATTCCACCATGGAAGTCGAGTATGTGATAGCCTCTGAGGCAGCCAAAGAAGCAGTTTGGCTCAAAAACTTTCTGTTGGACTTGGATGTGGTACCTAGTTTGCCTAAGTCTATTATACTTTATTATGATAATAGTAGTGCAGTTTCAAACTCGAAGGAACCACGTGCCCATAAGACTGGCAAACACATTAAGCGCAAGTACCACCTGATACGAGATTTCATAAAGAAAGGAAAAGTTACTGTGATCAAGATAGCATCAGCCGACAACCTAGCTGATCTCTTTACAAAGAGCTTACCAGCTAAGGCTTTTGATAGTCATGTTGAGGGAATGAGAGTAAGATGTGTAGCAGCATGGCTTTAAGTATAAGTGGGAGATTTGTAACAGTATACTGAAAAGCAATGCTTTGAGTATAAGTGGGAGATTGTTAGGGTTATATACTAAAAGCATCACTTTTTTGGTAACCTTATTTCCTTAAATTTTGAATGAGAATCATATGGGAAAATGTTTGCATATTATATTTGTTGCAAGTGTTAATACAAATGTCTGATATTCTATATTGTAGATAATATGGTGTATGGTGTCACACAGAAGATCATATTATCAGTTCCCTATGGAGTATATAAATAGTTAACAACCTAGATGGACTTGGATAATCTATTGGAAAGGTTGTAGTGTAATCTAGTATTAGTCGATCTTGACTATAGGTTTACACTAGTACACTTTGTGTGTATTGAACAGGACCACTTGAGGTTGTTCTTTTTGTACTGACAACATAAGAGAACAAACACCTCTGTTATTATGGATGCTTGTGCTCTTAACCCGGATATAATAACGGACATGTATATACAGTGTGCATTATTTTGACTCATAAAAGAGTGAGATTCATTATGGATCGACAACCTCTATGAATTGGGTAATAACATTGTATGTATGATAGGCTGTTGATTATAAATGGAATCCATGTCCCGATACATCGGGTTGATGATGTCCCCTTAAGGAGCTCATAAGGAATATCATGTAAACCCTGCAGGTGGATTATATCCGACATGACAAATAAAGTTGAACGGTACTACTTAAGGATAAAAGATGTTGAATCAATATAGTTGTCAGTAACTTAATTTGATCGACGGACATACGATATCTTAACATGGGGAGCCAAACGAGCATATAATAAAAGGAGCCCACAAACATAATTTGGGATTAGGGAGGTAGTGCAACAATAGCTCATTAGTGGATCGAGCTATTGTTAATGGACCTGGATTGTGTGTTCGGGCTGAACACGGGATATCCAGATCCGTTAGAAGGCCTAACCCTAATTTCTCCTCATGGTCCCTGTCGTAGCCTATATATATCCTATATTCTCTGGCCGCCATACCCCGATCAGAAATCTGAAACTTTCTCTAAATTCGTGATTCACGTAAGGAGAGAAAGAGAGGGCTGCCAAGAAGAAGAAAAGGTTGGAAGATCGTCGCCTACACGACGTCCAACTCGAGGAAGGAATACGTGCAGAAGATCTTGGGGTCGTCCGCTCAAGATTGCCAGGAATTACTTGTCTCCTTTCCGCCGCAGGTATAATTCGTGAACCCTAGTTTCTGCCTATGAAGGGTTAGAACACGTATTAGATCTGTTTAACTTTCTATCGATCAATGCACACACCAAAGGAAGGGTCCTTGGAATCTCCAGTTCCATTAATTAGATCTCATATTTTCGTCAGGTACGGATCATCCTTCTAAGAGGTCTTGATCTTTTCAAGCAAACTCGGCTCTAACTACAACTTTGCTAACTGCACATTCCGGAATCGGACTCGGAATTCAATGCCCATCTCTTCTAGGTCGCGTAGCAGTTTGCGGTCTATCCAGGCTATGTACTTCTGACTTAGAGCGTCCGCCACAACATTTCCCTTTCCCGGCGTATAGTCGATAGTCTAGTCGTAATCCTTGATCAGTTTAAGCCAGCGCCTTTGCCGCAAGTTCAGTTCCCTCTACGTGAATAGATACTTGAGGCTCTTGTGATCAGTATAGATCGTGCACGCCATGCCATAGAGATAGTGACGCCATAATTTTAATGCAAACACAATCGCCGCTAACTCCAGGTCGTGCGTGGGATAATTTTTCTCGTACGGCTTTAGCTGTCGGAAAGCAAAAGATATCACATTATTCTACTGCATCAGCACACACACCCCAAGCCCTGATCGGATGCATTGCTGAATATTTGGAAACCCTCAGTCCCTTCTGGAAGTGCGAGTATCGGGGCCGAGACGAGCTGTTGCTTTAATTTTTGGAATGAAGCTTCACAATCGTCTAACCATTCGAATGCGACTCCTTTCTGGGTGAGGCGAGTCAGAGGCGATGCGATCTTTGCGAAGTCTTTTACAAAGCGTCGATAGTATCCCGCTAAGCCAAGGAAACTTTGAATCTCGCTGACGGACGTTGTTCGCTTCCAATCGACGACAGCTTTAACTTTCTTTGGGCCGACCGTAATACCTTCAGCTGAAATGATGTGTTTGAGGAATACGATGCTACTCAGCCAAAATTCACATTTGCTTCGCTTCGCATACAACTGATTTTCTCGAAGGGTCTGAAGCATGGTCCGTAGATACTCAGTGTGTTGCTGCTTATTCTTCGAGTAGATAAGTATGTCGTCGATGAAGACTACTACGAACTTGTCGAGGAATGGTCGGAACACCCAATTCATTAAATCCATAAAAGCAACAGAGGCGTTCGTTAGGCCGAACGGCATTACCAGGAACTGGTAATGGCCGTATCGAGTACGGAAGGCAGACTTCGGCACATCGTCCGGCTTGATCTTGAGTTGATGGTAACCCGAACGTAGATCAATTTTAGAGAACATCGTGGCTCCTTGAAGCTAATCAAACAGATCATCTATACGGGGCAGAGGGTATTTGTTCCGGATGGTAGCTTTATTCAGTTCGCGGTAGTCGATACAAAGATGCATAGAGCCATCCTTCTTCTTGACAAACAGTACGGGCACTTCCCGGGGCGAGACGCTAGCTCGGATGAATCCTTTGTCGATCAACTCTTGTAACTGTACCTTGAGTTCTTTAAGCTCTGTAGGGGCCATTCTGTACAGGGCTTTCGAGATCGGTCTAGTGTTGAGGAATGTATCGATAGTGAACTCAATCTCTCGATCGGGCGGCATGCCAGACAGCTCGTCCGGGAATACATTGAGGAATTCTGCCACAACGTCGATCTGACCCATGTTTGTACCAACCTGTCGTATGTCTTGAACGGAAGCTAGATAGCCTTCGCACCCGAAATGCCGTATCCGTCGAGCAGATATTGTGAAGATCACCATGCAGGTCGACGATGCCGCACCATACGAGTAGCAGAATTCAGGCACTCCAGGTATACAAAATGTAACCCTCTTTTCAGCACAGTCTATGGTTGTGTTGCATAGACCGAGCCAATCTATCCCCAGAATGATATCATAGTCCTTAATATTCAGAACTATCCCATCGAGACTGACCTTTTGACCACCTATACAGATGATTCCGTCTCCGCAGACTAAATTTGCAAGTAGTGGCATGCCCGACGGTACGTTAACAGTGAGATCGAGGCCCAGTGGTGTCAAAGAAAATTTGTGCTCGGCAGCAAAGTCTGTCGATATGAAACTATGTGTGGCACCTGAACCAAATAATACACGAGCAGGTTTATTATTGAATTGCAGTATACCTGTCATGACTGTATCAGACGCAAAGTTCGCCATTCTATTGTGCGGTCGGTGGAGCCCGAGGTGCTTGGCCTTTCTTCGGACAGTTGCGTAAGAAATGGTCTTTTCGGCCGCACCCAAGGCACGCACCATTCTTCAATCGGCACTCGTTGATCAAGTGCCCCTCTTTGTGGCAGAAAGTGCAGACTACTCGATCCTTCGTCTAGTTGTCGCCTTCGTTGTTGTGGTTTTGACGCTTATGTGCGTGGTTGTAATACATGTAGTTCGTATTACGTATTTTTGGAATACGTGTACGTATTTTATCTTGTATTGCATGATTCTTTGCTTAGCTTCCTTCTTGGCTTGGTTTATTTCTTGGTTTGGGTTCGGCTAGGCTTGGTTTTCTTTGGTTTTTATGAACCAAAGAGAGAACCACCTACCTACCACCACCACTACCATTTATTAACCCCCACTTCCTTCTCTCTCCTCATTATTCTTCTTCATCTCCACCATAACTTCTTCACCTACCAGAGAGAGAGGGGTCTAGGCAAGTGCAACTTGCTTCAGGGAGGAACTCTAATTTTATTGCTTCATTCTCTTCCTTACAGCATTTTAACTTACTTTAGTACTTGGCATTTTTACTTTCCATGGCCTGATTCTTGTAGATCTAAGTCTATCTTATTTTCGGATTTCTTGAGTTTTGATCTACTTAATCTTGTTATTTCTAAGTTTTGATGGTTCTATGTTGTAGAGAATTTTATTCTGCCCCATTTTGACCTTTGAAAGTTCGGATTTGGGCTCCGGATGATGGAATTATGGAGCTTGAGAACTTGGCTCTCATGGTACTCTTCTTCTCGGAATTTTGGAGAAGATAAACTGTGCTTAGACTTGACCGCATGAACATTTCGTACGGCAAGTGTTCCCCCAGCCGTATGGTAGTCTGGCCGCATATGCACCGACCATTTCGAGCCACATATGCCTGAACTCCTCCAAACTGCGTACGCATAAAATTCTCTGGCCGCATGAACCCCAGTCGTCCTCAGCCGTATGGGTAATTAGCTCCCAACCGCATAGACCCGCTTTTCTCTTAACCGCATAGACTGAGTATCATTCCTGGCCGCATAGGGCTTCATGACTTCTGAGCCGCATAGGCATTGCTTCCCGCTAGCCGCATGAGGGCCGAACCCAGCCAGCCGCATGGAACTACTCTTCGGCCAGCCGCATGTGTGCCCCTCACTCCTGGCCGCATATGTCGCCGTCCTCCTTTAACCGCATAGACTTGCTTCCCGTCAGCCGCATGAAGCCCACTCTTCTTATTGGCCGCATGAGGCCTGACTTCTTGGAACAGCATGCGTCCTTGCCTTCCTAGCCGCATGTGCCCTTGTCCTTCTAGCCGCATGCGCCCTTGCCTATCTAGCCGTATGCCCCTGTCCTTACCAAGTTGTATGCGCTCTCCTTATTGGCCGCATGAGTTCTAGTGACTCGAGCCGTAGGGATCCTTCCTGTGCCTTGCCCTACTATTTAATTATTGTTATTTTTATTATTTATCTACTATTATTTGATCTTTACTGATAACTTGTGTCTTGTAACCTCATCATAGCTTGGATCTTCGGATTCAATGCTTGCACTATGATGCCCTGCATATGTACCCTGAACACGATAGTGACTCATCGTGGTGCACTCCTGACAAGTAAACATGACATGACCTGATAGTGGCCCGTCGTGGTGCACTCTTGACCAGTAAAATTGACATGATAACCTGACATGATACATCTTGATAAGCTGTTGCGACGGCTACCTGACATGACATGACCTGTATAAGTAACCTGGACACCGTGGGCGATTGTGCTTGTACAAATAATCCAGTCCTGTCTTGCATCATGTCTAAGAGGGAACTCCTGAGTACCACGGTCAGGAGTACCTACTAAAATGGACTAAGACTAATAACTAGATTAATACATTAGTCATAAAGAGATCTCCTAGCTACAGGCAATCCCGTTACCTAGGCACGCTTGGGATCTGTAGCTTGCCGTCGAGTAAGGCACATTTCCAGCACACTGTCATGTGTTGCACCTTTCAAGCTACCTAAGGGTACATGCGTTTCCTGGACGATGTACCCACCTGAATTCAACCCCTAATTTTCGACCTGGGTAACCTGGATGGTCTGCAGGGCTTATGGCTGTGGAATAATCTTACTGCATCTTGCTAGTAACTAGGCCTGTAATAACCCTATCGAGTTAAAGTATCAAGCCGTACTTATTGTTTGGCCGTGATTGTTGGATGGAGAATTATTAGTCTAGTCTTGCCTTGATCCTGTATAGATTATTACATGCTCTGACTTCTTATATTATCTTGCTGATAAATGGGAGAAACCAAGTTCGGTTCAGACGAAGGGCTACAATCTCGGTCCTTGTTTTGTTTAAGAATTGTAACCTGGTTATCTGAATGGTCCCATGGTTATCTTACCGTATATCCTCGTGATGTTATATTTTCTCCAGTTTTACTATATATTATTATCTTATGTGCTAATTGCTGGTTTTATTTCCTAAGTGAAGCTTCCTTTGTGGTACTTGCTCTTTCTGGGGTCTGACCCAGCTGGTTTTGTATGGCCAGATTTCGGAGCAGCTCCAGAGGATCTATCGACTTTTCAGCCCGATGGTGGCGACTAGACGTAACCAGGACAACGAGTGGGTTTATTTTTGATCTCCCACTTTATTATAAAAATATTCTTTTGAGGCGTTTAGCCGACGAGCACCTGTTTAGCTCGGTTGCACTTACTTACTGTCTGTCTACGGGCTGTAACATGATTGACCGATCCTAGGGTTGATCATGTATGACTAAACTCTTGCTAGTCCTAAGATTTTGTAACGACTAGCTTCATGATCAGCTGAATATGTAATATTTAGGACGCCTTACTATTGTATATTTAATGATCATACATCTTGTAACTTTACTTAATTGCTTGCGATTGAGACACTAGGCTTGTTCATGACCATAGGAGACTGTTGGCTTGTAGTAAACCCTCATGTATCTAGACAGCCGTGACCGTATAGCGAGATGGATTCCATTTCATATATGTAGCTGGCTATGTCTGCCCCCGCTCTCCAGTATTCTGGTTCTGGGGCGTGACATGGTTTAAGTGGTGGCCCATGCAGGTCTTATAAATCAAGCTATGTGAGGGCTTACCGAATAGATGTCTCAATCAGTATTCGTCCTTGATCTCTGCTCGTATCTTCTAAATCACTGGATTCTTGTCCTGATCATATGCTTGTATCGTTGATCTGTCATGGTCCTTCCTTATTGTTCTCCATGTCGTCTTCTTCAGCGACATTGTTCCTAGACCTGTCGGTCAGCAAGGCGGAGCACTTCCCGTGGGCCAGCAGTAACCAGGAGATCAAGCCCAGTATTCCAGAGTTGCCTCCAGAGTCGTGCCTTCTGACGAAGAGCCACCAGTCCAGCCAGTTTAGCCTGCCGAGCCTGATGATGGCACTTTGGTAGGTCTCGTCAGGACCTTGATAGCTTTCCAATATTGTTAAGGAGATGCCTTGCACCAGGCAGTGACGGATGCTCTAACCAGAGGAGGTCATCAGGGTAACAGCGCGGCCAACAGCTTCAAGCGCTTGAACTCTCTATTCTTTGACGGCAGTGAAGATGCTATCGCTGCAGATGCTTGGCTTCAGAACACAGAGGTGATTCTAGAAGCAGCCAGGACCCCAAAGAACGAGAAGGTAGCCGTGGTGCGCTTGCAGTTGTTGGATTTGGCCTGCAGCTGGTGGGCGGCTCAGGCTGTTGGATTAGCAGCACCCATTGCTTGGGCAGTATTCAGAGAGAGATTCCAGACCAAGTATTTTGATGATGTAGCTCAGTACGATCTACATACGAGGTTCACCAATCTGAAGCAGATGGGTAGAACGGTCGACGGATATGCGACCGAGTTTTCGAGGCTCAGTCGGTTTGCTCCTACCTTGGTGGCAACCGAGTATGATAGAGCCCAGCGATTTCAGTAAGGGCTTCACCTGGAGATTTTGTTGGCAGTTGAGCAGTTTGAGCATTAGACTTTTGATGCAGTCTTGAGAGCAGCTAGGAGGCATGAGTATACCTTCCAGAGGATTGTAGATAGGGCCGGAGGTCGGAAGAGATCCCAAGGCCAGATGAATCAGTCTTCAGCCCCAGCCCTAGCAGCCAGGTCTTTGACTATTGGAGCTCCGAGGCGGGCGGCCTCAGTGACGTCGGTTCAGCATTCAACCCCGATGTACCCTCAGCAGCAGCAGAAGCAGTCTTCCGCAGTAGGATGTTCTCATTGTGGGAAGCCAGGCCATGTAGTGGCAGAGTGCCGCAGGGCACATGGATTGTGTCTGGCTTATGGAGTAGCAGACCATAGGGTTGGATCCTGCCCGAATAGGGGTGGTTCATCATCGTCCAACCTTTCCAGCTCTTCGGTGAGAGGACCAGCTCCGGTCCAGCAGCGCAGTATCCATTGCCAAGGCCCTTGCCGCCTCAGTCCCAGGTGTTCCAGCAATAACACCTCCAGCAACATGTTCAAGCCCAAGCCTTGAGTCAGAATAGGCAGCGAGGATTTCAGCAGAGGGGACCAGCATCCCGAGGGCATGGTCAGGCTATGGTGATAACCGCAGAGGAAGGATTGGCACCGGAAGAGGTAGTGGCAGGTACTATTCTCGTCAACTCCTTTTCAGCTTCAGCTTTATTTGATTCTGGTGCATCGCATTCTTTTATGTCTGCACGATTTGCGACACGGATAGGATTGGAGCCCGAGACATTATCAGTAAGGCTTGATATACTTACTGGTAATGAACTTGTGGGAGTCGATGGGGTGTTTTTCTCGTGTCGGGTCGTAGTTAGCGGTAAGGAATTTTTCGCTAGATTGATAGAATTCCCGATGGCCGATTATGATGTGGTCCTAGGGATGGATTGGTTGAGAAACCAGTATGCTAGAATAGACTGCCATGTTGGCAGGGTTATTTTTAGCATTCCAGGAGAGCCAGAGTTTTTATTTTCCAGAGGCGTAGTCGAGCCTTCTCCTCCAGTATTGCGGATGGCAGTAGCAGCAGTGCAGTTGCTTCGGGTAGTCGAAGAGTTTCCAGATGTTTTTCCAGAAGAGCTTCTAGGTATGCCACCGGAACGGGAGATTGAGTTCACCATCGACTTGATTCCTGGGATAGCCCCAGTGTCAGAGAGAGTCTACAGGATGGCGCCTTCAGAGTTAGAGATCTTGTACAAGATGATTGAAGAACTTAGGACCAAAGGAGTCATTCGTGCTAGTGGATCGCCTTGGGGAGCCCCGATGCTTCTTGTGAAAAAGAAGAATGGTATATCCAGGTTATGTGTTGATTATCGTACCTTGAACTCAGTGACAATCAAGAACAGATACCCTCTTCCGAGGATAGATGACTTGTTTGATCAGCTCAAAGGGACAGCAGTATTCTCGAAGATCGACTTGCATTCAGGATATTATCAGATCAGAGTCAAAGAGCAGGACATCCCGAAGACAGCTTTCAGGTCTAGGTATAGGCATTGGGAGTTCCTAGTGATGCCATTTGGAGCGACCAATGCGTCGACTGTATTCCTGGATCTCATGAATCGTATTTTCATGCCTTATTTGGATCAGTTCGTGATTGTATTTTTGGATGACATCCTGGTCTATAGCCGAAGTGAGGCGGAGCATGAGCAGCATCTCCGTGTTGTCCTCCAAATTCTCAGAGAATACCAGTTATATGCCAAGTTCAGTAAATGCGAGTTCTGGCTCGATCGCATTTCGTACTTGGGTCATATCATCACCAGAGGAGGAGTAGAAGTGGATCCCCAGAAGATTGTAGCTATTAAGTCATGGCCGGTGCCCAGCACAGTTGCAAAGGTTCGCAGTTTTCTCGGATTGGCCGGCTACTATCGGCGATTTGTTTCAGACTTTGCCCAGATCTCGGCGCCATTGACCCAGTTAACCCACAAGGAGGTACAGTTTGCTTGGACAGCAGAATGTCAGGATTCTTTTGAGAAGTTGAAGCGAGGCTTGATGATGGCTCCCATTCTTATGCTTCCAAATGGGACCGGAGGATTCTCAGTATATTGTGATGCTTCAGACAGAGGCCTAGGATGTGTTCTGATACAGCATGGAAAGGTAATAGCTAATGCGTCACGGCAATTTTGTGATCATGAGAGGAATTACCCAACCCATGACTTGGAGCTGGCAGCAGTAGTGTTTGCACTTAAGTTGTGGAGGCACTACTTGTACGGAGATAGGGTGGAGATTTTCACCGACCATTAGAGCCTGAAGTATGTTTTTACCCCGAAGGATCTTAACATGCATTAGAGGAGGTGGCTGGAGCTTCTTGTGGATTATGATGTCAACTTGCAGTATCATCCCGGAAAGGCCAACATTATTGCAGATGCGTTGAGCAGGAGAGCCAGAGTTTATTTTCTAACAGCGCAACCAGAGCTGTTAGCAGATCTTCAGAAAATGGGTATTGAAGTTGTTCTCCCTTCCAGTGTGGCATTGATGGCCAGTATGCAAGTTCAGTCCACCATAGTCGAGAAGATCCGGATGGCGCAGTCAGCAGATTTCAAGCTTCAGCGACTCAGAGCAGAGTGTGAGGCGGGACGAAGACCAGAGTTGTATATTCATGAAGACGGTACACTTAGGCATGGTAAGCGTCTTTGTGTACCCAGTGGAGATATCAGACAGGAGATCATGGCAGAGGCTCACAGTTCACAGTATTCCATTCGTCCGGGCGGTACGAAGATGTACCGTGATATCCGTCAGCATTTCTGGTGGAATGGCATGAAGAGGGAGATAGCCCGGTTTGTCTCTCGTTGTTTAGTCTACCAACAAGTTAAGGCTGAACATCAGAGGCCTGCTGGACTTCTTCAGCCCTTGCCGATTCTAGAATAGAAGTGGAAACATGTGACCATAGATTTTGTGACTGGATTACCTAGGTCCCCAGCAGGTCGAGATGTTATTTGGATTATAGTTGACAGGCTCATGAAGGTAGCTCACTTCCTTCCGTTCAGAGTTGGTCAGTCGACAGCTCAGTTAGCAGAGATGTACCTCAGGCAGATTGTCAGGTGATACGGAATGCCAGTCAGTATCACCTCGGACCGAGATTCAAGATTCACGTCGCACTTTTGGCGTAGCCTGCAAGAGAGTTTGGAAACTCGTCTCCAGTTCAGTTCAGCATATCATCCGCAGACAGATGGTCAGTCGGAGCGTACGATCCAGACTTTTGAAGATATGTTGCAGTCTTATACACTTGACTTTGGTGGTTTGTGGGAACCTCACCTGCACCTGATGGAATTCTCGTACAATAACAGCTTCCAAGCTAGTATCCAGATGGCATCGTTCGAAGCATTGTATGGTAGGAAGTGCAGATCCCCGCTAGCATAGAACAATGTCGGAGAGAGACAAATGCTTGGCCCAGAAATGATTGCCCAGACAGTTGAAGTGATTATAAGAGTCCGGGATCATCTTCCAGTTACCCAAGATCGCCAGCGCCATTGGGCCGATTCTCATCGGCGCCCCCTCGAGTTTTCTATCGGCGACCATGTATTCCTGAGGATTTTGCCTAACCGTGGCGTCATTCGTTTCAGCGCACGAGGAAAGTTTAGTCCTAGGTATATAGGGTCGTTCGATATTCTGGAGAGAGTAAGCGAGGTGCATAACGTGTTATATGTGTCCCAATTACGACGGTATATCCTGAACCCTAGCCACATCCTGGATCATTCAGAATTGGTTGTTGGTACCAACCTTTCGTATGAGGAGAGGCCCGTGTCTATATTAGACCAGAGAGAGAGAAGATAATCAAGAACAAGACTATCAAGTTAGTCCGAGTTGCTTAGGGTTATCACTCTTTGGGTGAGTCAACGTGGGAGCGTGAGGATGATATCCGATCACGATATTCTGGCTTGTTTGACTCGTGAGGTATAATGTCTTCCTTATGCCTCCTGCCTTCGATTCCTTGCTTGAATGAGTGATTGCTTGCCTAGTATAGCTTGCTTGAGATTATATAGCTTGTCCTCATCTCTCTAGCCTCTTAATTAAATTTTGAGGACGAAATTCTTTTAAGGTGGGTAGAGTTGTAATGCCTGTAGTTCGTATTACGTATTTTTGGAATACGTGTACGTATTTTCTTGTATTGCATGATTTCTTTCTTAGCTTCCTTCTTGGCTTGGTTTATTTCTTGGTTTGGGTTCGGCTAGGCTTGGTTTTCTTTAGTTTTTATGAACCAAAGAGAGAACCACCTACCTACCACCACCACTACCATTTATTAACCCCCACTTCCTTCTTTCTCCTCATTATTCTTCTTCATCTCCACCATAACTTCTTCACCTACCAGAGAGAGAGGGGTCTAGGCAAGTGCAACTTGCTTCATGGAGGAACTCCAATTTTATTGCTTCATTCTCTTCCTTACAGCATTTTAACTTACTTTAGTACTTGGCATTTTTACTTTCCATGGCCTGATTCTTGTAGATCTATGTCTATCTTATTTTCGAATTTCTTGAGTTTTGATCTGCTTAATCTTGTTATTTCTAAGTTTTAAAGGTTCTATGTTGTAGAGAATTTTGTTATGTCCCATTTCGACCTATGAAAGTTCGGATTTGGGCTCCGGATGATGGAGTTATGGAGCTTGAGAACTTGGCTCTTAAGGTGCTCTTCTTCTCGAAATTTTGGAGAAGATAAACTGTGCTTAGACTTGACCGCATGAACATTCCGTACGGCAAGTGTTCCCCCAGCCGCATGGTAGTCTTGCCGCATATGCACCGACCATTCCGAACCGTATATGCCTGAACTCCTCCGAACTGCGTACGCATAAAATTCTCTGGCCGCATGAACCCCAGTCGTCCTCAGCCGTATGGGTAATTAGCTCCCAACCGCAGACCCGCTTTTCTCTTAACCGCATAGACTGAGTATCATTCATGGCCGCATAGGGCTTCATGACTTCTGAGCCGCATAGGCATTGCTTCCCGCTAGCCGCATGAGGGCCGAACCCAGCCAGCCGCATGGAACTACTCTTCGCCCATGTGCGCCCCTCACTCCTGGTCGCATATGCCGCCGTCCTTCGTTAACCGCATAGACTTGCTTTCCGTCAGCCGCATGAAGCCCACTCTCCTTATTGGCCGCATGAGGCCCGACTTCTTGGAACAGCATGCGTCCTTGCCTCCCTAGCCGCATGTGCCCTTGCCCTTCTAGCCGCATGCGCCCTTGCCTATCTAGCCACATGCCCCAGTCCTTACCAAGTTGTATGCGCTCTCCTTATTGGCCGCATGAGTTATAGTGACCCGAGCCGTAGGGCTCCTTCCTGTGCCTTGCCCTGCTATTTAATTATTGTTATTATTATTATTATTTATCTACTATTATTTGATCTTTACTGATAACTTGTGTCTTGTAACCTCATCATAGCTTGGATCTCCCGATTCAATGCTTGCACTATGATGCCCTGCACATGTACCTTGAACACGATAGTGACCCGTCGTGGTGCACTCCTGACAAGTAAACATGACATGACCTGATAGTGGCCCGTCGTGGTGTACTCTTGACCAGTAAACTTGACATGATAACCTGACATGATACATCTTGATAAGCTGTTGCGACGGCTACCTGACATGACATGACCTGTATAAGTAACCTGGACATCGTGGGCGATTGTGCTTGTACAAATAATCCAGTCCTGTCTTGCATCATGTCTAGGAGGGGACTCCTGAGTACCACGGTCAGGAGTACCTACTGAAATAGACTAAGGCTAATAACTAGATTAATACATTAGTCATAAAGATATCTCCCAGCTACAGGCAATCCCGTTACCTAGGCGCACTTGAGATCTGTAGCCTGCCGTCGAGTAGGGCACATTTCCAGCACACTGTCATGTGTTGCACCCTTCAAGCTACCTAAGGGTACATGCGTTTCCTGGACGATGTACCTACCTGAATTCAACCTCTAATTTTTGACAGGGGTAACCTGGATGGTCTGCAGGGCTTATGGCTGTGGAATAATCCCACTGCATCTTGCTAGTAACTAGGCCTGTGATAACCCTAGCTAGTTAAAGTATCAAGCCGTACTTATTGCTTGGCCGTGATTGTTGGATGGGGAATTATTAGTCTAGTCTTGCCTTGATCCTGTATAAATTATTACATGCTCTGACTTCTTATATTATCTTGCTGATAAATGGAAGAAACCAAGTTCGGTTCAGACGAAGGGCTACAATCGCGGTCCTTGTTTTGTTTAAGGATTGTAACCTGGTTATCTGAATGGTCCCATGGTTATCTTACCGTATATCCTCGTGATGTTATATTCTCTCCAGTTTTACTATATATTATTATCTTCTGTGCTAATTGTTCGTTTTAGTTCCTAAGTGAAGCTTCCTTTGTGGCACTTGCTCTTTCTGGGGTCTGACCCAGCTGGTTTTGTATGGCCAGATTTCGGAGCAGCTCCAGAGGATCTACCGACTTTTCAGTCCGATGGTGGAGACTAGACGTAACCAGGGCAACGAGTGGGTTTATTTTTAATCTTCCACTTTATTGTAAAAATATTCTTTTGAGGCATTTAGCCGACGAGCACCTGTTTAGCTCGGTTGCACTTACTTACTGTCTGCCTACGGGCTGTAACATGATTGACATATCCTAGGGTTGATCATGTATGACTAAACTCTTGCTAGTCCTAACATTTTGTAATGACTAGCTTCATGATCAGCTGAATATGTAATATTTGGGACGCCTTATTATTGTATATTTAATGATCATACATCTTGTGACTTTACTTAATTGCTTGCGATTGAGACACTAGGCTTGTTCATGACCATAGGAGACTGTTGGCTTGTAGTAAACCCTCATGTATCTAGACAGCCGTGACCGTATAGCGAGATGGATTCCATTTTATATACGTAGCTGGCTATGTCTGCCCCCGCTCTCCAGTATTCTGGTTCTGGGGCATGTCAGTTGTTGCCTCCCTCATTATTATGGCGTTTGTTATTAAAGTGAACAGCGCCGGTAGTAGTAGGAGGATACTCGGACTCCAAATGGATGGCATGGTTGAGTGTCTCGCCCACAGTTTTGTATTCACCTACCGAAAAATGAGCGCGGATAGTGGAACGTAGACCTACTTCAAATCGTCGAGCTCGACTTACAGTGGTAGGTAGGAAGTCTCCAGCAAACTTAGCCAGTTTGTTGAATTTGGCCGTATATTGTCATGCCGTCATATTCCCTTGCCTTAACTGCATGAACTCGTCTTCTTTTTCCTGTCGTACGACTGCAGAAAGATATTCGATCTCGAACGCCTTTTTGAATGTCGCCCATGAGATCGCCGCCGTCTCGTCTTCACGTCCAATAGCCCGCTTATGCACAGCCAACCAATCGTGCGCGTTCATTCGAAATAGAAGTTGAGCACACGCGACTTTTTTTGAGTCCTCGACACCCAGAAGCTCGAACTTATCTTCCAGCTCCTCCAGCCAGTCATTCGCCACCGAGGGATCTTCTGTACCATTGAAGGAAGTACGACAGCTTTTAGTGAATTTTGACACGTCGAAGCTAGAACTTCTCGGTGCCGCAGGTGAAAGCACGGTCGCCGCTGGTTCAGCTTCGTTGGATCGAACCGCAGGCTGGGTCACGACAGGTGTCATCATTGAATTATTGTTGTTGCCCACGACCGACTGTACAATTTGCTGGAGGGTATTCAGCTGCTGCTGCTGCAGCTTGAATTTAGCCTCGAACCGATTCTCAAATTAGATCTGACGAGCCTTCGCTTGCTGACGATGGAGCTCGTTTTGACGTTGCTGCATTTCAAGCATCTGTAGCATACGTTGCATTGGGTCGTCGGAAGGTCCGGCTGCGATAGGCGTCATTTCCGTTGGGTTGACGGAATGCTCAGGTCTGGAAGCACTCGAGCCACTGGAAGTGCTCGTCTCGTCTTCCGCCTGAGCTCCCGTAACTGCAAGGAAAAGAAAGGCAACTCTCGTTAGTTTCAAAAAATGTCCTGGGTTCAGCGTATGGAATAACTCATCTCATCGACACGAGGTCAACGGTTTGAGACTAGAACTCGACATTGGAGGCCAAGGACGTAAAGCCGTGCTCTGATACCCTTATGTCACACCCCGATTCCGTCGAATCGATAGTCGTCCCCCGGGCGTGATGACGTGCGAACCTAATTTGCGATCGCATAAGGCATAGTCATAAGGTAATCCGAGACACGAGATATAAGAGAGTACGCAGACAAAATGATTCACACAATAAGTAAAGGAAACTTGATCTTTATTGATAATGAACATCTTTTACAGACTCCGATACGCGACTCATTGCCGCACGGGCTACAACATGACTCGATTACAAAAGAGTGCCGATGAGATAGTCGTTCCATACATTGCACACATCCCTCTATATACAACAAAGTACTCCAGTGACCTGGATGGGAGGGACACTGAGTCATCTTTCTTGGACTGTCGAGAGCCTTCAAAAGTGGAGTCGTAGAGAAAGTCTTCGACGCACGGCCGAAGCTCCAAAATCACGAATGCCGCCGAGCTAGCTGGCGCGTCCTTCCTGGTTCGCGGGACCTGCAAGGAGCAAGGATCAGTACGATCACATGTACTGGCGAATGGCAAATTAAAATCCAAGCTTTGTATTTGATTCAAGAAGTTTCGTAAACATGCTAGCTAGCTATTTCAATAATCTTTCTAACCATCCTGTTCGATTTGTATGTTAACATGTTTTGAGGCAAGCATATAAAATTGTATAATATTAAGCAACTATCATATTCATCCCGTGTCCCGTGCACTTGTTAAGCAGTGAAAAGGGGTGTGAAGGCCACTGGCAATGTCAAGCCATCGCGGACTATAGCTGGGTTAGACGGCGACCCTTTTACGTTGGGTAGCGAGCCCTGTGCGAAAGTTCCCGCCTAACTCGCGCCGATGAAGGGCTAGTCCTTGCTATAAACTCGTTCCTCCCGGGCTGAATCGGTCCCTTGGCCTAGGCAACCGTTCGAGGAAACTACACCTTGTCGATAAGTTGTCCAATGACCATTTTGCTTACTTAGCCGTATCGTTGCGATAAACATTAATCGATTTATTTATTGCTTTGCATAGGCTAAGTGTATTTGCATAAGGAACATGTTTTCTATTTCCAATACCAGTAGTTGATAACAAGTATTTCGTGAAGAATCGTGCTACGATTTCTTTGATTCTACACTATTATGACAAGCATTCATTTTACTTCACATATTAAGTTTTTGAAGTAGAGGGACGAGGCGAAGGAGGTCAGCCACTCGCCTTAGCCTTGCTTCAAGCGAGCGACCGATTGGCTGCACTGACGTCGCCTACGCGATCACCTGCATTCGCATAAGCAACTGATTAGAACACTGTATAATTCAAGGAATTTTGATATGAATGTGAAGCTCGAAAATGCGAGTCACGAAACTCTTTCGGAAATGTCACCCCCGTTTTTCGTTCTACGTATTTCCAGTATACGTATACGGAATCCGGACATGTATTTTTATTTTCCTGTCTGGCTAGCTAATTTCAGTTTAATCTTGATTAGGTTCATCATAGCATGTAATGGTTTAACTTAGTTTATTTTGGGATGGCTTGGTTTATTCTTTGGTTCATCATGTTAAACCCACCTAACTTTTCTCTCTCCTCCACCTTCTCATTAACTCTTCTTCCTTCTCCATTAAACCCACCACCAACCAAGAACACCCCTTAGGCAAGTGCAACTTGCTTCCACAAGAGAGCCCATTTTTATTGTTCCATTAGCTTCTCCTCATGTTTCTAAGACACATTAGAACTTGTCATTTTCTATTTTGAGGCTTTAATTTTTGTAGATCTAGAAATTAGTTATTTTCAGATTTTTGTGGTTTTGATCTAGCAAACTTCTTTGTTTTTAAGTTTTGATGGTTCCATGTGGTGGGAAATTTTCTTCTACCCAATTTTGACCTTTGAAAAGTTTGATTTGGACTTGTTTTGACCAAGTTATGGACTTTTGAAGTTTTAGGTTCAAACTATGGAGTTTTTGCTGTTTTGGAGAAGACAGTGAGCAGTGCGCGAGCTTTTTAGCTTGCGCCACTGAGCTGTGCGCGCTCTTTAGCGCAGCGCAGTCTAACTCATACGCTGCCTTTTGGAAGCGTATGTCTTGCATACGCTGACTTGGGTGACAAGGAGTCGTATGGACCTCATACGCTGACTGAGCGTATGCTGACTGAGCGTATGCTGTCTGAGCATATGCTGACTGAGCGTATGCTGCCTGAGCGTATGCTGCCTGAGCGTATGCTGCCTGAGCGTATGCTGCCTGAGCGTATGCTGACTGAGCATTTGCTGCCTGAGCGTATGCTGACCTGAGCGTATGTTGACTTGAGCGCAGCCTGATGTTTAGGCGCAACTGGACCTGACCCTACTTGCCTTGCATGATTAGTGATCCGCCATGGTGCACTCTTGACAAGTAATTTAACTTGATAATTCTTGATGGTGGTCCGTTGTGACGCACCCTTGCCTTGATAAGTAATCTTGATAAGCAACCCGACATGATAACCGTGATACGCTGTTGCGACAGCTAACCTGACATGCTAAGTGAATTCTTGACACCGTGGGTGATTGTATTGAATATGCTTGTATAAGCAACCAGTCTTGTCTCGCATCATGTCTAGGACATGTATCCCTGGTTACCACGGTCAGGGATTCATACCGAATCTGACTAGGTTAATGACTTGATTGATCAAGTAGAGCATATAGAGAGGTATTTTGGCTACAAGCAATCCCGTTATCTGGGCGCCTTCCTTGATGGACTTGTAGCCTACCGACGAGTAGGGCACATTTCCAGCTCACTGCTATGTGGGGTACTACATGAAACGATTACTATGCACATTGTCATGTGTTGCATCCAAGTCACCTAACAAGGCATGATGACTCTAAGCTTGAACCTTGCGTCTGGATAACCTGGATAGTCTGCAGGGCTTGTGGCCGTAGGCGTACCTCATTGCATCTTGCTAGTAACTAAGCTTGTGATAACCCTAGTTAGTTAAGTATCAAGCCGTACACTTTGCTTGGCCGTGAATGATGGATGGAGTCCTATCTTGTTTAGTCTTGCCTAGATCCAGTACATGGATAACTCCGGACATGCTTGTTTATGCTTTACTTTATCGATAATTGGTTCGAGGCTAAGTTCTGTTCAGGTGAAGGGTTACAACCCCGGTCCTTATTTGGTTTACGGGTTGTAACTTGGTTACCGGAATAGTCCTTTAGTTATCTTATCGCTTATCATCATGATCTCTTTAACTCATGTCTTATGTTATTTCACCTATGATTTATGTGCTGACATGATGGTTTTAGTTCTTAAGTGAAGCCTCCTTTGTGGCACTTGCTCTTTCTGGGGTCTGACCCAGCTGGTTTTGTAAGGCCAGATTTCGGAGCAGCTACTGAGGATCTCCCGACCTTCCTGCCAGATGGTGAACACTAGAAGGAATCCCGGCAACGAGTGGGTTTTTATTTTGCTCTCCCACTCCCTTGTAAAAATATTCTTTTGAGGCGTTTAGCCGCCGAGCAAGTGTTAGCTCCTTTGCAACTCTACTTACTGTCTGCCTACGGACTGTAGCATGATTGACAAATCCTAGGGTTGATCATGTATGACTTAAACTCTTGCTAGTCTTCGTATTTTGTATGACTAGCTTCATGATCATCTGAATATGTAATGTATGGGACGCCTTACTTTGTATGTCTGATGATCTACCATCTTGTTATATGTACTCGCTTGCTGGAGATTGAGACATTAGGCTCGTTATTGACCTTAAGAGACTAATGGCTTGTAATAAACCCTCATGCATCTAGACAGCCGTGACCGTATTGCGTTGTGCGATTCACTTCAATGTACGTAGCTGGCTGTGTCTGTCCCCCGCTCTCCAGTATTCTGGTTCTGGGGCGTGACACGGTTTAAGTGGTGGCCCATGCAGGTCTTGTAAATCAAGGTGTGTGAGGGTTTACCGGATAGATGTCTTAATCAGCACTCGTCTTTGATCTCTACTCGTGCCTCCTGATCTTTCAGAATCCTTGACCTGGTCACATGTTTGTGTCTTCGATCTATCATGGTCCTTTCTTATTGTTCCCCATGTCGTTTCTTCAGCGACCTTGTTCCTGGTCCTACCGATCAGCAAGGTGGAGCACCTCCAGTGGACCAGCAGCAACCTGGAGACCAAGCCCAGCACTCTGGAGCGGCCTCCCGAGTCATGCATTCCGGAGACCCCGAGCCTCCAGTTCAGCCAGTCCAGCCTGCAGAGCCTGACGATGGCACCTTGGTGGGTCTCATCAGAATATTGCTTGCGTCTCAAGATCGTCGGGGCGATGCCCTGCACCAGGCAGTACAGGATGCCATGGGCCGTGTTGGTTATCAAGGGAACAGTGCGGCTAGCAGTTTCAAGCGCCTCAACCCTTCCTTCTTTGATGGGAGTGAAGATGCTATTGCAGCTGATGCGTGGCTCCAGGACATTGAGATTATCTTAGATGCAGCCAAGACTCCAGAAGAAGAGAAGGTAGCTGTCGTGCGTCTACAGTTATTGGACCTAGCCCGCACCTGGTGGGCGATGATAGCGGTTGGATTGGCAACGCCTGTCCCATGGGCGGTATTCAGTGACAAGTTTCAGATCAAGTACTTCGATGCTGTGGCTCGGCATGACCTACAGGCGAAGTTCACCAATCTCAGGCAGATGAGCAGGACGGTCGATGGATATACGGCCGAGTTTTCAAGACTGAGTCGGTTTGCTCCCACTTTGGTGGCAATCGAGTTTGATCGAGCACAGCGGTTCCAGCAGGGACTCCACCTAGAGATCATTCTAGCAGTGGAGCAGTTTGAGCATCAGACCTTTGATGCTGTTTTGCGGGCAGCTAAAAGGCATGAGTATACCTCGCAGAAAATTGTAGACGGAACTGGAGGACGGAAGCGGTCCCATGGTCAGATGATCCAGTCTTCAGCCCCAGCCCCCGCAGCTAGGGCCTTGACCATTGGAGCTCCAAGGAGGGCAGCATCAGTTACGTCGGTTTAGCATTCAACTTCGACGTATCCTCAGCAGCAGAAGCGGAGGCAGTCTTCCACAATGGGCTGCACTCATTGTGGGAAGCCAGGGCATGTAGTGTCAGAATGTCGCCGAGCACATGGATTGTGTTTGGCTTGTGGGGCACCGGATCACATGATAGGGTCCTGCCCACAGAGAGCCGGTTCATCCCCATCGGCCCAGACTAGTCCCTCAGTGAGGGGACCAGCACCAGTGCAGCAGCAGCAGTATCAGCCTCCGAGGCCATTGTCGCCTCAGGCTCAGGCATTCCAGCAGCAGCGATCGCAACAGTATGCCCAGGTCCAAGCTCAGGTTCAGAACCGCCAGAGAGGTTTCCAGCAGAGGGGACCAGCACCCAGAGGGCACGGTCAAGCGATGGCTTTGACCGTAGAGGAGGAGTTGGCATCAGGTGAGGTGGTGGCAGGTACCATTCTCGTCAACTCTTTTCCTGCATCAGTATTATTTGATTCAGGTGCATCGCATTCATTTATGTCTGTACGATTCATAATACGGATAGGACTGGAGCCCGAGTCATTATCAGTAAGGCTCAATATACTTACTGGTAACGGACTGGTGGGTGTAGATAGGGTGTTTTCCTCGTGTCGAATCGTAGTTAGCGGTAGAGAGTTTTCCGCTAGGTTGATAGAGTTCCCGATGGCCGATTATGATGTAGTCCTAGGAATGGATTGGTTGCGGGACCAGTATGCTAGAATAGATTGCCATGTCGGCAAGATTATTTTTAGTATTCCCGGTGAGCCAGAGTTTTCATTTTCTCGAGGCAGAGTAGAACCTTCTTCCCCAGCATTGCGGATGGCCGTTGCAGCAGCAGTTCAGTTTTCCAGAGTTGTAGAAGAGTTTCCTGACGTATTTCCCGAAGAGCTTCCAGGCATGTCCCCAGAGAGAGAGATAGAGTTCACTATCGACTTGATTCCAGGGACGGCACCAGTGTCAGAGAGAGTCTACAGGATGGCACCATCAGAGTTGGAGGTCCTGTACAAGATGATTGAAGAACTTAGAACCAAGGGATTTATTCGTGCTAGCGGATCACCTTGGGGAGCTCCGATGCTTCTTATGAAGAAGAAGGATGGTACGTCAAGATTATGTGTTGATTATTGTACCTTGAACTCTGTAACAATTAAGAACAAATATCCTTTACCAAGGATAGATGATTTATTTGATCAGCTCAAGGGAGCGGCAGTATTCTCGAAGATTGACTTGCGGTCACGGTACCATCAGATCAGAGTCAGAGAGCAGGACATCCCGAAGACAGCATTCAGATCGAGGTATGGACATTGGGAGTTCCTTGTTATGCCATTTCGAACGACCAATACGCCGGCCGTATTCATGGACCTCATGAATCGTATCTTCATGCCCTATTTGGACCAGTTCGTGATAGTGTTCATAGACGACATCTTAGTCTATAGCGAGAACGAGGCAGAGCATAAGCAGCATCTTCGTGTAGTTCTTCAGATTCTCAGGGAGCACCAGTTGTACGCGAAGTTCAGTAAGTGCGAGTTTTGATTGGATCGTATCTCGTACTTGGGTCATATCATCACCAGAGGTGGAGTGGAAGTTGATCCCCATAAGATAGTGGCTATAGAGACATGGCCAGTACCTAGCACCGTTGCAGAAGTTCGGAGTTTCCTCGGATTGGCCGGCTATTACCGACGCTTTGTGTCAGACTTTGCTCGGATTTCAGCACTACTGACGCAGTTGACCCATAAGGATGTACAGTTTTCTTGGACAGCAGAGTGTCAGAGTTTATTTGAGAAGTTAAAGCGAAGATTGATGACGGCCCCCATTCTCACTCTTTCCGACGGGACGGGAGGATTTTCAGTTTATTGCGACGCATCCGGCAAGGGATTAGGATGTGTCTTGATGCAGCATGGTAAGGTAATCGCTTATGCATCACGTCAACTTCGTGACCATGAGAGGAATTACCCAACCCATGACCTGGAGTTAGCAGCCGTAGTTTTTGCATTGAAACTTTGGAGACATTATTCGTATGGAGATCGGGTGGAGATTTTCACCGACCACAAGAGTCTGAAGTATGTATTTACCCAGAAGGATCTTAATATGCGTCAGAGGAGATGGCTAGAGCTACTTGTGGATTATGACATCAGCTTGCAGTATCATCCTGGGAAGGCCAACGTGGTAGCAGATGCATTGAGCAGGAGAGCCGGAGTTTATTTTCTAACGGCGCAGCCAGAGTTGTTAGCAGATCTTCAGAAGATGGTTATTGAAGTTGTTCTTCCTTCCAGTGTGGCATTGATGGCCAGTATACAAGTTCAGTCCAGTATAGTTGAGAGGATCAAGTTAGCTCAGTCCACGGACTCTAAGCTTCAGCGGCTTAGGGCAGAATGTGTGGCAGGACAGAGACCAGAGTTATGCATTCATGAAGATGGTACACTCCGACATAGAAGGCGTCTTTGTGTACCCAGTGGTGATATCAGACAGGAGATCATGGCAGAGGCTCACAGTTTTCAGTATTTAATTCATCCCGGCGGTACGAAGATGTATCGTGATATTCAGCAGTATTTTTGGTAGAATGGCATGAAGAGGGAGATAGCCCGGTTTGTCTCTCGTTGTTTAGTTTGTCAACAAGTTAAGGCTGAACATCAGAGACCAGCTGGACTTCTTCAACCTTTACCGATCCCAGAATGGAAATGGGAGCACATTACCATAGATTTTGTAACTGGATTACCTAGATCCCCAGCTGGGAGAGATGCCATCTGGGTTATAGTTGATCGTCTCACGAAGGTAGCTCATTTTCTTTCTTTCAGAATCGGCCAGTCGATGGATCAGCTTGCAGAGATGTACCTCAGGCAGATAGTCAGATTGCACGGAGTGTCAGTCAGTATTGTGTCCGACAGAGATTCAAGATTCACCTCGCACTTTTGGCGGAGTCTTCAAGAGAGTTTGGGGACTCGTCTCAAGTTCAGTTCAGCCTACCATCCACAGACAGATGGTCAGTCAGAACGCACAATCCAGACTCTTGAAGACATGCTGCGGTCATGTACACTCAACTTCGGTGGTTCGTGGGAAGATCACCTACATCTCGTAGAGTTCTCGTACAATAACAGTTTCCAGGCTAGTATCCAGATGGCACCTTTCGAGGCCTTGTACGGCAGGAAGTGCAGATCTCCTTTAGCTTGGGACGATATCGGTGAGAGGCAAATGCTTGGACCAGAGATGGTGACGCGGACTATTGAGGTGGTCAGACAAGTCAGAGATCATCTTCGAGTTGCCCAAGATCGCCAGCGTCATTTGGCCGATTCTCATCGGCGTCCCCTTGAATTTTCTGTCGACGACCACGTATTCCTTAGGATCTCGCCTACCCGTGGCGTCATTCGATTCGGCATGCGGAAAAAGCTCAGTCCTAGGTATATAGGGCCGTTTGATGTCCTTGAACGAGTAGGTGATGTGTCCTATCGTCTCGCTCTTCCACCGTCGTTACGTGAGGTGCATGATGTCTTCCATGTATCCCAATTACGACGGTATATCCCGGATCCGAGTCATGTCCTTAATCATTCGGAATTGGTTGTTGGTACCAACCTTTCGTATGAGGAGAGACCCGTATCCATATTGGACCGGAGGAAGAAGATACTCAAGAACAAGACTATCAAATTAGTCTGTGTTGCTTGCGGTCATCACTCTTTGGGTGAGTCAACGTGGGAGCGTGAGGATGATATCCGATCGTGATATCCCGACCTGTTTGACTCGTAAGGTATAATGTCTTTCTTATGCCTTATGCTTAAGTTTCTTGCTTGCATGAATGATTGCTTGATTGACTACTAGTCCTATATTGTCTGCAATTGATATAGCTTGCTCGACATCTCTAGCCTCTTGATTAAATTTTGAGGACGGAATTCTTTTAAGGTGGGTAGAGTTGTCACCCCCGTTTTTCGTTCTACGTATTTCCAGTATACATATACGGAATCCTGACATGTATTTTTATTTTCCTGCCTGGCTAGCTAATTTCAGTTTAATCTTGATTAGGTTCATCATAGCATGTAATGGTTTAACTTGGTTTATTTTAGGATGGCTTGGTTTATTCTTTGGTTCATCATGTTAAACCCACCACCTTCCCCCTTTATAACCCACCTAACTTTTCTCTCTCCTCCACCTTCTCATTAACTCTTCTTCCTTCTCCATTAAACCCACCACCAACCAAGAACACTCCTTAGGCAAGTGCAACTTGCTTCCACAAGAGAGCTTATTTTTATTGTTCCATTAGCTTCTCCTCATATTTCTAAGACACATTAGAACTTGTCATTTTCCATTTTGAGGCTTTAATTTTTGTAGATCTAGAAATTAGTTATTTTCGGATTTTAGTGGTTTTGATCTAGCAAACTTCTTTGTTTTCAAGTTTTGATGGTTCCATGTGGTGGAAAATTTTCTTCTACCCAATTTTGACCTTTGAAAAGTTGGATTTGGACTTGTTTTGACCAAGTTATGGACTTTTGAAGTTTTAGGTTCAAACCATGGAGTTCTTGCTGTTTTGGAGAAGACAGTGAGCAGTGCGCGAGCTTTTTAGCTTGCGCCACTGAGCTGCGCGCGCTCTTTAGCGCAGCGCAGTCTGACTCATACGCTGCCTTTTGGAAGCGTATGTCTTGCATACGCTGACTTGGGTGATAAGGAGTCGTATGGACCTCATACGCTGACTGAGCGTATGCTGACTGAGCGTATGCTGCCTGAGCGTATGCTGACTGAGCGTATGCTGACTGAGCGTATGCTGACTGAACGTATGCTGTCTGAGCGTATGTTGACCTGAGCGTATGTTGACTTGAGCGCAGCCTGATGTTTAGGCGCAACTAGACCTGACCCTACTTGCCTTGTATGATTAGTGACCCGCCGTGGTGCACTCTTGACAAGTAATTTAACTTGATAATTCTTGATGGTGGTCCGTTGTGACGCACCCTTGCCTTGATAAGTAATCTTGATAAGCAACCCGACATGATAACCGTGATACGCTGTTGCGACAGCTAACCTGACATGCTAAGTAAATTCTTGACACCGTGGGTGATTGTATTGAATATGCTTGTATAAGCAACCAGTCTTGTCTCGCATCATGTCTAGGACATGTATCCCTGGTTACCACGGTCAGGGATTCATACCGAATCTGACTAGGTTAATGACTAGATTGATCAAGTAGAGCATATAGAGAGGTATTCCGGCTACAAGTAATCCCGTTATCTGGGCACCTTCCTTGATGGACTTGTAGCCTACCGACGAGTAGGGCACATTTCCAGCTCACTGCTATGTGGGGCACTACATGAAACGATTACTATGCACACTGTCATGTGTTGCATCCAAGTCACCTAACAAGGCATGATGACTCTAAGCTTGAACCTTGCGTCTGGATAACCTGGATAGTCTGCAGGGCTTGTGGCCGTAGGCGTACCTCATTGCATCTTGCTAGTAACTAAGCTTGTGATAACCCTAGTTAGTTAAGTATCAAGCCGTACACTTTGCTTGGCCGTGAATGATGGATGGAGTCCTATCTTGTTTAGTCTTGCCTAGATCCAGTATATGGATAACTCTGGACATGCTTGTTTATGCTTCATTTTATCGATAATTGGTTCGAGGCTAAGTTCTGTTCAGGTGAAGGGTTACAACCCCGGTCCTTATTTGGTTTACGGGTTGTAACTTGGTTACCGGAATAGTCCTTTAGTTATCTTATCGTTTATCATCATGATCTCTTTAACTCATGTCTTATGTTATTTCACCTATGATTTATGTGCTGACTTGCTGGTTTTAGTTCTTAAGTGAAGCCTCCTTTGTGGCACTTGCTTTTTCTGGGGTCTGACCCAGCTGGTTTTGTATGGCCAGATTTCGGAGCAGCTACCGAGGATCTTCCGACCTTCCTGCCAGATGGTGAACACTAGAAGGAATCCCGACAACGAGTGGGTTTTTATTTTGCTCTCACACTCCCTTGTAAAAATATTCTTTTGAGGCGTTTAGCCGCCGAGCAAGTGTTAGCTCGTTTCCAACTCTACTTACTGTCTGCCTACGGGCTGTAGCATGATTGACAAATCCTAGGGTTGATCATGTATGACTTAAACTCTTGCTAGTCTTCGTATTTTGTATGACTAGCTTCATGATCATCTGAATATGTAATGTATGGGACGCCTTACTTTGTATGTCTGATGATCTACCATCTTGTTATATGTACTCGCTTGCTGGAGATTGAGACACTAGGCTCGTTATTGACCTTAAGAGACTAATGGCTTGTAATAAACCCTCATGCATCTAGACAGCCGTGACCGTATTGCGATGTAAGATTCACTTCAATGTACGTAGCTGGCTGTGTCTGTCCTCCGCTATCCAGTATTCTGGTTCTGGGGCGTGACAGGAAAACATTCACGAAAATGCATTCACGAAAACCAAAGCCAAAGCTAAATCAAGTACGACATGAAAATCAGAGCAACAGGAGGTCTCTCCCGACTCAGCCGCAGAGCCAATCCTCAAGACGCAACCCGATGAATATGGAACTTGGTTCCGAAGAAGCCATTCCATAACGTGGAATGGATCTTAATTCAACCGTTCCCGTTCGATCGACTCGGCCGATTCTGACATATCGGTCCCGACCGAATCGATAGCGACAATGTTCCTTTCTCGCGCACCCCGTGGACGGAAACGGGGCACGATGTAGGGACGGGGCACTACAATTGCGCCCTTGCGCAACCTGATGAAGCATGCGCAAAGTGTTCAAATGGTGTTCAAGACAGAGTGACGTGGCGCGTAAGCCACTAACTTCGCAGAACATGTCCACTACACTGCCTACGACCACACGCATCTCAATCAAATGATGCCACGCGTCCATAGCAGTTAATACAACCGTTTGCGCAAGTGAACAGGAAGCGCGCAATCTGAAGCGCGCACAATCCAGAATAACTACTAAACAGTTATTTCAAGAACTCTATAAATAGAGTATTAAATCATTCTAAAAACATCAAGAGTGATCATAATCTCCTGCTAAAGTGCTGTTGCATCCTCCAGAGGCTCGTGTCTTCGATATCACATCGTCCAAGGAATAAAGTGATCGTCTTCTGATCAAATTTCTATAGTTGTACTTCCCTAGAAATCAATTGTACTCCTGTACTTTTTTTTAGTTTGTAATAAAACTTTTTGTTCTTTGCAAACAGTTGCTATCACATATAGTATTAATTATCTTTATAGTATTAATTATATATCTTCTACTATATAATGAGGTTTTAAAACGGCTCAAAAGTGAACCGTCTATGTCATCATTATATCACGGTCTATTTTATTTTTTTTAAAAAATAAATTATGTAAAAAATTGTTAAAAATATTTAAATTTGTCAATATAGGAAATCGATCTCAACCAAACAAGAAAACTACTTGGCACCTTAACCACATGGATTACAAGAGATATTTGACTATAATTGGATAATATTCTTATTATAGTACAAAGCACATACATTTACTAGTACTATTATAAAGAGGCTCTGAAAATAAGTCATCTAAATTGTTTAAAAAAATTAAAATTTGTTCTAACTACCTGAACATATATCAAAAATCATAACATATCTATAACAAATCGATATTAAAATATATTTAATATCTAAATTATATTTAAAATAACTAAATTGAATTATCTAAATACATATATAAAGTTCTACAACTTAAATATATAACAAATTTTAATTAAAATATATTTTAATTTAATTTAAATTTTTATTTAATTTTTAATTAATATTAGAATTATTTTGTTGGGTGCATGTCACGCGAACATTACAAGTAATTGGCAAAATGTCTCCAAGTTTGACACATCCACGTAAGTAACGTGCCACTAAAAATGAATCGGATCACTGCCGAAGAAGGTTACCCCCACCCAGATCTCAATCCCATGATAATTCCGGCCCTTTTTTTCTCTCTTGTTTTCCAGCTGTATATGCTCGATTCTCGTCCCCTGGCTTTATCTGCGCGTATCACATGCTTCCACCTGACTAAGTTCTCGCAGACCCAACCATAGTTAACTCCTCTACCAACCCAACCCAACCCTCCTACTTTTATTTACACACGCTCCTCTCCCCTCTCCACTCTCACATCACTCAGCTCATCTCTAGCCCATCTCAGCTCCGAGCGATGGCGACGAGACCTCTCCTCCTCCTCCTCGCCATAGCCGCTGTAGCCATCCTCGCTCTCTCCGCCGAAGCCCACAATATAACCGCCATACTGGAAGGGTCTCCCGACTACAGCCTCTTCAACAGCTACCTCACCCAGACTAAGGTCGCCGACGAGATCAACTCCCGCGAGACCGTCACCTGCCTCGCCCTCCCCAACTCCGCCATGTCCTCCCTCGTTGCCAAGAAATCTCTCGCCGGCATCAAGAACGCCCTCCGTCTCCTCGTCCTCCTCGACTACTTCGACCCTGCCAAGCTCCACGACCTCCCGGACGGCACCACCCTCTCCACCACCCTCTACCAGACCACCGGCAACGCCCCCGGCAACTCCGGCTTCGTCAACATCACGGACAGGCGCGGCGGCGACGTCCTCTTCGGCCCCTCCGCCAAGAACTCCGCTCTCACCTCCCGCTATACCAAGTCCGTGAGGCAAATCCCATACAACATCTCCGTCATCGAGATCTCCGCGCCCATCGTCTTCCCCGGCTTGCTCGACGCGCCGTCCGCCGCCACGTCCAACATAACTGCGCTGCTCGAGAAGGCCGGGTGCAAGACCTTTGCGGGCCTGCTGCAGTCCTCGGGAGTGCTGAAGGTGTTCGAGACCGCCATGGACAAGGGCCTCACGCTCTTCGCGCCGAACGACGAGGCCTTCAAGGCCTCCGGTGCGCCGGACCTCAGCTCGATCACCAGCGCAGAGTTGGTGACGTTGCTGCAGTACCACGCGCTCCCGACCTACACCCCGAAGGCGTCGTTGAAGTCGTCGACCCGCCCGGTCGCAACCATGGCGAGCGGAGCTTCGGGCAAGTTCGACCTCTCGGTCGAGTCGGCGGGCGACGATGTCACGCTCAAGACCGGCGTAGACACGTCGAGGGTTGCTAGTACTGTTCTCGACGACACTCCGGTTTGCATTCTTACTGTTGATAATCTTCTGCTGCCGGTGGAGTTGTTCGGTGCGGGACCGGCGCCGGCGCCAGGTCCGGCTGCGCTGACGCCGGCGGAGGCGCCCGGGCCGGCTGTTGCGGAACCGGTGTCGGCACCTGTGTCGGCGAAGGCGCCCGCGCCGGAGGCGTTGTCGCCGCCTGCTCCGCCAATGGGGTCCCCGGAGGGATCGCCTGCGGAGGCGCCGGGGGCGGCTGACGTGAAGGCGTCGGATAAGGCGGGCGCGTCGGCGGGGATTAGGCCGGTGGGGCTGGTCACGGCGGCGCTGGCAGCAGTGTGCTTCTTGTGAGTCGGTTGTGGTGTGTCCTGCTCGAGTGTTTTATTTGTTTTGTTTTTTACTTTTGTTCCATCTACTATTATGATTCATGGAGCCATGTGCCTGTTATGTTACATTTTGCTTGTGTAGTTTAATTGAAGGTTATTTTTGTTTTTGTTTTTTTTTCATTTTTTTAGATGTCGGTGGTTCGGGTTAAGGGGGTGTATTGTGCCTGCGGAACATTGTATGTTTTAGAAAACAATTTATTGATGGGTTGCTTTAGTTACGGAGAGGAGTGAATCGAGTGATGAGTGGGAATCTAGGACAGTGCAGAGGGAGGCCATGTGCATGTGCTGACTGCTGAAAGAGAGACGACCACGTGGGGCCACGTGCCGTGGCAGTTCTTTAATATGTCCGTTGTCTAGATTTTTCGATAGATATCAGTAATGTAATTGCTGTCCATTCTGCGCGGCGCATCGTTTCCTTGCTGTGTGAAAATAAGCATTTATCAACTCTTGGGCTGGGTTGGTATTTTTGCTTACTATGGCTCCGAAAATTAGCAATTCCCTGGCTCATAGGTAGGGGTGACGATTTTGTCCTCATACCCTCTATCCTAGCCGGGTATCCTGCACCCTCAGGTGCCCACGGGTACCCTCTACCCTTCGAGGGCAAGCCCTACCCTTACCCTCTTAGAATTAGGGTAGGGTAAAGGTTTTATTCTGTTACCCTAGTGCAATTACCCAGGTACCCGTCCTACCCTCTGCCCTGTAACCCTATCCTGAACCCTACCCTACCCTGAATTACTACCCTACCCACTACCCGTTAACCCTAACCCTACCACTAGCCGTCTAGGCTCTAGCCCCCTCCTGTAAATCTGTGCTTTGTAATTTTGTATAGTCCCACTGCCATAGTATTACTACTACTTGTAGTTTTTTGTAATTAGTACTTAGGATTAGGAGAACTACATGGTGCTTGATCCTAAGGAGTCAGGTCTAGCCCCCTCCTTGGGTATGTAGGTAGTCCTATATAACTGGGTTCAGCACCTTTAGTAAAAAAAAATATTCTCCCTATTATTTCTTGTTAAGTTGTTATGATTTTTGAATGCTGTCAAAATCTGAAAAAAATGAAATGGAAAGAAAAAATATTCCCCCCTGTTTAGTAGCAAAAAATTTGATTTTCAAAGTTAAAAAAAATGAAATAGTAAGGGTAATACCCTTACCCTCCCTACCCTGACCCTCAGCTACCCTGTGAGGGTAAAGGGCAAGGACGGGTAATGGGTATTGATTTTTTGGAAGAGGGCTACCCTATCCTACCCTCATGACTCCCCTAGGGTATCAAAAAAAGGTCAATACCCTACCCTACCCTGCCCTCTTCATGCCCTTACCCTACCCTACCCTACCCATCGCCAGCCCTACTCATAGGGAATATTGTGGGCCGGCTCGGCTCAGCTCAGGCCCAAACTTGATACAAATTTATCTACGGACCAACAACATTGGTGAGCCCAGTCGTACAAACCTTGGCACACTACTGACGTTTCAGGTTTCGGGCCTTAGATTAGGGCTGTGCACATTTAAGTCAAACCGACCAAATCGAACCGAACCAAACCGAACCGATTGGTTTTTAACCAAACCAATGGTTCGATCGGTTTGGTTCGACTACACATTTTTTTTAAACCGACCGGTTTGGTTCGGTTCAAGGTTTCATTATTCCAAAACCGATTAAAACCGAACCGAACCAAACCCTATATGAGTGTTAGATTATTAGGGTTGGGTTGGACTGGTTGGTGGAGGATACCGAGACTACTAGGCTAGTGTTAAATAATTGAGACTAAGCAGCAGTGAATAAAAAGAAAAGTGAAAACTTTTTTTCTCATTCTCATGTATAATTGTTGTGCACATTTTCATATATGGTGATTATAACATAGGTCACTCTCATTCCATAATATGCATCTTCTTCATTGTACTGACTGTTGAAATTTGAAATTGAATGGTTTATGCTAGGGGTTGTTGTTTGGCAGCGGTTGTTGCTTTTTTTCCAATTGAAATTCCACAGTAGTTAATAAATTAGCCATACAAGACCACACAAAAGTTGATGGTAGTCCATTTTTTTTCTGTGATTGACAATGTTACTTCCAAATCAGATCAAGTCTATTTTTTTTCATGTGATTGACTGAAGTTCCACACCACAAAATAAGCAACAATACCTAAATTAATGGCAGTCCATTTTTTCCTGTGATCAAAATCGACCAAGTCGAACTGAACCAAACCGGACCAGGTCGGTCGGTTTCAAAACCAAACCGACCAATTGGTTGGTTTGGTTCGATTTTGATTATTTTCAAACCGACTAACTTCGGTTCGACTTCGATTGTGACCAAATAGGTCGACCACCGACCGATGCACACCCCTACCTTAGATGCAACAATGGGGTGGTCACCACCCCATCATTATTGATGTTCGCTCGGTCTGATTGAGGTCCTAACTTCTGCTGGTTGTTATGGGATATTAGGATTTTCTTGAATACGTTTAGGAAGTGAAAATGACAATTCAGTGTGAGCTATTGCTTTCCTGCAGAAAAGGGTTGCTTGGTTTACGTGACCCCTCGACGGCTCAAAAGTGAATAGATGAGATGAGTTGATAGTGTGATAACACGTACAGTGAGTGAAAGCTTACATGGGAGGCCACAGCCAATAGGATGAGATTTGCTGTCTGTTAGATTATATTTGTAATTAATGTAAATATGGTCCATAAGTCCAATCGTGTAGACACTATATATATATATATTGTAAATAGCTTCCATCAATGAGAACAAGGCATTATTATTTTCTACATGGTATCAGAGCCTCCAGAAAAATTCTAGCCGAAATATTCTCCATCCTCAAAACTCCGAAATATTTTCCATCCTCCCATCCTCGCTGCGGCCGATCCGCCGCTCGACCACCGTACGCACCCGCTCCCGCTGCGGTCGATCCGCCGCTCGACCACCGTACGCGCCCGCTCCTGCGCCTGACCGCGGCTGCCTCGCCGTCGACCCGTTCATCAGCGGCCGATTCGCCGCCTGCCGTCGACCCCTACGCGCCAGATCCGGCGCACCGACCGCGACTGGTTCGTCGTCGACCACGTCCAACAGCGGCAGACCCGCCGCTCGCCCCTACGCGCCAGATCCGGCGCCCCGATCGCGACAGGTTCGCCGTGAATGTCACGACCCGCACCCACTGTGAGGGTACGAGTACGTAACAATGTCCAGCCTACGCCGCAGTGTCGGCGGTAGAACGCTGTCCTAGGTCAATCATCTAACAATATAAAGGTACATGTACAGTATATACACTCTGAATGGAGGTGACATAGCAATACAGTCTCAATCACATTTAAGGTAGAATACGATAAAAAGATAGATAGATATGGAACGAAATTAATCCACAGAGATACAATCAAATAGAAGTCTAAGTGTATAAGATAATATCTCCATAAACCTCAGATAAAATAAACTCCCAGTATATATACAATAATGTATCAATGAGAAAGACAAGATAAGAGTATAAGCTAGCAGTCTAAACCACTGGTGGTAGATCCTCTACTGCAGGTGGGTCCAAGTCACAAGTGTTGCCTAAGACTGCACCATAATGGGGAGACACCAGAGCCTCATCATTCTCTGTAAAATTTTCAACAGGTCCAATCAGGACAGGAGCAAGCACAAAACATCTCACGCAGTTCATATCAAGTTAGGAAATATAAAGCATGCAATAGAGTAAGATACAGGAAACGCTGAAAGAAGAATATATATGAAAAACAGCAGAAATTTGATAATAGGAAATATCTATATATATGATAAGTAAGAACTGTAAGCAACATGTGATTTAGAGTACAATATGGTTATGTAAACGGTTTAGGACAATACAATGGTAACTCCATTGTACGTGAGTGCACAATAGACATATACAATAGTTATACAATGTTGTACAATAGGATTTGATTACATAACCAATTCTACTCCCCCTCCCCAATCAATACACAAGGATCCACTCCAGTTACGTTATCTTATACAATAGTGTACAATGTTATACAATAGATGTACAATGTTATACAATAGTTGTACAATGGTCTATCCATGGGACATGTGATAATGAGAGTACAATATGCACAATGAGTATACAAGGATAAGGGTATTCAATAAATACAATATGGAAGTGAAACACACATTACAATATGTATTTAGTGAATACAAGGGGATAACATCTCAAAAGAAGATCCATATAGTACCAATCCGTGATAACAATCGTGTCAGCATCAAGTATAGTAATCTAGAGCAAGAATGTAAATTCAGACAAGTATGAAACGGTCAGATAATGTACTCGTCTGATAACTGAATGTTCGAGATAAATATACTGTCCGAGGAGTGGTGTCTGGCACCTATTTAGAACAGCACAAGTCACAACATGTCCAGAATGGAAATATAAAGCTCTATGATGCATTCTACATGAATCTAGGTCAAACTAGGCCAAAGTCAACTCTTGGTCAACTTGGTCAACAGTCTAGGTCAACTAAACCATTCCAAGTCTAAACCTAGACTAACAAGTCATTCTAGTCAATCTAGGCCTAACCAAGCCTACTAAACCTAAGCACACCAATACAAACAATGTCAGGGAATCACACACAAGTTGTATACATATTTAGGTATCAAAATACTAGGCAATGTGCACATAGTGTCATTGTGTGTGTACATGCTTTAGTGTCATAGGTGAATGTGCATTAGAGTGTATAGGGTGTCACATGTACATGGCATACAACATCACACTATATATGTCAAGCTATATAAATGTATTCATGCCTACCAGTCAAGTGTAAAACACACCAATACATCACATTCATATGTGTGCATTACTTGTATTCATTCTTGTCATTTTGTTAACATTGTATATGCATGCATCCACATATCCACACATTACCTATGCATTTATATATGCATATAGATACATACATATATGCATAATGTAAAGCATGCCAACCAACCCAATTGGGGACTGAACCAACCATATATTGGACAATAGGGATGATCCTAAACATGAACTATACAGTGAACTCAAGTCCAATTCTGGACTGATGCAAATGAATGCAATGAATGGGCATAACAATGAAAGTTATCTCAGGTTTTCAGTTTTTTGAGATTTAAGGTTTCCAATATAAATGTTCAAATTCCCAATTCAAGTTTTCATATTCAAACCAAACCAAAATCAGTTTTCAGTTTAAAGTAAACTCAGGGTTTGAAATGATCTCAGTTTTTTGATATTTAAGTAAAACTCAGTGTTTTGCAAATGCCAAGTCCATTTCAGTTCAAAATCAGGTTATGGATCCATTCAATCTCGGGAAATCAACATTCAATTGAAATCTCAGTTAATTATAGGAATCAAAATGAATTGGAACCAATCATTTTAATAAACATGACATGAGTTCTCAGTTTTTCGAAATACAAACCCAAATTCAATTCAAAACAGAATAGAACTTATGTGTACATACAGACATATATACATATACATCCATTTGAATTCATATCAACAAAAGAACTAAATCTCAGCCTTATTTAAAACCCATTCCCAGCTTTGAAAAACATTCTCAGGTTTTCATTAAACTCACTCTCAGGTTATCATTTCAGTCGAATCATTTAGCTAGTGAAAATTTTGAATACAACCCATATATCTATATCATTACTAATTACAACTATGCTCAGGTAATACCAAAACCCAAATTTATACTTAAACTGAGAACAAGTTTCAGTTATTACATTTCATTCAAACCCAACAATCTCTCAGGAAACCTGGAACCCAAACTTCATTTCAAAACAGAAATTTACTTATGCATACATACATACATATAGATATACATCATACAGACATATATATATATATATATATATATATATATATATATATATATATATATATATATATATATACATATACATATACAGTCATATTTCACTACCTAGGACACAGACCAAACCTACAGAACTGACACAGACACACCTATACATAACACTATAAATATACACATATATACACTTAGATACATATAAATATATATGCATATATACATAAATACTTGAGAATTTTTATGCCTACACGCGTGTCTATACTGGGGGAATAATTCGTGTCGAAATCGTGTCCAAAAACCGTGTCCAGAGGTGTCAAACAATAGTGTCAAAACTGTGCAGTGCACAGCCTCGTGCACAGGTGTCGATTAGTCTAGGGACTCGTGTGTCCATCCACAAGTGTCGTGGTCGTGTCAGTAGCTAGGTGGGGTGTCAGGGTAGGTGTCTAAGTGCCTGAGTCGTGTCCACGAAGTGTCCAGCTCCGTGTCCAAGCCCGTATCAGTGACCCAATGTGCGCGTGTGTGTGTGTTTGTAAAACCAGTGCAAGCCCGATTTCTCCCTAACTACTCAATAATTTCTCCTAAAATTTTGTGTGCTTAATGTCAGTGATTGCCCCCTCGTGTACGTAAATTTTTGTGTCATAAAATTCAGTGTCGTGTCCGCTATCAGTGTCGAACAGCAGGGCAGCCGTACGGTGTCCTCGTGCGTGCATACGTGTCCAAATTTGGACACGAGGGTGCACAGAAATAAACTCAGTCAACTTGGGTTGTGATCTACACCTAATAAGCTTCCAAAATATATAATTTGTTTTGAAAACTAAGAACAAAAAGTCCTATGAGGCATTTTGTCAAACACATAAACATACACATAGACACGTGTCCGATACGGACACCAAATGGACACGAACCGACACAAATCCAACACCTACGGCTAGGGGACACCTAGGGCTTCCTATCCATGCAAAGAAAACGAAATTTGGTGGAGGGAATAGGGATTTACCTATATGTGCAATTTACAAGAAAAAGCCTCAAATGGGGGTGTTCTCCTTGATGGCCAAGTGCTCCAAATTGGTTCAAACATGAGATTTCTCTCCATGAACATGAAATAGGGCTAGATTAGGATCATATCCAAAAGACTAGAGTAGAAAAGGAATTAAAATGAAGAATCTAGGGTTTGGGGAAGAAATGACATTACCTCTTTCTCCAAAATGTTGAAATCTCAATAAAGAGGCAAGAACAATAAATGAAGAGATTATTTATAGGGGGAATAGCCCTAGGTGGCTGGTCATAAAGTGATAGTTAGGGTTAGGGTTGAGTCTAATGGGCTATGGACCTATTTGCACTAGTCATGGAACCAAATTCCAAGTATCAAGCCTATTGACCAATCACTAAGCCTTCTATCCAAGTCTTGATTCCTACATGACTAACTTAGATTGACTTAAGTTAGACTAGGGTCTCACCATGCTAATAAAGTCACTATAGCTAGGGTCAACTTCTAGGTTAGTCTACAAAGTCTCAACTAGTCAAGACTAACATAACACATAGCAATATTTAATTAATATTAAATTCACACAAATTCCCATAAATCATAATAAACTCAAATAAATCCTAAAATGACCAAAATACCCTTTAGGCTAAAATGTACTAATTAAACATCCTAATCACATGGCCAGGCTCTAGGTCAACAGTCTCTAAGGTTACACTAGCCAAACACCAAAATCATAAGTCATAATTTTAAATCGTTTAAAAATGATTAAAAATTACCAAAAATTATAATATAAAATAAATATCAATAAATAATAATTATAATTACAAAATTTTAAAATTACCCTCATCTGGAAAACTGGTGTTACAATCCTACCCACCTTATAAAAATTTTATCCTCGAAATTAAGATGATCGCACCCCCTTCTAGGTCAAACATAGTCAAGGGTTAATCACTAGTCAATTTGTCAACATCCAAGTACTTGGTCATCAACTGGTCAACTTTTTAGAATTTTACCTATGCTAGCTATCTAGGTGTTGGCAACTAGAGATTAGCAAAAAGAAAAACTCTATAATAGGCTAACTCTTAACTTTCCAATCTTATCAAGTCACCCATAACTAAATACCCATAACCTAAGCACACAAATCCCAATACCATATATACATAAGCTCAAGAACAACAACCCATTATATATATCCTAAGTATATCATCTATATATCCATACATATATAACTGATTATCAAGGGTTAAAGTAGACTAAACTTATAAGGAATTGAACAAATGCTCAGAGATTAGGCTAAGGATGAATGGTCTGAAACATCAATGTAGGCAAAAAAAAATGATGCTAAGGAGACTGAATTTATAAACAAGGGTCAGGACATCTAGTGAAGGGTCTGCACACTGCCTATAGAGGTTGATCTATCATGCCTGAACTAATCTCAAGGAGAACTTAACTAAAATAGAAAACTGAACCAGACATAGGCTAAGCAACATGTCTAATTCTACACAACAATGGCCTATAGATACTAACCAACCCATATCCCATATGCCAATACCATCTGCAATCTATCTATATATATAGACCTCTCAGTCTTAGGTGAACTACACTATACTCAAGAACAGGCTCTGGTCATGGGTGCCTTACTAGAAAGTACAAGGGAAAAATAATAATAAATTATCAAGGCTGCAGAGCAGACTAACATCCTCTATGAAACTGGTAGGTATTATAAATAACAGAGAAATCATCTACAATGGGTTACTATTCTAGTACCAATGCTAACTATCATCTCTAGGGTACAGACACTCTACAAGTCATCATATCATTATACTATGAAGAACCACATATGAATAAGCTCTACAAAACTAAATATTCCCACTCCTAAGTTATTATAACAACAGAAGGGTATGGTGTTTAAAACCTTCTCAAGATACAATCTGCTAATCATATGCGTCTGTCCAAAATCATGTTGTCTAGAGTCTTCATCATGCTAGTGAGCAAGGCTACGATAATCACAGAGTCCTTGACTAAGGTACGTACCTCTAGGTTCATGGTATTTAAAATTTTCGTATTGCCGCGTGCGACGACGAAAACCTTAAATTCTCATACCCGAGAAATATATCCAAAATCTGACTATATGTCCTCACTATGCCAGCTAACATGACTATCGAAGTTTCTAGATCCCATGATTTAGGTGACCTAGCCCATATGATTTTCTTAGAAGAAAAACAAACATAACAAAAGAGCAACATGACAAAATTAATCAATCAGTAAAGAACAGATGGAATCGGATTTCAAGGTAGTTATAAAAGACAATTACGGGAATGGAATCGAGAAGAACGGAATTTACAGCAAGATCTCCAATGGTCTGTGCATCCTTGACTGTCCTGGCGAAAGCTCGCCCTTGCTGGTTTCCTCTGGCCTGCTGTTGATGCTGCAGGTACCTCTATTGCTGGGAGAAATCTAGAATGACAGGAAAAAGGTCTCTGTACAGGCGGAGGTGCACCTTCAATGTAGCAGAAATGCCAACCTGAGTCGGCACAACAGGAGCTGCGGTCTCGAGATCCTGATGAACAGGACGAGAGGTGGCCAGCCTCTCGATAATATCCCCCGAGCCGGAGCGATGAGATCATGTCTCCATAACCATCATAAAGACAGATCAAAACAAGAAGCAATTACTGAGAATGAAGCGAAAAGTCAAAAGAGGACAGTTTATACTCAAGGGAAGACAATAAATAGCAAATTTAGATAAAATGAATCTGATTAAGATTTTTTCCTAATGTGATTGAGTACCTTCAAAATATCCTAATCCTACTGCAGGCTGTAGTGATACTCTAGTTTGAATACCACTACATAAACTCGACCTGCATGGGCCACCACTAAAAATGTGTCACGACCCGTACCCACTGTGACGGTACGAGTACATAACAACGCCCAGCCTACGCCGTAATGTCGGTGGTAGAATGCTGTCCTAGGTCAATCATCTAATAATATAAAGGTACCTGTACAATATATACACTCTGAATGGAGGTGACATAACAACACAGTCTCAATCACATCTAAGGTAGAATACGATAAAGAGATAGATAGATATGGAACGAAATAAATCCACAGAGATACACTCAAATAGAAGTCTAAGTGTCTAAGATAACATCTCCATAAACCTCATATAAAATAAACTCCCAGTATATATACAATAATGTATCAATGAGAAAGACAAGATAAGAGTATAAGCTAGCAGTCTAAACTACTGGTGGTAGATCCTCTACTGCAGGTGGGTCCAAGTCACAAGTGTTGCCTAAGGCTGTACCATAATGGGGAGACACCAGAGCCTCATCATTCTCTGTAAAATTTTCAACAGGTCCAGTCAGGACAGGAGCGAGCACAAAACATCTCACGCAGCTCATATCAAGTTAGGAAATATAAAGCATGCAATAGAGTAAGATACAGGAAATGCTAAAAGAAGAATGTATATGAAAAATAGCAGAGATTTGATAATAGGAAATATCTATATATATGATAAGTAAGAACTGTAAGCAACATGTGATTTAGAGTACAATATGGTTATATAAACGGTTTAGGACAATACAATGGTAACTCCATTGTACGTGAGTGCACAATAGACATATACAATAGTTATACAATATTGTACAATAGGATTTGATTACATAACCAATTTTACTCCCCCTCCCCAATCAATACACAAGGATCCACTCCAGTTACGTTATCTTATACAATAGTGTACAATGTTATACAATAGATGTACAATGTTATACAATAGTTGTACAATGGTCTATCCATGGGACTCATGTGATAATGAGAGTTCAATATGCACAATGAGTATACAAGGATAAGGGTATTCAATAAATACAATATGGAAGTGAAATACACATCACAATATGTATTTAGTGAATACAGGGGGATAACGTCTCAAAAGAAGATCCATATAGTACCAATCCATGATAACAATCGTGTCAGCATCAAGTATAGTAATCTAGAGCAAGAATGTAAATCCAGACAAGTATGAAACGGTCAGAGAATGTACTCACCTGATAACTGAATGTCCGAAATAAATATACTGTCCGAGTAGTGGTATCTGGCTCCTATTTAGAACAGCACAAGTCACAACATTTCCAGAATGGAAATATAAAGCCTGTGATGCATTCTACATGAATCTAGGTCAAACTAGTCCAAAGTCAACTCTTGGTCAACTTGGTCAACAGTCTAGGTCAACTAAACCATTCCAAGTCTAAACCTAGACTAACAAGTCATTCTAGGCCTAACCAAGCCTACTAAACCTAAGCACACCAATACAAACAATGTCAGGGTATCACACACAAGTTGTATACTTAGGTATCAAAATACTAGGCAATGTGCACATAGTGTCATTGTGTGTGTACATGCTTTAGTGTCATAGGTGAATGTGCATTAGAGTGTATAGGGTGTCACATGTACATGGCATACAACATCACACTATATATGTCAAGCTATATAAATGTATTCATGCCTACCAGTCAAGTGTAAAACACACCAATACATCACATTCACATGTGTGCATTACTTGCATTCATTCATGTCATTTTGTTAACATTGTATATGCATGCATCCACATATCCACACATTACCTATGCATTTATATATGCATATAGATACATACATATATGCATAATGTTGTAATACCCAGTTTCTAAAATGAGGGAAAATTTGAAATTTTGTGTTTTATTTTATTTAATTATGGTATTTAAAATTTTAATATAATTTTTAGTGATTTTTAATCATTTTAAAACTATTTAAAATTATGACTTATGATTTTGGTGTTTGGCTAGTGTAACCGTAGAGATCGTCTGTCCTAGAGCCTAGCCATATGATTATGATGTTTAATTAGTACATTTTAGCCTAGAGGATATTTTGGTCATTTTAGGATTTATTTGAATTATTTATGGTTTATTGGAATTTGTGTGATTTTAATTACTATTTAAATAAGTGCTATGTGCTATGATGGATTTTAGCCTAGTGAAGCCTAACCTAGAAGCTTAGACTTAACCCATGGGCTCAGTAGGATGGTTAACTTAAGTTGAGGGTAGAAATTATCAAGTTAGAAATCAAATAGGAGTTTTAGTCATGAGAATTGATTTTAGAGAATGGGCCCTTAGAAACTTAGATGTAACTTGACTTAGAGAGGGAGGCCCATGGCCCAACTAACTAAACCCTAACCCTAGCATTTATGACCAGCCACCTAGGGATCCACACTCCTATTTAATGTCTCCTCAAACTTAGGGCTAGCCTCCTTAGAAAAAATAGCAAGTTGAAAATAGAGGTAAAATCCCTTTTTCCCCAATCCATAACTCCTCCATTTCAACACCTTTTTCTTCCTAATTTCTTGCAATAGATTCTAATCTCTGTGTTTTTGATGGCTATGGTGAGAAATTTCAGGGAAGGGGCAATTTGGAAGAGTTTGGGTAGCTTGAGGAACAACTCACTTTGGGGCTTTTTGAGCCATTTCAAACCTATAGGTAAATCCCTATTCCCTCCACCAAATTTTGTTTTCTTTGCATGGATAGGAAGCCCTAGGTGTCCCCTAGCTGTAGGACTTGGTTTCGTGTCAAGGTGGATTCATTTCGTGTCCGTATCGGACACGTATCGTATTGATAGGAATAGGTGTTTGATGAAATGCCTCTTAGGATTCAAATGTGTTATTTTAAACTTCTGTTAGAATAGGATTGTAGCCCTATGTGTGGGGATCCCATTTTCGTATCTCTGAGCACGAGGACACTCGTGTCCGTGTCTAAATCTGGACTGAACACGCTGTACGACGCTGTGCGCAGCGTGCCCTGCTGCCAGATCCTTCTAGCGGACACGACACAGCACCTCGACACACGAAAATTTGTGTGTGGATGCGGGCAATGACTAACACCATACCCAAGAAATTTTGAGATCTCTCGATCAGTGTGCACAGAGAAATCGTGTGTGCACTGAATCAAGCCTTGCACGCACAGTCGAGAAATCGACACTGATACGCGTTCCAAACTCTTGGCACGAGTCACTTGGACACGTTACATGCACTTGTGCACGTAGTCCTATGCTAGGCGTACACTTTGACGTGACCACGTGGCATAAAGTGTCACGTGTCGTGTCCACGAGGCGACTGCATCGCAGCACGATGCAGTCTGTGCACAGTTTTGTATCCCTGTTCGTGTGGTCATTTAGACACGATCGTGTCCAGTTTCCTGGACACGAATGACACCCCTAGACACGTAATTATATGGAGAATACACCTACATGCCTGATTGCTGAAATTCATTGGTTTAATTAGGTTTTCAAATTTGGGTTCTTGTGTATCAGTTATTTTCTGTTTTGATCGAATATGAACTGTCAATTATTATATGAATATGAACCTAATTCCTGAGTTAGGATTTTGATCACAAAACATGATTTTGATTTCATATTATGGTTCTTATACATGTACATTACATTACCCTGTTGAAATTTTTGGACACTATTACACTATTTTTGAAAACTGAACTGAGAATGTACTTCAAAAACTGAGTTTTGGGTTCAATTCGAAACATGAAATTTTGATTTAGGTTAATATAGTAAAACTGACTTTAATTTGTATTTCTTTTTACTGATTGTTAATGATTAGTTTAGTTTAACATATTAATTCACATGTTTAACAGTTCATCCATTTCTGAAATCATGTGTGGAATTGTTAGGTTTTCAAATGGTTTCAGGATTTGATAACCTTAACTGAAAACTGAAATTGATTTGGGATATATGTTAAAGCTGAACTGGGATTTACCAAGTTATAAACCTGAGATTTTGTACTGTGGGTTCATAAGTAAAAACCTGAGAACTCAAGCAAATCTGAGATTTGATTGGGATGGGGTTTTATATAAACCTGAGATTAGGTTATTAGAAAAAAAACCTGAGTTTGTACACTCTACACTCCCTCACACACACACATAAAAACACTCAAACACACATAAAACTGGAAACCCCCCTGTTCCTGAACACACATGGAGACCCCAATGTAGGCTGTCACACACAAACCCCCCTTGGACTTCACTGCATTTTAACATTCATTGTCCTGCATTGTATATGTTTCACTGCATACCATACACACACACCCTCTCTTACTCTCACTCTCTTTTCACTACACAGTTTCACTCACCCATCCTTCATTTACTGTCCTTTTCTCATTCCTCTTTCATTTCATTTTCCTTTCCTTCCCTCCCTTTTTACCAATGTAAAATATGTATGTATGCATCTAGGTATTGTATGTATTCATGAACAATACAATATATGAATGAATGTAGGTATAGATAATGTATATAATGTATAATGTAATGCATGTAATATATATAATGTAATATAGAATGATATACAATGTATGCTTAATGATAAGGTAGTACCTAATGTATACCTCAATATGCATGAATGATATGTATGAATGTAATGCATGTATGTAGGCTTACATAGGTTAGTTGATTCTCTTTTATGATATGCATATATGGAATAGGGTGATAGAGGAAGGTTAGAGTATTGCACTTGTAGACTATATGGGTATCCAATATAGGCTAGCTATCTAGGATATTGACTATAATAGACTAGAGTTGACTGACCTCAGATCAGTTGACCATTTTGACCTAGACAGTTGACTAAAGTTGACAAAGAGTTGACTTTGACCTAGTTGACCTAGACGGTTGACCCAGAGTTGACTAGAAGTTGACTTTGACATAATTGACTCAAAAATCATATAGAATGCATCATACACTTCAATTACCTTATTTCTGAATATATCATAACCTGTTTTACTCTAAATAGGACTCTGTGACACCAGTTCGGACATCCATTCATATCAGTCATTCAGGGTGACAGGCGAGTACATTCTCTGACCGTTTCATACTTGTCTGGATTTACATTCTTGCTCTAGATTACTGTACTTGATGCTGACATGATCGTTATCACGGATTGGTACTATATGGATCTTCTTCTGAGATGTTATCTCCTTGTATTCACTAAATACATATTATGATGTGCGTTTCACTTACATATTGTATTTATTGAATACCCTATCATTGTACACTCATTGTGCATATTGTACTCTCATTATCACATTGAGCCATTGTACAAGCCATTGTATAAGGTAACGTAGCTGAATTGGATCCTTGTGTATTGATTGGGAAGGGAGAGTAGAAATGGTTATGTGATCAATCCTATTGTATAAGAAATTGTATATGTCTATTGTACACCCACGTTGTCACGACCCGCACCCTGTGTAGGGGCATGAGAAGTGGGTACGTCCAGCCTACGCCGCAGTGTCGGCGGTAGAACGCTGTCCTAGGTTACTATCTAATCAACAACTCACGCAATTATATAATGTACTTGTCAAATCTCAACTCCGAACGGAGGACAAGTATAGATATAATGAAATCTCAATCACAGTCTAAGCACGATAAGATAACACAGAAGTTATAACTAAGACTAAACAACAACATCTATAAACTACTAAATAATAATATCTCAAACAAACTCAACTACAAACTCGTATCTCAGTTATTACAATTCAAGTTCTAAAACATAAAAAATAAACCAAATCTACTAGCTAGTCTCCCGATCACTCCTGAGTGTCGGGGCCAAAGGTAGCTAAGCCATCTCCTACTCCAAAACAAGTAGGGCAAATATCCTCAGGGCAAGCATCTGTAATATTTTCAACAGGTCCAGTCAGGACAGGAACAAATACAATTCATCAAGAAATCCCAAGTAAATGACAGAGAACTATAAAGCAGTTATAGACAGTTATATTGATGAATATGGCAGTTTTATACAGGTAGTGATGTAGAGAAGCAGTTAAGGTGCAATGAAAGTAAGGTAACTAAACAAGAAGAGAAACATAGCAAAGAAGACTGTAAAATAAGATCTAGCTAGCTAGAGTAAAATAATGAGTTCAGATGGTACAATATAAGTCGAGTGTAATCCCAAAGTGAGTCTAATATAAGATGAGTCAAATGTGATTCTAATCATTGTTCTAATAAGGTGAATCGAATAAGGTGATACGAATAAGGTGATACGAATAGTGATTCACATGATGTTCTAATAATGATTCGAATAAATTCTCCAAGTGTGTTTTAAAATACTTAGTTAGACATGTAAACGGCTAAGGGTAAATTCGGTACATCACATACCTGGCCGGATGTGGAATGGCTATCGTTCAAATATTATTTACAGGGGGTGGTTCGAATAGTGGGAATGTTCACATGTCTATCAAGTATTTTCCCGCCCATCTAATACAAATGAATCCAGAATCCAACATATAAGACGAATACAAGTCCAACCAGCAAATAAAGATACGAATAGGTGGTTCGAATAGTGATTCGTATGGTGATTCGAATAATAGATGTAAGACGAGTAAGTATGTGTGTCATATACATGGATTCAAAAATAAAAATACGTGTTTGTAACAGAGAATCACATACAACTAACTAGAACTGAAGTACAGTAATTGACAAATAAATGAGAGAACTATCAGAGAATGTACTCGCCTAATACTCTGAAAAGAGTAATGTAATATCAGATGTCTGCACCGGAGTCACAATGTCCTAAATAGAGCAGTATGGGTTATGACATGTAAAACACAAGAAAAATGAAAGACACAATGCAGTCTACATGATTTTTAGGTCAATCTAGGTCAAAGTCAAACTTTCTAGGGTTGGACTATGATAGCTAGACTAAATGGGGTCTTCAAGCCATATTGAATCCTATTTTCCTTTCCTAAGTGTAACAAGGGGATACCACTCAAGTCTATCTAAACAATTTCCAAGGTTCACCTATGCATTCTTAGTGTTATCAACCAATTCCACCCACTAGTAACATGTCCTCAAGGGTACACATAGATAACTATCTATCACTAAAAAAATTACATCTATGTCTATCTCAAGCTCAATCTCCCTATTAGCACATCATGGTCAAAATGCTATAATATGTATACCACTATATATTACTCACACTCACTTAGATAAATCAAATACCCCAATACCCAATCATTACCTAGTCTTTCTAGGTGAGGCCACACTTATACCCATTATGTCTATACACTAGGCATCCCAATGAATATGTTCAAGGCCATGCCATCTGTCACGCCCCAGAACCAGAATACTGGAGAGCGGGGGAATGACTCAGCCAGCTACGTATTACGGGTAGATGAATACCGTATAATACGATCAATGCTGTCTAAAAGACGAGGGGGTGCATACTACATAAAAGTCTCACTATGGTCACTTCCCATCTATTGTCTCAATCATTCAAATAAAAAACAGAAATAGAGAACATGTGAGATAAAACAGTAAGGCGTCCCAAACGCTCAGTCAAAATATTCTTGATATTTGGCTTTACAAAACACAGCCAGATGATGTAGTCAGTATACACAATTGTTATCAGCTGCAGCCTGACTTAGTTACAATTATGCAAAAGTAGGTACAAGACAATCCGACTAACATGTCGGTGCCAAACGGTAAAGTATAAAGTATTTAACAAAATGAACGGGGAAGTAAGAAAACCCACTCGAGCCCTCCTGCGATCATCCCTCTAGTGTTGACCATCGTGGAGGTAGAAGTACGCTGGATCCTCGGAGACCGGCTCTAAATCTGGCCATGCAAAACCAGAGAGGTTAGACCTCTAACAGCAAGTACCGCAAGGAAGCATGATATGAGGGACTAAAATCAGTAATGAGAAAATATGATAAATAGATCTCTGCTTTCTACTGGAATTCACATAGTATCACGACACTTCGAACCAACCTCCCAACCAAACAAGGACAGAAGTTGGCACGTCATGTTCTGACATTCTGATCATCTCAGTTAGGTAACAGAGGACATACAGTACACAAACAAATTAATTTAAATGGCAATTCAACTACTACGGCTTGCTACTGTGAGTTCCAAGTTATCCTGGAATTATGCAATAGAGATTCCTCAGTTCTTACTATGTGCAAGTAAGGCTAGTTTATCCAGTCAATCAATTGTGCCAATCATAAATTAGACGAGTCCCAGCAGGACGCCCGTCATCAATATACAATATACAATAGATAATATAACCAGATACCGCTCCCTGCCCGTGTGGCAGATTTGCAGTATCTGTGGGGACCAGCCGGCCTGTCGGGCACTACTAGTCCCAAGAGGGTTGCCATGTAAGAACTCGAGAATCCATTCTCTCCATGCAATCATTATTTTATTTAACTTAATAGTCTCTACGTTAAGTAAAATCCTATACCGTGGGTCATGGTCATTCAAATGAGTACTTTCGTACGGGGTACGATATGCACAACTCTACAACGATACCAGTGCGGTTAGGTTGCAGGTCTTACATAGCATAATGCAACAATCAGAATTAACTACGGAGTAATCATGCCTTGACCATAAAGTACACATGCTGCTTTTGTAAAATAAATAAATAAATAAATAAATAAATTGAAGCCTGCATGTGCCTGTATGTCAATATTCGGGATCAGTCAGTCGATTACAATAGTTCATAATTAATATGAACGTGTCTCATTCATTCAATTCAATAAGACGACTAGCCAGTCTCTTAGTTCCAACTAGGAACGCATGATCAATTATTAGTCAAAGTAACAGTCAGGGTTAATTCGTGACAAGGCATGAAAGTCAAATTAGTATTAAGCATGGTCGAGTCTATAACTAACATAAAATAGTTGGTAACACATTCTTGAAGCCAAGAAAAAGATCTACAACTTTCATGTTGGGAGTTGAAAGAAATTCTAGCCATAATTCAGTCAAAATAGGACATATAACAGTCAGAAACAACCAAAATAGGCATATGCGGCCTATTCTGCGACATGCATGCGGACCAACTGCGACATGCGGCCTATGCGACCCAACCGCGACATCTATGCGGCTCAACTGCGATATACGGCCTTATGCGGCCCAACCGCGACGTCTATGCGGCTCTACTGCGACATGCGCCTCATGCGGCCCAACCGCGACATCTATGTGGATCTACTGCGACATGCGGCCTCATGCGGCCCAACCGTGACATCTATGCGGCTCTACTGCGACATGTGCCTCATGCGGCCCAACCGCGACATCTATGCGGCTCTACTGCGACATGTGCCTCAAGCGGCCCAACCGCGACATCTATGCGGCTCTACTGCGACATGCGGCCTCATGCGGCCCAACCGCGACATCTATGCGGCTCTACTGCGACATGTGCCTCATGCGGCCCAACCGCGACATCTATGCGGCTCTACTGCGACATGCGGTTCATGCTGCAGATGAACATAGAAGTTTGACCAAAATTGTTTTGGCCATAACTTCTCAAAATAAATCAGAATCTAACTTTTCAAAAGCCAAAGTTTAGCAGAATTAAATTCTCTACAACATGGAACCACTTATTTTTGAAAACAACAAAGTTTGATAGATCAAAACTATAAAATCCATATGAGAACCAAAACTTGAAACTTAGATCTACACCCAACCATCCATGGAAATCAAGAACTTCAAGACCTAAACTTGTAGAGGAAGAGAAGATGAACAACATAGACTAAAAATAAATAGGGATGCATGAAATCCCTCATGGTGTGCAAGATGTACTTGCCTCTCACAGGTGGGTTAGGGTTTGGTGGAGGAGTAAATGTGAATGAATGAAGAGAGAGAATGAAAGAAGAAGTTTTATATCAAGGACAAGTGCATCTCCACCATCTATCCTACTCCATCAAATCCTAGCCACCCATTCCTTTCCATGTAAAGCCAAACCAAGTTGGCTTACCATGAACCGAAATGAATCAAGAGCCAAGAAAAAGCAGAAAATAAAATACAGAGAAATAATTAGCATAAAATTAAAATAATTAAATATAAAATAAATGCATGACAGATACTAAATAAATTCGGGCAAGCGGTATACGTATAAAATACGCATTCCGGGAACGGGAAGTGGCATCTCTACCCACCTTAGATAAATTCCGTCCTCGGAATTTCAAATCCAAGCAGGATAAGAAAAACCGAGCTGATCTAGGTACAAGAAACTTGAGCAAGCAATCATTCTTTAATGTTTAACTAGCAGATAACATATCTATATTAACAATCTACGATATCAAGTAGTTCTATCTATGAGGTGACAAGCATGAGGGGTTAAGGCAATCAAGGTACACGGGAAGAAATATACCTTGTGAGTCAAACAGATGTGGATACCGTGATCGGATATCATCCTCACATTCCCACGTTGACTCTCCTAATGAGTGATGACCCCAAGCAACCCGGACAAGGCTAATTGTTCGGTTCTTGAGTATCTTCTCTCTCCGGTCCAAAATGGACACCGGCTGCTCCTCGTAAGACAAGTTGGTACCAACAACCAACTCAGAATGATCAAGGATATGGCTGGGGTCCGATACATACCTTTATAATTGAGATACACGAAACACGTCATGCACCTCTCGTAATGAAGGTGGAAGGGATAAACGATAAGCAACATCGCCTACCCTATCAAGGATAACGAATGGTCCTACGTACCGCGGACTCAACTTCCTGCGAACGCCAAATCTAATGACCCCACGGGTAGGTGAGATTCGCAAGAATACGTGGTCCCCAACAGAAAACTCTAGCGGTCTACGATGCTGGTCCGTCCAATGACGATGCCGGTCCTGTGCAACTCGAAGTCGCTCTCTAATTCCTTTGACCAATTCAACTGTCTGAATAATCATTTTCGGGCCTAACATCTTCCTCTCCCCGATATCATCCCATGCTAGTGGTGATCTATACTTCTTACCATATAGAGCTTCGAATGGTGCCATCTGGATACTGGCTTGATAACTGTTGTTGTATGAAAACTCAACTAAGTGCAGGTGGCTCTCCCAAGATCCTCCAAAATCTAGGGTGCAAGCTCGCAACATATCTTCTAAAGTCTGAATTGTTCTTTCTGATTGCCCGTCCGTCTGTGGATGGTAAGCCGTGCTAAATCTCAACTTGGTGCCCAGACTATGATGTAAGCTCTTCCAGAAATATGATGTAAAACGGGTATCTCTGTCGAACACAATACTGACAAGGACTCCATGCTGCCTGACTATCTATTGCATATACAACTCTGCCAACTTTTCTGTAGATTGCCCTACTCTGAAAGGAAGAAAGTGTGCCACCTTTGTAAGCCGATCTACTATCACCCAAATAGCATCTTTACTACTTGGTGATCTCGATAAACCGGTCACAAAGTCCATTGTGATGTGCTCCCACTTCCATTCCGGGATAGGAAGTGGCTGTAATAACCCAGCTGGCCTCTGCTGTTCTGCCTTCACTTGCTGACATACCAAGCAACGGGAAACGAATCTAGCTATCTTCCTCTTCATCCCGTTCCACCAGAAGTGCTGCTTGATATCTTGGTACATCTTGGTCCCTCCAGGGTGTATAGAATATTGAGAACTGTGAGCTTCTGTCATAACCTCCTGTCTGATATCTCCACTAGGCACACATAGGCGTGATCCAAACCTAAGCGTACCATCTTCATGAATTTGCATCTCCTTTCTGAGTCCTGACTCATATTCTGCTCTAAGCTTCTGAATCCTTGGGTCCTGTGCCTGAGCTGCCTTGATCCTGTCTACCAAGTCGGATTGAACTCGTAGACTTGTCAGAATTTCTACATCACTAGGAAGTATAACCTCGATGCCCATCTCCTGAAGGTCTTCTAAAATGTGCTTCTGTGTTGTCAACATAAATGCGCCGCCTCTCCTGCTAAGAGCATCTGCTACCACATTAGCCTTGCCTGGATGATACTGAAGCTCCACGTCATAATCCTTGATCAGCTCTAACCATCTTCTCTGCCTCATGTTCAGCTCCTTCTGAGTAAAGATGTACTTCAGACTTTTATGGTCCGTGTACATATCCACTCGATCACCATATAAGTAATGCCTCCATAGCTTCAAAGCAAATACTACTGCCGCCAACTCCAAGTCATGAGTTGGGTAATTCTTCTCGTGGTCCCGAAGCTGCCTAGATACATACGCTATCACCTTCCAATGCTGCATGAGGACACATCCAAGTCCTTTACCTGACGCATCATAATATACTGTAAAATCTCCGGGTCCAACTGGCAATGTAAGAATAAGCGCTGATATCAACTTCTTCTTCAAGGTGTTAAATGATGCCTGGCACTCTGCCGACCAGACGAATGGCACATCCTTCCGTGTCAAGCGGGTCATGGGTGCTGAAAGTCTTGCAAAATCTGATACGAATCTCCTGTAATATCCTGCCAATCCTAAGAAACTCCGTACATCAGCTAAGGTCTTGGGTACTGGCCAACTCTCTACTGCTTCTACATTCTTGGGATCCACTGCTACTCCAGTTCCTGATATGATATGACCCAAAAATGAAATATGATCTGACCAAAACTCACACTTGCTGAGCTTGGCATACAACTGGTTCTCTCTCAGAACCTGTAACACTTTCCTGAGGTGGTCTTCATGCTCCTCTTCACTAGTAGAGTACACAAGAATGTCGTCGAAAAACACCACGACAAACTGATCTAGGTATGGCATAAAGATGCGGTTCATCAAGTCCATAAATATTGCTGGAGCATTGGTCAAACCAAACGGCATTACCAAGAATTCATAATGCCCATACTTCGACCTGAATGCTGTCTTGGGAATATCCTCCTTCCGAACCCTCACTTGATGATACCCTGAACGAAGATCTATCTTGGAGAAAACTCTAGCCCTGCTCAATTGATCAAATAAGTCATCGATCCTGGGTAATGGGTACTTGTTCTTTACTGTTGCCGCGTTAAGCTTCCTGTAGTCAATGCACAATCTGGAGGACCCATCCTTCTTCACCACAAGTACCACTGGTGCTGCCCACGGTGATATGCTAGCTTGGATGAACTTCTTCTCCTTCAGTTCCTCTATGTGCTGGTATACCTTGGCCTGTTCTGAATTCGCCATTCTGTAAACTCGATCTGATATCGGTTTAGTTCCAGGTGCCAATTCTATACTGAACTCAATATCTCTAATCGGTGGTAGACCTGGAAGTTCTTCAGGAAATACGTCTAAAAACTCTTCAACTACCTTCGGAACTTGAACTTCTTCCATTGCCGTTATTACTTCCTGCTCTTGCTGAGTTGCCACGGATCTGACTAAGGTGAATCTCTTCATGCCTGGAATATCAAAAGATATACTCCCACTACGACAATCTATTGTCGCATGACTGTCTTTCAGCCAGTCTATGCCTAAGATAACGTCGAAATTTCCAACAGGAAATTCTATCAACCGGGCGGGTAAGGAATACCCGCAAACTATAACGCTATACGCTAGAATAACTCTACTAACTCCTACGAGCCCATTGCCAGTGAGTATATTCAACCTCCCTAGCAATGCCTCGAACTCCATTCCTAGCCGTGTCGTAAATTGTGCAGATATAAATGAGTGTGATGCTCCTGAATCAAACAATGCTACTGCGGGATATGAGGCGACGAGAATGTTACCTGCCACAATATCTCCTGATGCTAATGCCTCCTCTAAGGACAGAGTGAAGGCCTGCCCTCGACCTCCTTGTTGGTTCCCATGTTGCGGCCTAGCCTGGTGTTGCTGCTGGCCCCTTCCTTGATGATGCTGGGGTGGTCTATGCTGGTGCTGCTGCATCGGCGGTCCCTGCTGCCGAAACATCTGAGCTTGCGGCATTAACGGACGCTGGGCCAATGGTCTTACTGCCACCGCTGGTCCTCGATACTGTCCTGCCCCTGGTGCTGGCAGAGCAGGAAACTGCTGCACTGGTCCTCCTGACCTTGAATTCATGGGACAGGTGGTAACCCGATGATCTGGATTTCCACATATCAAACACAGTCCGTTCAATGTCCGACACACATCTCTAGTGTGTCCTACCTTCCTACAATAAGTACAGCCTGCCGAGGGTTGCTGGTTCTTCCTCTGTTGCTGTTGTTGCTGCCTGGATGGTGGTGCTGGCCCTCGTATTGCCACATCGTAGATGCGAATACCAAGGGATGGTGCTGTTGTTCGGGGAGTTGCTCCCCCTCATTCTTTAATCTGACTGTGAGATCTCTTCTGAACTCCAGTCCTTGCCGTGATCCTCTGAACGGTGATCTCATGCCTTCGGGTTGCCGTCAATACTTCATCAAAAGTCTGGTAGTTGTGCCCTTCTATCAATTGCAAGAGCTCAAGATGAAACCCTTGCTGGAACCTCATAGCCCTCTGGCTCTCCGTTGCTACCATCTCTGGGGCGAACCTACTCAATCTGCAGAACTCCGCTGCGTAAGCATCTACCGTCTTGTCGGCCTGCTTGAGGTTGATAAACTTCTGTTGTAGCTCAAACTGCGCCACAACCCCATAGTACTTCGTCTTGAACCTTGCGATAAAATCGTCCCAAGCAACAGGACGTCTGATACCTACTTCCTCTGATTCCCACCAATTACGTGCGAGATCCTGAAGTAACAACTTTACTTGATCCACACGTTCTTCTGCCGGCACCTTAGCTGCTGTCAGAATAGCCTTAATATCCTTAAGCCATGCATCTGCTGAGATGGCATCTTCCGTGCCCTCGAAATGATGGGGGTTGTACTTGCAAAACCTGGCTGATGCTCCTGAATCTGGCCTCGCCCCTCTTTCCAATGCCGTCTGCAACCCTTGGTTGAGTAGTACGTTCTGCTCCTGCAACTGAGCGTGTATGTGCTGCTGGGCTAACATCTGGTGTTGCTGAGTAGCCATCATTTCTCTCATGATCTCCAGAAGGGCCGGTGTGTCTACTTCCACAGGGGTAGGTGGAACTGTTGGTGGTGGTGGAACATCCGGATACTGTGGTCCAGCTGCTGCTTCCACTATTACTTCTTCTTGGATGGTCTCTTGAGTTAGTACCGGCCCTTGTTGCTGACCAACATGGTCAGGTTGTCCGTGTTGCCCTTGTTGTTGTTGCCCAGTCCTGACAGATGCGGAGGAGGTGCCCCTAAGAAAAGGGACAAGAGAACAATCAAACGATCGGACTAGAAAGATCAATGAAGTCAAAGGATACCGGAATGTCAAGCTAGAGTCGAGAGTAACGAATCATGAGATCAAGGGGAAACATGTGTGATTGAGACATCCTATAAATTAAAACACCCCACAAGTCTGAAACCAGACCTGCATGGGCCACCACTAAAACCTTGTTACGCCCCAGAACCAGAATACTGGAGAGCGGGGGAATGACTCAGCCAGCTGCGTATTACGGGTAGATAAATAACGTATAATACGATCAATGCTGTCTAAAAAAGGAGGGGGTGCATACTACATAAAAGTCTCACTATGGTCACTTCCCATCTATTGTCTCAATCATTCAAACAAGAAATAAAAATAGAGAACATGTAAGATAAAGCAGTAAGGCGTCCCAAACGCTCAGTCAAAATGTTCTTGATATCTGGCTTTACAAAACACAGCCAGATGATGTAGTCAGTATACACAAATGTTATCAGCTGCAGCCTGACTTAGTTACAATTATACAAAAGTAGGTACAAGACAATCCGACTAACATGTCGGTGCCAAACGGCAAAGTATAAAGTATTTAACAAAACGAGCGGGGAAGTAAGAAAACCCACTCGAGCCCTCCTGCGATCATCCCTCTAGTGTTGACCATCGTGGAGGTAGAAGTAAGCTGGATCCTCGGGGACCGGCTCTAAATCTGGCCATACAAAACCAGAGAGGTTAGACCTCTAACAGCAAGTACCGCAAGGAAGCACGATATGAGGGACTAAAACCAGTAATGAGAAAATATGATAAATAGATCTCTGCTTTCTACTGGAATTCACATAGTATCACGACACTTCGAACCAACCTCCCAACCAAACAATGACAGAAGTTGGCACGTCATGTCCTGACATTCTGATCATCTCAGTTAGGTAACAGAGGACATACAGTACACAAACAAATTAATTTAAACGGCCATTCAATTACTACGGCTTGCTACTGTGAGTTCCAAGTTATCCTGGAATTATGCAATAGAGATTCCTCAGTTCTTACTATGTGCAAGCAAGGCTAGTTTATCCAGTCAATCAATTGCGCCAATCATGAATTAGATGAGTCCTAGCAGGACGCCCGTCATCAATATACAATATACAATAGATAAAATAACCAGATACCGCTCCCTTCCCGTGTGGCAGATTTGCAGTATCTGTGGGGACCAGCCGGCCTGTCGGGCACTACTAGTCCCAAGAGGGTTGCTATGTAAGAACTCGAGAATCCATTCTCTCCATGCAATCATTATTTTATTTAACTTAATAGTCTCTACGTTTAGTGAAATCCCATGCCGTGCGTCATGGTCATTCAAATGAGTACTTTCGTACGGGGAACGATATGCACAACTCTACAATGATACCAGTGCGGTTAGGTTGCAGGTCTTACATAGCGTAATGCAACAATCAGAATTAACCACGGAGTAATCATGCCTTGACCATAAAGTACACATGCTGCTTTTGTAAAATAAATAAATAAATAAATAAATTGAAGCCTGCATGTGCCTGTATGTCAATATTCGGGATCAGTCAGTCGATTATAATAGTTCATAATTAATATGAACGTGTCTCATTCATTCAATTCAATAAGACGACTATCCAGTCTCTTAGTTCCAACTAGGAACGCATGATCAATTATTAGTCAAAGTAACAGTCGGGGTCAATTCGTGACAAGGCATGAAAGTCAAATTAGTATTAAGCATGGTCGAGTCTATAACTAACATAAAATAGTTGGTAACACATTCTTGAAGCCAAGAAAAAGATCTACAACTTTCATGTTGGGAGTTGAAAGAAATTCTAGCCATAATTCAGTCAAAATAGGACATATAACAGTCAGAAACAACCAAAATAGGCATATGCGGCCTATTCTGTGACATGCATGCGGACCAACTGCGACATGCGGCCTATGCGGCCCAACCGCGACATCTATACGGCTCAACTGCGACATGCGGCCTCATGCGGCCCAACCGCGACATCTATGCGGCTCAACTACGATATGCGGCCTCATGCGGCCCAACCGCGACATCTATGCGGCTCTACTGCGACATGCATCTCATGCGGCCCAACCGCGACATCTATGCGGCTCTACTGCGACATGCGGCCTCATGCGGCCCAACCGCGATATCTATGCGGCTCTACTGCGACATGTGCCTCATGCGGCCCAACCGCGACATCTATGCGGCTCTACTGCGACATGCGGCCTCATGCGGCCCAACCGCGATATCTATGCGGCTCTACTGCGACATGTGCCTCATGCGGCCCAACCGCGACATCTATGCGGTTCTACTGCGACATGCGGTTCATGCTGTAGATGAACATAGAAGTTTGACCAAAATTGTTTTGGCCATAACTTCTCAAAATAAATCAGAATCTAACTTTTTAAAAGCCAAAGTTTAGCAGAATTAAATTCTCTACAACATGGAACCACTTATTTTTGAAAACAACAAAGTTTGATAGATCAAAACCATAAAATCCATATGAAAACCAAAACTTGAAACTTAGATCTACACCCAACCATCCATGGAAATCAAGAACTTCAAGACCTAAACTTGTAGAGGAAGAGAAGGTGAACAACATAGACTAAAAATAAATAGGGATGCATGAAATCCCTCATGGTGTACAAGATGTACTTGCCTCTCACAGGTGGGTTAGGGTTTGGTAGAGGAGTAAATGTGAATGAATGAAGAGAGAGAATGAAAGAAGAAGTTTTATATCAAGGTCAAGTGCATCTCCACCATCCATCCTACTCCATCAAATCCTAGCCACCCATTCCTTTCCATGTAAAGCCAAACCAAGTTGGCTCACCATGAACCGAAATGAATCAAGAGCCAAGAAAAAGCAGAAAATAAAATACAGAGAAATAATTAGCATAAAATTAAAAGAATTAAATATAAAATAAATGCATGATAGATACTAAATAAATTCGGGCAAGCGGTATACGTATAAAAATACGCATTCCGGGAATGGGAAGTGACACCATCATTAGTAATTACAACCCTCAACTCAACCCAGTTAACATTCAACTCAGGTTATGCAAAACATATTCTCAGGAAATAAGTTCAAGTGTCAATAACCTAAGGAAATAAATATGAAAATTAGTATACAATGTATCCTCATGCTCAAGACTGATCTTCACATAAGCAGTGAACAGGGCTAGTAGACTGATCACAATTGTTAAGGAATGAATCAACAAGGGATAAGGAAAACTGGATTGGTGCTTACATTATGGGCGGACCATAATAAGGACTGAACTGGGAGGGTCTTCACTGGGTCATCAGGATCCAATCCTCTGCAGGGATCATGGCCAAGAAGGGCCATACTGCTGTACACCTTGGGGCTATTCCCTGCTGATGTTATTTGCAAACAATGCTCTACCAAGCTACCACTGCAATGCCACAGCCTAACTCAACTCTAACATCCCACTGATTCACTATCCTAGTACTTGACACATACATCCCACTCTCTAAAAATCCTAAAAACTGAATACCAAACATTTCTATTTCCTAATTGAACCCTCACCCACTAGCACACATGTGGACCTAGGCAAATGCCAAAACCATATTGTCCTCACAACTATCTACCTATATGTCTACCTTAACTAAAAATTCAGGGGGGGTATATATATCAATTTACAATGATGCATTCGAATCCAAGACTGAACTCAACCTAACCATACCTGAAACCCAATTAATCCTATATGTGCAGTGTGTAATGGTGACAGGAATGGTGTTCTCAGTCTTCCAATCAGTCCATGTGAAGGTGTTCCATTTCAGTTATCTACATAAGCTCATTCCCATATAATTAGGGGTTCTCAGGAACATGGCAGTGTGTGTAAACATGTATGAGGGGGGTCCAGATTTCAGTGTGTGAATATAGGTGTCAAACTCAGATTTTTGATATTGGATTCACAGGTTAACATTCTTCATATAATCATGCATTTAATGAAATCGAAATACAAAACTGTGCATATGTAAAGTTCTATACATTACAGTTTACTGAAATGTGGATTCGAAAACAAACCAAATCGAAACTATATCAAAGAACCCTACATATAGCTAACATGTACAGCAATCTTAACAACATTTTAACATCTAAATTAACATAGTGGAAATCATATTTATTCAGTAAAAATATACAGAGAATCTCAGTTAAACATTCAGTCACCTGTACCAGAACATATGAAACCCAATTCGATTTGAAAAACCCAAAACAAAATGTACAGAAGTGTTTCTTATATGTAGAAATCACTATTTAATCATAATCAGCATTTAAAGTTTCCATTTAATCATCAAAACTGGTTTAAACAGGAAATCAAGATTTGAACTCAAACTGGACTTGAGTATCAGTCCACACGTTTTCGAAAACCCATTCCAATATCAAAATTCCAATTTGAACCTTAAAACTTAACACAAATCAGTGAACAACATTATAGTGATGTAATTACACATGTTTATGTATTAAAATGGTAATTTATATCGATTAAAACAGAAAATAAAACTCAGAAACTCAATTTCCCACATGTATCAGTGTGTATCAGTTCCATAGGGAATTCGATCGTTCGAACCCAAAATAATTATTAAAATTACTAAACAAAGGTTGGTAATACATGTGTCACATGTGGTTGTGTCAGTCGAACTATAATATGTCAAAAATCTGGACACAAACGTGTCCAAATACTCACGTACACACGTAGACACACACGCGTGCACACAGCGTCGTGCAGCGAGTCCATGGACTCGTGCACTCGATACAGGCCACGTGGAGCCACGTGGCCGTGCACACGTGTAGCCCACATGTTGGGCTACACACTCGTGTCAACACGAGGTGTCCACAACGTGTCCAGAGTCGATACGACTCGCGTGTCAGTGCGCATTTCTCGTACGTGCACAGTGTGTGCGTGATCCGTACGAGATCGAGAACTCCCTCGATACTCAATCATATCACGTAAAACTTTGTGGGTGGTATGTCAGTCATTGCCCCTAGTCACTGACAAAAAAAATGGTGGTGTCTCGTGTCGTGTCCAGTGAGAACTGGACACGAGGTAGCAGGACAGTGTGTGTGGGTGTGCACAGCGTGTTCGTGTCCAATTTGGACACGGACACGATACAGTTTCGTGCTAAGTCCATTTGATTTGTGATCTACACTTTAAAACCTATTTTTCCATTCAATTAGTTTTTGAAAATAATATCATTTAATTCTCACAAGCATTTTATCAAACACCTAGGAGACACTATGACACGTGTCCGATACGGACACCAACCGGACACGAATTCCACCCAAATTTTAGGGACACCTAGGGGACTCCTAGATCTAGCCCTATATACAAAGAAAACAGAAATTTAAATCAATTTAAGGGGTTTTACCTATATGTGCAAAAAGCTTGGAAAAGCTTCAAATGGGGGATTCTTCCTCTTGATGGCAAAAGCTCCAAAATTGTCCCAAAACTGGGATTAAATTCCACATTCAGAAAATAGGAGGAAATTAGGTTCTAATGCAAGAAACTAGGATTAAAAAGGAATTAAAATGGATTTATGGGAATTTTTGGAAGAGGGACAAATACCTTTCTTTTTCCAATGTTGAAATGAATAAAGAAAGAGGCAAGCCCTAGAGAATAAGTGTTTATATAGGGTGGGGATCCCTATGGCTGGTCATTTAGGGTTTGGTTAGGGTTAGGGCTTCTAGTTATGGGCCATGGGCCAAGTCATGATCAAATAAATCATTAAGCCATAATTCATTTCATGAAACCATAAACTATGACTTAAATTCACTAAACCAAATCCCCTCATTCTAAAATTAGTTTCTAATGACTAAAAGTAGGTTAACCTAAGTTAGACTAGGGTCACCATGGCTAGGGTTAGCTTCTAGGCTAATTCACTAGGTCTCAACAAGTCAAATCAACCTAGAATTCACCAATTTACTAAATTATCAAATAATTCAAATAAGTCAAAATGACCAAAATACCTCTAGTCTAAAAATGATAATTACATCATCCTAATGACATGGTTAGGCTCTAGGTCATGCAGTCTCTATGGTTTCACTAGCTGCACACCAAAATCACAAGTCATGACTTAAACCAGTTTTTAAATAGTTTAAAAATAATCAAAAATCACCAAAAATCATAATATGAAATAAATATCAATAAATAATAATTATAATTACAAAATTTCAAAAATACCCTCATTTGGAAAACTAGATGTTATAATCCTACCCCCCATAGAAAAATTTTGTCCTCGAAATTAAAATGATCGCACCCCTTCTAGGTCAAACCCAAACAATCAAGGTCAAGAGATAATCATGCAAATATAATCTTACGGGTCATGATTTCACAGTCTCGAACAGGGTAGCTACACTATCTAGCAATCACAAGCAATATCCTGGCAGGTACTAATGGAAATCACACATGAAAGTGGGGAAGAAGAACAGGAAGACGAACCTTCTAACCCATCACCTGCAGCGTCGGTCTCCTCGACTGCCATCACAAAAGCTCCACCTCTCTGGGCATGGTGCTGCGCTACAGGTGGCCTAGCTCCCTCTGTCTGACCCGGTGCTCCGTCATATACGGGTGCAGTAGGGCAATCACTGACCTGATGAGCAGCGAATCCACAGAACAGACAAAACTTCCGCCTCCTATAACAAGTCTCCCAAATGTGCTCTGTCCTCTTGCAGTAAGCACAAGTCTGCACCGTACGGTCCTGTCCTCTAGGATGATACTATGCCTGCTGTACTCTTACCGGTGCCTGCATCTGCTGAATCTGTACGTGAGGCCTCTTGGCCTGGCCTCCGCTACTGTTGCCCCCAACTGGATCTCGCCCCCTCTTGAGCCTAAGCTCAAGATCATCCTCAGCCAATAAGGCTCCCGTCAAAATCTCCTCAAAAGTGGCATCCCTGTTGCCCATGGTCAAGGACTTGACTTCCTTGACCAGACCGTTCCGGAACCTCTGGGCCTTCGCCGTCTCGCTCAAACCCTCTACGAATCTGCCGAGGCGGCCGAACTCCCCAGTGTACTCCATCATTGACAGGCTCCCTGAACCAAGCTCTCGAACTGCGACTCCAAGGCTCAAAGCGCTGAATCTGGAAAGAACTTCTTCTTGAAGAAGCCCTTGAACTCCTCCCAGGACTGTCCAGCTACTCCCATCCTGGGGTCTGACTGATACCAGGTGCGAGCAAGATCTCGCATCCGGCTAGCTGCTGCCTCTATCTAGAGATCTGCCGGTATCCGGGCCAGGCGGAAGATCTCCTCTATATGCTCGATCCACTCATCAGCATATAGAATCTTCTCCGTCCCCAGAAAGTCTCTGGGGCTCATCTTCTGGAACTGCTCTATCCCCGGTGTCCTCGGCTGCTGAACCACTGGTTGAGCTGCGACCGTCGTAAGGGCCAACTCCATGCTCCTGTCCTGCCGGGCCTGCTGTCGGTCCATAAACTGCTGGAAGTAAGCGAACATCTGTGCTGCATCCACATGTCCTGTAGGCGACAGCTGCTGGAACTGCATCTCTGGGATGACCGGGTCCTGCCCCCGAGCTGGTGGAGGCATACCCCTTGCTGCTGCTGCTGAAGTCCCAATATGAGTAGAGGTGGCAGGAGCTGCAGCCTCCTGACCCTACTGAACTGGCTGAGAGGTGGCAGTCCCCTCTACAGCAACTGCTGCACCAGAGCGATGTGATCGTGTCTCCACCATCCTGAAGACAGATCGAACAAGGAAGTCAATACTGAGCAGGAATCGATATATCAAAGGAGGACAGTTATTTTAAAGAAGGCAAATCAGTACGATATGTAGATGGCATGATTTAAAGAAGAATTTTCCTAACTGTGATTGAGTGCCTCTCCGGTAAAGCCTATCTCTCAGTCCTATCGCAGGCTCGCAGCAGTACAACTAAGTCGCCGTACTACCGCGATATCGTACTAATGCGACTCTCGACCTGCATGGGCCACCACTAAAAACGTGTCACGACCCGCACCCTGTGTAGGGGCACGAAAAGTGGGTACGTCCAGCCTACGCCGCAGTGTCGGTGGTAGAACGCTGTCCTAGGTTACTATCTAATCAACAACTCACGCAATTATATAATTTACTTGTCAAATCTTAACTCCGAACGGAGGACAAGTATAGATATAATGAAATCTCAATCACAGTCTAAGCACGATAAGATAACAGAGAAGTTATAACTAAGACTAAACAACAACATCTATAAACTACTAAATAATAATATCTCAAACAAACTCAAATACAAACTCGTATCTCAGTTATTACAATTCAAGTTCTAAAACATAAAAACTAAACCAAATCTACTAGCTAGTCTTCCGATCACTCCTGAGTGTCGGGGCCAAAGGTAGCTAAGCCATCTCCTGCTCCAAGACAAGTAGGGCAAATATTCTCAGGACAAGCATCTGTAATATTTTCAACTGGTCCAGTCAGGACAGGAACGAGTACAATTCATCAAGAAATCCTAAGTAAATGACAGAGAACTATAAAGCTGTTATAGACATTTATATTGATGAATATGGCAGTTTTATACAGGTAGTGATGTAGAGAAGCAGTTAAGGTACAATGAAAGTAAGGTAACTAAACAAGAAGAGAAACATAGCAAAAAAGACTGTAAATAAGATCTAGCTGAACTAGAGTAACATAATGAGTTCAGATGGTACAATATAAGTCGAGTGTAATCCCAAAGTGAGTCTAATATAAGATGAGTCGAATGTGATTCTAATCATTGTTCTAATAAGATGAATCGAATAAGGTGATACGAATAAGGTGATACGAATAGTGATTCACATGATGTTCTAATAATGATTCAAATAAATTCTCCAAGTGTGTTTTAAAATACTTAGTTAGACATGTAAACGGCTAAGGGTAAATCCGGCACATCACACACCTGGCTGGGTGTGGAATGGCTATCGTTCGAATATTATTCACAGGGGGTGGTTCGAATAGTGGGAATGTTCACATGTCTAATCAAGTATTTTCCTGTCCATCTAATACAAATGAATCCATAATCCAACACATAAGACGAATACAAGTCCAACCAGCAAATGAAGATACGAATAGGTGGTTCGAATAGTGATTTGTATGGTGATTCGAATAATAGAGGTAAGACGAGTAAGTATGTGTCGTATACATGGATTCAGAAATAAAAATACGTGTTTGTAACAAAGAATCACATACAGCTAACTAGAACTGAAGTACAGTAATTGACAAATAAATGAGAGAACTATCAGAGAATGTACTCGCCTAATACTCTAAAAAGAGTAATGTAATATCAGATGTCTGCACCGGAGTCACAATGTCCTAAATATAGCAGTATGGGTTATGACATGTAAAACACAAGAAAAATGAAAGACACAATGCAGTCTACATGATTTTTAGGTTAATCTAGGTCAAAGTCAAACTTTCTAGGGTTGGACTATGATAGCTAGACTAAATGGGGTCTTCAAGCCATATTGAATCCTATTTTTCTTTCTTAAGTGTAACAAGGGGATACCATTCAAGTCTATTTAAACAATTTCCAAGGTTCACCTATGCACTCTTAGTGTTATCAACCAATTCCACCCACTAGTAATATGTCCTCAAGGGTACACATATAGATAACTATCTATCACTAAGAAAATTACATCTATGTCTATCTCAAGCTCAATCTCCCTATTAGCATACCATGGTCAAAATCCTATAATATGTATACCACACATATATATTACTCACACTCACTTAGATAAATCAAATACCCCAATACCCAATCATTACCTAGTCTCTTTAGGTGAGGCCACACTTATACCCAATGTGTCTATACACTAGGCATCCAAATGAACATGTTCAAGGCCATGCCATCATTAGTAGTTACAACCCTCAACTCAACCCAGTTAACATTCAACTCAGGTTATGCAAAACATATTCTCAGGAAACAAGTTCAAGTGTCAATAACCTAAGAAAATAAATATAAAAATTAGTATACAATGTATCCTCATGCTCAAGACTGATCTTTACATAAGCAGTGAACAGGGCTAGTAGACTGATCACAATTGTTAAGGACTGAATCAACAAGGGATAAGGAAAACTGGATTGGTGCTAACATTGTGGGATGACCCTAATGAGGACTGAACTGGGAGGGTCTTCACTGGGTCATCAGGATCCAATCCTCTGCAGGGATCATGGCCAAGAAGGGCCATACTGCTGTACACCTTGGGGCTATTCCTTGCTGATGTTATTTGCAAACAATGCTCTACCAAGCTACCACTGCAATGCCACAGCCTAACTCAACTCTAACATCCCACTGATTCACTATCCTAGTACTTGACACATACATCCCACTCTCTAAAAATCCTAAAAACTGAATACCAAACATTTCTCTTTCCTAATTGAACCCTCACCCACTAGCAAACATGTGAACCTAGGAAAATGCCAAAACCACACTGTCCTCACAACTATCTACCTATATGTCTACCTTAACTGAAAATTCAGGGGGGGTATATGTATCAATTTACAATGATGCATTCGAATCCAAGACTGAACTCAACCTAACCATACCAGAAACCCAGCTAATCCTATATGTGCAGTGTGTAATAGTGACAGGAATGATGTTCTCAGTCTTCCAATCAGTCCATGTGAAGGTGTTCTATTTCAGTTATCTACATAAACTCAGTCCCATGTAATTAGGGGTTCTCAGGAACATGGCAGTGTGTGTAAACATGTGTGAGGGGGGTCCAGATTTCAGTGTGTGAATATAGGTGTCAAACTCAGATTTTTGATATTGGATTCACAGGTTAACATTTTTCATATAATCATGCATTTAATGAAATCGAAATACAAAACTGTGCATATATAAAGTTCTATACATTACAGTTTACTGAAATGTGGATTCAAAAACAAACCAAATCTAAACTATATCAAAGAACCCTACATATAGCTAACATGTACAATAAGTTAACATCTAAATTAACATAGTGGAAATCATATGTATTCAGTAAAAATATATAGAGAATCTCAGTTAAACATTCAGTCACCTGTACCAGAACATATGAAACCCAATTCGATTTGAAAAACCCAAAACAAAATGTACAGAAGTGTTTCTTATATGTAGACATCACTATTTAATCATAATCAGCATTTAAATTTCCATTTAATCATCAAAACTGGTTTAAACAGGGAATCAAGATTTGAACTCAAACTGGACTTGAGTATCAGTCCACACATTTTCGAAAACCCATTCTAATATCAAAAATCCAATTTGAACCTTAAAACTTAACACAAATCAGTGAACAACATTATAGTGATGTAATTACACATGTTCATGAATTAAAATGGCAATTTACATCGATTAAAACAGAAAATAAAACTCAGAAACTCAATTTCCCACACGTATCAGTGTGTATTAGTCCCATAGGGAATTCGATCGTTCGAACCCAAAATAATTATTAAAAATTACTAAACAAAGGTTGGTAATACATGTGTCACATGTGGTTGTGTCAGTCGAACTATAATGTGTCAAAAATCTGGACACAAATTTGTCCAAATACTCACGTACACACGTAGACACACACGCGTGCACACAGCGTCGTGCAGCGAGTCCATGGACTCGTGCACTCGACACAGGCCACGTGGAGCCACATGGCCATGCACACGTATAGCCCACATGTTGGGCTACACACTCGTGTCAACATGAGTTGTCCACAACGTGTCCAGAGTCGACACGACTGGCGTGTCAGTGCGCATTTCCCGTGCGTGTACAGTGTGTGCGTGATCCGTACGAGATCGAGAACTCCCTCGATACTCGATCATATCACGTGAAACTTTGTGGGTGGTATGTCAGCCATTGCCCCTAGTCACTGACAAAAAAATGGTGGTGTCTCGTGTCGTGTCCAGTGAGAACTGGACACGAGGTAGCAGGACAGTGTGTGTGGGTGTGCACAGCGTGTTCGTGTCCAATTTGGACACGGACACGATACAGTTTCGTGCTAAGTCCATTTGATTTGTGATCTACACTTTAAAACCTATTTTTCCATTCAATTAGTTTTTGAAAATAATATCATTTAATTCTCACAAGCATTTTATCAAACACCTAGGAGACACTATGACACGTGTCCGATACGGACACCAACCGGACACGAATTCCATCCAAATTTTGGGGACACCTAGTGGACTCCTAGATCTAGCCCTATATATAAAGAAAACAGAAATTTAAATCAATTTAAGGGGTTTTACCTATATGTGCAAAAAGCTTGGAAAAGCTTCAAATGGGGGATTCTTCCTCTTGATGGCAAAAGCTCCAAAATTGTCCCAAAACTGGGATTAAATTCCACATTCAGAAAATAGGAGGAAATTAGGTTCTAATGCAAGAAACTAGGATTAAAAAGGAATTAAAATGGATTTATTTGGATTTTTGGAAGAGGGACAAATACCTTTCTTTTTCCAATGTTGAAATGAATAAAGAAAGAGGCAAGCCCTAGAGAATAAGTGTTTATATAGGGTGGGGATCCCTATGGCTGGTCATTTAGGGTTTGGTTAGGGTTAGGGCTTCTAGTTATGGGCCATGGGCCAAGTCATGATCAAATAAATCATTAAGCCATAATTCATTTCATGAAACCATAAACCATGACTTAAATTCACTAAACCAAATCCCCTCATTCTAAAATTAGTTTCTAATGACTAAAAGTAGGTTAACCTAAGTTAGACTAGGGTCACCATGGCTAGGGTTAGCTTCTAGGCTAATTCACTAGGTCTCAACAAGTCAAGTCAACCTAGAATTCACCAATTTACTAAATCATCAAATAATTCAAATAAGTCAAAATGACCAAAATACCTCTAGTCTAAAAATGATAATTACATCATCCTAATGACATGGTTAGGCTCTAGGTCATGCAGTCTCTATGGTTTCACTAGCTGCACACCAAAATCACAAGTCATGACTTAAACCACTTTTTAAATAGTTTAAAAATAATCAAAAATCACCAAAAATCATAATATGAAATAAATATCAATAAATAATAATTATAATTACAAAATTTCAAAAATACCCTTATCTGGAAAACTGGGTGTTACAATTGTACAAAGGAGTCCCATTTTATTGTATAACCTAACCCGTTTACATAACCATATTGTGCTCTAAATCACATGTTGCTTACAGTTCTTACTTATCATATATATATATTTTCCATTATCAAATCTCTGCTATTTTCATATACATTCTTCTTTCAGCGTTTCCTGTACCTTACTCTATTGCATGCTTTATATTTTCTAACTTGATATGAACTGCGTGAGATGTTTTGTGCTCGCTCCTGTCTTGACTGGACCTATTGAAAATATTATAGAGAATGAGGATGAGGCCTGGGTAGACACCTACTATGGGACAGCTGTAGATGGTTCTTGTGACCCAGATTTCCAGTCGAATCCAGTAGCTATAGAGACTGAGGCTTCCTAGTCTAGGTTTTACTATTCAGTCATTTTGAGATATGGGTTGTATATATTCTTTCATATTCAGTAGTTGAGACTTGTATTCTGGATGTTGTTGAGTTTTATCTTAGACACTTAGCATTGTCTCTCTCTGGTTGTACTTATAGATCTTTCATTTCAGCATTACTCTATCTATCTTTCTATCTTATCATTCTGCCTTAGATGTGATTGAGATTGTGTATTGCTATGTCACCTCCATTTGGAGTGTATATACTGTACAGGTACCTTTATATTGTTAGATGATTGACCTAGGACAGCGTTCTACCGCCGATACTGCGGCATAGGCTGGGTGTTGTTACTTTCTCGTACCCTCACAGTGGGTGCGGATCGTGACACATTTTTAGTGGTGGCCCATGCAGGTCGAGTTTATGTAGTGGTATTCAAACTAGAGTATCACTACAGCCTGCAGTAGAATTAGGATATTTTTGGAGGTACTCAATCACATTCGGAAAAATTCTTATTCAGATTCCGTATATCTACATTTTGCTGCTTATTGTCTCCCTTGAATATAACTGTCCTCCTTTGCTATTTCGACTCATTCTCAGCAATTGTTTCCTTAATCTGTCTCCAGGATAGTTGAGACGAGATCACATCGCCAGGGCCAGGGGGACGCCGATGAGAGGTATGCCACCTCTCCTACTCAGCAGCCAGCCCCTGGTACCGCAGCCCTAGTCATGCTAGCTGGGGTAGGCGTTTCAGCTGCGTTCGGAGGAGCCCCTCCACCAGCAGCAGGGGGTATGCCTCCACCAGATCGGAGGCAGGACCCAGTCATCCCAGAGGTACCGTTCCAGCAGCCGTCGCCTACAAAAAATGTGGACGTGGCATAGATGTTCGCCTACTTTCAGCAGTTTATGGAAATACAGCAGACCCGATAGGACAAGAGCATGGAGTTGGCCCTTACGACAGTCGCAGCTCGACCAGCAGTTCAGCAGCTGTAGACACCTGGGATCGAGCAGTTCCAAAAGATGAGTCCCATAGACTTCCTGGGGACGGAGGGGATTCTATATGCTGATGAGTGGATCGAGCATATAGAGGAGATCTTCCGCCTGGCTCGGATACCGGTAGAACTCCAGATAGAGGCAACAGCTAGCCAGATGCGAGATCTTGCTCGCACCTGGTATCAGTCAGACCCCATGGTGGGGGTAGCTGGACAGACTTGGGAGGAGTTCAAGGGCTTCATCAAGAAAAAGTTCTTTCCAGATTCAGCGCTCATAGCCTTGGAGTCGCAGTTCGAGAGCCTAGTCCAGGGGAGCCTTTCAGTGGAGGAGTACGCTGGGGAGTTCGGCCGCCTCGGCAGATTTGTAGAGGGCTTGAGCGAGATGACGAAGGGCCAGAGGTTTCGGAAGGGTCTGGTCAAGGAAGTCAAGTCCTTGACCAAGGGCAACATGGATGCCACTTTTGAGGAGATTTTGAAGGAAGCCTTATTGGCGGAGGATGATCTTGAGCTTAGGCTCAAGAGGGGGCGAGACCCAGTTGGGGGCAGCAGCAGCGGAGGCCAGGCCGAGAGGCCTCACATACAGATTCAGCAGCAGTATCAGCAGTCGATGGTCCACTTCCAGCAGCAGCAGCAGAGGCCTGTTCAGCATCAGGGACAGAGATAGGTACTGTATCAGCAGACACCCAGGCAGTAGCAGAACACAGTGTACAACTTCTGCAAGAAGCCAGGCCATTGGTGGAACGATTACAGGAAGAGGCTGGAAATGTGTTTACTTTGCGGTTCAGCGGAGCATCAGTGTAGAGAGTGTCCCAAGAACCCGACACCATTGGCTCAGATAGCACCAGGAGCTAGGGCTCCGATAGGGCAGCAGAGGGGACCACCATTGCAGACTCAGTAGGAGAGGTTCGTACAGCATCAGCAGCAGGCCAGGGGAGGCCAGCCAGGGCGAGCTTTCGTCATGACAGCCGAGGATGCTCAGGCCGTTGGAGATCTAGTTGCAGGTTCTGTTCTTGATTCAAATTCTGTAATTACTGCCTTGAAATTCGATTCTCTCTGTTCCTTGTTGGTTGATCAATTCTGTCTTGTTGTTCTTATGTTATGTTTGATTTTCTTCTGAGATGAATCATATGGACTAGGTCACCCAGTTATGGAATCTAAAATCTTCGATAGTCGTGTTAGCTGGCATAGTGAGGACATATAGTCAGATTTAGGACGTATTTCTCGGGTGTGGAAATTTAAGGTTTTTGCTGCCAAGCATGCGGCAATACGAAAATTTTAAATACCATGATTCTAGAGGTATGTGCCTTAGTCGAGGACTATATGATTATCGTAGCCTTGCTCACTAGCACGACGAAGATTTTGAGTATCATGATTTTGGACAGATGCATATGATTATCTGATGGTATGTTTGAGACTTTGATTGTGGGGTGTTTAACCTAGAGGACTACTACCATTTTAATTTCGAGGACGAAATTTTTCTAAGGTGGGTAGACTTGTAACACCCAGTTTCTAAAATGAGGGTAATTTTGAAATTTTGTGTTTTAATTTATTTAATTATGGTATTTAAAATTTTAATATAATTTTTAGTGATTTTTAATCATTTTAAAACTATTTAAAATTATGACTTATGATTTTGGTGTTTGGCTAGTGTAACCGTAGAGACCGTCTGTCCTAGAGCCTAGCCATGTGATTAGGATATTTAATTAGTATATTTTAGCCTAGAGGGTATTTTGGTCATTTTAGGATTTATTTGAATTATTTATGATTTATTAGAATTTGTGTGATTTTAATTACTATTTAAATAAGTGCTATGTGCTATGATGGGTTTTAGCCTAGTGAAGCCTAACCTAGAAGCTTAGACTTAACCTATGGGCTAAGTAGGATGGTTAACTTAAGTTGAGGGTAGAAATTATCAAGTTAGAAATCAAATATGAGTTTTAGTCATGAGAATTGATTTTAGAGAATGGGCCCTTAGAAACTTAGATGTAACTTGACTTAGAGAGGGAGGCCCATGGCCCAACTAACTAAACCATAACCCTAGCATTTATGACCATCCACCTAGGGATCCACACTCCTATTTAATGTCTCCTCAAACTTAGGGCTAGCCTCCTTAGAAAAAATAGCAAGTTGAAAATAGAGGTAAAACCCCTTCTTCCCCAATCCATAATTCCTCCATTTCAACACCTTTTTCTACCTAATTTCTTGCAATAGATTCTAATCTCTGTGTTTTTGATGGCTATGGTGAGCAGGGAAGAAGGGGCAATTTGGAAGAGTTTGGGTAGCTTGAGGAACAACTCACTTTGGGGCTTTTTGAGCCATTTCAAACCTATAGGTAAATCCCTATTCCCTTCACCAAATTTTGTTTTCTTTGCATAGATAGGAAGCCCTAGGTGTCCCCTAGCTGTAGGACTTGGTTTCGTGTCAAGGTGGATTCATTTTGTGTCCGTATCGGACACGTATCGTATTGATAGGAATAGGTGTTTGATGAAATGCCTCTTAGGATTCAAATGTGTTATTTTAAACTTCTGTTAGAATAAGATTATAGCCCTATGTGTGGGGATCCCATTTTCATATCTCTGAGCACGAGGACACTCGTGTCCGTGTCCATATCTGGACTGAACATGCTGTACGACGCTGTGCGCAGCATGTCCTGCTGCCAGATCCTTTTAGCGGACACGACACAGCACCTCGACACACGAAAATTTGTGTGTGGATGCGGGCAATGACTGACAACATGCCTAAGAAATTTTGTGATCTCTCGATCAGTGTGCACGGAGAAATTGTGTGTGCACTGAATCAAGCCTTGCGCGCACAGTCGAGAAATCGACACTGATACGTGTTCCAAACTCCTGACATGAGTCACTTGGACACGTTGCAGGCACTTGTACATGTAGTCCTATGCTAGGCGTACACTTGGACGTGACCACGTGGCATGAAGTGTCACGTGTCGTGTCCACGAGGCGACTGCATTGCAGCACGATGCAGTCTGTGCACAGTTTTGTATCCGTGTTCGTGTGGTCATTTAGACATGATCGTGTCCAGTTTTCTGGACACAAATGAAACCCCTAGACACGTAATTATATGGAGAATACACCTACATGCCTGATTGCTGAAATTCATTAGTTTAATTAGGTTTTCAAATTTGGGTTCTTGTGTATCAGTCATTTCCTGTTTTGATCGAATATGAACTATCAATTATTATATGAATATGAATCTAATTCTTGAGTTAGGATTTTGATCGCAAAATATGATTTTGATTTCATATTCTGGTTCTTATGCATGTACACTACATTACCCTGTTGAAATTTCTGGACACTATTATACTGTTTTTGAAAACTGAACTGAGAATGTACTTCAAAAACTGAGTTTTGGGCTCAATTCGAAACATAAAATTCTAATTTAGGTTAATATAGTAAAACTGACTTTAATTTGTATTTCTTTTTACTGATTGTTAATGATTAGTTTAGTTTAACATATTAATTCACATGTTTAACAGTTCATCCATTTCTGAAATCATGTGTGGAATTGTTAGGTTTTCAAATGGTTTCAGGATTTGATAACCTTAACTGAAAACTGAAATTGATTTGGGATATATGTTAAAACTGAACTGGGATTTACCAAGTTATAAACCTGAGATTTTGCACTGTGGGTTCATAAGTAAAAACCTAAGAACTCAATCAAATCTGAGATTTGATTGGGATGGGATTTTATGTAAACCTGAGATTAGGTTATTAGAAAAAAAAACCTGAGTTTGTACACTCTACACTCCTTCACACACACACATGAAAACACTCATACACACATAAAACTGGAAACCCCCCTGTTCCTGAACACACATGGAGACCCCACTGTAGGCTGTCACACACAAACCCCCCTTGGACTTCACTGCACTTTAACATTCATTGTCCTGCATTGTATATGTTTCACTACATCACACACCCTCTCTTTCCCTCACTCTCTTTTCACTACACAGTTTCACTCACCCATCATTCATTCACTGTCCTTTTCTTATTCCTCTTTCATTTCATTTTCCTTTCCTTCCCTCCCTTTTTACCAATGTAAAATGTGTATGTATGCATCTAGGTATTGTATGTATTCATGAACAATACAATGTATGAATGAATATAGGTATAGATAATGTATATAATGTATAATATAATGCATGTAATATATAATGTAATATAGAATGATATGCAATGTATGCTTAATGATAAGGTAGTACCTAATGTATGCCTCAATATGCATGAATGATATGTATGAATGTAATGCATGTATGTAGGCTTACATAGGTTAGTTGATTCTCTTTTATGATATGCATATATGGAATAGGGTGATAGAGGAAGGTCAGAGTATTGCACTTGTAGACTATATCGGTATCCAATATAGGCTAGCTATCTAGGATATTGACTATAATAGACTAGAGTTGACTGACCTTAGATCAGTTGACCATTTTGACCTAGACAGTTGACTAAAGTTGACAAAGAATTGACTTTGACCTAGTTGACCTAGACGGTTGACCCAGAGTTGACTAGAAGTTGACTTTGACCTAGTTGACTCAGAAATCATATAGAATGCATCATACACTTCAATTACCTTGTTTCTGAATATATCATAACCTGTTTTACTCTAAATAGGACTCTGTGACACCAGTTCGGACATCCATTCATATCAGTCATTCAGGGTGACAGGCGAGTACATTCTCTGACCGTTTCATACTTGTCTGGATTTACATTCTTGCTCTAGATTACTGTACTTGATGCTGACACGATCGTTATCACGGATTGGTACTATATGGATATTCTTCTGAGATGTTATCTCCTTGTATTCAGTAAATACATATTGTGATGTGCGTTTCACTTACAAATTGTATTTATTGAATACCCTATCATTGTACACTTATTGTGCATATTGTACTCTCATTATCACATTGAGCCATTGTACAAGCCATTGTATAAGGTAACGTAACTGAATTGGATCCTTGTGTATTGATTGGGGAGGGAGAGTAGAAATAGTTATGTGATCAATCCTATTGTATAAGAAATTGTATATGCCCATTGTACACCCACGTACAAAGGAGTCCCATTTTATTATATAACCTAACCCGTTTACATAACCATATTGTGCTCTAAATCACATGTTGCTTACAGTTCTTACTTATCATATATAAAAATTTCCCATTATCAAATCTCTGTTGTTTTCATATACATTCTTCTTTCAGCGTTTCCTGTACCTTACTCTATTGTATGCTTTATATTTCCTAACTTGAAATGAACTGCGTGAGTTTTTTTGTGCTCGCTCCTATCCTGACTAGACCTGTTGAAAATATTACAGAGGATGAGGATGAGGCTTGGGTAGACACCTACTATGGGACAGCTGTAGATGGTTCTTGTGACCCAGATTTCCAGTCGGATCCAGTAGCTATAGAGACTGAGGCTCCCTAGTCTAGGTTTTACTATTTCAGTCATTTTGAGATATGGGTTGTATATATTCTTTTATATTCAGTAGTTGAGACTTGTATTCTGGATGTTGTTGAGTTTTATCTTAGACACTTAGCATTGTCTCTCTCTGGTTGTACTTGTGGATCATTCATTTCAGCATTACTCTATCTATCTTTCTATCTTATCATTCTGCCTTAGATGTGATTGAGATTGTGTATTGCTATGTCACCTCCATTCGGAGTGTATATACTATACAGGTACCTTTATATTGTTAGATGATTGACCTAGGACAGCGTTCTACCGCCGACACTGCGGCGTCGGCTGGGCGTTGTTACGTTCTCGTACCCTCACAGTGGGTGCCGGTCGTGACAATGTAAAGCATGCAAACCAACCCAATTGGGGACTGAACCAACCATATATTGGATAATTGGCATGATCCTAAACATGAACTATACAGTGAACTCAAGTCCAATTCTAGACTGATGCAAATGAATGCAATGAATGGGCATAACATTGAAAGTTATCTCAGGTTTTTAGTTTATTGAGATATAAGGTTTCCAATATAAATGTTCAGATTCCCAATTCAAGTTTTCATATTCAAACCAAACCAAAATCAGTTTTCAGTTTAAAGTAAACTCAGGGTTTGAAATGATCTCAGTTTTTTGATATTTAAGTAAAACTCAGTGTTTTGTAAATGCCAAGTCCATTTCAGTTCAAAATTAGGTTATAGATCTATTCAATCTCAGGAAATCAACATTCAATTGAAATCTCATTTAATTATATGAATCAAAATGAATTGGAACCAATCATTTTAATAAACATGAAAGGCGTTCTCAGTTTTTCGAAATACAAACCCAAATTCAATTCAAAACAGAACAGAACTTATGTGTACATACAGACATATATACATATACATCCATTTGAATCCGTATCAATAAAAGAACTAAATCTCAGCCTTATTTAAAATCCATTCCCAGCTTTGAAAAACATTCTCAGGTTTTCATTAAACTCACTCTCAGGTTATCATTTCAGTCGAATCATTTAGCTAGTAAAAATTTTGAATACAACCCATATATCTATATCATTAATAATTACAACTATGCTCAGGTAATACCAAAACCCAAATTTATACTTAAACTGAGAACAAGTTTTAGTTATTACATTTCATTCAAATCCAACAATCTCTCAGGAAACCTGGAGCCCAAACTTCATTTCAAAAAAGAAATTTACTTATGCATACATACATACATATAGATATACATCATACAGACATATATATATGTACAGATACAGTCATATTTCACTACCTAGGACACAGACCAAACCTACAGAACTGACACAGACACACCTATACATAACACTATAAATATACACATATATACACTTAGATACATATAAATATCTATGCATATATACATAAATACTTGGGAATTATTATGCCTACACGCGTGTCTATACTGGAGGAATAATTCGTGTCGAAATCGTGTCCAAAAACCGTGTCCAGAGGTATCAAACAATAGTGTCAAAACTGTGCAGTGCACAGCCTCGTGCACAGGTGTCGATTAGTCTAGGGACTCGTGTGTCCATCCACAAGTGTCGTGGTCGTGTCAGTAGCTAGGTGGGGTGTCAGGGTAGGTGTCTAAGTGCCAGAGTCGTGTCCACGAAGTGTCCAGCTCCGTGTCCAAGCCCGTATCAGTGACCCAATGTGCGCGTGTGTGTGTGTGTTTATAAAACCAGTGCATGCTCGATTTCTTCCTAACCACTAGATAATTTCTCCTAAAATTTTATGTGCTTAATGTCAGTGATTACCCCCTCGTGTACGTAAATTTTTGTATCATAAAATTCAGTATCGTGTCCGCTATCGGTGTCGAGCAGCAGGGCAGCTGCACGGTATCCTCGTGCGTACGTGCGTGTCCAAATTTGGATACGAGGGTGCACAGAAATCAACTCTGTCAACTTGGGTTGTGATATACACCTAATAAGCTTCCAAAATATATAATTTGTTTTGAAAACTAAGAACAAAAAGTCCTATGAGGCATTTTGTCAAACACATAAACATACACATAGACACGTGTCCGATACGGACACCAAACGGACACGAACCGACACAAATACAACACCTATGGCTAGAGGACACCTAGGGCTTCCTATCCATGCAAAGAAAATGAAATTTGGTAGAGGGAATAGGGATTTACCTATATGTGCAATTTGCAAGAAAAAGCCTCAAATGGGGGTATTCTCTTTGATGGCCAAGTGCTCCAAATTGGTTCAAACCTGAGATTTCTCTCCATGAACATGAAATAGGGCTAGATTAGGATCATATGCAAAAGACTAGAGTGAAAAAGGAATTAAAATGAAGAATCTAGGGTTTGGGAAAGAAATGACATAACCTCTTTCTCCAAAATGTTGAAATCTCAATAAAGAGGCAAGAACAATAAATGAAGAGATTATTTATAGGGGGAATAGCCCTAGGTGGCTGGTCATAAAGTGATAGTTAGGGTTAGGGTTTAGTCTAATGGGCTATGGACCTATTTGTACTAGTCATGGAATCCAAATTCCAAGTATCAAGCCTATTGACCAATCACTAAGCCTTCTATCCAAGTCTTGATTCCTACATGACTAATTTAGATTGACTTAAGTTAGACTAGGGTCTCACCATGCTAATCAAGTCACTATAGCTAGGGTCAACTTCTAGGTTAGTCTACAAAGTCTCAACTAGTCAAGACTAACATAACACATAACAGTATTTAATTAATATTAAATTCACACAAATTCCCATAAATCATAATAAATTCAAATAAATTCTAAAATGACAAAAATACTCTCTAGGCTAAAATGTACTAATTAAACATCCTAATCACATGGCCAGGCTCTAGGTCAACAGTCTCTAAGGTTACACTAGCCAAACACCAAAATCATAAGTCATAATTTTAAATAGTTTAAAAATGATTAAAAATCACCAAAAATTATAATATAATATAAATATCAATAAATAATAATTATAATTACAAAATTTCAAAAATACCCTCATCTGGAAAACTGGGTGTTACAGTGAACCCCGTCCAGCAGCGGCCGATTCGCTGTCGACCCCGTCCATCAGCGGTCGATTCGCCGCTCGTTCGGTCGATCCGTCGGAGTTGTACTTTATTTTGTACACCCGACATCCGCAATGGCTGATGACGCGGCGTCCAGCTACTCCATCGCGACTGACGGTGGCGATGTATACAACCCAAATTATTCTAATCTGAAGGATCCATATTTTCTGAGTTCTGCTGATCAACCAGGAAATATCATTACTCCTATTATTTTCCGTGGACCGAGCTATACTGAGTAGTCTCGGTCGATACGTCTCTCCCTGATCTCTAGGCAAAAGATCACTTTTCTAGAAGGTACTGAAATCAAACCTGTTAATGATGCTAGTAAATTGCTTGATTGGAGATGTGTGCAAGTGCTATTGGTTCAATGGGTTCTTAATACTATTGATCCGTCTCTAAAGAAATCTTTGCCGTACTTTGAGGAGGTTTATCCATTGTGGAACTTGTTGGAGAAAAGATTTGTTGTTAGCAATGACACTCGGAAGCAACAAATTAATGTGGCTTTGGCTGAGTGTAAACAAACGGCTTCGATGTCTGTGAAAACCTACTTTAGAAATTTACAGTCTTTATGGGATGAACAAGCTGCTTATTTCCTATTGCCTACTTGTACCTGTGGTGAACTTGCTGCAAAGCTACAGGCTATGAGGGATGAAGACCACTTCAGGACTTTATGTATGGATTGAATGCTGAGTTGTATGGTCATATCCGATCTAATCTTCTGGCTCAGGATCCTTAGCCAAGTTTAGATCGGGCATACCAGGCAGTCCGTGAGGAGGAGGATATGCAAAAATCTCAGGTCCAATCCGCTACTGAGGAGGTGTTGGCGTTGGCTATCAAGACTTCACCTCGTCTTTCTACTACTTCTAATAGTAGAACCTCAGATTCCAGGGACAAATCAGATATGATCTGTACTCATTACAAGAAAATAGGTCATGATGTTGCAACTTGCTTTGCCAAGATTGGCTATCCAGAGTGGTGGAAGACTCGTCCTCGGCGTGAGGGCGGACGTGGTGCTGGTGGTGGCAGAGGCCCGACACCACAGCAGAGACGTACTGGGGGACGCGGTGCTGGTGGCACAGGGGTTGTTCATCATGTCGCCGCTGCTGGTCATGGTGTCCCTGCTGGTCATGGAGGGTATCATTTACCACTCTCAGGTGAACAATGGTAGAAACTGATGAGCTTGCTGGGTAACAACAATCCTTCCAACCCTGGTTCTTCAAACTCTGATCGTCTGATGGGTAAAAATTCTTCTGTCACTTGGATATTTGATACTGGGGCTACTCTTTATGCGACAGGTTCTCGTGACTGTTTAGTTGATTGCTTTGAGGGCCCTGTCTGTCCTGTGATTTTGCCTGATGGGAGCACTATTAAGGCTGTTCTGAGAGGCAAAGTATTTTTGACGACTTCATTGGTGTTGACGGATGTTCTTTATGTTCCGACATTGACTTGCAATTTGATCTCTGTCTCATAATTGATTGGTGCCAGAAATTGTGATATGTTATTTACTCCTGATTTGGGTTTTGTTCAGGACCGAAGTACGAGGATGGTGATTGGAGCAGGTGAACAAAGGGGTGGACTTTACTTCTTGGGGGAGGTTCCAGCTTCTTTGGCTTCAGTGATCATGGCATGCAGAGAGAGTGATTCCGAGGTTTGGCATAGTAGACTGGGGCATCCTTCAGATAAAGTAATGCAGACTTTACTTTTTCTCTCTGGTAGTAGTGTGTTTTCTTATAAGGCTTGTGATATTTGTCATCAAGCTAAACAGACTCGAGATGCTTTTCCTGATAGTAGTAGTCGTGCTTTGAGATGCTTTGAACTTATACAATGTGATCTGTGGGGACTATATCGTGTTCCGTCATCTATGGGGCACGATATTTTTTGACTTTGGTGGATGATTTTTCTAGAGCTGTTTGGGTTATTTTATTGACGGATAAGTGTGCTGTTTATTCGATGTTTCTTAAATTCATTGCTATGGTGAAGCGTCAGTTTGGGGCTGATATACGTCGTGTGCGGAGTGACAATGACACTGAATTTAATTATTTACGAGATTATTTTTCATCTCAAGGTATATTGTTCCAAATATCCTGTGTTGGGACACCTCAACAGAATGGAAGGGTGGAAAGAAAATATCGACATATTTTAAATGTAGCGAGGGCATTGAGATTTCAGGGTTCTCTTTCTATAAATTTTTGGGGGGAATGTGTTCTGGGTGCATGTTATTTGATAAATAGAATACCTTCTAGTATCTTGCATTTTAAGTCTCCTTATGAAGTTTTATATGGTTCGGCTCCTTCGTATGATCATCTACGTATTTTTGGTTGTCTGTGCTATGCCTATGATTTGAAATCCCGACATAATAAATTTGCTAGCAGGAGTAGAAAATATATCTTTGTTGGGTATCCACTTGATAAAAAGGGATGGAAACTGTATGATTTGGAGACTGGTAAATTTTTTGTGTCCCGTGATGTTACTTTTTATGAAAAATAATTTCCTGGGTGTGGCTCTGCTAGCAAGATGTCTTCTGCGACACGTCATACATCTATTGAGGTCCCGGGAGACGATATAGAGGTTTTTGGGATGGTGCCGACTACGGTTGCTGAGGCCGGAGTGATTGTTGGCGGCTCGGCACCGAGTGGCGAGGATGCACAAGTAGCTACAGAAGTATTGGCAGGAGAGTCCGCTGGGGGTGATGCGAATACTACTGATGATACAGGGGATACAGTGTTGTCAGAGGTGCCCGACGAGGTAGTATTGGGAAGAGGAATGAGAAAGAAATCACAGCCAGTGCGATTACAAGATTTTGTGATGAATGTTGTTCGAAGTAAAAGTCCCCCCCTTCACCACAGTTCATCTGTTACCGTCACTTCCTCAGGTATTTCGTATCATCTAACACAATTTCTAAGTTATGACATATTTACTGCTGGACACAAAGATTTTCTTGCAGCTCTCACTGCAGGTGTTGAGCCTACTTCATATCGCCAGACCTCGCGAGATTCAGGCCGGCGTGCGGCTATACAAATTGAAATACATGCTCTGGAAGATAATGGGACATTGAGTCTTGTCGATTTGCCTCCTGGGAAGAAAGCATTGGGAAGTAGATGGGTGTCCAAAATAAAGTACAACTCAAACGGCAGTGTTGAGCGCTTAAAGGCACGGCTGGTTGTGTTCGGTAATCATCAGGTTGAGGGGATCGACTATTCAGAGACATTTGCCCCGGTAGCTAAGATTCCTACAGTTCGGACGTTCTTGGCTGTTGCAGTTGTGAGAGGCTGTAAACCCCCATATTTTTATTAATTTTTTATAATTAATTAATATGGTTATGCAACTTATTAATCATAAAATTATTGATACTAGCTTATTAGTAGATATATATGCATGTGTGTATATATTATATGTGTACTTGGTAATATTCTATTAAATATGGTGTATAGTAAATTCTAGAATTTTTTAGGAATTTATTGATAATTTTTAGGAATTGATTGCTTACTTAAAAGGTATTCATAATTATATTTGATATATATATATGTATATATATATATAATTAGTTGTTATTAAAAAATAATAATAATAATGATAACAGTGGCCTCGGCCACACACCCAGAAAAGGGAGGGGCGGGCCAGGCACTGTATGGTTCACAAAACGTTTTAAAAAAAAAGAAGATATATATAATATAGGGGGGAGGGGACCAACCCATGTGGGCCGGTCCACCTCAACCGGCCCCACTCCTATACCAACCAAAGCAGCTAAGCTGCTATCGAGAATGAGCCCGACCCCACCATCCCATGAGAACCCAGTAGCTCTAAGCTGCTGCACCCTTAGGAGAAACCCGAGCCCATAGATGCTTTCTATTCCTAATAGGAATAAGAAGACCGCGGGAGCAGTATATATACTGCCCCGCCGAAACTAAACCCTAACTCCCACGAAAATTGACGGCCACCCCTTCTCGTGAACCCTCCTCGCCTTCACGTGCGCACATCCCAGTCGCCAGCAAACTGTCGTCGTTGATCGGAGACGTCGTCGGAGCCCGTGTTCGCGTGGAACAGAGGAAGCTATGTTTCGATCAACCGCAAGGTACTCAACTTCGACCCCACCTTTCTTCCTCTACGTTTGATGAAAAAGCGATCCGTAAATTTGTATAGGTAGCCCAGTTGACCCCCTACAAGTCCCTTAAATTATATTTCCTCTAATGGCATATTACAATTTTTGTAAATTCCTGAAAGTTCAGGAATTAACACTGTTTAGGTGCAGAATTCTCCCTTTAACCAAGCCCTGTTTGACACAAAATTTCGACCAGATGATCGCAAGTTTTGGAAAACTAATTGAACAAACCTCTAGACAACCTATATACCTTTTAGACGTTGTTTGCAGAGTTTACATTCGTCTATTAGACATCAAGAAATACCGATTTAAAATCAAGGAAAAACTTGCAATTCTGTTTTGAAAATTTCTGAAATTTTTGTCCGATACGACGTCGCCCCAAAAAATTGGGCGACGTGGTCGCGCGTTATAAGCATCGAAAGGCGCGTATGGACGTTGCGGATATGTGGGAACTGACGGAACTCAGTTTCGTGTGTGTGACGAAATCAACGTGTATCCGTCGAGATACCCCCGTATCGACGTTTTACAAACTTGTCCATAACTTTGTGTACAGTCGTCGAATCGAGATGAAACTTGCGCCACCAGGTCCGGATCGAAATTTTGGTCCTGTATGCCAAGTTTGGTTCGATTCTGAGAAGGTCGAATCGGAACCCAATTTTGGCGGGCCCGTGACCCACTCAAATGGGCAATTTCGTACACGGCTCCTCGGAATCCAAAACTGGACATACCATTGAGTTCCTCTCCTCAAACTGAAATCGTAGACATGTAGTTTAACGACTTTAGAGACCGTAGACTTTGGCACGCGTTTCGGTGCAAAGCGGGTCCAACGGCGGACATCGTTTTGACCCAAAATTATGATTTTGCCCCTGTTCCAGAATTTGACTTTTGGACAGGCGTTTCCTAGGTATATCTTCTTCACCGAGACCATTTTTGATGTTTGTTTCAGAGTTTGGAGTCATCTGTGATTTGGGAGTTTTTGGTGCGGACACTTGCTACCTTGGACTTGCCACTTTGTACCACCAGGCAAGATACCTTGCCACCCTACTCTGTGATTATTATATTCTTATTTTCAGTTATTATTTTCTGCATTATTTTGTGATATTTTAACTGTGCGTCCAAGTCACACTTGGGTGCAAGCAACTATATCGGTCGTTCTTCTTGCTTTATTTATTCTCTTGCATTGACTTAGTCTAGTGACCACCTACTGATATTGAGATATTGGTATAGCTCATACGGCCTTGACACTTGTTGTATCACGTGATGTGTGTCACATATAGGACACGTTTCCGCGTAGTCGGCTGGCCACCGATACGTATGGAGCGTGCGACGGATAGGAGTAACTGCCAATAGTATTGCATGTTAGAAGACTTGGCGGTTACTAGAGGTTCATATCAGTCATGGAGATGATGATACTAGGCATTGGGTGGGGAGAACAATACCTGACGTATGGGCTTCTTTACACTTCCATGATTACCTGTGCGCTCCGCCGGAGACGCAGGCTCCAGGTGCCCTCTGACGTTATCCAGAGCGTTATGGACGTAGCCCCTTGCACATGGTGCCCTCTGACGCTTCCCGAGCATTATGGACGTAGGCCCCTGGTGCCCTATATGGGAACTATGCCGATCCTATTTTCAGTCAGGGCTCATGCGTCGAAGGATTGTATCTCAACTGCATATTCACAGTAGAATGGTCAGGAACCCGATTGCATGCATACCTTTTTCTCTTATTATATTATCACAGTTTATATGGCATGGTATTTTCTTTTATCTTGCTATGTCCCCTGAGGACCTGGTTATCTCTCCAGGTTTAGACGAGTTTCCACAGGAGTACGGAGCGGCATTGGAGCTATCCTACATTGATGATGAGGCAGTGCCTTATGACTTCTAGTCTATTTCTTATCTGAGACAGTTGTAGACATTATTTTACATCTCTTTTTCTTTCTATTTTGCGGAGGTCGGACTCCGATATTATGAGACTATTTTCATAGCTGTTTGGAGTGAGTATGTTCACCCGGCTATCTTTGATACTTTTATTTATTTATTTGGACTTCATTATCTTCTGTGTTGAGCTGTGATGAGATTAGATATGTTATTCTGGCCTGTGATTATTTTTATTTACAGCTTATGTGCATATATGAGGATTCCATATAATGGAGTATTCTTCGTATATGTGCAGCTGGCATGTTCACGTACTTGGTCCTATGTACTTTGGGACTGGGGCGTTACATATTTTTGTGGTGGCCCATGCAGGTCAGATTTAATATTGTTGGGTTACATGACTGTGCCCAACAAGCCTGCATATAGGAATAGGAATATCTCATCCAGAACTACTACTATCCCTTGACTTCCAATCTTTTTGAAACTTCCTTGATTATTCGATTTACTTCATATCTAATCTTTCCTAATATCAACTTATCTTCCTCGTGCCAACAGTATGAATCTACGAAGCGGACGCACTTCTGACTTGGCCCTCACATCTGGTGAGGAGGTTACTCCGGAGGGACAGAATCCTCCCATGACTCCAGCGACACCTTACCAGCCAGGACTGTCACAGCCTACTACGACGCCGACGACGGAGTACCCAGAGGTCACAGCACCCCCAGGCAGCCAGGCTGGACAGACTACTACCATGCTACCGGGAGGGAATGTACCACTGCCTCCATCACCACCATTCCCTCAGCAGTTTTCTCCATAGTCGGGACCTCAGATGCCTCCTCCACCGACTGATGGGAGCCCTACTACTCAGTTTATGTATGCCATGATGCAGGCTCAGTGGCAGCAGACTGAGCTGATGAGACAGACGATGATGGCAGCTATAGCTAGACCTCCACCACCACCTCCAGCACCAGTACCAGCACCGGCTCTGCATCCCTATGAAGGCTCTATCAAAGATTTCACAGATATGAACCCCAAGGCCTTTAGAGGGACGGAGAAGCCATTAGAGGTATCACAGTGGCTTATTAGTACCGAGAAGCTACTGAAGGCATCCCAGTTGCTAGCTCGAAATTGGATGACAGCAGTGGACCTACTGTTAGAAGACAATGCTCACCACTGGTGGAAGGCGAAAGAGAGAAGATTAGGCACTGGGATCACTTGGAAGCAGTTCTATGATGCATTTTATGAGAGGTTCTTCCCTATTCATGTTTGAGATGGTCTCTACGACCAGTTCCTCCATCTGAAGCAAGGGAATATGACAGTTGATGAGTATGACTCGGAGTTCAATCGCCTGAGTCGATTTGGTGCGGGATTGATTCCGACAGAGCTAGAGAAGGCAAGAAGATTTCACCAGGGGCTTGCACCAGAGCTCAAGTCTTATACGACTACTCAGTCTCGAGTCTCCCATTCAGCTGTCTTGGAAGAAGCTCGTGCTCAGGAGATTCTTCGCAAGGAACAGCAGCAGACATCGAGGCGTCATACCCCAGCAGCTACACCAGCCCGAACCACTCAGAGTGGACCTATCAGGAGGACCACAGGACAGTTCCAGCAGAGGCCCTCACCTTATCAGAAGCCTGTTTGCCATTACTGCGGTAAACAAGGACATATCCAGAACGACTGCAGGACTCGCCTTGGATTATGCTTGAGATGTGGATCTAATCAGCACATGCTCAAAGATTGTCCGGAGCAACATACAATAGTACAAGCTCGGCAAAATCCGAGGCCCACAGCTCCAGCTCTTCCAGCACCACGGCCTATAGCAGGAGCACCTCGTCCACCATTGCCTCCCCAAGGCACACAGTACAACAAGGCCAGAGCTCAGGGCCCGGGACAAAACTATGGGCAGGCATTCTCACTTGCTGTTGAGGATATAGAGACAGGCGGAAGTTATAGCAGGTATGGTTCTAGTTGCATCTTTTCCTGCTATTACATTATTTGATACTGGAGCCACTCATTCATTTATAGCCACTAGTTTTACCACTAGACACAGCATTCCCATCATACCCTTAGCTAAAAATGTTAAAATCCTCACTGGGGGAGGAGTTGTACCTATTAGTGGTATTTGTAGACTTTGTCCTGTAGTGATAAATGGCAGAGAGATGATGGCACGACTTCTTGTATTCCCTATGCCGACATTTGATGTGGTTCTTAGAATGGACTGGTTGAGCCAGTATTTCGCTCTCATAGACTGCCATAGGAGCAGTATCATCTTTAGACCACCGAATGCGGCAGAGTTTGAATTCACCAAAGAAGACGGAGATAGTTGTGAGGCACCCACATCGGGGACTCAAATGATGATGCATGACACCCCTCAGCACCCTATTATCACCGAGTTCGAGGATATATTTCTCGAGGAGTTGCCAGGACTACCACCTGACCGAGATATTGAGTTTTCTATTGAGCTTATTCCCGGAGCCGAGCCTATTTCATCTCGAGTATATCGTCTGGCACCCAAGGAGTTGGTAGAGATGAAGACGCAGATTGATGACTTATTAGAGAAGGGATTTATTCGTGCTAGTACGTCACCATGGGGAGCACCCATTCTTTTTGTGCCTAAAAAAGACGGGACAGTGCGCATGTGCATTGACTACAGAGCGTTGAATGCAGTGACGGTGAAGAACAAGTATCCCTTGCCGCGTATAGACGATTTATTCGATCAACTGAGTGGAGCAAAAGTATTCTCCAAGATTGACTTACGATCGGGCTATCACCAATTGAAGGTTCGGAAGGAAGATATTGCCAAGACGGCCTTTCGATCGAGGTATGGACACTACGAGTTCTTGGTTATGCCTTTCGGGTTGACCAATGCTTCCGCAGTTTTCATGAATTTAATGAACAAGATCTTTCACCAATATTTGGACAAATTTGTAGTAGTCTTTATAGACGATATCTTGATTTACTCCAAGAGTCAAGAGGAGCATGAGCAGCATCTACGGATAGTTTTGGGAACATTGAGGAACGAGAGACTCTTTGCGAAGCTTAGCAAGTGTGATTTCTTTCTCAAGGAGGTATCATTCCTTGGTCATATTGTTATGGGCGATGGTATATCGGTAGACCCAGAGAAGATCACAGCAGTCAAATCATGGCCCGCTCCCACAACAGCTTCTGAAGTAAGAAGTTTCCTCGGACTTGCGGGTTACTATCGACGGTTCGTAGAAGATTTCTCTTGAATAGCGGGACCTATGACTCGATTGACTTGCAAGGATCAGGAGTTTATATGGACAGACGAGTGTCAAGCCGCTTTTGACGAGTTGAAGAAGCGGTTGACCACAGCACCGATCTTGACACTACCGTCGGGACCAGGAGGATTTGTGATCTACAGCGACGCATCCGGGAAGGGATTAGGATGTGTATTGATGCAGCATGGTCGGGTAGTAGCATATGCATCTCGACAGTTGAGAGTGCATGAGAAGAATTATCTAACCCACGATCTAGAGCTCGCAGCGGTTATCTTCGCTTTGAAGCTATGTAGACACTACTTGTACGGCGAGAAGGTTGATATCTATACTGATCATAAGAGCCTCAAGTACGTGTTCACACAAAAGGAGTTGAATATGCGACAGCGACGTTGGTTGGAGTTGATGAAGGATTATGAGATTGAGCTACATTATCATCCGGGCAAGGCTAATGTCGTGGCGGACGCATTAAGCCGCAAGCCCATGGCACACTTTTTGACTACACAGAAGGAATTGATTAGAGACTTGGAGCAGCTTGGTATTGAGGTAGTATTGCCGGGAGCAGATGGCGTATTAGCCAACCTCCAAGTACAATCATTATTGGTAGAGCGCATCAAGGCAGCATTGCCTAATAATGCTAGATTTCGACGGCTGAAGGAGAGGACTGAAGCAGGAGAGCAGACAGGATTGAGGATCCACACTGATGGGACTTTGCGATGTGGTGATCGCATTTATGTTCCCAATGGAGATCTACGACAGGAGATGATGGCAGAGGCTCACAGTTCGACTTACTCTATTCATCCCGGAGGGACCAAGATGTATCATGACTTACAACAGTATTATTGGTGGCACGGAATGAAGCGGAAAATAGCTCATTTCGTTGCCAAGTGCTTGGTATGTCAACAAGTAAAGGCGGAGCACCAGAGGACGGCCGAATTATTGCAGTCGCTACCCATTCCCGAGTGGAAGTGGGAGCACATTACTATGGATTTCGTCACGGGTTTTCCTCGGAGTCCTAGAGGACGTGACGCAGTATGGGTGATTGTTGATAGACTTACTAAGTCAGCCCATTTCTTGCCTTTTAGAGTGGGCCAGTCGACAGAGGTATTGGCGGAGATGTATATGGAGCAGATTATGAGATTGCATGGTGTGCCTGTTAGTATTGTGTCGGACCGTGACTCGAGATTCATCTCGCACTTTTGGAGGAGCATGCAAGAGAGTTTGGGCACCCGATTGAAGTTTAGCACATCGTATCATCCGCAGACAGACGGCCAGTCGGAGCGTACCATTCAGACGCTAGAGGATATGGTGAGAGCGTGTATGCTTGATTTTGGCGGTTCGTGGGAGGACCATCTTCATCTTGTAGAATTTTCCTACAACAATAGCTATCAAGCGAGCATTCAGATGGCTCCGTTTGAGGCATTGTATGGTAGGAAGTGTCGGTCTCCTGTTTGTTGGAGCGACATAGGAGAGCGACAGCTATTGGGTCCCGAGTTGGTCTTGAGCACAGTGGGGGCAGTGAAGAAGATTCAGAACCACCTGCGAGCAGCGCAGGATAGACAGAAGCAGTGGGCAGATAATCGTCGTCGACCCTTGGAATTCAAAGAGGGCGACCATGTGTTCTTGAAGATATCCCCCACTAGAGGCACGATTCGATTCGGAGGACGTGGCAAGTTGAGTCCAAGGTACATCGGGCCTTTCGATGTCTTGGAACGTGTTGGAGAGGTTGCCAACAGATTGGCATTGCCATCGTCACTAGAGGGAGTACATGACGTATTCTATGTATCTCAGCTGAGGAGGTACATGGCGGACAGCAATCATGTGCTTAATCACTCCGAGATCACAGTTGGACCGAGCTTGTCGTACGAAGAGCAACTAGTAGGTATCCTCGATCGCCGAGTGAAGGTGTTGCGGAATCAATCTATTTTATTGGTTCGCGTGGCATGGAAGCATCACTCGCCAGGGGAGTCTACTTGGGAGCGCGAGGACGACATCCGAAACCGCTACCCGCATTTGTTCGAAGGCGAAGGTATGTCTTGCATTTATAATTCCATGCATTGCATTGATCCCCCGACCTTAGTTTAATTTCGAGGACGAAATTTTCTTTAAGTTGGGTAGGATGTAAACCCCTATATTTTTATTAATTTTTTATAATTAATTAATATGGTTATGCAACTTATTAATCATGAAATTATTGATACTAGCTTATTAGTAGATATATATGCATGTGTGTATATATTATATGTGTACTTGGTAATATTCTATTAAATATGGTGTATAGTAAATTCTAGAATTTTTTAGGAATTTATTGATAATTTTTAGGAATTGATTGCTTACTTAAAAGGTATTCATAATTGTATTTGATATATATATATATATAATTAGTTGTTATTAAAAAAAATAATAATAATAATGATAACAGTGGCCTCGGCCACACATCCAGAAAAGGGAGGGGTGGGCCAGGCACTGTATGGTGCACAAAACGTTTTTAAAAAAAAAGATATATATAATATAGGGGGGAGGGGACCAACCCATGTGGGCCGGTCCACCTCAACCGGCCCCACTCCTATACCAACCAAAGCAGCTAAGCTGCTATCGAGAATGAGCCCGACCCCACCATCCCACGAGAACCCAGCAGCTCTAAGCTGCTGCACCCTTAGGAGAAACCCGAGCCCATAGATGCTTTCTATTCCTAATAGGAATAAGAAGACCGCGGGAGCAGTATATATACTGCCCCGCCGAAACTAAACCCTAACTCCCACGAAAATTGACGGCCACCCCTTCTCGTGAACCCTCCTCGCCTTCACGCGCACACATCCCAGTCGCCAGCAAGCTGTCGTCGTTGACCGGAGACGTCGTCGGAGCCCGCGTTCGCGTGGAACAGAGGAAGCTCTGTTTCGATCAACCGCAAGGTACTCAACTTCGACCCCACCTTTCTTCCTCTACGTTTGATGAAAAAGCGATCCGTAAATTTGTACAGGTAGCCCAGTTGACCCCCTACAAGTCCCTTAAATTATATTTCCTCTAATGGCATACTACAATTTTTGTAAATTCCCGAAAGTTCAGGAATTAACACTGTTTAGGTGCAGAATTCTTCCTTTAACCAAGCCCTGTTTGACACAAAATTTCGACCAGATGATCGCAAGTTTTGGAAAACTAATTGAACAAACCTCTAGACAACCTATACACCTTTTAGACGCTGTTTGCAGAGTTTACATTCGTCTATTAGACATCAAGAAATACTGATTTAAAATCAAGGAAAAACTTGCAATTCTGTTTTGAAAATTTCTAAAAAATTTGTCCGATACGACGTCGCTCCGACAAACCGGGCGACGTGGTCGCGCGTTATACGCATCGAAAGGCGCGTATGGACGTTGCGGATATGTGGGAACTGACGGAACTCAGTTTTGTCGCGTGTGTGCGACGAAATCAACGTGTATCCGTCGAGATACCCCCGTATCGACGTTTTGCAAACTTGTCCATAACTTTGTGTACAGTCGTCGAATCGAGACAAAACTTGCGCCACCAGGTCCGGATCGAAATTCTGGTCCTGTATGCCAAGTTTGGTTCAATTCTGAGAAGGTCGAATCGGAACCCAATTTTGGCGGGCCCGCGACCCACTCAAACGGGCGATTTCGTACACGGCTCCTCGGAATCCAAAACTGGACATACCGTTGAGTTCCTCTCCTCAAACTAAAACCGTAGACATGTAGTTTGACGACTTTAGAGATCGTAGACTTTGGCACGCGTTTCGGTGTAAAGCGGGTCCAACGGCGGACATCGTTTTGACCCGAAATTACGATTTTGTCCCTGTTCCAGAATTTTACTTTTGGACAGGCATTTCCTAGGTATATCTTCTTCACCGAGACCATTTTTGATGTTTGTTTCAGAGTTTGGAGTCATCTGTGATTTGGGAGTTTTTGGTGCGGACACTTGCTACTCTTGGACTTGCCACTTTGTACCACCAGGCAAGATACCTTGCCACCCTACTCTGTGATTATTATATTCTTATTTTTAGTTGTTATTTTCTGTATTGTTTCGTGATATTTTAACTGTGCGTCCAAGTCACACTTGGGTGCAAGCGACTATATCGGTCGTTTTTCTTGCTTTATTTATTCTCTTGCATTGACTTAGTCTAGTGACCACCCACTGATGTTGAGATATTGGTATATCTCATAGGGCCTTGACACTTGTTGTATCACGTGATGTGTGTCACATATAGGACACATTTTCGCGTAGTCGGCTGGCCACCGATACGTATGGAGCGTGCGACGGATAGGAGTAACTGCCAATAGTATTGCATGTTAGAAGACTTGGCGGTTACTAGAGGTTCATATCAGTCATGGAGATGATGATACTAGGCATTGGGTAGGGAGAACAATACCTGACGTATGGGCTTCTTTACACTTCCATGATTACCTGTGCGCTCCGCCGGAGACGCAGGCTCCAGGTGCCCTCTGACGTTATCCAGAGCGTTATGGACGTAGCCCCTTGCACATGGTGCCCTCTGACGCTTCCCGAGCGTTATGGACGTAGGCCCCTGGTGCCCTATATGGGAACTATGCCGATCCTATTTTCAGCCAGGGCTCATGCGTCGAAGGATTGTATCTCAACTGCATATTCACAGTAGAATGGTCAGGAACCCGATTGCATGCATACCTTTTTCTCTTATTATATTATCACAGTCTATATGGCATGGTGTTTTCTTGTATCTTGCTATGTCCCCTGAGGACCTGGTTATCTCTCCAGGTTTAGACGAGTTTCCACAGGAGTACGGAGCGGCATTGGAGCTATCCTACATTGATGATGAGGCAGTGCCTTATGACTTCTAGTCTATTTCTTATCTGAGACAGTTGTAGATATTATTTTACATCTCCTTTTCTTTCTATTTTACGGAGGTCGGACTCTGATCTTATGAGACTATTTTCATAGCTGTTTGGAGTGAGTATGTTCACCCGGCTATCTTTGATACTCTTATTTATTTATTTGGACTTCATTATCTTCTGTGTTGAGCTGTGATGAGATTAGATATGTTATTCTGGCCTGTGATTATTTTTATTTACAGCTTATGTGCATATATGAGGATTCCATATATTGGAGTATTCTTCGTATATGTGCAGCTGGCATGTTCACGTACTTGGTCTATGTACTTTGGGACTGGGGCGTTACAGAGGCTGGACTTTGTACCAGATGGATGTGCACAATGCTTTTCTTCATGGAGATCTGACAGAAGAAGTGTATATGAAGTTGCCGCGAGATTTTTCGCATAGTGAACCCAACAAAGTGTGTCGCCTGCGTAAGTCTCTATATGGATTGAAACAGGCACCGCGTTGTTGGTTTGCTAAGCTTGCTGCTTCTCTGATATCCTATGAATTTATTCAATCTCATTCCGATTATTTCCTTTTCTCTCTTTTTAAAGGGAAGGTAGAGTTACATATTTTGATCTATGTGGATGATATGATTGTGTCTGGTAATGACACAGGTGCTTTAGATGCTTTCAAAAAGTACCTTAGTTCTTGCTTTCACATGAAGGACCTTGGTGTGTTGAAGTACTTTCTTGGCATAGAGGTGGCTCGGAGTGCAGAAGAAATTTTCTTGTGTCAAAGGAAGTATGCTTTGGACATCATTTCAGAATGCGGCTTGATGGGGTCTCGACCTGCTGGCTTTCCCATGAAGCCCAATCACAAGCTGGCCGAATCGACTAGTCCAAAGATGGCGGATGCAGAGACTTATCGGAGGCTGGTTGGGAGGTTGATTTATCTATCATTTACTCGCCCTGACTTAGCCTATGTTGTGCATATCTTGTCTCAATTCTTACAGGAGCCTCGACAAGATCATTGGCATGCTGCTTTGAGAGTTGTCAGATATCTCGAACATACACCGGGACAGGGTATTCTTTTGAAAGCTGATTGTGATCTCGTCTTTCTGGTTGGTGTGATTCCGACTGGACCACTTGTCCCTTGACTCGCCGCTCTGTTATAGGCTGGTTGGTGTTTCTGGGGGGTCTCCTATTTCTTGGAAGACCAAGAAGCAACCAACTGTTTCCCGATCTTCCGCTGAAGCTGAATACCGATCTCTTGTTGCGCTTGTTTGTGAGTTGAAATGGTTGAAGGAGTTATTGGTGTGTTTGGGCGTTCGCTAGGAGTCTGCTATGTCGGTGTATTGTGACAGTCAGTCAGCCCTGCACTTGGCTCAGAACCCGGTATTTCATGAGCGCAGTAAGCATATTGAGGTGGATTTGCATTTTGTTCGTGATGCTATTAGAGATGGCACCGTAATAGCCTCGCATGTTCCTACTTCTTCTCAACTGGCTGACATCTTCACCAAGCCCCTTGGAAAGCATGTGTTTGATTCTTTACTTCCCAAGTTGGACATTGTGACTTGCATGCTCCAACTTGAGGGAGGGTGTTAGATTATATTTGTAACTAATGTAAATATGGCCCATAAGTCCAATCGTGTAGACACTATATATATTGTAAATAGCCCCCATCAATGAGAACATGGCATTATTATTTCCTACACTGTCTCAAATGGTATACCACATATTTTCTCACATAAAGATGGGGTCCACGAACTATATAAAAAGTAACACTTACAATTGTAAAATCCATATTTTTTATATATGAAAAAAAGGACATGTTTTGGAATACAATATTTAGAGCATCATTAGTAGATGGTGTTCAAAATTTTATCTTAAAGTCTAATATTTTAAAAAAAGGTAAATATAGAATGGGTTGAGTTTTATGAGAATAACAAAAAATGATAAAATAAACTTTGGTCACAAAGATTATGTGGTCATAAATTAATGTGAAAAAAATAATGTAAATCTAGAATTGAGTTTCAAATTGGGACTTACTATTCTACAAAATAATTTCCTATATGCTGAATTTAGAAATACTTAGATCCAACCTATAGCTCCTATGGGTGGATTGGATCTAAAAATTTAAATATTTAAATATAAAATAAATCTTATTATTCTACAAAATGAGCTCATGTATTCTAAATCTAAAATAAAAAAAAGGGGTTGGGCCTTAAAGATGCTCTTAGAAACAGAGATTCCATCTCGAAGTGGAGGGTGAAGTTACTTGTGCCCCTCTAGTCCGGGGTGGGACATGCCAGTTTTTGGGCCAAAGGGAAGCGGCTCACTAGGAGGTCGTGCTTAATTTACTGTATCAGTTTTTTCCTGGACGACAAAATTGTCGGCGGCCTTGCTCGGTCAGCCATAGAGGCGGTGGCACCCGTCTCGACGTCCGACTCTACTCGGTTAGCGACACTGAAATGTTGCATGGGAATAATTGCCTCTTGGTGGTGTCCATCGGTTGGGGGTTTTTTCAAACGCGTGTCGGTTGTATTATTCAAACGATGAAATATGCCAATTTGAGCGCATTTCGTCAAAATTTGAATAAAATGCTTGGAGAAGTGAATTCAGTCGTGAATCGAACATACTCTACAACTGCTTTGATATTGTGTTTGAGATATTATCGCAGCGAAAATTTAAACTAATCCATCTGAAATAATCAACCCTCCACAGATAAAGACAGGTATATGACGGTTGTTAGTCCATCTTGTCATAGTCAACCTCATTTCAATAATTTACCTAAATTGCGATTCGATATATGGAAATGCAAGTGTAACTACCTAATTTCGGAAGAAGAATAATTTTATCATTTTATATTATATAATATTGTGCCTATTTATTTATTTAAACTATGTCAGTTATTATATTAGTAGCTAGCCTATTTGTTAAACTTGTATTAGTGAACCAATTAGTCTAGACATGACACTAGAGCCCAATAGTTATACATGACATGATTCATGGACCAACTCATTAAACTAGGTCCAAATAGACCCATTTAGTCATACGATTTAATTAGTCAGAGATTAATTTTTTTTACCAAAATAGGATTAGAAACTTCCATTGATTAGGATAACCTTCATGACAACTTGAGAGAACATTTTGGATATTTCATATTGCTCATGGAGAGCTCTCTTGGTCGGCCCTAATAGAGAGGAAGAGCCTCTCTCTTTTCATTTTATTTTGTGCCAATTACTCTCCATTTGGTGTTCTTTCCCAAATTCAGCCATCCCTTCACCAATTTCTCTCAAATTCCATTTCGTGTTCGGATCGTGTCCAATTGGCTTCTCATTAGGAGTCACTCTCCCAATAGATATACATCTCACTTTTCTCTCTAATTAGACTATATATATATATATATATATATATATATATATATATATATATATATATATATATATATATATATATATATGTTCCCAGCAGCGGTTCCCTATGTCTCCCCGCGGGGGTTCCCCCTTCCCGCGTAGCTCCCTCCGTCGTCCGGCGGGTGGCACCCCCCTTCCCCATCTGCTTCCACCTCGTTGGCGCGATGTCTCCTCCCCCCCCCTCCGGGCCCTCTCTCGGGCGGCTCCGTATCCCCCTGACCTCCTCGCTCTTCTGGGTCTACCGCCAGACCCTCCCCCCCCCCCGGCCGCACCTCCGCCTTCTTCTCCGGCTCTTCTGGCGCCCAACAGGCCGCTTCTCGGCTTCCTTCCTCTTCCGGTCACCCACCCGTCTTTCGCCCCGCTCCTTCAGGCGTCCGGCCCGCCCTCCTTTGACCCCCCTCCCCCTTCTTCCGTTGGTCCGGCTACGGCCGGCTCCGTCCTCTGCTCCGAGGCTCTCACCGGCCCTGGTTCTGACCTATCCGTGCTGGGACTTTTTGCACCCGCGTCGTCGTAGGTCAACGGCATCCGTGGGGACGCAGGCAGTCTTCCCAAGCCCCTCTTGGGAGTGGTGTCGACTATTGCCTCGTTTCCTTCGTTTGCTGCTAGGAAGGACTTGATTCAAAATTCGAATCACCCCCATTCCTCGATTCTGGCTCCGTCTTTTGGCGGTCCCAGCTCTGCGCCATCGGGTGGGTCATCCACAGATGGCGCCTGTCCACTTGTTGTGGACCCCGCTTTGAGTGGCAATCAACCCCTTTATTTTGGCGCATATCTAGCTGTTGTGGGGCCAGGATCGATTGGCGCACAAGCATCTGGTGGCGCTACTGTACCCTCCGTACGCGTAGAACTCGTGCAGCCCTATGCATCCACCCTCACTTCTCGAAATAGCTCCAGTCCCTTGCATGCCCCCCTGGTACACCCCTCGGCTGTGAAATTCGCTCCCCTCCCTGCCGACTTATTAGCGATGGCGCCGCTTCTGCCGGCACAAGTCCAGTCGGCCACTCGCCATGTGGCGCACCGCTCCTTTTCTGTGAGGATTAGTGATCCCTCGCTTTCCTCTGTGAGGATTAGTGATCCCACGCTCCACCCCGCCCCAGGGTGCGTGCAGCCCTCTTATGGCGCCACCCAGGCTTCAGGCGGGTAGCGCCACCGTCGCCTGGGTCGGTTGTCACCCTCATTTTTCGTATTTTCTGTATTTCATAATTGTACTCGTAATTTGATTTTGGCACGTATTTTATTTTCTCGACTTGTGGATTTGGTTTCTCGTAAATGGGTTTTGGACCATGACTTGGTTTTATTTTGTGGGTTTGGTTTGGTTCATCATGAGAGGAAAACCTTAACCTATTCTCCCCCTCCATTCCACCACAACCCACCATCATAAATCCCCACCTACTTTTCTCTCTCCTCTTTATTTTTCATTTACTTCTCCAACTTCTTCTTCTTCCTTCTTCCACACAACACCAACACCCATAGGCAAGTGCACCTTGCCACCACATGAGAACCACTTTTTATTTGTCTATTAGCTAGATTAGGCCATGGAGATCAACATTAGAACTTGACATTTTGTGATTTGGAGTTTCCATTGTTCTAGATCTAGGTTTTTACTATTTTCGGATTTGCATGATTTTGATCTAGTTAACTTGGATTTTAGTTTGTTTTGATGCTTCCATGTGGAAGAGAATTCAATTTTACTCAAGTTAGAGCTTTGAAAAATCTAAATTTCGTTTTGATTTGATCAAGTTATGAAGTTTTGAACTTTGGAGTTCTTGGAGTCTTCTTCTCGGCCTGGAGAAGAAGACAGCAGCCTGCGCTCTTTAGCGCAGTGCTGGATTGCGCATCCCCCTCGGCCAGCGCTCTTTAGCGCAGCGCCGACCGCGCAGCTTGCCCCTTGGCGAACTGCGCTCAACCCGAGTGCGCATGGATTCATGCGCAGTCTGCTCATGCGCAGTCTGCTCATGCGCAGTCTGCTCCTGCGCAATCCCCTTCTGCGCAATCCATCCATGCGCAGTCCGTCCCTGCGCAATCTGGCCCTGCGCCATCCATTCCTGCGCAACCTGATCCAGCGCAATCCATCTGCTGCGCACTTGGCACCCTGCGTAGTTGGTACCCTGCGTAGCTCACCCTGCGCACTTGGCACCCTGTGCTGTTGGTACCCTGCGCAGCTCACCCTGCGCACTTGGCACCCTGCGTAGTGCATACCCTGCACAACCTACTTGTCTATGATGAAATTGTTATTTCTTGATCTTGGCTCTTCTATAGTCCTATTTTATATTGATATTTTATTAGATATTTCATGCCCATTTTATATCCTTACGCCTTTTGTCATGAACTTGATTTTACTTAATATGTTTGGAATGACTATTGTACATGGCTTGGTATGACATGGAACTAGCATAACACGACAGTGACCCGTAGTGGTGCACTCCTGACATGACCAACCTGACTTGATAGTGGCCCGTGGCGGCACACTCCTGACTTGACTTGACTTGACTTGATAACTTAACTTGACCTGCCTTGACACCGTGGGTGGTTCTTTCTTGCTTGCTTGTTAAATCTACTTGTCCAGTCTTGCATCATGTATAGGATGGGACTCCTGAGTACCACGGTCAGGAGTACCTACTAAAATGGATTAAGGCTAATAACTAGAATAATTCAGTAGTCATGAGAGATTTCCCCAGTTACAGGCAATCCAGTTATCCCGGCCGCAATTGTTTGGACTTGTAGCCTGCCGTCGAGTAGGGCACATTTCCAGCTCACCGTCGTGTGGGGCACATAATTATTGATAACTGCTTAATGAATTCAAATCGCCTGGATAACCTGGATTAGCTGCAGGGCTTGTGGCTGGAGGAACATCTCATTGCATCTTGCTAGTAACTAGGATTGTGATAACCTTAGTTAGTTAATGTAGAAAGCCGTAGGCAATGATTGGCCGTGATTGCTTGGATGGAGTCTAGTCCAGTATAGCATTGTCTAGAATTGACTATAATGATTGTCACTCCAGATTGTTACTTGACCTGATTTCTTATATTTACCTCGCCGATAAATGGTGGGAAACCAAGTTCCGTTCAGACGAAGGGTTACAACCCCGGTCCTTGTTTGGTTTACGGGTTGTAACCTGGCCATCTGAATAGTCCCATGGTTGTCTCATCGTATATCATCCTGTCATGCTTTTCCATATGTCCTGTCTTTTTAGTGATTCTATACAAGATTATCTTTTATATTACCCATCATGCTTTTCTTAAATTATTGTCTTTTATTATGTAATTATATTATTGTGCTGATTGCTGGTTTTTGTTCTTATTTTGTGGCCTCCTTTGTGGCACTTGCTCTTTCTGGGGTCTGACCCAGCTGGTTTTGTATGGCCAGATACCAGAGCAGCTCCAGAGGATCTACCGAGCTTCCAGCCCAATGGTGAACACTAGACGAAACCCGGGCAACGAGTGGGTTTTCTATTTTGTTTCGCTCACTCTATTATAAAATTATTCTTTTGAGGCGTTTAGCCGACGAGCACCTGTTAGCTCGATGCATTTTACTTACTGTCTGCCTACGGGCTGTAATCATGATTGGCAACTCGAGGTTGATCATGTATGACTTAACTCTTGCTAGTCCTTATATTTTGTACGACTAGCTTCATGATCATCTGGATATGTAATGTTTAGGATGCCTTACAATTGTATATTTGGTGATCTGATATCTTGTGATTATTATTAGTTGGTTGAGATTGAGACAATAGGATAATTTATGACCCTAAGAGACGGATGGCTTGTAGATAAACCCTCACATATCTAGACAGTCGTGACCGTATGGTGAGATGGATTCCATTTCATTATACGTAGCTGGCTATGTCCGCCCCCGCTCTCCAGTATTCTGGTTCTGGGGCATGACATCGGTGGACGCTCCCAACGGCCATGCCACCCCCACTCTCCCCCAGCGCCATCTTATGCGGACAATCTGCGCCCAGATCGTACCCCCAAGCACTTCCAGCCTCTAGCAGAAGTTGCATTGCCAGAGATCGAATTCGCGCGCCCGTCTAATCCCAATGATATTTTGGTGCCATTTCCCCATCAGAAATCTCGTTCTTGTCTGCTTCGTTCCCTTACACCTTAAATTCTCCAGCGAATGCCTAAAGTTGTCTCTGGCCCAGGAAATGATTGCCAGCTGGGGTCTCACTTTGGGGTACATGGTAGCACGCATGGATCATAAACACCTTTTCCTTCACCTCTCCTCGAAAAGCGATCACACAAAGGTCTGGGCCAGAGGCACATGCAGGATAGATGCTCACATCATAAAAATTGTTAAATAGACCACGGACTTTAACATTAAAGAAGATTCCACAATCGTCGCCGCGTAGGTTACCCTTCCGAACCTGCCCCTAATCTGTTTTGTCCCCGCAGTAATGAGGAGGATAGTCAGCTCCTTCGACATGTTCGTGGCGTCGGCGGAAGAAACTCGTAACCTCTCTAAAGGGAACTATGCTAAAATCTGTATGGAACTTGACTTATCGAAGGATCTCCCCAACCACATCCAAATCTCGCTCGGTAATAAAATACACACCCAAAAAATTATATACGATAATAATATCGTCTTCTTCAAACACTGTTACATGCATGGTCACTCCACAGAACATTGCTTCCATGTGCACCCAGAACTGAAGAAGAAGAGGACCCGAAAGGTGGCACCCGCTTAAACGCCCAGAAAACCCAATCAATCACCCATTCTTCCTCTACCCAACTCTCACATCCGGTTCGAAGCCAGCACCAGTAACCCCCACACCCAAGAACAAGTTTCCCAGGGAAGAGCCATCGTCCCATACAATCCATCAGACAATAATCTCGCTAACAAATTTGACATACTTGCATTAGAATCCACAGATGACCTTCAAGACCCTGAAGAACACAAAGGTGCTAACATCATGTAACTGCCTGTTTTAAAAAATGAGGGTAATTTTAAACTTTTATAAAATTGATTATTTAATAATAGGTTTAAATTATGTTATTGATTTATTGGTGATTTTGATTATTTTAATATCATTAATTAGTGTTTTATGATTTTGTTCTTTGGCTATTGTAACCTTAGTGCTTCTTAGCCTAGAGACGAACCATGACCATGGAGATCTAACCCATATGATTAGATTAGCTAATTACCACTTTTTAGGCTAAGGGTATTTTGGTCATTTTGTGACTTTTGAATTATTTAGGATTTTGATTAATTGGTGAATTTTAGATTATTTTAATAATATTTAAACTGATGTATTGTGATTTTGGTTATTTTTTATATTTTAATATTTTGGAAATTTTAATATTTTAATATTGTGTTTTCGGGATTTGTTTAGTCGGGTTTAAATTTCTTTTCGTTCCGACTTGTGTTAGTGACCCGGGTAGCTTAGACTCTAGATGGGACCCCAAGATTAGTTAGACATAGTCCACCAACTCCACTAATTAAGTTAGTATAATTAGATTAATCCCACTTGATTAGAATGGTTAAGTTAGAGGTCTAAACTTGACCTTTTTGACCCAAAGCTCTTGCATTTGATTCATTAGCCAAAGGGCATTCAAATGGGGGTATATTGGATATTGCACATAGGCTAAACCTAGCCATTTATGGCCGGCCAAGAGAGGGGGGTTCCATCTCTATTTCATTTTTATAGTTGCCGCTTTTTCATCCATTTTGAGTTCTTTCCCAAACTTGAGAGCAACCCCTTAGGATTTCATCTCCCAAATCTACTCATTTTTTCTCCAATCCTCTCAATCCATCAAGGAAAGGGAGCCTACTAGGAGTGGGGAGGAGGAGCAAGGAGAAGAGTCCATTTGCAAGGAGAGTCCGTGTCGGATTCGTGTCCTTTAGATTTTTCGTTGGGATCCAACTCCCAATAGGTATCTCTCTCTCTCTAATCCCTCTCTATTTCATCTTTGCATTGCATTTTGATAGTTTTGAACCTGTAGGAACCACCCCCATGTATGTACCATCCTTAGGTTTGATTTTGAGACACTTTGGAGTCCTCATTTGGAAGTTATGATGGTTTTTGTGGCACCCAAGAAGAAATTCCGAGGGTGGCCCACCAAGTATTTGTAGGAATGTCCCACAGGCTATTTTGTTTTTTTAATTTCAGTTTTAGACTTGTTAGAGGGTAGACTAACCATGGTTAGGATGGTTAGACTTGTTTTCATTTGGGTACCTATGGTTGGATTTAAGTGGTTTAGCCTACATGTCAAGTTTGAGTCTCTACATGTCATTTTGATGTATATTGTTATATATTGGACTGATTTTGTATTGTGGGAATATATATATATATATATATATATATATATATATATATATATATATATATATATATATATATATATATATATATAATATATATATATATATATATATATATATATATATATATATGATGAATGGGTTTTTGGGCGTGGGTGCCTTGGGATGGAGCTCCAGCGCTCCCCGCGGTTGGTAGGCGGCCGGCGGCTCACCGGCGCCCCGCTGGCCGTCATGGACTTCCCCTCCTCCCGGGCCTCCCCGCTCCCCGCGTTTGGCCGGGAGCCTCTGGTCGCCCTCCCCGTGGGGAGTCTCATCTCCCCCGCTGCTGCCGGCCGTTGTTTGCCCAACGTGCGGCGGCTCACCACCCACCCCCTCGTTTCCTCGGAGCCGCCGTCGCCCTCGGCGCCGCAGGCGACGCCGCGCGAGGTGCCCTCGGTCAGATCCGGGCCCCTCCATTCTCGGACCCGGCCCCTCGCTTCTGTCGGTCGCCGTCCCAGCCTCCGTGCAGCCCCGCCCAGTGGGCTCGCGCCCCTCCACCGCTCCCCCCTTCCCTAGTCGCCTCCCTCCCCGCCCCCTCTCCCGGTGATCCCCGCCTCCATTCCTCCGGGGGCCGCTCCGCCCGACCAGCCCCTGCCGCCTCCACCGGACCAGGAGCCTTCTGCCCCGGCCTCCGCTCTTCCTCCGGCGCCTCCCCCTTCCACCGCCGCGACCGAGGATTTCCTCCCCCACCCGGATTCTCAACTCGCCGCCCCCCCCCCTCATCCTTGGTCGCGGCCTATGCCCCTCCAGCCTCGGCGGAAGACCCCCTTTCCCTTCCCGCCGCCCGTCCAGACGCGCCCCTCGCATCCGCGGCGGTAGGCAACCTCCAGGACCCCTCCTCCCTTGCGTCTTCGTCCGCCGCGTCGGGGGCCTACTACCAGGACCCCCTCACTCGGAGGTGGTACTGGTACGCCCTCCCTGCCCACGCGGCCGCGTCCCTCCCTGCCCAGGCGGCCGCGCCCCAATGGCGTTCTTCCCTCCCCGCCATCCCCGACTCTTCCTACGCGGCGCAGTGGGCGGCGTACGCCCTCGCCACGAGGCAGCTCCGCTACTACTAACTCCCCCGTCTGCCGGCCGCCCGCCCGTCGGGGCTCGGCCTTCGTGTAGCTGAGGCCCTCCCGGCGCATCTCTCCTCCGGGTTGAGTTCCCTCCCGGCGCCTCGCTCCTCTGGCCTGGCGTGGCCCCGTCTCGGTAGGAGCACCCCGTGAGCTCGTCCTCCCGGTTCTCCCCCTCCGCCGGGACACCCTCCTCCTGAGGTCTCCCGTCCCCTCCTCTCCATCCGCCTCCTGCGGTGTCCCCTCCTCGTCGAGGTCCTCCCCTCCGTGGCCGTCCCCTGCTTCGTGATCCAGCGCCCCGTTTTTGGAGCCCCGCCGGCCCCAGGTCGCTGCCTCAGTCTCCCTCCCCGGAGCACCCTTTGCCTCCCCCTGCACAGGCCCAGCGGACGTTCCTTTCCCCCCGCCGGCGTGGGGGCGACCACCGCAGCCACCGCGGCGTCGCTCGGCGTGCCTTCCAGCGACGTGGGGCGTCCCGAGGCGCCCCCTCAGGCCTCGTGCTCCATTGGGGCCCGTCCGCTGCCCCCTCGGGCCCCACGCCCGTCCCATCGGGTCCTCGGGCCCACCCCCACATGTCTCCTCGGGACCGTTTCCATGGGACACGTGCCCCCACCTTTTTTTTTTCAAATTTTGTTTTCCCAGTTTTTTCTTGGACCGGCAGTTGCCCGCATGTGGGCCCTGCCTTTGGTCCAGTTTTGGTCCTGTTCGGGCTGGTGCCCACTCGTGGGCCCAGTCGTTGCTTTCATGTTTATTCAATAAATTTCCTTTATATATATATATATATATATATATATATATATATATATATATATATATATACACGTAATATAGTGGGTGTGGGTGTTTGGTTGTAGTTGGAGGATTTAAAGAATGTGTGTGTACAGGTAGTGAGAGGGAGAGGGAATGATATGGGTTGTAGTGTGTGTTGCTAGGGGGAATAGGATGTGGTTGTGTAGACGGATGAGTGAATGAATAAATGGATGAATGAATAGAGGATGAAGGAGTAGAAAAAGAAGAGACCACAGCAGCAGCAGCTGCAGGAGATGGGGGGGGGGGGGCTGCCCCCCATTTTACAACAGCAGCAACATCATGCTATTTTTTAAATAGCAGTAGGGGCAGCAGCTGTAGCTGCTACAACAGCAGTAGTTGGGGGCTGCAGGACAGCCCCTATGGCACCCATTCACACCCCCTTGAGCCCCCTTGCATGCCCCCTTGGTGCTTGTGTGTGTGTATGTTTGTGAGGGTATTGTGTGCGTGTGTGTTTGTTTGGGTGTTTGGGAAGAGGAGGAGATGTGAATGTGAGTGGTGTGTGAGAGAGTGTTAGAAAGTTAGCTTCTATGTTAGAATTTAGTTAGTTAGTTCCTATGTTAGGGATATGTTAGAAGTTAGATTTGAGTTTAGAGTGCTAATTAGAGTTGAGTAGAGTGGTATTTTAGGATACGAACCCGGTATCTCAAAGTAACCCTTTTACCTTGAAGATAATAGGATGTTTACCTTTTTAATAAATAGGGTATCAAGATACCATGGTACGGTATCTAGATACAAGGATAGGGTTAGAATACCTTGGTAGACTATTGGAGGATACGTTGAGTGAGGGTAAAGTAGGTTGGGATATTGGTTAGAGGCTAAGGCGAAGAGTTTACCTTGGTAGGATAATAAGGTAAGGTTAAGGTAATTCCTTAGAACTAAGATATGAGATAATATGTTTAAGATATGGTTAGAATTAGGATAGCTTGGCTGGTAATGGTTAGAAATAGGGTAAGTGACTTAGGGTTGACCCCGTTTGACCATAGTTGACCGTTTTGACTAAAAGTTAACCAAAAGTCAACTTTAGCCTAAAATTGACCAAACCTTGACCAGAGTTGACCAGTTGACCAAAAGTCAACTATGAGTCAACCATTGATCTAGTTTGCCTAGAGTGGACTATGAGTTGACCAAGGTTGACCAGAGTTGACTGTATGACCAAAAGTTAACCGTAAGTCAACCTTTGACTTAAATCGACCTTGTTTGACTTTGTTTGACTTGCCTTGATCTAGTTTAACTTTGTTAGGCCTAGTATGACTTAGATTGACTTTGTATAATCTAGATTGACTTAGTTTGACCTTGTTTGACTTAGATTGATTTAGATTGACCTAGTGTGACTTAGTTTGGCTTGGTATGACTTAGTATGACTGAGTTTGACCTAGATTGCATAACAAATACTAGAAATTATGCCATACACTGTTAAATCCTAATTAACTCATGATATCTCATCTTTAGGTCTGTGATTTCACTCTGAGCCAGATTACACAGTTGCCATATTTCCATCGGATCTCAGGCGAGTACATTCTCTGATAGTATTTCTGTTTTATGATATCGTCTATGTTTCTTGTATTTAGAATAGATATCCTTGTTCTCTTGTCACATTGGTTACACGGATTGATATTTGTCTGAATCCCGTCATGAGATGTTATTTTTTGGTATATCCTGTGCAAGTCTTTCCTGTGCATTGTATAGACACGATTCCTGCGAAGGCTCGCTACCTCCTCGGAGAATCATGTGCCATGACATGTCATTATTGGATCCACTTTACTGGTCGGGGATGGGGGTACTTAGCGTAGATATGTGATCATATTTTCCTCATGTAATTCATGTTCCCTGAGAGTGTTAGCCATACACTTCACGTATGACTAGCCAGACCCTTTTTCTCCTGTGCAACCCAAGCCGATCACATGTTGAAACTAATATTAAACTCACATAGATATAGTTCCAGATTTTTGTACATAATATATACTGTTTTCTTGATTTTACATTCAGTTACAGTCTTGATATGCCTTACCATGATTCATGTACACATTATTTTACCTTGTATATTCTTTCTATTTACTGCTACATTTTTAATATCGTCTAACTAGAACTGTTATTTAAGATTTGTGCTCGTTCCATCCTGACTGAATATATTGGCAAAATTTTACAGATTATGGCGTGGATGATTGTCCTACCTACTACGGTCCTCATGACGTAGTTGGCCTAGACTTGGAGACCCTAGTTCAGCAAGGGTTAGCTCCAGCCGATGGGGCTTTAGATTAGCTTAGCTGGTTTAGTTTGGTACTGGACTTTGTCTCCAGATTACATTTTGGCTTGTTATTATTTTAGTATTTGTATTAGAGATTGTTGACTCTAGACTTGTATTATTTCTGTTTTGGATCTTCTGGATGATATTTCATATCTTGTTGTCTTTATCTTTCAGTATCATCTATTTTTCTTAGAGTTTGTGATTGAGTATATTCTATTATCATTGCTTGTCCTCCATTCGGAGTTGACCGTTCTCGACAGGTTTTGATATTATAACTGTTGTTAGATAGTAGACCTAGACAGCGTTCTACGCCGTTTCTGCGGTATAGGCTGGAACGCTGTCATGCACTCGTGCCCTTACTCCGGGTGTGGGTCATGACACATCACGGAAGAGGAAACATGGAACAGTGGTGACACAGATAAAAAGGCAGACAAGGCAGTAGAATCCACTACTTCAGAGATCCCTCAAGCTTCGTCGGGCAAGGAGGAACTCCAACCCTCCGACATTGCCACCTCCAATACATTCTATAATGTGGCCAACATTCGTGCGGATGCCTTGGCCATCATCGGCCATGAACCAGCGGCTAGGCTACAACAGGGATTAGACTTTGGAATCACCAGCACAAATAGCTTCTTCGGAGCAGTGGCAGAAATAGCCGGAGAGGTCTATATGTACCCGAACGAGGAGACTATCAAAATTACAAAAGTGGTCGAAAAGGCAGTATCCACCACGAAAAAATCATACAAAGAAGGTGCTACAGACGTCACGACCAAGACCACAAGGTCAGCTACGAAACTCAACAAAACCCCCCCACCCAACAACCTCAATGCTTAACATCCTATCATGGAATGTTAGAGGCCTCGCCAATAAACCCACCTTGAGAAGATTAATCAGTCTAAAGAAAAGTCACAGAATCGACATCCTCGTGATCATTGAACCTAAAATCCTACCAAACAAACTCAAGTCCATTCAGTTGCAATTAGGATTCTTCTCGTCGATTGCCAGCAGTCATTATATTTGGATCTTCTTCGATGCCGACGTGAAGATCGGCACCATCCACGACTCGAGACAAGCCCTCTCCTGTTGGGTGGAACACCCCATGCTCTATTTTCGCTCCCTCTTGTCCGCCGTTCACGATAGCTGTGATATTTTAGAACGTCGTCAGTTGTGGGAAGACCTGTTATACACCCATCAGAACCACAACAATCTTTCCTGGCTTTGTGTTAGTGATTTTAACGCGATTACCTACAAAGAGGAGAAGTCGGGAGGATGGCCCCCTCCCCCGTCGGCCATCCACGACTTCACCAACTTCATTTTTAACGCCCACCTATCTCCCCTCCAGTTCTGTGGTAGCGCATTCACCTGGTGCAACATGCATGAAGGCGCTAGAAGGAAATAATCTCGCCTTGACCGCGTCCTCACAAACTCGAAGTGGGCGGATTTAGAGATCATCTATAGTCTCTTGTACCTCAACGCTACCGAGTCGGATCACTCTCCTCTCCTCATCGAAATTAGCAATAAATTGAACCAGAACAAGAAAAGCTTCTGCTTCCTCGACTTCTGGAGTCATCAACCCTAATTTAGGAACATTGTTGCTACCGCTTGGAGCGGCCCTGACTTCCTTGACCCCTTGGTGCGTGTGGCGAACAAACTCAAAGCTACCAAAAAATTCCTCACTGTTTGGAGTGAGGTAGCGTTTGGAGACATTTTTCAGGCTGTTCGTACAGTTGAGGATGACGTGACCCGCGCAAAAGCTCTCTTCGCCACCGACAGATCTCCCGCCGCCCGCACATCCCTGAATCTCACCAGAGCGCTGCTAAAATTTTGCCTGAAAGTTGAAACTGAATTATGGAAATAGAAAGTTAGACTGACCTGGGACAGTGAGGGAGACAGAAACTCTAGCTATTTCCACTCATGTGTTAAAGGTCGTAGACAGCAGCTCAACCCCTGCCAGATTGCAGATAAGCACGACCACATTATCAAAGATCTACGGGGTATCCAATCGGCGACCGCCAACTCACTACCAAAATACAGCGTTTTAGCGACGGATATTTAGCGACGGATGTATTCCATCACTAATAGCGATGGACTTCCGATGAAACAGCGATGGCCTTCCGTCGAATTGCAGTTAATTATTATTTTTTAATTCTAAGGGTAAATCTCGATTGAAAATCCGTCGCTATATCGTCGGATATATAGAGACGAAAAAATAACCCTTCGCTATGTCGTCGCCCAGTTGTCAATATTTTGCGGGAAAATGTTAGAAAATTTGGCATAAAAATTGGACGACCACATAGCGACGGATTATCCGTTGACAAACTAACGGAGTATAGTGATGGCTTGGCGACGGATATATTCGTCGCTAATCCGTCGCTAAATGCTGTGCCCAAACATAAAACGAACCGACGGGGGGGGGGGGAATTTTTTATTCCCCCTAAAATTTTCTCTCACCTCTCTCTCTCTCGCATGCTTTCTCTCTCTCTCTCACTCATGTATGTCTCCCTATCTCCTTTTCTCTCTTGGTGGTCGGGAGGGGGCTGGTGCACCCCGTGGGGGGAATCATGGCCGCAGGGGGGGTTTAGGGGAGCGGAAGGAGGGGGGTCGGCAGGTAGGGAGGTCACGAGGGGGGTGGTAGGGAGCAGAGGGAGGGGGCCGGGGGGTGTTGGTGGTCGAGGAGGGGAGGAGGGGGAGGGGTTTAGGGTGGGGCGGCGGGTGGGGAGGTTGCAGGGCCGAGGGGGTCTTGGCGGTCAGGGTGGGAGGAGAGGGGGTTGGGGGTCCGACCGGGGTGGGGTTTAGCTTGGGGGTCGTCGGGGGGGGGTGGGTTAGGTTGGGGGTCAACGGGTAGGGCGGTCGCGGGGGGGGGGGGGGGGGAGTAGGGGAGCGGAGGGGGGCCGGGGCCTTGGTGGTAGTAGGGGTGGGGGAGGGGAGGGGCTGCGTGGGGTCAAACGGGCTGCGTGGGGTCCGCACGCGCACCCGTTCGATCCAACGGTTAAGGAAAACTGGCTCCGGATCCCCTATATATTTTTTCTCCTATATATATATATATATATATATATATATATATATATATATATATATATATATATATATATATATATATATATATATATATATACACTAGTAACTCATAATAAGCTGCAATAAGCTATATATACACTGTTGTTCTGCAGCCTATCAGCAGTAACTCCCTTACAAATCTCAATGCACATGCATGCACACACACACACTAATATGTATGCACACACACACACACTCAACACTCCCACACACCATCTATATACACACTAATACCAAGTACTCTAAATTTTCATTGATACCACACTTTTATGTCTATAAACATCACCCATAAATGACACTCTCACACACAACACACTTTTCTTATCAAGCACAACACCAATGCACTAACACAATCACAAATACCAAATATCAAACACCCCTCTATTCCTACACCAATACCATTATGACACCAACATCCAAACATATATAAGAAATTGTAATATATATATATATATATATATATATATATATATATATATATATATATATATATATATATAAGAAAAAAAAGTATATATATATATATAAAAGAAGAAATATATATATATATATATATATATATATATATATATAAACAATGGCTAAAAGCCTTCATTGAAATAAAAAGATAGGTTGGAACCGGGAGATAGCCCAAGTTCCTACAACATGCGGGGGGAGCCATGACAGAGGTCCTGACTAAAAAGTTGGTTGGTTGTGGATTTTTTTTTAACATAAAGAAAAACCGAAATTCAAAAACCTAATTTTGAAATCCAAAAGGAGATCACGTGGGCGGGGGCGTTGGGCCCGATGTGTGTGGCGCACTGCTCGAGAGGCGCTGGGCCCGATGGGCACTGGGCCCGTAATGGCACGCTGCACGAGAGGGGTGCGCAGCCCGGGGAGGGGGCGCGCAGCCTCCGACGGAGGAGGCCGGAGTGCGGTGGTTGAGGCGGGTGCACCGACGATACTCGGGCACGGGTGGCGCCCGGATGCGGCGGCTCCGATGGGGAGAGGAGTGGGGGCGCCGGCGTGCAGATAGAGGAGCGGGGGCTCAGGGGGCGGAAGGACCAGCAGCGAGGAGCCGCCGAGCCCGGAGTGGTTCCTAGGGGGGACGAGGCGTCGCCAACCGGCGGAGGGCTACGATGAGCAGGGGGCGGGAGGCGTCAACTCAGGGGGAGGGTGCCGCCGCCAGGGGAGGGCGCGGAGGCACGACATCCAGAGGGAGGAGGACGGGGGAGCCCGCCAGAAGGGGAAGTGCTAGCCGGGAGAGGGAGGGCGGGGCGCAGCGCCATCGGCCGTCGGGGGCGAGTCGACTAACGGGAGAAGGTGAGGAGACGGAGGGGGGATGGGGACGGCGGAGGGACCGCCGGAGACCAGAGAGGGCGCCGCGGAGCGGGAACAGCGGCATCGCCGGCGTCGCGACCACCGCCGAAGAGGGGGACGTCGCGTGGCCCGGGGGGGCACGACCCAAGGAAGGTTGGGGAGAGACCACCGGCGACCCAAGGGAGGTTGGAGAGGTCGGCGACGTCGGGAAGCGACGGCCAGCCGGCGACAGGAGGGGGAGCCGAGGCCACCCGAGCCCAGGAGAGGGGCTCGACTCCCAGGGGGAACCGACAACGGCTGGGGAAGGGCAAAAGCACCGGGGGGGTGGTGAGGCAGGACCTGGCCGAAGGGGGAGAGCCGGGAGGGAGGGCCGGGCTGTGGTTGGAGCGGGCGGGTGTCCTCGACAGGGAGGGAGAAGGGCACCGCGAGGACGGCGGTGGGCGGAGGGAGCGCTGGAGTGGGGGAGGCCACCGCGCCTGGGGGAACGACAGGGCGGCGCACGGGCCCGGGGAAGAGCCAGGCGGAGGGAGTGCCACGGAAGGAAGGGGAACCGTGGCGCCAGAAGGAGTAGAGGCCGCAGACGGGAGGAAGGCCAGCGCAACGCCAGGGACGGCCGTAGCGCGCTGGGTGGTGAGCGCGTTAGGCGGGGGGCCGAAGAAGGAGGAAGCTAGAGAAGGCCGCAGGCGCCGAGCACGGCGGCACCTCCGACGTCCAGGGCGGCGGGTGCGACGAGGACGAGAGGGGAAGGAGGAGAGGGAGCCACACGTCGGACAGATGTCGACAAGAGGGGATGTCACGACCCGCACCCTAGAATAAGGGTACGAGAAGTGGGTACGTCCAGCCTACGCCGCAGTGTCGGCGGTAGAACGCTATCCTAGGTCCCATGCATCTAACAGTATAAGGCTAAACAGTTTATACTCCCCGAATGGGGGTGACATAGCAGATACAGACTCAATCACATCTAGGGTAGAGCATGATAAGGATAGATAAAATATGAAATTCAAAAGAGGTACAACAGAGAAAAATCTAAGTGTCTAAGATACATAAATCCAGAAATACATCTCAAATCTCCAAACTCAGATACAGTAATCCATAAAGTAAATACAACTCCAGACAATTAAAATAACTACCTAAACAACCTCTAATGTGTCTCCTCTAGGCTAGCAGGCAACCTCCAAGCTATCTGTAAAATTTATCAACAGGTCCAGTCAGGACGGGAACGAGCACATATCTCTAAATAGTTCATAACATGTTAGGAGTATAAATCATGCAATAGAGTAAAATACAGGAAGTGCTGAATAGGAAGTACGTGTAAACATGAGATATTTTATAACTGAAAGTAAATACATGATAGTAGAGACTGTAAGTGGCTACGTGATTTAGAGCACAATGGTTATGTAAACGGCTTGGGGGCACATGAATACAAATAAGGAGGCACATGAATACAGCTACTGGGGATAGTGATCACATAACCAATTCTACTCACCCCGCCCCAATCAATACACAAGGATCCGTTCAAGTTATGTTATAAGCACATGAATACAGCTAAGATACGTGAACTCATGTAATAAGTAGTACATGAGGCACATGATAAGCACATGAAAGCACATGAAGCACATGAGAATATATAAAAGCATGAACTGGTACGCGTACAAGGAGTACCTGATGCACATGATAAAGTACATGAACATGAAATACCTGATGCACCCGTAGAGGGATAACATCTCAGGAAAGGATCCATATAGTGCTAATCCGTGAAGATACGTGTCAACATCAAGTAGAGTAATCTAGAGCAAGAAATAATCCAGGTAAGTATGAAAAGATCAGAGAATGTACTCGCCTGATATCTGAATGTCCAAGGTAAAGATACTGTCCGAGGAGAGGTGTCTGGCTCCTAATTAGAACAGCACAAGTCATAACATGTCCAGAAGGGTAATATAAAGCACTATAATGCATTCTACATGAATCTAGGTCAAACTAGGCCAAAGTCAACCCTTGGTCAACTCTGGTCAACTGTACTAGTCAAACTAGGTCAAACTAGGTCATGTCCTAACCCAGCAAGTCTTACTAGGCCTAACCAAGACTATCTTAGCAAGCACACATCAATACAAGGCTATACAAGCCAACATACACCCAACTCTATATAGCAGGCAATTATTCAATACTCAAATAGGCAAGAATTCACATTGGATATACAATAGGTAATCTATTACTTTAAGCTATATATGTCTACACATATATACACATGCATATATTGGTATTCAACATTAGGTCTATAATCATGGCATTTCAAATGGTTATATAAACTTATATATTACAACACAATATGATAACATATATATAATATACATACATAGCTAAGTTAACTATATTCATAAATACTTATTTTAGAGGCTATGTGTGTGTATATGAACATGGCAAAGAGGCAAGTGAGGGTTAAATGGGCATAATAGTGTATACATATAAAAGAGTGTCAAAGTGTACGTGAACAAAGTGTCAAGTGTAATAGTGTCAACATAGTATAAGGGGGTACATGAGGTAATATAGGATTTGTGTTAACATAGAACATTACATCTCATTAACTTGTATATTGCATACATTACATCTATTATTACATTACATTCATGCTTGCATTCATTCATTATTCATTTATTCTTTTGTACTACTATATGCACCATACATTACATACTATGGAACCTACATATTCATTACAAGCCATACTTATACATGCTTACATTAGATAGGATACTTACACCTCATACATCATTTATTTAACCATTTACTCATGCTTGCATTCTCTATTTAATTACATAATGTATATACATTAACATGGGTTTAAAATCAAATAGAACATTATATTACACACAAGGGTGCACAAAATGCACATGCCGAATAGTAACTCCTACTAATAGTCAATACTGTACCATCTCAGCATGAATTAAATTCTAGGATTAAAGTATGTTATAGATCTATGTGTTAGCTTTCTGAAACTTCAAACGGATCGCGTTTTTGTTTCCGGAAACTCCCGAAATCGCGAAAACACCGAGAATGTGTTTTTCTTTCGTATAGCTGACACTCAAATAATTTTCCAGAAAGTTAATGAAAGAATTAGGCCTATTAATATATGTTTTTGGAAAGCTAACTTCAATACGCTTCTTTTAAAAAACGGGAGATTAAACCGAGCTTTGAGCTAGAAGTTATGACATTTCTAAGTTAGGGCTAAAATTAAAACGTGGATAAATATCATGACGGATTTAGATAGTTTGAGCCAAAAGAATACACAATATATATCCTAATTATCCCCAACAATAATGACAATAATAATATGAGGAACCACACTCACAAACTTGATTATATAATCATCATGAACCATTTATTACATATATAAATATAGATACACTCTCATTACAATATATATATATATATATATATAAAATATATATATATATATATATATATATATATATATATATATTTATAAAAATATATATATATATATATATATATATATATATATATTTTATATATATATATATATATATATATATATATATATATATATATATATATATATATATTTTTTATAAAAAAATATATATATATATATATATATATATATATATATATATATATATATATATATATATATATATATATATATATATATATATATATATATATACACACACAAATCTATATATGCAACATGAACACATCTATAAGAGATACATGAATGAAATGTAAAGTACTCAAGAACACATCTCTACATATTCAAATCTGAGATTTAATATGAATTAATTTATTTAATCAATATTTAAATATAAAGTGTGTCCAAGTTTGGGGGTTTTCCCCATGAACACAAGACACAACAATAATACAATAGAAATCCCTAAAGGACACATAATGGACACAAGAGGACACAAAATAGGGACACAACAATGGAGGTCATTCCTATGGTTAAAACTTTCCTAAATGCAAAATGGAGAAATAAAAGTGAAGGAAATATTACCTAAAGGAGAGAAAATCCAAGGAGAAAGGCTTCTTCCTTGGGAGAGCTTGAGAGCACTTGGGGAAGAAGACTTCTCAAAGAAAGGAAATGAGATGGGAGTCCTATTAGGGCCGGCCACAATGGTTATATCCCCTCTTCATTGAGTATTACAAATTTGCCCCTCCCTTAGTTACAAGTGTTTAAAACAATTTTGGTTAGGGTTTGGGGGTAAAAGGGTCAAAATAAAAACTCTAAATGGTTAACCTAATAATTAGGATTATGACTAATCTTTCTAACATGACTAATTAAAATGTGGGCCATGGCTAACTAATGCATGGGTCCAACTAGAGTCTAAGTTACCCCGGGTCCCCGTTACAAGTCGGATTGAGATGAAATTCGAACCCGACTCAAATAATCCCAAAACAATATCATAAATAATAAAATAATATCAAAATAATTCAAAGAGGTCAAATGTAAAATATCTTTAGGCCAGAAATGACATTAAATATCATAATCACATGGTTAGGCTCTAGGTCAAACAGTCTCTAGGGTTTCACTAGCAAACGTCAAAATCACAAGTCATTGATTTAAATAATTTTAAAATAATTTAAAATCACCAAAAATTATATCATGAATTAAATATCATTATTAAAATAATTATAAACACGAAATTTTGAAATTACCCTCATTTGGAAAACTAGGTGCTACAACCCTACCCACCTTAGAAAAATTTTGTCCTCGAAATTTAAGATCGATAGTACTCCTTCTAGAGCCTCTAACCTACCCAATATCTAAGGTAACACTTTCTAACACTGGAATAATAAACGGACATCTAAATAGTGTCAATCTAGGAATACCTCCAACACTGCTCTGCTGTACGGCGGTAATGGAACTTCAATAAAATATGGACTGGAACCTATATCCAAGGGACTGGACCTATTTTAAAGTGGTCTTAACTAAGGATGAAAAGGAACTGATCATAGGCTATAGGTATGCTCAAACTATTATCTTCCTATTAACCATCTATTAATACATTCTATTACCATAGGAACGATGCATTACTAAGACATATAGGCCCCTATCTCTCATAACACATTTATACTCACAAAAAGACTAGTACATCCTATCAAGGCTGATACTATAATCTCCCATAAATCTCATAAGCTACATATTTATAGACACACATTCCCATATCAAGGACTAACCTATATATATCTACAACTGATACTAATGGGGTGACGTCCCTATTTTCCAACAATCAAGGTCTGGATTTTTTTTTATCTAAATCATGCAATTTGAAGGAATAGTATACAAGGTCAGGGAATACCGTAGCAGTTGAAAGTCTCACCTAGGTACACTAATCATTCTAGGTCAAAACAGTACTATGGTATCAACACACAACAATCTAGGATGTCCTAATTGGGAAGGTAAGGGAACAACAATCATCAAGGTTGTAGGGCTGTCTACCATCCTATATAAAAATTGGTCATTAACAAGCAACTAAGAAATTATTAAAAGGTTACTATTCCATAAAATGGCAAAAATTGAAAATTTAGGCACAACAAATCATAAATAGATTTTGTCTTGACACGATCTAAGTTGATCAATTTTGGGATAAAACAAGATTTGGGCAAGAAGGAAAATCAATGAAATCAAAGTATGAGCACGAGCATCCAATGATGGAGGTTCATGTCATGATTAAATTTAATTCGACTGAGTACGAATACGAGGTTCATAGGCGATAAAAAGATTTCAAGAAGAATTGTCAAGGCTGTCGCGAATGAGACTCTAGGGTCAAGTTTAACTATGTCTCCATTCTCGTAGATTGATACATGAAAAAGCGAACCAAAGTGCAATAGGTTGATCAGACCATTATGTACTGATTCTGATTAGACAATATGTTAGTGGATGGCCACCCAATAAAATATGTCATGACCAAGCTCGAAAATAGATAAGCTTGCAAAACTAAGGCTAATTTAGCAGCACAAGATATAAGGGTGGTAATGATGAAAGGAATTACATAGTCCAAGTTTCTTAACCAACGGGTCAAGTAATCAGATAAGGTACAAGGTTAAGCATCTAAGGAAACAAGCAGAACACCATCACATGTCAGGTCGAAAGAATTGAGTCAAGGCTGGATTTCTAATTGAAATAAGAAAAAATTTAGTATAATGGTAGAGGTTATAGTTTAGCCAGTTGACCAGAAAATCATATCAAGAAAATAGAGTACAAGAAGACGGGTTTTAGTGGGACATGATATACCTACACGAAGGTGAGCTCGTCTAGGTCTTGCATATAAGATTTGTTGGAGGGTAACAACTAGTATTACATTTCGAATATCAAAGTCACGATAAGGAACGTCAAGGATCTCAATTAGAAAGTGGGAGTTCAAGAGGTGGTAATTAATGCACAAAAATAATGAAGATCGAGTTAGTCATCTGCTTCTGATACTCTTAAGTTCATCTGGTCATAACTTGCCAATCATATCTTTACCTCACCAGTCTCCATATGAAAATTTAACCTTTACTTAAACCCTTACCATGACTACCGTAGGCAATTCCCAATTTCCAAACATCACTCTTGAAGCACAGCCCTCACATTTAGGAATCAACATTAACCATTTATTTAAATTTCTAAGTTCTTTCACCTTGTCTTAAATTTGACCCAAAACCTCTAAATCTCGTTTACGAATTCCTTGAACTTGTTCAAATTATTCTCCTCGTATTATTTAATTTAAATCTCTAGGCCTTACAAAACTTATCTTCCATCATAAAATCAACTTCCGTATTTTCTTCGACATACACCCTTGAATATTATTCTCCTAAAAATATTTCACAACAATCTCTAAACTTCCATAACTTTGTGTTCTCTCTATCCCTAGTCATTTCCTCGCAACATCTTATTTAATATCCTTATTAAACACAATTAACTTCTCTTTTACATTACTAACCTTCTACATAGCCTCAGAGTAAAAGTTTTCCCCAGAATCAATAACCAAGATTTTTTAAGTTCTCAAAACTAGGTTGACCTCTGATATCCTCATTAGTTTTGAATACACCTATAAACTATCTCATAACTCCAAAATTTCTCTAAATGTAATTGTTTCCAGATTGGCAGTATACATCTCTTTATTCTATTCGAGACCTTTACCACATTTCTATCTCAAGTTTTCATATGGAACACTCCACATTTGATTTCCTTTAGATCATCATAAAATAACCAGTTACGTCTTCTCTGAGCTACATAATTTACGTCACTTCCTTAGCCTTCCCCATGCAAAAGATACGAAGATTCAAGGATTTCGAAGTACATCTGGTAGGGACGACAAGATATGAGTAATTAATGTAATGAGACAGAGTTTAAGATAAGAGGTAAATAAGAATGCAAGGGAATAATGGCGAAAAAGAATAATGAAGATATGTTCCTTCTCATCGGTTCAAACGAGAGGAACCCATCAAGCTTAAATTCAATAGCAAGGAATGAAAGTGAATCCAAACAAGAGGAAAAGGAATTCCAATTGAAGTTCAAAATGAGTTTCTCAGGGGTCGTCCAGAAATCTCTCAAAGAATTCTAAGTGTGATTGAGTACCTTGGATTTGAAAATATTAATCTAAATACAAAATTAAATCAACAACTACAAAATTTTATCAAAATCATCAACTAATACCAGGATTCAAAGTTCTACAATGAATCCACAAAATCAAATTCAAATCAAGGAAAAAGGTAAATCAAAACAAGAAAAAGGAGTTTAAATCGAAATTCAAAATGAGATTCTCAAGGGTCATCCCAGGAATCTCTCAAGGAATCCTAACAGTGATTGAGTATCCTCTCATCCTAACATCTTAATTTATATATCCTATAGCAGGCTCGTAGTAGTACAACTAAGTCGTTGCGCTACTACGAAATTGTACTAATGCGAATCTCGACCTGAATGGGCCACCACTAAAAACGTGTCACGACCCGCACCCTAGAATAAGGGCACGAGAAGTGGGTACGTCCAGTCTACGCCGCAGTGTCGACGGTTAGAACGATGTCCTAGGTCTTATACATCTAACAGTATAAGGCTAAACAGTTTATACTCCCCGAATGGGGGTGACATAGCAGATACAGACTCAATCACACCTAAGGTAGAGCATGATAAAGATAGATAAAACATAAAATCCAAAAGAGGTACAATAGAGAAAAATCTAAGTATCTAAGATACACAAATCCAGAAATACATCTCAAATCTCCAAACTCAGATACAGTAATCCATAAAGTAAATACAACTCCAGACAATTAAAATAACTACCTAAACAACCTCTAATGTGTCTCCTCTAGGCTAGCAGGCAACCTCCAAGCTATCTGTAAAATTTATCAACGGGTCCAGCCAGGACGGAAACGAGCACATATCTCTAAAATAGTTCATAGCAGGTTAGGAGTATAAATCATGCAATAGAGTAAAATACAGGAAGTGCTGAATAGGAAGTACGAGTAAACAGGAGATATTTTGTAACTGAAAGTAAATACATGATAGTAGAGACTGTAAGTGGCTACGTGATTTAGAGCACAATGGTTATATAAATGGCTTGGAGGCACATGAATACAAATAAGGAGGCACATGAATACAGCTACTGGGGATAGTGATTACATAACAAATTCTACTCACCCCGCCCCAATCAATACACAAGGATCCGTTCAAGTTATGTTATAAGCACATGAATACAGCTAAGATACGTGAACTCATGTAATGAGTAGTACATGAGGCACATGATAAGCACATGAAAGCACATGAAGCACATGAGAACATGTAAAAATATGAACTAGTACGAGTACAAGGAGTACCTGATGCACATGATAAAGTACATGAACATAAATACCCGATGCACCCGTAGAGGGATAACATCTCAGGAAAGGATCCATATAGTACTAATCCGTGAAGATACGTGTCAGCATCAAGTAGAGTAATCTAGAGCAAGAAAATAATCCAGGTAAGTATAAAAAGATCAGAGAATGTACTCGCCTGATATCTGAATGTCCAAGGTAAAGATACTGTCCGAGGGGAGGTGTCTGGCTCCTAATTAGAACAGCACAAGTCACAACATGTCTAGAAGGGTAATATAAAGTACTACAATGCATTCTACATGAATCTAGGTCAAACTAGGCCAAAGTCAACCCTTGGTCAACTCTGGTCAACTGCACTAGTCAAACTAGGTCAAACTAGGTCATGTCCTAACCCAGCAAGTCTTACTAGGCCTAACCAAGACTATCCTAGCAAGTACACATCAATACAAGGCTATACAAGCCAATATACACCCAGCTCTATATAGCATGCAATTATTCAATGCTCAAATAGGCAAGAATTCACATTGGATATACACTAGGTAATCTATTACTTTAAGCTATATATGTCTACACATATATACACATGCATATATTGGTATTCAACATTAGGTCTATAATCATGGTATTTCAATTGGTTATATAAACTTATATATTACAACACAATATGCTAACATATATATAATATACATACATAGCTAAGTTAACTATATTCATAAATACTTATTTTAGAGGCTATGTGTGTGTATGTGAACATGGCAAAGGGGTAAGTGAGGGTTAAATGGGCATACATAGTGTATACATATCAAAGAGTGTCAACGTGTAAGTGAACAAAGTGTCAAGTGTGATAGTGTCAACATAGTGCAAGGGAGTACATGAGGTAATATAGGATTTGTGTTAACATAGAATATTACATCTTATTAACTTGTATATTGCATACATTACATCTATTATTACATTACATTCATGCTTGCATTCATTCATCATTCATTTATTCTCTTGCACTACTATATGCACCATACATTACATACTATGGAACCTATATATTCATTACAAGCCATACTTATACATGCTTACATTAGATAGGATACTTACACCTCATACATCATTTATTTAACCATTTACTCATGCTTGCATTCTCTATTTAATTACATAATGTATATACATTAACATGGGTTAAAATCAAATAGAATATTATATTACACACAAGGGTGCACAAAATGCACATGCCGAATAGTAACTCCTACTAATAATCAATACTGTACCATCTCAGCATGAATAAAATTCTAGGATTAAAGTATGTTATAGATCTATGTGTTAGCTTTTCGAAACTTCAAACGGATCACGTTTTCGTTTCCGGAAACTCCCGAAATCGCGAAAGCACCGAGAACGCGTTTGTCTTTCGTACAGCTGACACTCAAATAATTTTCCAAAAAGTTACAGAAAGAATTAGACCTATTAATACATGTTTTTGGAAAACTAACTTCAATACGCTTCTTTTAAAAAAAATGGGAGATTAAACCGAGCTTTGAGCTAGAAGTTATGACATTTCTAAGTTAGGGCTGAAATTAAAAACGTGGATAAAAATCATGACGGATTTGATAGTTTGAGCCAAAAGAATACACAATATATATCCTAATTATCCACAACAATAATGACAATAATAATATGAGGAACCACACTCACAAATTTGATTATATAATCATCATGAACCATTTATTACATATATAAATATAGATACACTCTCATTACAATATATATATATATATATATATATATATATATATATATATATATATATATATATATATATATATATATATATATATATATATATATATATATATATATATATTTTATATATATATATTTTATATATATATATATATATATATATATATATATATATATATACATACACAAATCTATATATGCAACATGAACACATCTATAAGAGATACATGAATGAAATGTAAAGTACTCAAGAACACATCTCTACATATTCAAATATGAGATTTAATATGAATTAATTCATTTAATCAATATTTTAAATATAAAGTGTGTCCAAGTTTGGGGGTTTTCCCCATGAACACAAGACACAACAATAATACAATAGAAATCCCTAAAGGACACATAATGGACACAAGAGGACACAAAATAGGGACACAACAATGGGGGTCATTCCTATGGTTAAAACTTTCCTAAATACAAAATGGAGAAATAAAAAAGAAGGAAATATTACCTAAAGGAGAGAAAATCCAAAGAGAAAGGCTTCTACCTTGGGAGAGCTTGAGAGCACTTGAGGAAGAAGACTTCTCAAAGAAAGGAAATGAGATGGGAGTCCTATTAGGGCCGGCCACAATGGTTATATCCCCTCTTCATTGAATATTACAAGTTTGCCCCTCCCTTAGTTACAAGTGTTTAAAACAATTTTGGTTAGGGTTTGGGGGTAAAAGGGTCAAAATAAAAATTCTAAATGGTTAACCTAATAATTAGGATTATGACTAATCTTTCTAACATGACTAATTAAAATGTGGGCCATGACTAACTAATGCATGGGTCCAACTAGAGTCTAAGTTACCCCGGGTCCCCGTTACAAGTCGGATTGAGATGAAATTCGAACCCGACTCAAATAATCCCAAAACAATATTATAAATAATAAAATAATATCAAAATAATTCAAAGAGGTCAAATGCAAAATATTCTTAGGCCAGAAATGACATTAAAATATCATAATCACATGGTTAGGCTCTAGGTCAAACAGTCTCTAGGATTTCACTAGCAAAACGTCAAAACCACAAGTCGTTGATTTAAATAATTTTAAAATGATTTAAAATCACCAAAAATCATATCATGAATTAAATATCATTATTAAAATAATTATAAACACAAAATTTCAAAATTACCCTCATTTGGAAAACTGGGTGCTACAGGGGAGGCCGCGGGAGCGGGAGGCTCGGCCATCCGAAGGGGGGTGGGGGAGAGGGGGGCTCGCGACGACGGGATGCTCGCCCGGCCGCGGCCGGCTGGGGGAACAGGAGGAGCGAAGCGGCTCCTTCTTGGGGAAGCCAGACCCAAGCTCCCATCGCAATATATATATATATATATATATATATATATATATATATATATATATATATATATATATATATATATATATAACAATTAGATCTAGAATAATAATATAAAATTGACACAAAATAGGCTCCAAAACACATCATGGTGTATCATGACCCAACCACTCAATATCCAATTGTGGACACAATAACACAATCACAACTCAAATTGGACACAAAATTTTCTTTGGGAACACGTATCGAACACTTGATGGTCAAAATTCGTAAATAATACAAATTGAGCATAGAATTTATCATTCATCATGGTAAAAATCTTGATCTACCAAATTAAAGGTTTCTAACACCTAGATCTAGCATTAGAGAGTCAATTCCACCTATGGAAGGGTTCCTATGGGTTCAATTCGGGTCATGGGGGTTCAATTCGGGTCATGGGGGTTCAATTCGGGTTCCTATGGGTTCAATTCGAGTCAATATCACCTATGAAAGGGTTTCTATGAGTTTAAGAATCAGTATCAGTATCGGTATCAGACTATTTCTATGAGTATCGGTATTGATCGCTTAGGCGTCTATGCGGTATCTAGGCGGTAGGCGGACTTTCTCCGTCGCGCACCCGCCTACCGTCGTTTAGAACCTTGCCGATACTGCGAACCTGGGTATAGAGTGAGTATCCTAGAAGGATATATATAAGATATCGTACTAGTAGCTAGGTAAGTGTTGAAAATTAAATTTACTTATGCCAATTCTTTTGGGCCTATCAGAGTTATAGATTTTTTTTTGAAAATCTAGTATAATGCTGATTACCTCAAAAGGCTTGCATAAGTAAGAGTGTATAGAGTGTGTATCGTAAGCGGATGAGTGTATAGAGTGAGCCTCCCTACTCCTCTTCTTCTTATTCGGGTCATGAGGCCTCATATTCTGTATCATATGATATTCATCTCAACCAAAGCATAGAGAAGTACGAAAATATTAATATTAACCAAGGATCAGTATCGAAATCGGAATCACCATGAATCTCATAGCTTCTTCTACTAGAGCATAATATAGAACCAAACGTGTGAAGCAGAGCTTTACATTCACAATATTAGAAGGAAATTTTTTACGATTGGTGGTAGGGCGAGCCAGAATCCTTGTGATAGGTCATATTCCAGGTCAGAAATATAATAAAATCATCTTTTCCATTCTTTTCCCCGACTCCACTACGAAGAAAGACGTTCACTTCTTAAAATATCCGATATATGTAGGTGAAAACAGGGGAAGGGGTCAGATTTATCCTGATGGGAGCAAGAGTAACAATAAATCCACTATGGTTATTTCATATCCCCTCTGCGAAAGTAGAGGGGGGTCAGAGAGGGGGCCTTCTTGAGAAGCAGAAGAAGTAGAGCGATGAAGTCGAGGGGGGTCGGTATCGGACTATTTCTATGAGTATCGGTATTGATCGCTTAGGCGGCATCTAGGCGGTGTCTATGTCACGACCCGCTCCCGAATAATCGGATACGAGTCGGACACGCCCAGCCTTTGTCGTTAGACACAACAAAGTAAGTTGTACCAATCTAGAGAAACTAACCAGATAAACATGAACAAGTATGAAATTACAGCATCTATAATTGTGTCCCCAAATTCAGAGTAAAGTACAAGTATCAGAATTTATTACATTCCAGCAAAATAAAAGATAGACTCTACTAGTCTCAAGTACAAAGAAAAACTGTAAAGTGCTAAGGTAAGCTCTAGGCTTCTGCAGCCTCTAGGTCCAACACAGCTCCAGCTGGCTCAGCAATAATAGCAACATCTTGTCCATAATAGGTGTCGCACAGGGCCTCCAACTCACCTGCAACATATCCTATTCAGGAGCGGAGCAAAGTACAGTTCTAGGTAATGAAACATGAACATAATAGGAAATGAGTACAAGGGTACAGGAAATGAAATACAGGAATGAACATAAAAGTACAGGAAAATAGTACAGGAATGAGTACAGGATCTATAGTACAAGAATGTAAAGTACAGGAATATGTAAAGTACAGGAATGAAACTATAATCCTGAAGTACCAGACATGATAAGTGCACAATATCGAAATACATCTAGTCCATGTAACCGATTGGGGTAAGAATATGCACAGGAGTACATGAATATGGTACGACTTAGGACCCGCGTACACAGTGCGAGGCCTAAGCTAGGCACAGGAATATATAGTAACCCGGATTGGTCACATGGCTAGTGTATTTTCCCACCCGACACTAATAAGTACAAGAGCAAGGGTAGAGGAATACAGGAGTACATGAATATCGTGCCATGACGTGTCATAAGAAAGGGTACAAGAATGTAAATGCACAAAACCGTAGAAAAGTACTTGCCTGGTTCCGGAAAGTACGAGTGAACAATGGAAGCTGGATATCCTCCTGGTTTATATTGGTACAAGTTGGTTAATAACTACACAAGCTCTAAATTGGTATTTTGTAGTTCTACTATCAATATTGATTAAACAAATTATTAACTACTCAGTAATAAACTCCCTTACACTATTCTTAAAACCATTATTAGAAAATAAGATTAGCTAGGTTCTTTAGTTCTTAATTTCCAAGACAAAACTTATATATATATACACTCAAGTTTATTGGTGAAATTCTAACATGATTTCTCAGGTTGACACTCACCTAATAGGCTGGTTTCAATCATGGTTAACCCTCTTAGATACCAATCATATGCAGGTTCAGTTAAATACCAAATTGTTCATCTCAGGTTACACTGAGTATTAATTCAGGTATAATGAATTTGCATTTCATACTTACTGAATTTGCATTATAGATCACTGAGATTGCATCTCAATTTTATACTGAGAATGTATCTCAGGCTCACTGAGACTGCATCCCATGTTCAACAGATAAGACCAACTGCCCACAGGTGCTACAGCAAAAAGGAAATGAAGTTTAAAAACAAGAGTTGGCTCAAGTTAAGTTTGCCATGGGACTGTAGAACAAAGTCTAACTATCTATTAAAAATCAGACTAATCCCTTGGTTGAAAACAGTAGGGTATCTTACAGCTATTGAAGCAGCACTAAAATAAATTCAGTTCATGAAGTTGAACTCCTATAGAGTTTGTGCAAACTTAGTGCAAAGGAGCCTAATACAAATTCATGCCAACAGATTTATTCAATGATATACAGGTTACTTAATATACGACTATGCTTATCCAATTCATTAACTGGACTCAAAGAGCCAGGGGGTATACCTATGCATGATCTACACTATTCTGAAAAGGAACAATGTGAAACCTTACTCTTAATGTTACTGAATCTTGCCCACCCCCATACTCCCAGCTGAACCCCTTTCTCAATCAATCAAAAACTCATTGAATTGGACAAAACAACTATTAATAGGGCCTTCCTATTAGCAGTAACCAACCCTGCCTATAATCCCAGTAATTTCTCTCTCAATCCTGAATCAATTTGTTCTTCAATGTAGCAGAACTTGCCACAGTCTTCCAACAAAAATTAAGAAGTGCTTCATGATTTGTGATATCAGAAAACATAGTATAGCCTAAGAATGTTCATGAAGGTAAAAGTAAGCATTAACTTCCCTGCATTATTCTACAGTTACCTAAATATTTCTTACTTAAAACTTCGACTGGCTACTAAATAGTCACTGACAACACATGTCCTGCACCTACACAGAGGTAATAAACAACCTGATATTTATCAATGCTACCAACATACACTCCATCTCTCTTCCAATTAATCAATCAAAATTTAAGATAAGGATAGATCATAGGAAATAGGCAAGGGACCCTTAGAGTGGAACACTCACCCAGCCCAGACTAGATCAAGAACCAGTTCACATACCCCTACCCCTGGTTTCAGTCTTAGAAGGTTGAGTCATGTTAAACATTGATCTAATACACAGATAACACAAGGATCTAACAATGCTTAATTCAGAAAAAAAAAACAGAGGATAATAATCCCAAACCGAGGTAGGACAACCATTTCAGAATTTAGATTATTCTAAAACAAATATCAGAGATTGGACATAACTAAACAATCCAGACTAAAGCTTAGTATCAACCCTTAATGATCAAGCCAATTGAAAATAGAAGTTAGAATAAGGATTACTATGCACATATCTTCTCTGAATATTATCTCAGAAATCAGAACAACCCCTTACTGTTAACTAACATTCTCTAATAAATATTCAAGACAAGGTTCTTAGAATATTCATCAATCTCTTAAACAATTTGGTTCAATAATTACCTGAGACGGAAAACTTCTGATACTTGATGTCAGCCTTAAATTGAATTGTAGATGAACAGCCAAACAATTTGCTCAGCTCCAAACGGATCTAAAAAGGATTTCAGACACACTATAATTCAAGAAATTAAGGAACAACCAAAATCCTCATGTAGACAATACTCAAATCAAGACTTACAAATGTTCTATGAAGACAATCTATGTCGATCAATTGATCATCAAAAAGTACTCCTGATCTGTTGATCCACCAGGGAAATAAATTGATTCTATAGAGTGAACTCAAAATCCAACCAATAGAAATTGTTCTCTCAACTTACCAAAAATGGATGGAATAGAAAAATAGTGCAGATCTCATAGTGTTCGTTTGGCATCCTCACGAATATAAGAGTGATTCCCCCTCCAAGAGAAAATTGGAACAAATTGAATTCACCAAACTAAAATCCCCAAATCAAAATGAAATCGAGATCAATTTCCTTACCTATACGTCGTCGATCTACTGGAATGGAAAGGAGGGATCAAGTTGACATCATCCATCTTCCAAAAGAGACCTCAGCCATCAGTGCCATTTTTGGCCAGAGTTGGTAATGAAGGAGATTGGGGAAGAATGAGATCAAGAGAAATTGTTCCTAACCAAAATTTCCTTGATAAAAATAATTGGAGAGGAGAGCTTAAATAGAGGTAGATCGTAGGAGAGTGCGTGAGGATCAAGCCATTCTTTGGCGGAAAAAATTGATTCCTCACTCTGCCAAAACGGTTAGAGAGAAAAGTTTGTAAAGGAAAAATGAATTGAATTTCAAGATTTAAAATAAGAGCTGAGGAATTAGAGAAGAAGTGGGCTGTTGGTTTAGTCTTAGTGTTCACGACCAACTAATGGGCTAATCCAATTGGCTAACTAATGGGCTTAGGATTTAACATAGTCAAAGCTTAACATTTGATTTTAAAAAAAAATATTTATTGGACCAATAGTTTATAATAATAATAAAATCTCGAGAATAGGGAAAATAGAGTTACAGTCTAGGCGGTAGGCTGACTCTCTCTGCCGCGCACCCGTCTACCACCGTTTAGAACCTTGCCGATACTGAGAACTATTGAGTGAGTATCCTAGAAGGATATATATAAGATATCTTAGTATTAGCTAGGTAAGTGTTGAAAATTAAATTTACTTATGCAAAGTCTTTTGGACCTATCAGAGTTATAGATTTTTTTCGAAAATATAGTATAATGCTGATTACTTCAAAAGGCTTGCATAAGTAAGAGTGTATAGAGTGTATATCTGTAATGACCCGCTCCGCCCTAGCGGAACGCCGATTCAAACGGCAATTGCAACGACTCAAACGAGCCGTCGACCCAAAGAGTTGGCATCGACCTGATGAAGAATCGATGCAAGGCTTACATTGGCCCGTCAAGATGAGTCCAGACTTAGACTTTCAAAGGCGTGCTAGGAGTATCGCTCGGCCGACGCAAACATTGCTAAGGTGGGTGGCTCCGATGAACCCGTCTTTGCTTAGCCTAGACACATAACAATACGGACACTATCACGAGAATCACTAGACGATAACCCCGTACATGCTAATAAAGGACTCAATGCACCTAGCTAAGGGAATAATCCCATCTTGTATGCTTGTATAGAATATGGAAAAGAACATAGAAAATGTGAGATCTCTCGTACCGCGCTCTACGCTCGTGCTAAGGCACAAGCTTACGTTTATGTTCCTTATGTGTTCAAACAATGAAACAATGAATGGGTTACAATAATGAAATGGGAAGACTATCAATATAGTTGTTCCGAGTAGAGTATAGCAACATTGAAAGACTATGGGACCAATGGGTCGCCAAGGCGACTCCCGCACGGGGAGTTGCATAATGAATGAATGATTGAAAATATGAATGAACCAACGAATGAAAGAATGAATAAAAGATAAGAAAGAAAAGAATGGTTAGCGACAGGTGTGACGGGCACGTGCAACGGGGCTCGCTACCCGCGCTGCACGGACGCCAACCTGGTCGATAACGTAAAAAAGCTAAGGGTTAGCCTACGGCTCTGAGACAGCCGTTAAGTTAAAAAGACAAGTTAATACGAAATGGTCGTGGACAAATGGCATGAGCGAGGGGTGGCGATGCTGTGACCATAAAGAAAAGGGATTCCGCGGCATGATCAAAGGGGGGATATGCCGGCCTAGGCGGAATCAAAAAGGGCTTACGGGCTGCGTGGGGGGGCTTGGCTACCCGGGGGACGTAAGGGGTCATCCCAAGGGTACGAACTTGGTCTAAATTGACCCACTGAAATACAAACAAGAGGCTAATTATAGCTAACGGTCCTATGCTGTGATGAGTTCTCCTATGTTGCAATCCTAGAAATCCTCTAGGTGTTCTAAATGTCATCCCTAGTGTTATCAAGTTGTCCTAGATCCTAATTGCAGGCATGCTTGGTATAATAACGTAACCAAACAACTTAAGTCTGGACCTGCATGGGCCGCCAAAAAAATATGTCACGACCCGATACCCAAATTATTGGGCCGGGCCGAGCTATGTCCAGCCTACGCTTGGTTAAAGCGCAGTAAGCTGTTCTAGAATAAACAATAAAGGATCTAAGCAGCTAACAGTTCTAAAACAATATTTAAAGTTCATCACAACACAGCATCTATAAGCGAAGGTAACAAACACAGATTTAATAATACATAACCAAAGTATCTAACTGGAGACAAAGTCCAGTATCCAAATATAAGAACAGACAAAGTCTAAGTCTACTAAACACATGAAAGATAACTAAGCAAGGTTTCCCGCTGGGGCCTCTTCTGGAGCTAAGGCCAGGTCCATGGTAAGTAGGGCATGTATCCTCAGGACTATCATCTGTAATATTTTTAACAGGTCCAATCAGGACAGGAACGAGTACAACCCATCTAGAAAACCCAAGTAAATGACAGAGAACTCTAAAGCAGTTATAGACAGTTTTATTGATGAACATGGTAGTTTATATTCAGGTGATGGTATAGAGAAACAGTTAAGATACAAGAAAAGAAAGGTAACTAAACAAGAGAAGAATCATGGCAATGATGACAGTAATAAAAGCTAACTGAACTAGAATAACATGTATGAGTCCAGACAGTACAATATAAGTCTAATGTAATTCCAGTGTGAGTCCAGTCCATATAATCCGATACCAGATGATTTCCGATACAAGATGAGTCCAACAGTGATCAATGAATCCAGGGTGAGTCCAACTACGATCTAACAGTGTGTTTTAAAATACCGAGGTCGATATGTAAACGGCTGTAGGTATCAGGCACATCTCTTACGGATCAGGCAAGAGATGGCTATGCTTCCAGTAGATTCCAGTTGGAGATTCTAGATTTGGGGTCTGTCTACATAACTTACTCAATATTTTCCTGCCCAGCAAGTGAATCCAGTACAAGACACAAGAATCGAGATGAGTCCGGCCAAATGATAATTCCAGAAATGATTCCAGAATGATTCAAGTGATTCCAGTAATAGAGATCAGTAAGTAAGGTATGTGTCGCATACATGAATCCAGAAATATCCATACATGTTGATACAGAGAATCACATAGAACTAACTAGAACTGAAATACAGTAATTGACAAATAAATGAGAGAACTATCAGAGAATGTACTCGCCTGATACTCTGTAAAGAGTAGTGTAATATCAGATATCTGTACCAGGGTCAAAATGTCCTAAAATAGAGTAATACAGTTATGACATGTCCAAAATGAAAGTAAACGAAAGAACTAATACAATCTATATGATTTCTAAGCCAATCTAGGTCAAAGTCAACTCTAATCAAACATTTTAGTCAAACTAGTCAAGTGGGGACCTAGCATAAAAAGTCTAATGTGGAGTGCCACTATACACAAACTAACTACCTAGGATCTTTACACTAGTGCGGGGTGAGGTCCAATACGTCTATAACTCAAAACAACACAAAATATTAAAAGTCGTAATTATTCAATAAATAAATCAAACTGTACATTGAGTTCCAACAATTTTTGAGATAAACAAAAAGCTTAAATATATATAAAATAAAATACAAAAATGATCCTTGTTAATTATAGAAATTTATACTAATTTTTCTAGAATTTATAAACCCTCTTAAATAATTATTAAAAATCAGCAAACATAAATATATTGAAAATGAGTTCTGTTTTCCCATTTTTATAAAATACCAAAAGTACTTATTAAATGCCGAAAAAATTATATTAAATTATCTAAATTAACATAGTATTTAAATATAATTTTTCCAAGATTTTTACAGTAATTAAAATATATATAAATTCAAAACCAGAAAGTAACCATTTATGAAAAAATAATTAATTACAATTTAAGGATAATACAAAATTGAAATCTACAGATGTTGTCGGATGATAAAATAAATATCACCAACGTGTCCAGAACGGTCAAATCAGCTAGGATAGCCTACCCATAAGTCCAATTTGGACATAGGGGCAAAACGGTAATTTCGGGTCAAAATGATGTCCGTCGTTGGACACACTTTGCACCAAAAACGTGTCGGAATAGAAGTCTACAAAACCTAGCAAATTATATGTCCACGAATCCAGAATGATGATACGAACCCAACGGTATATCCGAAATAGGATTCCGATGTGCCGATCTCAAAATGATACGTTGACGCGACACTTGGTATCCGGTTTGCACGGAAATGCGTGCCGGAGCAAATGTCTTCAAAACTCAGCAAATTATATGTCAATGAGTCCAGAATGACGATACGAACTCAACGGTATATCCGGAAGTGGATTCCGATGAGCCGATCTCAAAGTGACCCGTTGACCCAAAAAGTGGGACCCGCTTTGCACCGAAATGTGTGCCAGGGCCCACGTTCTCCAAATAAAACATACTTTATATGAAAACATGCCAGAACGACGCCACAAGTCTACTGGTGTTATAAATTGAATCCGGAGTCCCGGGTTCAAAAATGGAATTTAACAAGTGCAAATTAAAGAATTCGGACGGCCAACTTTGGCGTCGAATTCGACCAACCAAACGTGCTTATAATGAAACGAAACCTAAAGGAGGCAGGAAGAGGGTTATACCAGCTGTGCACCGGAACTGACGGCGCACAAAACGGAGCTGCGACGACGAAGTTACGAACCCGCGAAGTTGGCATCACGAAACTGTCCAAAAATAGTTCAATTTAAAACGTCAACTTGGTGGCCTGTTTTGATCTATCAAACGACGAAATTAACGGACGAAAATTGATAGGAGTGAAGATGGATATACCGAGATTGCGATGGAGCATGGAGTTCACCGATCCAACGGTCGGATCTCCCAGAAAACATGCACGAACTTGCTACGACGGAGCGCCATTTCCAAGTTCAAAACTCGCGCGCGCCGACGGGATTTTGTTCAAAACGCACGAATAGCCTATGCGTCGCGCCGGGGAAGCGGGCGGTGGCCTGGGGGAGTTCGCCGGAGGCTCACGCACAGCCGGAGGGGCTCGCCGACGGCGGCGGCCGGCCGCGGTGGCGCGCGCGACGCGCGCGACTGCTGCATGCAGCTGCTTCTACCGCGTTTGCTGTTGCTGTCGCACCTGGGCTGCGCTCGGCTGCTGGTCGGAGGCCAACCACAGCGGTGGTGGCGGCCAACGACGTGGGCACGGTCGCCGGTGGCAGTGGCCGGCGACGTGTGGTGGTGGAGGGGATGGTGAAGGTGATGGTGGTGATGATGATGTAGATGATGAAGTTGATGATGGTGATGGAGTATGGAGGAGGAGAGTAGGAGGAGGAGGTGGAGCTCGAGAGGAGGAGAGGGTGGCTACGGTGGTGTCGGCCATGGAAGGGTGAGGAGTCGGCTGTGGTGAGGGTGGTGGTGTGTTGTGTGTGTTTTGAAAGAAAGAGAGAGAGATGAGATATATGTGTGTGTGTGATAATATAGAAAAAGAGAGTGATAATAGAGAGAGAGATATTTGAGGAGAGAGGGGGGGTATGTCGGCCACTGTTGGGAGGGGGGTTGAGCTGGCTGCTATGGGGAGTGAGGGGGTGAGGTGTGTGGGTGAGTAGAGAGAGAGAGTGTTATGCATATATATAATATATATATATATATATATATATATATATATATATATATATATGTAGGTATATATATATATATATAGATAGAGGGATATTTAGAGAGAGAGAGGAGAGAGAAAAGTAGATATTTCCAAAATAGGAAAAAAAATAGGGAAATTATGTGGGGTCTTTGGGCAGTCATGGGAGAACAATATGGAGCTTGGGTTCGGGTTCGGTCGAGCCGGGTCGGGTCAAAATCGATCCGGGTGCAATAATGGAATTAAAATTGAGATTTATAATCATGGATAAATAAACAACATGCGGGGACTCCAATAAATGGGACACAAGTTTCATGTGGGTAGTAGGCTTCATGTGGGCCACGTCCATACTTTGGGTCGACTAGGTTGGGTCGATGTCGGGTCCCGAAATTAAATCGAAAATTAAATCGGGTTTCACGGTAGATAATTAATCGGCCTAAATTGACCCGAAAGTTGTGCGAAGAAAATAAAGCACAAAATGAAGTGTCTGAGTGGGACACGAAGGTCATGGGTGGAGAGCGTCTCAAGTAGATCATTCATGAGAAGTTGGTTCCGAGAAAACGACTGGTCTGGTGCTCCTAAATTAAAAGTCATGACGACGTGCAAACGAAGATCAAAAATAAAAGTGGGAATAATTATTCAATGATTAATCGGTCTAAGTTGACCCGAACTTGCGCGATACAAAAAGAGCACAAGGAAACGAGTTCAAGTGGGACACGATATATCAACAGGAAGATAATCTTGCCTACTTCAAAACCCATGAAGAGAGTTTACAGAGATTGGTATCCCTGACCCTCCAGAAGTCAAAGTTACGAAAAGGTACATTAATGATCAAAAATAATTAGATAATAAAACACTTATCGAAAATAATTTATTTAGAAAATTTTAAAATAGCCCTGAAATTCAGGGGGCTTACATCCTACCCACCTTACAAAAATTTCGTCCTCGAAATTAAAAATGATCCAATAGGTCAAACTATAATATGTAGCTGCTCTGGCTACAATACTCAATCTGCTATCCTTGTAATCATCTCTTTTGTTTCTCCTACAATCTTTTTGGTTCAGGTTCAACAATGTCCTTCTATCATAAACTACGTCATATATCCTTTAGAATCTTCCATACTAACATGAAACATTTATGTATACCCTAAACTATAGGTCATTCTCTGGGTATGTTTATAAACCTATAATGCTTAATCATCAACCATATTTCCAACCTCAATTGTAAATTCTGGATTTCCTTATCATATCCTAAGTATCCTTATTTCATCAATCCACAGTTCCTTAGCATCATTTGTCGTCAATTCTTTCCTACAGTTTCTCCTTAAAATTATACATTCAATACTTATCCTTGGCGTAGAGCCTTCTTCTTTTTACTCAACAAGTCCTCTGAATATAAATCCTCGATTTCAAAACTCCCGATTTATTAATTACCAATGTACATATGTCTCTGTCTTGTTTCATGTCTTTTTAACTGACATTTTTCCGATCTCGTACGCAATACGATAACTCATTCTAATTTATTCTATATCAATCCACATATCGATCTACCCTCTAATCACATGTAATTAGCTATAGATAACCAACCAAAATTTTACGAATGCTAAATCCTCAAACTGCTAAGCACAAGATTCTAATCCTCAATCCATAGTCACAACAATATAATATCTTATTTCTCCATTTTTAGATACCCTATCATCGAGTCATACTATTAATACAATCGTTCTTAATGGTTTCCAAGTCTACTACAGTCAGTCGCTTATACTTGTCCTATAAGCTTAATCTAACCAATCCCTAGGAAAAGTACTTATCACAATCGCACAATACATTTATAGTTATACTACAGGATCAGTCAACAAGGTTTGGCTATTTCGGTTGCCTATGAAGCAGAAGGTAACAAGGCCTAAGACTGGGTCAAGCAATCCATAACAGTGTCCAAACAAGTTAAAGGTCAAGCAAGACGAAAAAGTTTATCGAAAAAATCTCCAAGAATGGTACAAAGACAACGAGTCACATAACGAGAAGAATTACCCAAGAGGTTAACGAAAAAGAGTTTAGTCAAGTCATAGGAAAGATGGAACACAAAAATAATTATGTCCAAAAGATAACGCGAAAGCAATCCTATTGGAGAGTCCTAGAGAACCTGTAATCCTAGTTGTAGTGTAGATAGAACAGAGTTAATCAAGACTGGAAAGAATGATAATAAGAATTTATTCTTGCTCATTCGGTCATAACAAAGTGAACCAAGTTGAGATATGATCTGATAACCATATACGTCTTCCTGAAATCATGTTGCCAGAATTCTTGCCACACCAGTAAGCTTATATGCAATAAACGATAGAGTCATAACTATGGTATACACCCTAAAATCATATTATCTAGAATCCTCGCCACGCCAACCGGTATGGCTGCAAGAAAATCTAAATTCTATGAATAGGATAGTATATCCGAAATCAGGCTCTATATTTTTGTCATACCCGCTAATATGGCTGCGATAAATTCTAAACTCCATAACTAAAGCAGACGTTTACCCTATCAGGATATATCATAATTCAATCCACAAAATTTATCACGATGCAAGATCAAAGTTAACAACAAAATCAGAAATTAAATTCAACAACGATTTAAAGAAGAGCAAATGGAAATAAGTGGAAACTGATTTCTAGATAAGATTAGAGTGAGATCCTCAGGGGTCATCCCAAGGGTACGAACTTGGTCTAAATTGACCCACTGAAATACAAACAAGAGGCTAATTATAGCTAACGGTCCTATGCTGTGATGAGTTCTCCTATGTTGCAATCCTAAAAATCCTCTAGGTGTTCTAAATGTCATCCCTAGTGTTATCAAGTTGTCCTAGATCCTAATTGCAGGCATGCCTGGTACAATAACGTACCCAAACAACTTAAGTCTGGACCTGCATGGGCCGCCAAAAAAACATGTCACGATCCGATACCCAAATTGTTGGGCCGGGCCGAGCCATGTCCAGCCTACGCTTGGTTAAAGTGCAGTAAGTTGTTCTAGAATAAACAATAAAGGATCTAAGCAGCTAACAGTTCTAAAACCATATTTAAAGTTCATCACAACACAGCATCTATAAGCGAAGGTAACAAACACAGATTTAATAATACATAACCAAAGTATCTAACTGGAGACAAAGTCCAGTATCCAAATATAAGAACAGACAAAGTCTAAGTCTACTAAACACATGAAAGATAACTAAGCAAGGTTCCCCGCTGGGGCCTCTTCTGGAGCTAAGGCCAGGTCCATGGTAAGTAGGGCATGTATCCTCAGGACTATCATCTGTAATATTTTTAACAGGTCCAATCAGGACAGGAACGAGTACAACCCATCTAGAAAACCCAAGTAAATGATAGAGAACTCTAAAGCAGTTATAGACAGTTTTATTGATGAACATGATAGTTTATATTCAGGTGATGGTATAAAGAAACAGTTAAGATACAAGAAAAGAAAGGTAGCTAAACAAGAGAAGAATCATGGCAATGATGACAGTAATAAAAGCTAACTGAACTAGAATAACATGTATGAGTCCAGACAGTACAATATAAGTCTAATGTAATTCCAGTGTGATTCCAGTCCATATAATCCGATACCAGATGATTTCCGATACAAGATGAGTCCAACAGTGATCAATGAATCCAGGGTGAGTCCAACTACGATCTAACAGTGTGTTTTAAAATACCGAGGTCGATATATAAACGGCTGTAGGTATCAGGCACATCTCTTACGGATCAGACAAGAGATGGCTATGCTTCCAGTAGATTCCAGTTGGAAATTCCAGATTTGGGGTATGTCTACATGTCTTACTCAATATTTCCCCGCCCAGCAAGTGAATCCAGTACAAGACACAAGAATCGAGATGAGTCCGGCCAAATGATGATTCCAGAAATGATTCCGGAATGATTCCAGTGATTCCAGTAATAGAGATCAGTAAGTAAGGTATGTGTCGTATACATGAATCCAGCAATATCCATACGTGTTGATACAGAAAATCACATAGAACTAACTAGAACTGAAATACAGTAATTGACAAATAAATGAGAGAACTATCAGAGAATGTACTCGCCTGATACTCTGTAAAGAGTAGTGTAATATCAGATGTCTGCACCAGGGTCATAATGTCCTAAAATAGAGTAATACAGTTATGACATGTCCAAAATGAAAGTAAACGAAAGAACTAATACAATCTATATGATTTCTAAGCCAATCTAGGTCAAAGTCAACTCTAATCAAACATTTTAGTCAAACTAGTCAAGTGGGGACCTAGCATAAAAAGTCTAATATGGAGTGCCACTATACACAAACTAACTACCTAGGATCTTTACACTAGTGCGGGGTGAGGTCCAATACGTCTATAACTCAAAACAACACAAAATATTAAAAGTCGTAATTATTCAATAAATAAATCAAACTGTACATTGAGTTCCAATAATTTTTGAGATAGACAAAAAGCTTAAATATATATAAAATAAAATACCAAAATGATCCTTGTTAATTATAGAAATTTATACTAATTTTTCTGGAATTTATAAACCCTCATAAATAATTATTAAAAATCAGCAAACATAAATATATTGAAAATGAGTTCTGTTTTCCTATTTTTATAAAATACCAAAAGTACTTATTAAATGCCAGAAAAATTATAATAAATTAGCTAAATTAACATAGTATTTAAATATAATTTTTCCAAGATTTTTACAGCAATTAAAAAATATATATAAATTCAAAAACAGAAAGTAACCATTTATGAAAAAATAATTAATTACAATTTAAGGATAATACAAAATCGAAATCTACATATGTTGTCGGATGATAAAATAAATATCACCAACGTGTCCAGAACGGTCAAATCAGCTAGGATAGCCTATCCATAAGTCCAATTTGGACACAGGGGCAAAACGGTAATTTCGGATCAAAATGATGTCCGCCGTTGGACACACTTTGCACCGAAAAACGTGTCAGGATAGAAGTCTACAAAACCTAGCAAATTATATGTCCACAAATCCAAAATGATGATACGAACCCAACGGTATATCCGAAATAGGATTCCGATGTGCCGATCTCAAAATGATACGTTGACGAGACACTTGGTATCCGATTTGCACGGAAATGCGTGCCGGAGCAAATGTCTTCAAAACTCAGCAAATTATATGTCAACGAGTCCAGAATGACGATACGAACTCAACGGTATATCCGGAAGTGGATTCCGATGAGCCGATCTCAAAGTGACCCGTTGACCCGAAAAGTGGGACCCGTTTTGCACCGAAATGCGTGCCAGGGCCCACGTTCTCCAAATCAAACATACTTTATATGAAAACATGCCAGAACGACGCCACGAGTCTACTAGTGGTGTCAGAAATTGAATCCGGAGTCCCGGGTTCAAAAATAGAATTTAACAAGTGCAAATTAAAGAATTCGGACGGCCAACTTTGGCGTCGAATTCGACCAACCAAACGTACTTATAATGAAACGAAACCTAAAGGAGGCAGGAAGAGGGTTATACCAGCTGTGCACCGGAACTGACGGCGCACAAAACGGAGCTACGACGACAATGTTACGAACCCGCGAAGTTGGCGTCACGAAACTGTCCAAAAACAGTTCAATTTAAAACGTCAACTTGGTGGCCAGTTTTGATCTATCAAACGAAGAAATTAACGGACGAAAATTGACATGAGTGAAGATGGATATACCGAGATTGCGACGGAGCAAGGAGTTCGCCAATCCAACGGTCGGATCTCCCAGAAAATGTACACGAACTTGCTGCGACGGAGCGCCATTTCCAAGTTCAAAACTCGCGCGCGCCGACGGGATTTTGTTCAAAACGCACGAATAGCCTAAGCGTCGCGCCGGGGAAGCGGGCGGTGGCCTGGGGGAGTTCGCCGGAGGCTCACGCACAGCCGGGGGGGCTCGCCGGCGGCGGCGGCCGGCCGCGGTGGCGCGCGCGACACGCGCGGCTACTGCATACAGCTGCTGCTGTCGTGCCTGGGCTGCGCTCGGCTGCTGGTCGGAGTCCGGCCACATCGGTGGTGGCGGCTAACGACGTGGGCACGGTCGCCGGTGGCGGTGGCCGGCGACGTGTGGTGGTGGAGGGGATGGTGAAGGTGATGGTGGTGATGATGATGTAGATGATGAAGTTGATGATGGTGATGGAGTATGGAGGAGGAGAGTAGGAGGAGGAGGTGGAGCTCGGGAGGAGGAGAGGGTGGCTACGGTGGTGTCGGCCATGGGAGGGTGAGGAGTCGGCTGTGGTGAGGGCGGTGGTGTGTTGTGTGTGTTTTGAAAGAAAGAGAGAGAGATGAGATATATGTGTGTGTGTGATAATATAGAAAAAGAGAGTGATAATAGAGAGAGAGATATTTGAGGAGAAAGGGGGGTATGTCGGCCACTGTTGGGAGGGGGGTTGAGCTGGCTGCTATGGGGAGTGAGGGGGTGAGGTGTGTGGGTGAGTAGAGAGAGAGAGTGTTATCCATATATATAATATATATATATATGTAGGTATTGTAGGATGTGGAAAATTATGACACGCTGTCATTTTCATCCATACGCTTAAAGACAGATGTCAGTTGAAGCCATACGCTCAATTCAGAGTTGTACGCTCATTCAAAAGCCATACGCTCAGTAAATATTTTATTATTTACTGAAGTGACAGCACAGCATATGTTTAAATGAGGAATGAATCTGACACTTCATCTTTCGTGCAAAGACAGCTGTCACGAGAAAAGTAACCGTCGTATAGGTTTTCGAAGAGTCGGTTTTGTCTTTTACGAGGACAAATCAGCAGCCTTCATAAATACAAAGGCCATCATTACTGTCAGTTTTGACAGTCTGTCAGCCGTCAAATCCGCAGTCACGACGCTCGAGAAGATTTTGTCAGCTATAGGAAGATATGGTGTACCAAAGAAGATTGATGATAGCCACGTGGCCACTTCTCCAGTGAGCGTATCGACCTCACATGACTCCTTCTTCACACAGTCAAGTGAGCGTATGGACCTCACATGATTCCTTGCTAAACAAGCGAGCGTATGACCTCACATGACTCCTTGCCCATAAAGCGAGCGTATGGATTTCCTATGGCACTACGCTGTCCAAGTCAGCGTATAACTCACCTTCAACGAGGCAGCGTATTACAGCAACCATATCCAGGATTACAGTCAACACACGTTCTCACGTGTTCTGTACCAATTATCCACTTCTCTAGAAGTTATGCAACGTGGCATCCAGGCCATCAATCTCTCCTGAACATGCTCCACTACTTTCAACCGCACGCTAATGTGTCTCCATCAAAATTCGCCACGCGTCCCTGCAGTTATGCACACGTCAAGTAACTACCTGAGCGTATGCTTAAGGACAGTTATCCTGAACTCTATAAAAAAGAGTTTCTTCATCTTCATCAGAGACAACAGTCAATTTCAGAGAGAACAGAGAGATTGCCCAGTTGCTGTCCAAGTTCTTCAAAGTTCGAGTTTTCTTCATCGCATCGTCCAAGGGATAAAGTAATCGTCTTCTAGATTAGATTCCTACAGTTGTAATTTTCTCAGATACAAAATAAATAAAGTGAATTTATTTATGGAAAACAAATTGGCAACTCTGCTGGGGAAAGCTGTCTCCTCCAATGAGATAGCAACAACTCAATACGATACTTCGTCGATCGGCTTGACGAAGAAGACGATGGTTGTACAATTCGACCAATCGGCTTATGAAGAAATGCTCAAGGTGAAGGAGGGTCGCACTGCTTCCTCCGCTCTTCCTGTTGCCAAGAAGAAGGGACACTCCGTCTATGTCCCTAAGTCTTCTGCAGCAATCCGAGACGCTTCTGTCACTTCTCATGCTGACAAGAACACGTCTTCAACTTCCATGAAGCACACTTCGGCTTCTCGGAACACGGCAACAATGGTTTCCCCTAGTCACGTTGACAAAATTGGTTCTTTAACCAAGTCAATGTGTCCAAGGAAAACCATCTCTGGACATGTTAAAGTCCCTTCTCCTTCTATTCTTATGACAGCAGTCGGCTCTTTAGCCATTGATGACTCTGAGCGTATGGCATTCAAAGGGCAGCGTACGGCAAAGGCAGCGTACAAAAGCCAACATCAGGCAGCGTACGCTGAGCCAAAGCCAGTCTATGCTAATAAAAGGCAGCGTATGACCAAAAGTCCAAACTGAAGTCAGCGTATGCTAACAAATACAGTCCTTTGACTGTTTCTGAAAATCAAATTGGGGGTTCTCTTCCACAGAACATACAAATGATTCCCCCTCAACTTGCACATCTTGTGCCAACCAAGGAAAAAGACTCTTTAGTCAACTCCTCTACTCCTAAGGTCTTTACCTCTGGAGTTAATTTGACTAGTACTCTTACTAGATCAAACAATGGAAAACGCCTTTTGGCTAACTCCTCCAAAGATGGATTATTACCGACTCCTAGTCAGAATAATACTCATCTTCCTTCTCTCAAAATTTCTCGATCTGAGAAAGGCAAATTACAAGTATCCAAGACTGATATCAAAGTCAAATCTCCCACGGATCTTCGTAATAAGCTTAATCAGAATCGGTTCGGTTCCACTGTGACAAGTATATTAGACTCTGATGCAGAATATGCCAAGAACTATGTGGCTCAAATTAATCAGTCTTTATACACTCAGGAACCAAGAAGACAGAAGAACAAAAGACAAGTTTCTACACAGAAACTATCTTCAAATAATTCCCAATCTGTTCCTACAGATCTCCGAGAATATTTGCAAAATAAACAGAGAATTGACACTCCATCTGGCTATGACATTGCCCATATTTGCCATGAAAAGCATGGTTGTGACTTCCAACCTCGGGTTGTCATCCAATGTTGTTGTTCACCAAAAAGACAATCTGTTTTCGAACGGATTCAATATGAACCAATGTTGGATGAAGATGAACCTCTTTATGCTTCTGTCAACATGACTTCCAGAAACATTGGGGGTAGCATACGGTCTGATGCTATATCAGACTCTGAAGATGGTGTTTATCTCGGCACTCGATCCAGGACCGGAGCCTTGACCAGAGCCTCTTCTTCTTCTCATCCAAGTGGTAATCCGGAGATCACAGAAGACTTCCTTGGAGAGTCCAATTTTCCAGTATTGACTCCTGTAAAAAGCCCTGGGAAAGATACTGATTCACACAGTGATGATTCAGAACAGACTGTTTCATCATCTATTCCTCGAATGATTACCACTTACATGGCAGAAAGTGATCATGAACCTTCGACTAGCAATGAGGCTCATGAACAGAGAATTTCTTCTTTAAAACAACAATTACGAGCTATGGCAGATACATTGAGTGCTATGCACACTCTAATGCAGGCTCAACAACAGATAACACCACCAGTGGTATTGAATACCCCTGTTGTTCCAAACCCCGAACCCTCTACTATTCCGGGGGTACAATCTAATGTTCCTGTACAAACCACACCAAGTCACTCTGGAGCTGGGGGTGGTACATATGCTGCAGTCCCTCCTCCCAATTACACTCTACAAGCCACAACTCCACAATCTTCGGGAGTTGTCTCTGAAGAATTGAAGAATCTCAAAACTCAATTCGAGGCATTCAAACAGAAGGATGGTTTACAAAGGTTAGGCATCAAACAGCCTTATCCGATAGAATGGAAGCAGGTATCGTATCCACCAAAATACAAACCTCCGACCATCTCTTTCTATGATGGGACAACCTCTCCAAGTCAGTTCATTAATCATTTTGAAGTAATGACTGATCAATTGCAACCAAGTGACGCTCTCCTTACTCGGGTGTTCATTGGATGTCTCAAAGGAACGGCTTATGAATGGTATAGTAGTCTCCCTGATGGGTGCATTACCTCATTTGTCGGTTTTAAGCAAATGTTTCTTGAACGATTCTACGAAGGGCTCAATGATATGACTATGTCGGCCCTCATAAGAATCAAACAGAAGAATAATGAGACCACTGAGGAATTCATTGAGAGATTCAGAAGAGAAGCCCTCAAAATGCCTCTTGGAACTCCCGATGCTGTTACGATCGACACTTACAAGTCGAACCTCTTACCAATTATCAGCATGTGGACAGGGTCCACTCAGTTCCAAGATTGGCCTTCATTCATCGTCAGTGCCAAGGCTGCCGAGGTCAGTGCTGAGACCTTTAAGGGTCTGGGGGTACAAATGGCTCCCAAAGAATCAAATCAGAGTGCTAGCAATAGTACTCGACCCAACAATCGCAAAGGGAAAGAAGCTCTTGAAGTCAATCTCCAAAACAGTAGTCAAGAGGTAAAGACTACCCAAGCTACTTCAGCTCCAACAAATCAACAACAGAGATCTCCTCGGCCGAAAGAAGAATATTCTTTCGATGATGACGATGTTCAGGGTATCTTTGAATGCTTACTCAAAGGTAATAAGATTCAATTGCCAGAAATTAAAAAGCCTGATGAAGCCAATAAGACAGATCATCCAAAATACTGTCCATATCATAGAATGCTGGGTCATACAATCCGGTCTTGCTATGTATTAAAAGAGAAGATTCAAGAGATGATTAAATCAGGAGCTGTGACCTTAACACCCAAAGACAAAACAGTCACAGCAAATGTAATTTCAATGCAGTTCGGTGACTTCCCTCCCTTAAAGGTGGAAAGTGGGATTGTTTCTATCCCCAAAGTAACTCTCGAAGTTATAAACATCCCACCAGCACAGAATGACGGACTTGTTCCTGTCACAACTAAGAAGGGAGAAATCATGTGGATTCACCCGGATTTAATGACGGAGTTTGAAACGTCTTCCTCTTCTCCTCGGAAGATTTCCTCATCTAAAAAGAAGTTTGGGAAGACTAAGTCATGCAATGTGACTTCTAGTTTCATACCCGATTTTTATCTAACCTCTACTTTCATCTCAGCAGGAAATTCACTCTCTACGAAGATAAAATCTGTACCTCAAATTGAAGATAGGTACAAACCTGCTTTTCATTTATACAGTTCACAATCTCGTGAATTGATGGCGAAGATGGGTTATGATTTAGCTACTGCCCCAGGTTTGAACTCAGGCAAGGGACTCCGAGCACCTTTGACCATCACCATGAGACATAATCAATCTCGTATTGGCCTTGGTTTCTGGAATGAAGCTTTCATCAAACATAAAAGAACCAAGAGTAAAATAAAGAATTGCAGCATGGTTTCCATAGACCTTGAACCAGAATCTGAAGTTGAAGTTCATGCTGGAACTCGGTCAGGAAAAGTATATTTGAAAGATTATGCTGAAGTTCCTGAAGAAATTTCTGACGTTCCTCCGGCTACAGCTTCAACTCCAGTCTCTACTGAAGAGCCTTTAAATGTTCCTGTTGAGACAGTTCCTTCTAAACCAACAGCAGCTGACAAAGGCAAACAACGAGTCCGCTTTGACAAACCATTGAAGAAGTCATCTCCTACAGGACTTAAAAAGCCTTATAATTTTGATATATTGGCTCAACTAGCCAATACACCAGCTAAATTGTCAATCTTCGAGCTCTTACGCCTCTCTAAAGAGACTCGAGAAACTTTAAGTGAAGCACTGCTGCAAGCAGAAACCTGCTTAACTCTTCTCAAGAAGTTGAAAACAGAACCTGTTTCTCATTGCCATAATGTATTGGAATTTATTCCAAACATTACCTTTACGCAGGACGATATGCTGCTAGAGGATAATCGACATGACCGTCCGTTATATCATACAGGATATATTGATTCTATGAAGGTTGATCGTTTATTGATTGATCCAGGATCCGCTCTCAGTATTATGCCAAAGGCTATGTTAGATGCATTGAAGATACCTGTACATAGCCTCTCCAGCACTATCACTACCATCTTGGGATTCAATCAAGGAAAAAGTGAACCTTTAGGCAAGATTCGCCTTAAATTTCAAATAGGCGATCTTCGTACTAAGGTTACTTTTTACATCATCGACAATCATGGTTGCTCATACAATGCTCTATTCGGAAGACCATTCTTGCATGAACATAATGTCGTTCCTTCAACCCTTCATCAGTGCTTCAAATATGTTGTTGATAATGGAGAGGTTCAAAAAGAAGTGGCAGATCTTTACCCATTCAAAGGAGTCGAAGCTTACTTCAATGACGCTCGCATGTACAAAGATGAATACTCGAAAGTCTTGCAAGCTATGGATAATGAAGATGAGACATCCAAAGTTGACACTTTTGTTATTCCTGTAAAAGGGCGTATCACTTCTCCGCAGTCTGTTAGATCATCCGAAGAAGGCTCACTGATAATTCCGGTCGGTGGACGTACTACTTCATCATCTGCCCAGGGCTCACTGATAATTCCTGTCAGTGGGCGCACTACTGCACCATCTTCCCAAGCTTCACAAAGTTCGCTGATCATTCCTGTCAGTAGACTCATCACTCCCCCTCCATCTTCTCAGGCTAGATCAGATACTCTAGTCATTCTAGTCAGTGGACGCATTACTTATCCACGGTCTTCTTCAAGGGAGCTCACCTCTTCTAAGCCTTTTGTTATCGATCTTAATCGAAACAAAAATTCTAACTGTTCTTCTTCTTCCCCCTTTGTCGTTAATCTGACTAAGTCTGATAAGGCTCAGCCTTCTGTTGTAAATACAGCATCTAGTATTAATGAAGCATCTCCTTTGCAGTATATTGATATTTGTGGTTATGTACAAAGTTATTTACAATTGCTAAATAGCTTAGAGCCACTAACTATAGGGGTTGTTCAAGCTCTTCATACAGACGTATCATTAGACTCTATACAGAAATCATACTTTGTGGTCCCCAGTCGAAAGAAGGGAGATAATCTAATATTTTTCTATAAAGGACCTCAGAATCCTCCTAACTTGGAAGAAGATGACATAAACGATAATACTGGAAGGCTACAACTGCGTCTCTACAGTCAGCAATCCAAAAATATCATCAAGAATATGGGTTATGATTTCAGAACCAGTCTCAATAATGGAAAAGGAAGAAGAATGCCTGTTCGAATTCCTCCATTAAAATACGGAAGGACAAAATGTGGTTTAGGTTACATTGCTCTTACTTCCTTTATCAACATAGTCCATGAAGAGTCAAAATTCAATAAAGACGAACAATCTGAAGATGAACGATCTGAGTCTTCTGATTCCCTTTCTTGGGATTCTGATACGAGTATTGGCGATCTTCATCGCTCTATTCTATCCATCAATATGGTCTCTGTTGATGGCCCACAAGAAAATGATGAAGGTGAGGATGATTTTGAAATATCACCCGAATCAGAACAATGGGCTCAAAGATTAGATGATCAATGGGAATTCAGGTTCGAGCAGAGGGAACCTCCTACCGAAGATAAACTGATCCAAATTGATGTTGGTGAAGAAGGTTCTCCTAAACCAATATTCATCAGTGAAAGTCTTTCAGAAACAGATAAGCAAGACATGATCAAGCTTATTCGTGATTATATCGATGTCTTCGCCTGGAGCTACGAGGATATGCCAGGACTAGATCCGAAGATCGCAATGCACAAGCTTAATATTATGCCAAATGCTAAACCGGTCAAACAGCAACAGCGACGATTTCGTCCAGACATTATGGATGCAATTGAAGCTGAAGTCAACAAGCTTATGGCTTCCGAATTTATCAGAAAGGAACAACATCCTGAATGGGTGGCTAACATCGTTCCTGTCCTTAAAAAGACGGGCAAGATCCGAGTCTGTATAGACTTTCGCGATCTCAATGCAGCTTGTCCTAAAGACGAGTTTCCTCTTCCAATTACTGATGTCATGATCGACAATACATGTGGTTTCGAACGAATGTCATTTATGGATGGGTATTCGGGATACAACCAGATCAAAATGTTTCCAGATGATGAAAAACACACTTCCTTCAGAACGCCGATCGGTACATACTGTTATACAGTGATGCCGTTTGGTCTCAAGAATGCAGGAGCAACATATCAGCGAGCAATGAGCACTATATTTCGCGAACATCTCCGAAAAATAGTCGAATGCTATGTTGATGATATTGCAGTCAAAAGTCGACGAAAGGAGGATCATATCTAAGATTTGAAGACTATCTTTAATTTAATGCGTCAGCATCAACTTAAAATGAACCCTACTAAGTCCTTCCTGGGCGTCTCTAGTGGTAAATTTCTCGGCTTCGTCATTACCGCTAAAGGTATACACGTGGATCCCGAGAAGATCAAAGCCATCCAAGAGATGCGTCCTCCACGCACCTTAAAAGAGCTACGAGGATTTCAAGGAATAATTGCTTATATCAGGAGATTCATTTCTAACTTATCAGGACGCTGCAGACCATTCCACAAACTTCTGAAGAAAGGTGTATCTTTCATCTGGAACGAAGAATGTCAAAAAGCATTTGATGACATCAAACAGTACCTCATGAACCCTCCAGTTTTGGTACCTCCCGTCTCAGGAATACCATTTCTTCTATATGTTCGAGCTATGGATCATTCTCTTGGTGCATTACTCGCCCAGAAAAATAAAGATGGTCATGAACAGGCCATTTATTATCTCAGTCGCACAATGACGGGTGCTGAACCGCGTTATTCTCCAATCGAGAAAGAATGCCTAGCATTAATGTTTGCTGTTCAGAAAACGCGACATTATATTATCGGTCAAACGATTCATGTCATTTCCAGAGTGAATCCCATCAGGATTATGATGAAGAAACCTGGTATTCTTAACTCCAGACTAGCTAATTGGGGAATCTTGTTAGCCCAATATGACATGCATTATATTCCTCAGAAGTCAGTTAAAGGACAGGCTCTTGCTGATTTTCTAGCAGCTCATGCAGTCCCAGAAGATTCTAAATTATATGATGAGATTCCCGATGAAGTTCTGGATTCAAATATGGTTTCTGAAGAAGTTCCTACCTGGCGTCTATTCTTTGATGGAGCATCTAGAATAGGTCCTAACAGCAATATTGTCGCCGGAGTTGGAATTGTTCTTGTATCCCCAGAGGGATTAACTATTCAGAGGGCTTATTCTCTAGATCAATCATGTTCAAATAATGTTGCAGAATACAATGCGTTGCTCATTGGTCTTCAACTCGCTAAACATCTGGATGTTCAATATTTAGAAGTTTATGGAGACTCTAAGCTTATCATCAATCAGATCAGAGGAACGTATGAAGTTCGTCATCAAGATTTGATACCTTATCATCGAATAACACTCTCTATGGCCTCCTCCTTTGAAGGTTTCTTTATCGAACATGTTCGACGAGCCTATAATGCAGAAGCTGATGCTTTGGCTAATCTTGCTGCTGTATTAGCCATACCAATCAGACGTCAGCAAGTGATAATGGTTTATAACCGAGAACTATTCTGCGTTGAAAATAATCTGGCTTTGGTTTTTCTCCATAATCCAGACGAAGATTCTCTCAACTTTGATGCTGAATTAAAGTTTGACAAAATGTCCTTGTCTTCTTCCGATTCTACTATGGAATATGTCTTTTCCAACAAAATAGACACCGTAACTGAAGACTGGAGACGTCTGTTTCTGGACTTTGTGTTGTATGACATACTTCCTGATAACCCGAGTGAAGCAGCATCTATCCGGCGCCGGTCTCTCAGATTCTATTATAATCATACTACGAAGACACTATATCGTCGAGCCTATGATGGTCTTCTTCTTCGATGCATCGCTGGTGAAGAAGCACAACAGATAATCCGTGAAGCACATGATGGCGTCTGCGGAGCTCACCAGCCAGGTCTAAAACTTCAAGATCGTATCCGACGTATGGGTTATTATTGGCCCACGATGGTAGCTGATACTATTCAATATGCTCAGAAATGTAAAGCCTGTCAAATTCATGCAGACTTTATCCATCAACCATCGGAGTTCTTACACCCAACAGCGGCATCATAGCCCTTTGAAGCTTGGGGCATGGACGTCATCGGTCCTATCAATCCACCATCATCAAAAGGATATCGGTTTATTCTAGAAATAACCGATTACTTTTCCAAATGGGCTGAAGCAATCCCGTTATCCGAAGTCAAAACTTATAATGTCATCAACTTCGTCAAACATCATGTCATCTATCGATTTGGTGTTCCTCGGCGTATTATCCATGATAATGGACCACAGTTCGTCAGCCAGAAATTTACTCGATTCTGTGATGATCATCGGATTAATAATCTGGCTTCTACAGCATATAATCCAGCAGCCAATGGACTAGCAGAGGCTTTCAACAAAACAATCATCAAACTCTTGAAAAAGTTCGTTTCTTCCAATAAACGTAACTGGAGTGAGAAGCTTGGTGAATGTTTATGGGCTTATCGTACCACAGTTCGCAATGCGACCGGATGTACACCTTTCTCTTTGGTATATGGGTGTGAAGCTGTTCTTCCCCTCGAGATACAAATTCCTTCTTTGAGAGTTGCAATCTCCAATGAATTTACAACAGAGAATAATGATCGACTTCGACTTCAAGAGTTGGAAGCTCTAGATGAAAAACGATTGTATGCGCAACAAAATATCGAGCTATATCAAGCCCGAATCTCAAAAGCTTTTAATCGGAAAGTCAAAGTCAGAACATATCAAAAGGGAGAATTGGTCCTTACTGTCAGACGTCCGATGACCATGACACATATGAGCAAAGGCAAATTTGATGCGAAATGGGAAGGCCCATTCGTAGTAAACAAAGTCTTCTCTAATGGAGCATATCAGCTTGCCTCTATGGACGAAAAAGTCACGATGATGCCTATCAATGGCAAATTCTTAAAGAAATATTATGTATAAATAATATTTTCATTACTCCCCATGCGGTATAACAGAGCAACGAACACTTTACGCTTCTCTGCGAGGCTCTGCCCATCAGAAGAAGAGGAGCCGTCCAGACCAAAGTAGCCCAAGAAATTCTTGGCTAAATGCATAGGGTCGTCCTTGAGCTCGATGACGACAGGTTCGGGTTCTTGGCCCCCAAAAGTGGGGTCCCCATGGGAACAGAATTCCAACTTAAGTGCTTCTTCTTCAGCAGCTTCTTTTGGAGTCATGGTTTCAAAAGATGAAAGTCAAAAATTAAATTCTCTCGGTTTATATAATAGAGCTTGCTGGCTGTTCATATTCTTCCATCAGATTCAATCAATCTCAAAAAATGAAGAGTCATCATGACATTTAATGAACTTATGCCAGCGTGTCAGGACTCATTCCCACTTTCTGTTCAAAGTAATTTCGAACTTTTGAAACTCATAAAGTTCGAAAACTTTGAAGGGGGTCTTGTAGGATGTGGAAAATTATGACACGCTGTCATTTTCATCCATACGCTTAAAGACAGATGTCAGTTGAAGCCATACGCTCAATTCAGAGTTGTACGCTCATTCAAAAGCCATACGCTCAGTAAATATTTTATTATTTACTGAAGTGACAGCACAACATATGTTTAAATGAGGAATGAATCTGACACTTCATCTTTCGTGCAAAGACAGCTGTCACGAGAAAAGTAACCGTCGTATAGGTTTTCGAAGAGTCGGTTTTGTCTTTTACGAGGACAACTCAGCAGCCTTCATAAATACAAAGGCCATCATTACTGTCAGTTTTGACAGTCTGTCAGCCGTCAAATCCGCAGTCACGACGCTCGAGAAGATTTTGTCAGCTATGGGAAGATATGGTGTACCAAAGAAGATTGATGATAGCCACGTGGCCACTTCTCCAGTGAGCGTATCGACCTCACATGACTCCTTCACACAGTCAAGTGAGCGTATGGACCTCACATGATTCCTTGCTAAACAAGCGAGCGTATGACCTCACATGACTCCTTGCCCATAAAGCGAGCGTATGGATTTTCTATGGCACTACGCTGTCCAAGTCAGCGTATAACTCTCCTTCAACGAGGCAGCGTATTACAGCAACCATATCCAGGATTACAGTCAACACACGTTCTCACGTGTTCTGTACCAATTATCCACTTCTCTAGAAGTTATGCAACGTGGCATCCAGGCCATCAATCTCTCCTGAACATGCTCCACTACTTTCAACCGCACGCTAATGTGTCTCCATCAAAATTTGCCACGCGTCCCTGCAGTTATGCACACGTCAAGTAACTACCTGAGCGTATGCTTAAGGACAGTTATCCTGAACTCTATAAAAAAGAGTTTCTTCATCTTCATCAGAGACAACAGTCAATTTCAGAGAGAACAGAGAGATTGCCCAGTTGCTGTCCAAGTTCTTCAAAGTTTGAGTTTTCTTCATCGCATCGTCCAAGGGATAAAGTAATAGTCTTCTAGATTAGATTCCTACAGTTGTAATTTTCTCAGATACAAAATAAATAAAGTGAATTTATTTATGGAAAACAGGTATATATATATATATAGATAGAGGGATATTTAGAGAGAGAGATGAGAGAGAAAAGTAGATATTTCCAAAATAGGAAAAAAAATAGGAAAATTATGTGGGGTCTTTGGGCAGTCATGGGAGAACAATATGGAGCTTGGGTTCGGGTTCGGTCGAGCCGGGTCGGGTCAGGTCAAAATCGATCCGGGTGCAATAATGGAATTAAAATTGAGATTTATAATCATGGATAAATAAACAACATGCGGGGACTCCAATAAATGGGACACAAGTTTCATGTGGGTAGTAGGTTTCATGTGGGCCACGTCCATACTTTGGATCGACTAGGTTGGGTCGATGTCGGGTCCCGAAATTAAATCGAAAATTAAATCGGGTTTCACGGTAGATAATTAATCGGCCTAAATTGACCCGAAAGTTGTACGAAGAAAATGAAGCACAAAATGAAGTGTCTGAGTGGGACAAGAAGGTCATGGGTGGAGAGCGTCTCGAGTAGATCATTCATAAGAAGTTGGTTTCGAGAAAATGACTGGTCTGGTGCTCCTAAATTAAAAGTCATGGCGACGTGCAAACGAAGATCAAAAATAAAAGTGGGAATAATTATTCAATGATTAATCGGTCTAAGTTGACCCGAACTTGCGCGATACAAAAAGAGCACAAGGGAACGAGTTCAAGTGGGACACGATATATCAACAGAAAGATAATCTTGCCTACTTCAAAACCCATGAAGAGAGTTTACAGAGATTGGTATCCCTGACGCTCCAGAAGTCAAAGTTACGGAAAGGTACATTAATGATAAAAAATAATTAGATAATAAAACACATATCGAAAATAATTTATTTAGAAAATTTTAAAATAGCCCTGAAATTCAGGGGGCTTACACAACCTAGGCCCGTGCGGATCACGCCTTAGCGAGGACGATCGCTCCTACGGGAGCAGGGCGTGACAGATTGGTATCAGAGCACGGCTTCACGTCCTTGGACTTCGTTTCGATTCTCTCAGTTTTGAAAGCTCGGTTGGAAACAAAAGAAGTGTACGCTCTCTCTCGTTGTGCCTTAGGATGTTCCATACAATAAATCTAATATTTTCAAAAGCACGTACAAGTACTCGGTTGAACGGGATCGATAGGCGAAGGCCTTTGTGCCGAACGATGTTAAACATGACTCGATAGAGAACACATGCTAAGTTAGCAAGTCGCGTGCATGCCCAAATAGTCCTACGTCGACATTAGCAAGTGAGCGTGTAAACTTGAATATAGCCCGCAGGGGATGGTTATGCGGCATAACTTAGTCCGCGTGTCGCACACCTTGACTCTTTGGTGCAATCGAGTTGCGAGCGATATCAAGTATCGCTCGATTGAGAACGAAGATACACTTTGAGTGTCTATCGATAGGAACGCTATCGAGTTAACGCTTAGGCGTACCCGAAGGATTGGCTTGGATTTTGAGAATTAGTATGAACGACTTAGTACGTCGAGGCGATGTGAGCGATTACGCTAGAGATTCATCGAACGAATCTGAAGGATGTCTTAGTGCATGATGCGAACGTGATTGAAGACTAGATCGTATGGCTTGAATCCGAGTGGTGTATGTGATAGGTTCGGAGAAGAATAATAATGAGTGTCGATGACTAGTCGAGTTGCTCGAACCCTGAGTGGTATATGGACGTTATAGAAATTGTTCGAGCGAGACTACAAGATATACGGATAGAACGGATATGTCGGCGAGGCGATGCGATCGCACAAAGCCTTAGAACGTGTCACGCTTAGTTGATCGTGACTTCGAATGTCCCGAACGAGATGTCGTTCGGACAACTTGTGAATGGGCAATGCATGTTAGAAAATGATTCGGAATGATGAATGAAAGTGAATGGTCTTGATCGAGGAAACTTAGAGGATCGCGCGTACGATTTAGGATTGATTCAAATGAAATGTGACTTGAGTTTTGAACAACGATCTTGAAACGAGCTTGAGGAATAGCGATCGAACTTGATCTTGAATATCGAGGAAATTGTGGATTATCCAACTCGGACAATAGCATCAGTCGCACGACTCGAAATTGGTTACAAAGGAGGATCGTCAGGTTACGCATATCGTCGATGGTATTGAGGCGTATCAAAGATTGATATACGATAACTCGGGGGCACTCTGACTCGGCGAATGACGGTCGTACAAATGTCATTCTTCCGTTGGACGCTATACTTGAAATGTTAAAAATGTATCGAGGAAAAGATAGATTTGGCTCTAGGATTTTCTAGTTGAACGAAATATAAATGGACTATTGATCTTGGCTTGGATAGAAAATGAAATGCTTGGATTTGCTTCGTTGACAACCACAACGTTGACGTTCTTGTCTTATGCGGGCGTAACTCCAGCCTCGCACATGCATCGCGCCGGATTAGGACGATCACTCCGCGTGAGCGCCGATATGGTGATTCATACGGCGGGAGTGATTGAACTTGGATGGCGTGACAATTTGATTGCTTCGACTTGTGGTTTGACGCGAAGGTGGACTCGGGAATGAATTTGTGTGCTTGACGATTGAAATTAAGGATTGCGTAGGTCCAATCCGCGTATCGAGAACGAATTAGTCTAGACGCAAGCAAGAGTTACGCCCCGATGAGAATGATTATTCCGCGGGAGCGTTGTATGGTGATTCATGAACCACCGGGGATAATCGGACTCGCGTGAGATTGAGGCGCAACATATTGTCAAAGCTAGACGACCTCGTGATCGAATACACGAATTGGTTAGAGTTGGCAATTTGAATGGATTCGAATATGCACAACGAATGCATTGATGCGAATAGGTGATCGTGCTCGATGTTTAGAAATCTGAGTGACGCAAGCTTGGGTAGAAACACCCGTACAAGCAAACAAATGGTTTGACCATAGGATTTGGGGCGAGCGTCGTGCAACGACCTTGTACGATGAGCGACGGACTTGACTTGTAACTATGACCTTGTGAGCTGACCTAGCGGATAGGCGGACGACCCTATGCCGAGTGATTGAACTTGTGCGATTGACCTTACAGTATCATCCGGACGAACGATAGACTTGTGGCAGCAAGACTTAGAGTAGGACAGAGAACAGGGAGTGTGCGTGAACGACGATGAGATTGGCCCCAAACGAAGGGAATGATAGGAATGGATGACGCGCAAGTAAAATTGGGATAACGAATTGAATCATTGATATGAAGAAATACTCGATGATGGTGCAATACTTGGTCTTGAATCGGATGGAAATTACTTAGACTTGGTCGACTCCGCTAAGAAGAAATCGTATTGATTTCGTAGACAAGAACGCTTGAGAAGCGAACCGAATCATCTCGAGGACCGACATAACCGATAGTGAGATACACATGAGTTCGGTTTTAAATCGAAGTTAGCGAACGATCGGCAAATCGAAACTATCACGAGTAGCTTGTCCGACTTTGCTAATCGATAAGTGGTTGAAATGTACGTATTCGGGGGACGCCTTGAATATGTGCACGATCCAAACTCAGCGATGTGATGAACTCGAATGCAGCTGCAAGTGGGTGTTGAGATGCGCATGAACGAATGAGTGAGTTTGCCTCAACCTACGACTCTCGTGTTTGAGAATTTCAACGCACCTCGTGCGACCGTTTCAGTCCCATGATACGTCGAAAAAGCAACCAAGTCGAAGAAACACTTCAATTGAATAAGTGCCATCAACTCTAAAATGAATAAAAAGTTATCCAATAAAAATCGACCAAACGTATGCGACACGGAACTTGGAAAGGTATCGAGTATAGTTCGATGCCATCGAACGATAAAGTCATTCGATAGGAATTGTCTAAGGTATGCACACGGCGATGAATAAAGGAACGGTAGGATGACCCGCACTCAGGAAGCCTCGAGGACGAGACTTGTTTTGAGTGGTGTATTATGTAATGACCCGCTCCGCCCTAGCGGAACGCCGATTCAAACGACAAGTGCAACGACTCAAACGAGCCGTCGACCCGAAGAGTTGGCATCGACCTGATGAAGAATCGATGCAAGGCTTACATTGGCCCGTCAAGATGAGTCCATACTTAGACTTTCAAAGGCGCGCTCGGAGTATCGCTCGGCCGATGCGAACATCGCTAAGATGGGTGGCTCCGATGAACCCGTCTTTGCTTAGCCTAGACACATAACAATACGAACACTATCACGAGAATCGCTAGGCGATAACCCCGTGCATGCTAATAAAGGACTCAACGCACCTTGCTAAGGGAATAATCCCATTTTGTATGCTTGTATAGAATATGGAAAAGAACATGGAAAATGTGAGATCTCTCGTACCGTGCTCTACGCTCGTGCTAAGGCACAAGCTTACGTTTATGTTCCTTATGTGTTCAAACAATGAAACAATGAATGGGTTACAACAATAAAACGGGAAGACTATCAATATAGTCGTTCCGAGTAGAGTATAGCAACATTGAAAGACTATGGGACCAATGGGTCGCCAAGGCGACTCCCGCACGGGGAGTTGCATAATGAATGAATGATTGAAAATGTGAATAAACCAACGAATGAAAGAATGGATAAAAGATAAGAAAGAAAAGAATGGTTAGCGGCAGGTGTGGCGGGCACGTGCAACGGGGCTCGCTACCCGCGCTGCACGGACGCCAACCTGGTCGATAACGTAAAAAAGGCTAAGGGTTAGCCTATGGCTCTGAGACAGCCGTTAAGTTAAAAAGACAAGTTAATACGAAATGGTCGTGGACAAACGGCACGAGCGAGGGGTGGCGATGCTGTGACCGTGAAGAAAAGGGATTCCGCGGCATGATCAAAGGGGGGATATGCCGGCCTAGGCGGAATCAAAAGGGGCTTACGGGCTGCCTGGGGGGGCTTGGCTACCCGGGGGACGTAAGTGCGAGGTATTTCAAGACACTATCAACGTGTACCAGCTGCACGCACTGAATAGTTGCGAAATACCAAGGGAAAAAGGGTCCAAAATGGCTTGTGGTGCCAGCGACCGGTGCATATAGAGTTAAGTGGGCTTTGCTGGTGGCAATCCACGTGCAAGTCCTTGCATTGATATCAAAGTAGTCTAAGTTAACTAAATGAAGTGCCTTCTGAACAGGCTTGAATATGACACACCAAATGATCGAGAGTACTTCGACAAAGGAAATACGCCTACGACGCGTTAGAATCTAAGGCAGGAACACGCCCTTAGCACTGAATGTTTACGTGAATCATGTAGAGTTGAAAATATATGAATTGTTGATTAACTTGGTTTATATTAAACAGGGAAGGCCGGACGGTAAGTATGGGTAAGTCATACATGTATTTTTATGCGACACTTAAAATTGGCAACACGAGATAGGTTATGAAATATGCATGAAACTGATCCTACGGCAAGATTAGAAAGACAATGAATGATAGACGGTGCACGAAAGTAAATGGAATGTGTTTTGTAATGATAGCATTGTGGGTGAGCTAGCCTCCCCACCAGTGTATAACAATGTACTGATAATCCCACAGTCTGCTTGCAGGAAGCAGGAGAAGTCGGCGGGTGCAGAGCTTCCATCGAACGTGCTAAGGCACGGAGCTATCTCTGGAGCCTTGGAGCGTTGCAAGGAGCTGAAGCACCATATACGGGACATAATGTATTGGAACATCGCCATGAATCATTCCATTTTGTAAGCCATTTGGCACGCCTTTTATGTTTCAGAGAGAGAGAGAGAGAGAGCTTGAGCGATTTGTAATATCGGCCTAGCGCCGCTTGTAAACTTCTTGAAAATCAATAAACTTGTGTTCATTTACTTCCCGCTGCAAATGGGGACACTCTGTGCGACTCTGTGGCCTAGCTCAAATCGGCCGTTTCTGGACTTGGCCTTGCACGGGCGCAATCTAGGCCCGTGCGGCATCACGCCTTAGCGAGGATGATCACTCCTACGGGAGCGGGGCGTGACAATATCGTAGGCGGATGAGTGTATAGAGTGAGCCTCCCTACTCTCCTTCTTTTCATTCGGGTCATGAGGCCTCCTATTCCGCATCATATGATATCCATCTCAACCAAAGCATAGCGAAGTGTAAAAATATTAATATTAACCAAGGATCGATATCGGAATTAGTATCACCATGAATCTCATGGCTTGTTCTACCAGATCATAATATAAAATCAAACGTGAAGCAGAGCTTTACATTCACAATATTAGAAGAATTTTTTTTTGATTGGTGGGAGGGCGAGCCAGAATCCTTTGAAAGGATTCTGGCTCGCCCTACCACTTGCCCTACCACCAATCGCAAATTTTTTCCTTCTAATATTTTGAATGTGAAGCTCTGCTTCACACGTTTGGTTTTATATTATGCTCTGGTAGAACAAGCCATGAGATTTATGGTGATACCAATTCCGATACCGATCCTTGGTTAATATTAATATTTTCAAACTTCTCTACTCTTTGGTTGAGATGGATATCATATGATGTGGACTAGGAGGCTGAGAGAGTCGAATGAAAGCAGGGAAGTAGAGGGGGTCATAGAGGAGGCCTTCTTGAGAAGCAGGGGAAGTAGAGCGACGAAGTAGAGGGGGGTCGGTATCGAACTATATATTTTTAATTATAATTCTGTTTACTTTGTCTTACGATGCAGATTTTCACATCTAATCTGCGATGGATCGTTACTTCGTTGATCGTGCCATGTGGTAATTATCGCAAAAGACGTTACAAAGAAGTGGTGACTGTGAGAGATCATTTGACTTGTAAGGGTTTCGTACGTGATTACGGCCTGTGGTCATCGTAAGGTAAACTATATACAAAAAGATAGGATATGGTGTACTATGCTGCATGGCCTAATTTTGATCCGGAGGATCCTAATCCCGAGGCGAAGGAGTTCTATTATATGTTGCAAGATGCAGATACTTCTCTATATCCTGGTTGTGAGACTCATTTCGTACTGTCAGGCTATGTCGTTAATGGCTTCAAGTTTAAGGCAAGACTGCTAAGGGTCATTCACTATTGGAGGGTCATTCGTCGTTGGAGGGTCATTCACCATTGGAGGTGGTTACAAGTTCCATATTACACCACTACACCAAAAGAGAGAATTTGAAACGTTTAGTATTTCAGACTTTGAAACGGTATATAAGCATTCCTAAGTATTGGAACGTCTTTTATTTGTTCCAAAGTGGATAAATGTTACTAAAATTATTTTTTCTAAAATTAAATTCATATTATATTTTTTTGGAACAACTAGTAAGCGTTTTAGTGTCTGTTCAAAGTCACATGCCTACTCACGTGATAGTAAAATTTTTATAGACAAACTCTTCCTCTTTCTATTCTTATTTGACCCCCTCTCCCTCTCCCTCTCCCTCTCCCTCTCCCAATCTCGACAAGAACCTAGAACCTAGTGTTAGTGTTTCAGAAGAGTACGAAACCAATTCGACGGTGGATCTTCCCCCTCTGATTTTTTACGGCAGTTTTATGCCATCCAAAGCCACACAGACCTCCTTCTCCACCACCAAGGTTAGGGTTTTTGCTCGGTTTAGGTTTTCTACCTCTCTCTTAAATTAGTCATCTATAGGTCTGAGACGTATAAGGCGTTCTTTCATTAATGGTGAAGCAGATCAGCGATGCCTACCACTTCAACGACAACAAGTCCAGCTCGCAATCGACGGTATCGATGCCTCTAATATGAGCACCAACATGAAAGCGATCATGACACGATTCGGACTCAACCGTACGTGTTTTGATCATTCAATTAAAATCCTAGCCCTGATTTTGAATCTTCAGTGTCTTTTTTCTTTTCTTTTTTCTTTAGATCCTGTAGCAATCCTACGTCCTACAGGTCCACTACTTGATGATTAGAAGTTACTAAATATTTATTGTTCTCTTATCTCATACAGTTCCAATCTATGGCACCTATGCATGTAGCATTGCCGAATATTTATGGTCCTTCATCAATAATACGAAGCTCCAGCTCTGAAAATCCTTCTCCACAAGGGGTTGCCTATCAACAAGCATCTTTTCTCCAAGTAATTTGTTGTATCTTGCAATTAATTTCTTTTCTTGATCATCTTAATATATTGGTATATATTTGTAGTACTTTGGACGACCGCTTTGAATCTTATGTCCATACATGGTGTAACATATTCTAAATAACATGCCCCAACAACTACCAAATAGTACTAACAACGACGTACGCTTGTATGTATATTTTATCTTCTCTTTCTAGTTTTTTAAAACAATTTATTGTTTGGCATTTGCACAGATTATGGGGATGATGATAATAAAATGGTGTACACGAGTAAGCCGGAAGACTTGAAGAAGGTATATGATGACCTTGCTTTTTGTTTATTTGCAGGGTCTTTAATTTTGTCCATTCTGTTGCTTTTTTGCTTGCTTGCTTTCTAGTAATACCCCTGCTTGGATAATTCATGCATTTAGACCGATGTAATAGATTTTGTTCTGCAATGCATCTTTACCAGAGCCATTGTAGTAATTAGTTGCTCGCCTTTTTTTGTCAGTTATGTCTAGCTTTAACTTGATCGATTATAATTTTGTACCAAAATGAGTACTCATTACAATTTATAACATACTGTCCAATAGCATATCATTTGACCCTTATTGACATCTCCCTGAACTTCTCATTGACCTTTCATTCTAAAGGATTCTCTTAGGTTTTGTCAATTGCAAGCTTTATCATTCTTTAAATGTGAAGCACCTACCTATTATGCATAAAATTGCACTTAAATACCACATCTCCACTTAAGTTAACAGGTTAATACGTTCGAACAGGTCTTGGGCTTTGATAAATAAAAAACTAAAAAGAAAACATACCAGATGCTAGGCTCGCACCCAGCGGACCCAACGCTTCACCCCTTCGACCTAGGCGTGCACCTAGGCACTGCTTTTGTTGTCAAATCGCCCTTCACATGAAGCGAGGTACAGCCCTGCGCCTGGCTGCCCTTTGCGCCTAAGCGCACTTTTGACAACACTTTACTTAGGTAAGTGGGTAATGGTTGGGTTTCTTTTATAAAGGAGTGGTTCCTTATGTTGCTGAAAAAGGAAAAAGAAGTTAAGAAGCAAGAGGATAAGTGCAATAGTAGGATTCTAGTTTTCTCAGCCACACGACGATGATGGTCACCCAGGTACAAGGGAGGGTGATTATATATATATATATATATATATATATATATATATATATATATATATATATTAGTCAGGCTTGGTTCGTCCAAATTGTTTTTCATTCCTCCAGTTTTTTTGTCCGACTCGCTATTAATGCACTCTTCTTGAAAGTTTGAAGCTAATGAATATCAATTTTGATAATGTTTATTGTTGTTCACTCCAAAAAATGAAGAAAAGGTGAATGTTTACCTTGATAACTGCCAAATTCTTTAACAGAAGAAAGTTGTAAAGAATGAAATTGAGCTTATGATTAAGTATGTGACAGATCATAGTTATTCTGTGGTATCCGAAACTATATCTTACCTTGTCATTTTGCACTTGTTTCTTGATGGATATAATAATATTTATGTGCTATCTCACTGGCGAGGATTTCAAGTTAGGTTTATCACTGAATTTCTTGAGTAAGGTTTCACTAATAAATTTTTGTAACCGTTATTATCGAACTAGAATGTATCAATTTCTTTGTTTCTCAAAAAATTTATCCTCTCTCTCTCATATACATATATCTAGGTGCCCAAAACTCAAAGTACTTTATGAATTTGTCTTCATAAAATAGTTATGGGTTTTTGTTAATAGACCAGTCATGTTTTGTTCCTATCATTAGTCAAATGATGTTAAGTTTTTATAAGTTTCACACTACTAATCCTTTGATCTTTTGCTTTGGGTCTGACAAACGTAAGCTCATCAACCTCTATGTTTTTGTATAAAATAAAGGGTATAATCAGTAAGGGAAAATGTTTGTTTAACTCACTATTAACTGAGGGGCCTGTTTGGTTGCCTGTGTTGCTGCAGCTTTTCTTGTAGCAATTACGCTAATTTCGGCGTGTGTCTTACTGTAAATAGAATACTTATTGCAGAAAAATATGTATTACTTGTACAAATCCCACCAAATTCTGCAGTATTTGTTGCTGCCAATATGGCTGGAACTCCATTCACGTCAGTTTTTTCTGCTTGGGATCTCCATTTACAGGCAACCGAAGAGCCCCTGAATGGGATAAGTGGATCCTAGGTCTGTTGGTAGCAACATTAAACTTGAATTTAAGAGTTTTACTTGTGGTAATATAGCTCAGATGTAAGCCTTATTATGTAGAATCAATTGGGCACTTGGGGATATAGCCTATGTTTTTTTAAAACTTTTAATTCAAAGGAGTTTTGACATCAAAAAAGAATTCAAACCCTATGGTTAAGGAACTACACAAAGGCTAAACATATATGACCATGGTTAGTTTCAACATCTAGAGAATGAAATAGAATGTAGTGACCTTTTTAATTTTTTTCTTAATTTTTTGGATAAAAAGTAGAGACGTCAACATGCATATTTTCTTAGATATATTCTATTAGTTCTTACTTTTGTTCCGAATTGCCTAGTCTGATAAGCATGGGAACTCCAAAATTGGTTTCCACGTCCGACATGTTACAACCTAATGCAAAACCTGCGTCTTCATGAAGGAACAGGTTGTTGAATATGTAATTGCTGAAAGCCACCAAGAAAGCCATAGTATTACTGTTGCCTACTGATATTCTTCTATACAAGCTTCTAGTCATTTGTCTTCTACTATCCAAAGCCTGAATAGGAAGAAGAAAAAATTAATGACATTTGGGATGGAAAAAATATAAATGAACTATGCAATAAGAATAGATTAAAAAGACCCACATAGTAGACAAATATGCTTTTCTCGAAGAGTTCCATACTTCGCTAGTTCATTTAACAGACCACTAACTTGATAATAGCGTATTGTCAAGATAAAAGTGTAGGTTTTGAACCTATGAAGTCCCACCATTTCAAAATCAGTAACATTTTCCATGATTGTCGTTGTCTGACACTAGTTGAACAGAACAAGGACCCGTTCACATCATGATGTATCTGTGTCCATAGATAATATCAATCTCCACCTACAACTTAAACTAAACTCGAGCGAAAGATATGGATTCAAATATAAAAATGTTAAAAAAAACTTCCAAGTATTTAAATGCAGTCCTGTATCCATTATCGGGACTACTTTGACAAAATAGTAACTGTAATTGCTGTTAGCACCTGAACACTGAAACGAAACCACTCTGACATGAGTAAGCCAACGAGGGTGTCACCCACTAACTTGATAATACTTTTCTTATAAAGGCTGTCTAGAACTAGAAGGATGCATAATTTGTGTTCTGATAGATGGATTATCCTCTATAACATGCAGATGACATTATACAAGTGCTTGGAAGTACTAATAAAAAAAGAGGTCCGGAAATGACTTGTGGCCTAGAGAGCAGATGTCAAAACTGGAACAGGTTGCAACATGTTAGGAATAATTCTTACAGAAACAAATGCAATCCATAGACAGCAAGTATGGGGACCATCAACATATGGAAAGTTCTTGTTGGCCAAAAGTTTTCTTTCCATCTCTTCTAGAGCATGAGATCAAGGTTCAAAGTATCGGTGTCAGAATTGGTATCGAAGCCTTCTTATAAGTATTGGTATCGGAGGTATGGAATTGTGTAGTATCAGATTATTTCTGAAATCAATTTTGATAATGCCCTAATGTATTGATGTGTCTGAAACCATGTTTGCTAGGTGTCTGAAATGAAATGATAGCGATATCGGACCAATTTCTGGGGTGACCGTGCTTCCTGGCTGGGGTATGAAACTTGGTACTATGAAATCATAAAAGAATATTGCATCCATATTTAGTCTTAGTATAACTTGTCAACTAGTTAACCACTTACTGTTCTCTTTCTAGCATCAGATCAAGCAAATCATAAAAGAGAAAAAGAAGGAAGGTCCATCTTATGTGAAGTCATCCAGAAGGGGAAACACTTCACCTGCGCAAAAAAGTGAGTTGTAAGACCTATGAAGGATTTTATAGAGCCTTGTTATTTGATTTGATATCGTGACACACATTTGACCAAACATTTCTACTATTTGTGTTGGACTGGTAGCAAGGTTAAGGATTTTGTAGAGCCTTATTACTAGAAGATACTTTTTCAGCAATATTAAAAATCATGGAATAATTGTTTATGGATCAATATTTTTGATTAGAAACCATGGGTTCGCATATCTTCATCGTTAGCTTCTAGAGTAGACTGTACCCGGGTAATGAAAGATGTCCGCATCTGATAAACCTTTATTCTAATATATGAATATATTCATGACATATTACTATGATACATATAATATTTACCAGCTGGAAATATGATTCTTTCACTTTAGCCTGCATCCATATTTTTTTACTTTATTCCTTTCATATTGCACAATAAAGAATTTGATGGTCCAACTACAACTTGCAATGTTCCATGAAAGTTCATCCTTTTGCTAATTTGGAGAATATATATTTGTTTTCTAACTGGAGAATTTGGTCCAGTTATAACTTGCAATGTTCTATGAAAGTTCATGAACTATTGTTAGACTATAACTGCAAAATGGATTATATTAGATCTTTTTACCATTCTCCTTATATTGGATAATTTTTTAGTTTTTTTTTTGCAAATGCAGATAGTATGCTATAGGAGACGGTGAGTTTGGTGCTCCAGGTACGTAACTTTGCATGCCTTGTCTTTTGCGGTATTTGAACGAATTTTGTTGCTGAAGATTTCTAGCAGTGAGCTACCAACATTATTCTCAGAAAATCTTGAGTGTATTGTATGGAAGCAAAATATTCAACAGTTTACTTGCTTGTTTTTCGGATGAGGGTGTCATCGTAACATAATAGTTTTTTGGTTCATTATTTTTAGCTTTTTGTTGGTAGTACAACTGAATTGAACGGTCTCTTTTCCTCCAATTTCTGTAATCTGGTAGATTTTGGTTCATCATTAATTTTGAATCATCTTAGTCTTTAATTTTCTAATTTTTTGATTTTAACTTAAACTTGTTTTATAATGCTGCATGCAGGTGTTGCTAGATGGCATTGTTCAGCACTCTACCATTCAGTTGGAGAATAATTTTTGGGATCATCTTTAGAGAATTAAATTTTGTAAACAAATTATCTTTTATGGTCGAGCTAGATTTTATAAATTTTGTAACTTTTACTTTATATATACTTTTGATGACATTTTATAAAAAATAATTTTTGGGATACATTATTAGTTGTTTTGTATTTGGTTGACAACTCTTGTTAATTTAATCGATCTTTTGGATGTTGATTCATGGAATGTGTAAAAACAAATCTTGCACCATGTATTATGTGTTTGAATGTTCAATTTGTGAATCGTTATATCTGTGGTTCAAATTAAAAATTGTGTGCAAAATTAAAAAATAAATGGGGACGTTAGTAAAGTGTTCCAAAACTAACTATATGAATGCTGAAAAAAGCGGTGCATATTAGAAACATATGAAAATTACAATTAGAAACGGATTGAAAAATGTTTCAAACTTACAATTAGAAACATTTGAACAATTTTCCAAACAAATGCTTTAGGAACACAATATATGTGTTTCAAAATATTCTTTTGGAATGTCTAATATCCGTTCCTGACAAATTTTGGAACGTTTTGTAACCATTCCAATAATTGCAACGACAGTTTTAGGAACGATTTTTATATGTTCCTAAAATATATTAGGTACATATAAAATATGTTCCTAAATGCCTTTTTTGGTGTATATCTAATCATGTAGAAGAGGTTGAAGTATCCAAAGAGAAAAATGAAATTGATGAAAGCGAAGATGAGGAGGAAGAGGAAGATGAGGACACGGAGGACGAAGAAGATGAATTTTCAGAAGATGATTGAAAATTAAATAAAATGTAAAATATGTTTAACCACTAATTAATTCCCATACAACAATAAATCTTCCACATTGCATGTCTAATACTGTCATTTTGTTTAATCCATAATTAATCTCCATGTTTCCATCAATCTTACAATATGGCACCTATGACCCGAGCACGTCGCTTGAGAGAGGTACAGATGGCTGCTGAGGAGGTAGTGGTACCTACTGCAGAGATGAAGGTCAAGGAAGAACTTCCTCCTACTATTAAGGAGGAAGTGATTCCTAAAGCCGAGATAGCTGTGAAGGAGGAGGTGGCACCAGAGGGTAGTTGTACCGGGAGTTCCAGTCATCCATCTCATATGGATATTGATCTTGTTGGCGTGGATCCTACTTATGCTCAGTGGCTGAGGAGGGAGATCTATCTGCGCCTACGTAGAGGACAGTAAATATATATATGATATAATTTTTGACCGGATTTGTTTCCGGTAGACTTATTTTTGGGTTTGACTTGGATGGTTTTACAACTCTTGATGTTTTTTATTTTCTAGACATGGTTATTTTCTACACTTTGATGTTTTGGGATGCTATTAACTAGACTTGGTTATTATCTAGAAATTCAACAGAGGGTTGCTCCGGGTCTCATTGATGTATGTTGGTTTGTGTGATGTATTTGTGATAGATATTTGTATATTAGTGTGTGATGTATATTGGTTTGTTGGTTTGTGTGAGGTGTGATGCATATTGTCATGTTTCGATGTTTTGAATGTTGTACGAACAGGGAATGCTCTGTTTTATGTAATTTTTTTTAAAACTTTTCCAGTTAGCGAAGTACTTACGATTACCAAGCGCCGGAAGGCGACGGCTGAGTGACGGAATATTCCGTCGCTAACTGAAGAATTTTCAGTTAGCGACGGATGTCGACGGATTAGCGACGGATTATTCGTCGACAAGGTTCTGGAAATATAAAGATTTTCAGAACCTAAGCGACGGATATTCCGTCTCTAAACTGTCGTTCTTCCGTCGAGTATTAGCGACGGCTAGCGACGAATTGGCGACAAATTTTGCGTATCAGAAACTCTTTGATACGCAGTTACCGACATATTACCGACGGACTTGTCCGTCACTAAAAAGTAGTATAAAAAACTTTCTGATAATTGATTTGACGAAAATCCGTCGGCTAGCCGTCGCTAAATGTACGATTCTTGATGACGGCAATCTGTCGCTAAGCATTCGAATGGCGACAGCTTAGCGATGGACTTGTTTAGCGACGAATTTTTTCAGCCAAATTCCGTCGGTAATCCGTCGTTAAGTCGATTTGCCGACGGATTTGCGACGGATATAGCCGTCGCTAATTCGCTGTATTTTAGTAGTGACTTCTACTCCCAGTTGTTTACCAAAGATGCCATCACCAGGGACGAGGACTTCCTAGCCGAGATCCCCAAACTTATTGATAACATAGATAACTCCCAGCTAGAGCTCCCCCCTTTGGAACTTGAAGTCAAAGACGCAGTTTGGGCCCTCAACGAGCACATCGCCCCTGGTTCTGATGGTTTTGCTGGTGTTTTCTTCAGATCGTGCTGGGACATCATCAAGTCGGATATGTACGAGACGGTCATCACCTTTTACCAAGGAGCCAGGTACCCAGATCCATTTTCTGCGCTAACCTGATTCTCATCCCCAAACAGGAAAACACGAAGACCTTTAAAGACTTTTGTCCTATAAGCTTGTGCACCTTCACTAACAAAATTATCTCCAAAGTTATTGCTAGCCGCATGATCGATATCTGTCACGCCCCAGAACCAGAATACTGGAGAGCGGGGGCGTACATAGCCAGCTACGTATATTGAAATAGAATACATCTCAACTACACGGTCACGGCTGTCTAGATATGAGGGTTTACTACAAGCCAACGGTCTCTTATGGTCAAGCCTATTGTCTCAATCTCAAGCAAGTAATATGATCACAAGATGTTTGACCACCAAATATACAATAAAAGGCGTCCCAAATATTACATATCAGCTGATCATGAAGCTAGTCGTACAAAATGCTGGGACTAGCAAGAGTTAAGTCATACATGATCAACCCTAGGATTTGTTAATCATGTTTACAGTCCGTAGGCAGAGAGTAAGTAAAGTGCATCGAGCTAACAGGTGCTCATCGGCTAAACGCCTCAAAAGAATAACTTTACAATAGAGTGAGCGAAACAAAATAGAAAACCCACTCGTAGCCCGGGTTCCTTCTAGTCGCCACCATCGGACTGGAGGTTCAGAAGATCCTCGGGTGCTGCTCCGAAATCTGGCCACACAAAACCAGCTGGGTCAAACCCCAGAAAGAGCAAGTGCCACAAAGGAGGCCACGAAATAAGAACAAAAGCCAGCATATCAGAACATAAGTAATGGAAGAAAGTACTAGTAAATAAGAGTACAACAAGACAATAAACGACTAGGGACGTGGAACCATTCTGGAAACCAGGTTACAACCCGTAAACCAAACAAGGACCGAGGTTGTAACCCTTCGCCTGAATAGCACATGTCCCTATCCATTTGTTGTTACAACAAGTAAAACAATCCTGCTCAGGAGTACCAGGGTACAGGAACTAGACAAGACTTAGACAGGGCTAGACATCATCCATTCACAAGCGACCAAGCAATTACTACGGCTTACTACTTAACTAACTAGGGTTATCACAAGCCTTAATTACTAACAAGAAGATTAAGTGAGAAATTTCCAGTCCCAAGCCCTGCAGACCATCCAGTTATCCTTCCGCGGGTTGAGAGTATGGTTGGGTACATCGCCCCGGAGACGATATACCCTTAGGTGACTTAGAGGTGCAACACATGACAGTGCGCTGGAAATGTGCTCTACTCGTCGGCAAGCTACAAGTCTAATTAAGAGCGCCCAGATAACGAGATTGTCTGTGACTAAAAATTCTCCATGAACTATAGTTTGATCTAGTCATTAGCCTAATCCATATTCAGTATGAATCCCTGACCGTGGGAACCAGGGAGTCACGTCCTAGACATGATGCAAGACAAGACAAGTGGATTGCACAAGCAAGCAAGCAGGAACACCCACGGTGTTAAGTTGATTATACGAGTCAAGTTAGCCGTCGCAACAGCATCAAGATAAATCATGTCAGGGTACTTGTCAGGAGTGCGCCACGACGGGCCACTATCATGTCAGGTTGGTCATGTCAGGAGTGTACCACTACGGGTCACTGTCGTGTTATGCTAGTTCCTTGTCATACCATGCCATGTACAATAGTCATTCCAAACATATTAAGCAAAATCAAGTTCATGACAAAAGGCGTAAGGATATAAAATGGGCGTAAAATATCTAATAAAATATCAATATACATGGCTATAGAAGAGCCAAGCTTAAGAAAAAATAAAACCAAATCTCCATGATTGGACAGATTGCGCAAGGGTCCCTGGGGTCGGGTTGCGCAGGAGTCAAGTGCGCCAGGGGTGGTTGGCGCAGGAATGGATGGCGCAGGGTTGAACTGCGCAGAGGTAAAATACGCAGGGTCCAAACGCACAGGGTTAGATTGCGCATGAGCAGACTGCGCAGTAGTGAACTGCGCAGGGGATTAGATTGCGCATGAGCAGACTGCGCAGGAGTGAACTGCGCAGGGGATTAGATTGCGCATGAGCAGACTGCGCAGGAGTGAACTGTGCAGGGGTAAAGTGCGCAGGAATGGTTGGCGCATGGGGCTGAGCGCAGTTCGCCAAGGGGCAATCAGCGCGGTCGGCGCTGCGCTAAAGAGCGCAGGCCGAGAGGGGATGCGCAGTCCAGCACTGCGCTAAAGAGCGCAGGCTGCAGTCTGCTACTCCAGGCCGAGAAGAACACCAAGAACACCAAGAATTCAAATTTTCATATCTTTGTCAAATCAAAGCCAAATCTAGATTTTCAAAGTTCTAACTTGAGTAAAATTGAATTCTCTTCCACATGGAAGCATCAAAACCCACCAAAATCCAACCAAAATAGATCAAAACCATGTAAATCCAAAAATAGAGAAAACTTAGATCTAGAACAAGGAGACTCCAAATCATAAAATGTCAAGCACTAATGTTGATCATCATGGCCTAATCTAGCTAATGAACAAATAAAATGTGGTTCTCATGTGGTGGCAAGGTGCACTTGCCTATGGGTGGAGTGTTGTGTAGAGGAAGGAAGAAGAAGAAGAAGAAATTAATGGAGGGAAGTAATGAGGAGAGAGAGTGTTAGGTGGGGATAATAAAGAGGGTGGGTTGTGGTGGAATGAGGGTTGAACATAGGCTAAGGTGTTCCATTGCATGTTAAACCAAACCAAACCAGATCAAACCAATTCTCCTCCACAAAATAAACCAAGCCAGGTAAAACCCAATTACGAGAACCAAAATCTGCAAGTCAAGCCAATTACAAGTACATGCCAAAATCCAAGAAAATAAATACAGGTCTGAAATACATGCAAGCTTGACAAAATACGTATTCGGAATATGGGTGTTACAACTCTACCCACCTTAAAAGAATTCCGTCCTCGAAATTTAATTAAGAGGCTAGAGAGACAAGGACAAGCTATATTAATCACATGCAAGCTATAACCAGGCAAGAAATCAGACAATCATACATGCAAGCAAGGGATGGAAAACATAAGGCATAAGGAAGACATTATACCTTACGAGTCAAACAGGTAGGGATATCGTGATCGGATATCATCCTCACGCTCCCACGTTGACTCACCTAGAGAGTGATGACCCCAAGCAACACGGACTAAACTAATTGTCTTGTTCTTGAGTATCTTCTCTCTCCGGTCCAATATAGACACGGGCCTCTCCTCATACGAAAGGTTGGTACCAACAACCAGTTCCGAATGGTCTAGGATGTGGCTCGGGTCTGGGACGTACCGTCGTAATTGGGACACATGGAATACATCATGTACCTCACTTAACGACGACGGAAGAGCAAGACGATAGGATACATCTCCTACTCGCTCCAGGATATCGAACGGCCCTATATACCTAGGACTAAGCTTTCTCCGCACGCCAAAACGAATGACGCCGCGGTTAGGCGAGATCCTAAGGAATACATGGTTGCCAATAACAAACTCTAGGGGTCACCGATGAGCATCGGCCCAATGTCGCTGGTGATCTTGGGCAACTCGAAGACGATCTCTGATCCTTCTGACCACTTCAACTGTCTGGGCAATCATCTCTGGACCAAGCATCTGTCTCTCTCCGACATCATTCCATGCTAGCGGGGATCTGTACTTTCTACCATACAGAGCCTCGAACGGAGCCATCTGGATACTGGCCTGGAAACTATTGTTGTACGAGAATTCCACAAGATGCAGGTGATCTTCCCATGAACCACCGAAGTCGATGGTGCAAGACCTCAACATGTCTTCAAGAGTCTGGATTGTGCGCTCTGACTGACCATCTGTCTGCGGATGATAAGCTGAACTGAACTGGAGACGAGTTCCCAAACTCTCTTGTAAGCTACGCCAAAAGTGTGACGTAAACCTTGAATCTCGGTATGAAGTGATACTGACGGGCACACCGTGAAGCCTGATAATCTGCCTGAGATACATCTCTGCCAACTGAGCCGTAGACTGCCCAACTCTGAATGGGAGAAAATGAGTCACCTTTGTGAGCCGGTCAACTATAACCCAAATAGCATCTCGACCAGCCGGGAATCTAGGCAATCCAGTCACCAAATCCATGGTCACATGCTCCCACTTCCATTCTGGAATCGGCAAGGGCTGAAGAAGTCCAGCGGGCCTCTGATGTTCAGCTTTAACCTGCTGGCAAACCAAACACCGAGAGACAAACCGGGCTATCTCCCTCTTCATGCCATTCCACCAGAAGTGCTGACGGATATCACGGTACATTTTCGTGCCACCGGGATGAATAGAATACTGCGAACTGTGAGCTTCTGCCATGACTTCCTGTCTGATATCTCTACTGGGTACACAAAGACGAGTGCCTGTTTTCCATAAAAAATTCTCTTTATTTGTTGTGTTTTTGGGAAAATTACAACTGTGGAAATCTGATCTAGAAGACGATCACTTTATCCCTTGGACTATGCGAAGAAGAAAAGCTCTCAAAATTTTGATAGTAGATATCAGTGTATCTGTACAATGAATGAGAAAAAGAACTCTATTTATAGAGTCAAAAATAAAACTGAAAAGATAACTGTCTTCACAGCCTGTGCTTAGTTGAAAATCACGCAGGATTTAACATACGTAAGGCTGTGAGCAGTTACTGGACGTGGCCTGTAACTGTTGGACACATGGCGATCATACATGAGTCGTGTGCAAGTTACAGGACACGCGGGCGAGAGATCAGTGGCATGGCTGCCACGTACTCCAATTTGATGAAATCTACGCAGACTTGTTGAAGACGAAATCCACGCAGACTCGGTGTAGAAAGCTTCAAAATCCACGCAAACTTGGGGCAAGAAGCTTCAGGATCCACGCAGACTCGAGGCAAAAAGCTTCAAAATCCACGCAGACTTGAGGAAGAAAACTTCCGAATCCACGCAAACTTGAGGTGAAGAACTCAAAGATACACGCAGACTTGAGATAGGACTGCCAGCTGTCTTGATTTGGCGTGTCTTGACTGACACAAAATCTCTGACAGTGATTGCTTTGTAAGTCGCATTAAATGACAAGAAACCCTTTTTGGTACGCCAACTCGATGAAGGCTGAGTCTTGCTGAAGAAGATTTCAAAAATCATGCAATAGACGGTTGCAATCTCTCGAATTCTGTGCATACGTGGCATACGAAGAGACATTCTTCGACTGCCGTGCTGTTAGTCATAATTACTCTCTGACAAATGATGAGCTGTCTCCCAGCGTGATTTGTAAAATTTGTCTGGTTCAACTGAGCGTGACTTTTGACTCTGTCCTGATCAACTCAGCGTGACTGCTAGACTTGTTCTGATCAACTCAGCGTGACTGTCATTTTTAAAGGTCTACAAAACCTCCTTCAAAGTTTTCGAAAAATGATAAATTATTTCGAAATACTTTGAAATAGAGATGATAAAATGGAATCAGTCACGCTGAGATGACTTCAATGAGAGATTTACTCCGAGATGATTGGACTGTTGGGATTCTGTGCTGTTAGGATCCCGTGCAAATCTCCAAATATCGAGGCAATAATGACTTTGCCGTCATTTAGAATTCTTTATGAGCCTATAAATAAGCCATAGATTGCTTCTTTCTTTCTTTACTTGCGTTTGAAAGAGAGAACCCACAGAAGAGAACTTCATCTTCCCCGACGAACTCCTTCTTCCCCGACTTCTTTTTCTCCTTTCTCAGTCGAAATGGCTCCCAAGAAAGCTGATGCTCAGGCTAAGGGGAAAGCCCCCGCAACTTCTTCGCGTGCCACTACTGACAAACTTCCTCGACATGAAGTCCCACAAGCTCCTATACATCGTAAGTGATGGGAGAACATGAACTGTTGAAGACGATGAAGATGACCTCCACATAGAATTTTTTTAGGATCTTTATAACAAATAATGAAGTTTCAGAAATATATCCCCCCTTTTTAGGGCAAAGGATATTAACAAAGTATGCCCCCTCTTTAGGGTTAGCCATACTTCACATCTTCGTGTTTACGAAGCTCTGTGTTTCACGCAAAAAGGAACATGGCTCTTATGACTCTGCGTGACTTTTCATTTTGGCAGAAAATGTCGATATTGAAAAAGTCACGCAGCTTCCATGATGACTCTGCGTGATTTTTTATATATTGGCAGAGATGTCAATGTTGAATTATTCACGCAGACTTCTGAGAGTCATCCTCTGGATAGATTAGTCTTGACCTGTCAGTGTGTTCTTGTCATTTTCACTTAAATGTGATTCTGGCAAATGATGCATGACTTTCATCCTAATCTGTCTGAGCTTTGCGTGAATTAATCGTCTGCGTGAATAAATCACTGAGCATGTCACTGTAGTATATCTATGTGAAGTCTGCGTGACTTTTGAATTTTCCTTCAAAATACTGTAAGACACACATAGACATAGATATATCTGACTTTGTCTTCTGTCATTTCCTGTAGTGAACATCCGAAGCGAAGAAGCAGATTTTGAAGGGTGCTTGAGTATCTCATTTAAGCTTGATCTATCTCACATAACATTCCCTCAATTTGATCTTCCTGAAGCAAGACTTTCACTGTTGACCAATCAAGACCACACAACCTTACTCTGTTTGATGAATGGACAACCTTTCCAGAGTCTGGATCTGGTATCCCACAAGAAACCAGCATTCTTGTTCGGAGATGCTATAGCACAAAAATCTTAGCCAAAGGGCATTAGGGAGAAGGTGTGCTTCTACTTTGAGGGGGATGTGAAACAACCCATGTATTGGCCAAAGGTTTCTCGGGGCTTGTCAATCATAAGACTTATGCATGCCAGCTATCCGAGAAAGATGTCTTGGTATTTGACAGAATATCAGCAGGCGAAAGCAAGCCGTATTATTTACAGGAAAGAGGGATTTTTCAGTGCCCCGGAGGATCATGTATCAGTGTTTCGGGGTCTGAAGCCTGGATGCATACCACCCGAAGACTCAGCCATATTGATGCCATTTAGGATGCCCATTTTCATAAACGAATTCATGTCCAACAAGAATGCATTCTATCCGACCGATTCGACGCCAAGGATGAATGGTCTAATGAATCAGGAGAATGTGAGATGGAGGACTTTAGTCCACTGGGCTTTGGAGAATTTTGAAACTGAGCTGAAGAAGATAAATCTCTATGATGCCGTCGTCAATTCATCCTATGGCTTCAAGCCTAACCCTTTTCTGTTCCTGGCTTTGGTTGAGAGGTACAACCATAGGACGGGGACCTTTATGACCCCAAAAGGGGAGATGGGCTTCGCCCTTCACGAGATGGAATACATCTCACACCTGCCTTCAGGCTCAATGCCGTATGAGGAGTATGTTCCCACGACAGAAGAGCTGAACTTTCTGTCAGAACAGAACCCAGAAATGGTACATCTGTTTGAAGAGATGATGTGCCATTTTGGCACATGTACTCTATATTATAAGGGTTCCAAAGATGAAGCCGTCAACCACATACAGAAGTGGATGTCATACCTTTTCATGAATCGTGAAAAGGATGAGAAGAAAATAAATGAGAAGAGGTGGTACCAGATTAACAACTTCAAGCCTCTTTCTGAAAGTGAAATCACTTATCTGCTGGAGAAATATGATTGCAAAGATTTCACTATCACTGAAGACTGGTACGAGTTCAAAGCTGGAACCACTTTCAGCTCTTATGTGAGGCAGAGTAGCAAGAGTCTGTCGAAGAACGGTCATCTGGCCGGATTCCTATCCTTGTGGTTAAGAAGATTCATCGTTCCTGGCTCCAGCTCCTTAGACAGGATACATAGAGGTGTTATCTTTGCGGCGGTGCGCCTTGTGTATGGTTATAAGTTGGATTTATTATCGGCGATGACCTGCAGACTGAATGCAGGTCTTCGGAATTTTGTAACTACCATGCTGTCTTCTCAGAGGCTGATGACTGAAGAATTCCCAAGGATAGAGATGCCTTTCACATTTTTATATGGTTGGCTTCTCCTTCATCATGATGGTCTGATACCTCAAGGGGCAGGAGGGAGTAGCAGTCTTTTTCTGGAGAGGTATTCTGCAGAGACGTTCTGGAAGGTTCACACCCTCCCAGAATGCAGAAATGTATTGAATAGGGCATCACATTGGTCGATCCAATGTGTTCCTCCACTATCGGGCTATGAGAGTATGCCCTTAAATATGATGGACGGAGATATGGGAAACAGACTAGATAATGTAGCCTTCAAATGGTTACAGAGGATCCGGCCTTCTCATCTAGTATATCGTCACGAAGAAATGGCATATCTGGAGCCATATTTACCGAGCCGATTTGCCAGACAGTTCGGGTATGACCAACTCCACGTTGGGAACGCCAATACTTGTCTATCTGCTCGTGGAGGACTCATCGACGGAGCTCGAGCTTGGAGATATTTTGCGGCTAGAGATACAAAGGTTGTATTCTCTATGCCTAATCCTTTGTCTAGCTCGGGGCCAAAGATGCTTTACACGTATGCTCGTTTTTTCGTGTCATCGAGCACCTTCAGACCGAGTTTCAATCTAAAGACCTTTGTTGCAGAGGATGATCCAGCTCCATCGAAGAGGTCAAAGAAGAAAATTGTTATTCAGCACTTTCCTTCAGAACCCGAGGATGAGACAACAGAAGTTGATCCTCCCTATGAATTATTCCAGGAAGGAAATTTCCCTGATGAGGTCCTTCCTCCTATATTTATATCTCTTTCTAAGAGGAAGAGAAGTGACAAATCCGAGACCGTCTCCAAGAGGAGTACTAGGTCTCAAACATCCAAGAACAAGAAAGGGGTCTCGGTGACTGCTACTTCATCTTTGGGCGGTATTTCAGTTGATGAAGACGATGCCGCTGATAGGGATGAAGAGACCGATGAAGACGATGCTCCTTTAATAAGGAGGTCAAGAGGCAAATATGTTAAGAATCTGTCAGCAAAATTAAGGGCAATAAACTCCTAGAGACAATCATGAGTGGAGGAGCTTTGTCGAAAATCAATGAAGCAGCTTCTACTGAGAAGACCGAATCTGATGATATTCACCTTGCAACAGCTTCAACTGAACAGACTGAAGTAGAGTCTGTTCAAGCTCAGGAAACAACTGCTCCCACCATAAGTGGAGTAGCTATTGAACCCTCGGAGACGAGGATAATCCCATTTGAGCATGGGACAGAAGGCGTCATTCAAGCACTGGATGACCAGATTGATTACTCTGAAGAAGCAACAGCTCCGGAAGAAGCTATCAAACAGCCAGAAGTTCCTAAAATTCAAGCTGAAGAAAACATTTCTTTGGCCAGAGGCGATGAAGACGTGCCGGCGTCTGAGCTATCAGCTGCTGATGATCTGTTAAAGAATGTTTGTCAAGATATCATTCTTCGACCCGATATTCCAGAGACAACTGAACCGACAGCCAATACTGAGCTTGCTATCGTCATTGTTCCAGAGACTCATGAAGATGTAAATATCATTGATTCTGAATCAGAAGCTCATCCTGAAGACGAAGAAGAAGAAGAAGCTGAAGGAGGAGAAGACTGGCATGCTGACACTTCAACTCCTTATGATGCGGATAAAATGAAGTAGAACAGAATAGATTTTAGCCCTGAACCTGTTCAATCACCGAACAATGCTGTAGCACCCAGTAATTCTGGAGCTGGAAGCAGCCATATAAAGCAAGTATCAGATACAGTCATGGACCGGCTGCGAGAAAAAGCAAAACTCCCTCCACATACTGAATATGAACCTCAGCCAGGTAGAATTTTATTTCAGATTCTGTTTCTGCTGTTTCTCTACCTTTAAATGCTGATCATATTTTTCTTTAATTGTAGGAACAGCTGCAGCAATGAGCTCGACTCATGCTCCGCTTATCCAAGTTGATGCTGATGAAGGAAGTTCACACTTGCCAACTTCTTCTGTCGCACATACTTCTGTTCCGATGATAGAGAATATTCAAGCTTCTTCTTCCATGATGATAGCAACTCCTGGATTTGAAACTGGGCTAGCAAGAACCCTGGGAATGTATCCGGAGATCATTTATTCATATCTAGATACATATTCCAGACGATTCTTGAAGGATGAAGCTATGCCCTTTTCTGATCTCAGAACTATGGTCAAATTCCTACTGATGGCGCTGCGACATGATGGTTGTGCATCTCAGTGCATCTTCTTCGAACATCTCCTGGATGAGTTAGAGGTAACTATCCAAAAATACTGGGAGACCAAGAAGGAGGACATTCAATCTTTGACTGTAGCTGAGATTGAGCAACTAGAGAATAAAGTACGGTCTCAACAGGCAGCTCTTGAAGCATTTCTTGCCTCTTCTACTGAAAAATTAGTAGAAAAGGGCGAAGAAATATTAGCTGCTCGTCAAAGAGTAGAGCTTTTAGAAAAAGACAACACATCCAAGACTGAAGAATTGAAGAAGTTGAAAGAGGAATTAGCTCGTCTTCAAGAGCGCATTGCTGTTATGGAAACAAAACAAGCTGAGGTTGCTACGGCTTATATCTTTGAAGCCGAACGTTGTGAGATTCTTCAGAAGGAACGAGAACAGATGCAGGCAGAACAGATTGAAGAAGCCAATCGTCGCCAGTCTGCCATCATTGCTTTTGATGAGCAGAATGTTACAATTGTAGCAGCAGAAAGAGTTAGAAAAACTCATGAAGAGAAACTGAATGTTGTTCTAGATCGTATTAGGGAGCTGATAACTCCAAGCAAGTGAATTCCTTTTTTTTTATTTTCGCTTTCACTTGTATTCCATGTTTTGATTATGAAATGACAACAAATGAAAGTTCTTGATCTGACTTTTGGTTTTGCTGTTTTGATAGATTCATAGAAAAAATGTTCAGAGGTAAATAATACATGACATATTTCAGTAGAATAGAATATACAGACGAACTTTGTAATTCTATCAAATGATATTAAACCAGAAATGATCTTAGTTTAATACTGATTGGAAAAAATAGAATTCAGACATAAAAATATCTTTGAACTCAATTTTTCATGATCTTTAGACTCGGAAATCAAAAGACTAGATGAATGAACGGGTTAACCGTCAGATTATAATGAACGGACGAACCGTCGGATAGATGAACGGACGAACCGTCAGGTATTAATGAACGGACGAACCGTCAGATAAACGGATGAACCGTCAAGTATGAATCATTTTTCAAAATAGTCAATAGAAACCATATTGGAAGACAGAATATTGCAGTAGAAATCACCGATACTCGTATCGGAATCCCAAGAAGTAGTACTAGAAGAATCAAATCTCTTATCTTCGTCAGACTCAGGATCTTCATGGATAATATTGATAAAAGGAGTAGGAGCAATATAGCCCAATCCGCATTTCGTCCTTCCATATTTCAGAGGAGGAATACGAACAGGCATTTTTCTTCCTTTTCTACTATTGAGGCCAGTCCTGAAGTCATAGCCCATATTTTTGATGATGTCTTTAGATTGCTGACTATAGCGACGTAGTTGTAATCTTCCAGTATCATCATTTTTGTCATCATCTTCTAAATCAGAAGGACTTTGGGGTCCTTTGTAGAAGAATATTGGAATATCTCCTGGCTTTCTGCTGGGAACTAGAAAGTATGAAGATTGTACAGGTTCTAGGGATACATCTGTATGAACAGTCTGTACAACTCCAATGGTTATTGTGTTCAAGTCATCTAACAAATGTAAATAACTATGAACATAATTACACACATCAGCGTACTGCAGAGATGGAGACTTTTCATTGAATGTAAAAGCAGCAATATTTACATTGGGAGAAGGCTGAGCCTTAGAGATTTTAGCCAAATCAATGACTAAAGGGGGAGAAGAAGAAGAAGAAGAAGCATTATTTCGATTAAGATCGATAACAAATGGCTCAGAAGAGGTGAGCTCCCTTGAAATTTGAGATGGAAGAGTAGTCCGTCCTCCAACAGGAATGATCAAAGTATCTTGAGTAGATGACTGAGATAGTGGAGAGATCCGTCCACTCACTGGAATGATTAAAGAACCTTCTCCAGAGAGTTTGGGAGATTGTTGCTGAGTAGTTCGACCTTTAACAGGGATTATTAAGGTCTCACTTTGTGAATCCTCTTTCTCCATGGCTTGTATGATCCTTGTATACTCTTCTTTGTACATCCGGGAATCATTGAAATAAGCTTCAACCCCATGGAAGGGATTTATATCAGCAACTTCTTTTTGTACTCTTCCATTGCTGTCAATGTATTTAAAGCACTGATGAAGAGTAGAGGGCACCACATTATTTTCATGAAGAAAAGGCCTCCCCAGAAGAAGATTATAGGATCCCACGATCTCAATCACATAGAAAGTGACTTTAGATCTGAAATCACCTATCTGAAGCTTCAGATGAATCTTTCCCAAAGGCTCACTTCGGCTTTGATTGAATCCCAAGATAGTAGTAACCGTCTTGGAAAGCTTGTGAAGAGGGATTTTTAATTCATCCAACAGACTCTTTGGCATTATGCTTATAGCAGACCCTGGGTCAATGAGGATACGATCTATCTTCATCGTATCAATATAACCAGTGTAATAGAGAGGCCGATCATGTCGATTATCCTCCAGTAGCATGTCGTCTTGTGTAAAGATGATATTTGGGATAATCTCCAATACACTGTTGCAATGTAAGCAAGTGGCAGGTTCCACATCTGGCTTCTTCAATTGTGCAAGACAAGAGTCAGCTTGAAGAAGTGCCTCACTTAACGTCTCCCGAGTCTCTTTGGAAAGACGTAAAAGTTCGAAGAGGGACATTCTAGCTGGAGTATTAGCAAGTTGAGCTAGAATATCGAAATTATAAGGCTTCTGAAGTCCAAGAGTAGAGGACTTCTTGATTGGTTTATCAAACCGAGCCTGTTGCTTGCCTTTCTCAAGAGCTGTAGGCTTGGGAGGAACAGGCTCAACTGGTGTAGGAAGAGGAATAGGTGCAGTAGATGATTCTTCTTCAGGAGGAACATTAGGAGCATCTTTATCAGCTGGAGGGATATAAGGAGTATCCTCAAGATTCTTAGAATAATCCTTTAGATAAGGTTTTTCCGTTCGAGTAGCACTAACAAGTGCTTCTTCATTATCTTTTGGCTCTGTGTCAGAGGTAGATCCAAGAGAAGTCATATGTCATGACTTAATCTTCCCAGCCTTCTTAGTCTTTCGAGAAGTAGTCTTTTGAGGAGAAGGAGATTCAAAATCTACCACTAGATCAGGATGAATCCACATGATTTCTCCAGTCCCCAAAGTGATTGGCATTAATCCTTCAGATTGTGGAGGAGGAATATTCACTATCTCAAGAGTTGCCTTGGGAATAGAAACGATCCCACTTTCAAGGAGTTGAGGAGGAAAATCTCCAAATTGCATAGAGACGATGTTGGAGATGACGGCCTTCTCTTTTGGAGTAAAAGAGATAGCTCCAGACTTAATCATCTCTTGGATCTTACCTTTCAGTACATAACATGTACGAATTGTGTGACCCAGCATTCTGTGGTATGGACAGTATTTGGGATGATCTGTCTTACCAGCTTCATCAGGTTTCTTGATTTCAGGTAATTGTATTTTATTACCTTTCAGCAGACATTCAAAGATACCAAGGACATCTTCGTCGTCAAAAGAATATTCTTCTTTGGGGCGAGGTGTTCTTGATTGTTGAGTTGTAGAGGCAGGAGTTTGAACAGTTGATGCATCTTTGCTCTGAAGATTAACTTCAAGAGTTTCTTTTCCCTTGCGAGCATTATTTTTATTGTTAGCACCTTGACCTGTTTCTTTAGGAGTCATCTGCACTCCTAAACCTTTGAAGGTTTCAGCACTAATTTCTGCAGCTTTGGCACTAACTATAAAAGAAGGCCAGTCTTGAAATTGGGTGGATCCTGTCCACATGCTGATGATTGGCAACAAGTTTGATTTTCATGTGTCAATGGTGACAGCATCAGGAGTTCCAAGAGGCATCTTCAGAGCTTCTCTTCGAAACCGTTCAATGTAATCCTCTGTAGTTTCATTATTTTTCTGCTTGATTCTAATAAGAGCAGACATAGTCATGTCATTGAGCCCTTCATAGAACCGTTCAAGAAACATCTGTTTGAAACCGGCAAATGAAGTAATGCACCCATCTGGGAGACTTCTATACCATTCATAAGCAGTTCCCTTGAGACATCCAATAAATACTCGAGTAAGGAGGGCATCACTTGGTTGCAACTGGTCAGTCATCACTTCAAAGTGATTAATAAACTGACTTGGAGAAGTGGTTCCATCATAGAATGAGATAGTAGGAGGCTTGTATTTAGGAGGATAAGATACTTGCTTCCATTCTATCGGGTAAGGTTGCTTGATGCCTAACCTTTGTAAACCATCTTTCTGTTTGAATGCCTCGAATTGAGTTTTGAGATTCCTCAATTCTTTATTAACAACTCCGGAGGATTGTGGAGTTGTAGCTTGTAGAGAATAGTTGGGAGGGGGAACAACATTATAAGCACTACCTCCAGCTCCAGAGAGACTAGGAACTGGTTGAACTTGCCCAGGAGTATTGGACTGGACTGCTGGAGGAACATGTACTGGACTTACACCAGTGTCAATTGGTGTAGCTTCTGGTACAATCTGTTGATTTTGCAGTTGGGCTGCCATGAGTTCGTACATCGACTTCATATTATCAGCCATAGACCTCATTTGCTGTTCCAAAGAAGCAATTCTTTGTTCTTGAGGAGTCATGGAAGAAGAAGGTTCGTCAGTATTCCCATCAACCATATATGTTGTGACTGTACGAGGGATTATTGATGAACTTGTGGATATTGTATGCTCTGAATCACTGCTTCGTGCATCAAAGTCAGTTAGAGGAGAACTACCCCCACACTACCAAATTACAGTATTTTAGCGATTGCCATTTAGCGACGGAAATTTTCCGTCGCTATTACCGTCGGATCACCGACGGATTTGTGACGGAATACCGACGGAAAGCAGTGGACAATTTTTTTTTTTATGTCCATATCCGTCGCTACGCCGTCGATAGATCGTCGGCCAAGTAGCTACGGTTTTATATCCGTCGCTAGAACGTCGTATATTTTGGCAGCAAAAGCCTAAAATATTGGCGTGAGATTTACTGACGACTTAGCGACGGAATAATCCGTCGCTACTCCGTCGCTAATTTCTGTACCCTAACTTAAATTGAACCGACGGGGGGGAAATTTTCATTCCCCCCCAAAACACTCTCTCTCTTCCCTCTCCCTCTCTCCGACGATCTCCCTCTCTCCGACCGGCGATCTCCCTCTCTCTCTCTAAGGTATGCTCTCTCTCCCCCCCTCTCTCTCTCTATCTCCCTCTCTCTCTCTCTCTCTTTTACGATTTGGGGGGTTGGGGGGCTGTCGTAGTGGTCGGAGAGGGTGTTGGGCAGGGGGGTTTCGGGTACGGGGTGGGTTGGTCGGGGCAAGGGTGGAGTGGGGTGGTCGGGGGCAGGGGGATCGGGGAGGGGGTCGGGCAGGGGTGGGGGGGTGGTCTGGGCAGGGGGGTTCGGGTAGGGGGTGGGGTGGTCGGGGCAAGGGTGGGGTGGAAGAGGGGGCAGGGGGGGTCGGGGAGGGGGTCGGGCAGGGGTGGGGGGGTGGTCTGGGCAGGGGGGTGGGAGAGGGGGTCGGGCAGGGGTTGGGGGAGGGTCGGACAGGGGTTGGGGGGGTCGGGGCAGGGGGGGCAGGGGGGTGGGAGAGGGGGTCGGGCAGGGGTTGGGGGGGTCGGGGCAGGGGGGGCCAGGGGGGTGGGAGAGGGGGTCGGGCAGGGGTTGGGGGGGAGTCGGGCAGGGGTTGGGGGGGTCGGGGCAGGGGGGGCAGGGGGGTGGGAGAGGGGGTCGGGCAGGGGTTGGGGGGGGGTCGGGCAGGGGTTGGGGGGGGTCGGGACAGGGGGGCGTAGGAGGGACTCTGGAGTCCTCGCGCAGGAGTCCTCCTCCTCCTCTCCCACAGACACACACACACACACACGGACACACACACACACACACGGACACACACACACACGGACACACACACACAGACACACACACACACGGACACACGGACACACAGACACACACACAGACACACACACACACACGGACACACACGGATACACACACACACAGACATATATATATATATATATATATATATATATATATATATATATATATATATATATATATATATATATATAGGCATAATTTTAAGTAATTTATTAATAATATATATATATACACAGACACACGTCGTGAAGTCTAGTATATATATTTGATTAGCCAAGGTAGAAGTTTAGCCTAATAAAGGTTAGTTTTGACAGAGTTGACTTGGACTCCTAATTTGACCTAGAACTAGCCTAGTTGACCTATTTGTATTTCGATTGATATCATATGAATAGTTTGCCTAAGATTTGATTGGGTTGGTTTTAATGTGTGGGTAAATTAGTTTACCTTATTTTAGAGTATGACTACGTAGCTAGTGTGTAGAGTAGTATATGGTTACTAGATCCTAGTGTAGAGTAGTATGTAGAGGAGTATGGCTACTAGTGATATATAGATATGTAGGTCCATGTGTATCTGTATCGGACTATCGCTATCGGTATCGAACTATCGCTATCGGTATCGGACTATCGCTATCGGTATCGAACTATCGGTATCGATCGAACTATCGGTATCGGACTATCGCTATCGGTATCGGACTATCGCTATCAGTATCGACCGTATATACTTAGTATCGGGCGTAGCGGATTAGTATCGATCAGTATATAGGTTTGGGTTAAGATCAAGGTTCAAAGTATTGGTATCGGAATAGTAGGCCGAATAGGAGGCCGAGATAGTCGAATGAGAAGAAGGGAAGAAGGGAGGAGCAGATGGGTCCAGAGCCATAGTGGAGGAGGAGAAGTAACATGAGAGCAGTTTCCGCCGTAACATCTCCTGGCTCTGCTGGCAACTGAAGTCCAGATGCTACAAAGGACGATCCTTCGCTAAAATCGACTACAATACCCATCAGTTCAAGTTCATTCCTATATGAGTAGATTCCAATGCCATAGAAGCTATCAGTTTGTTGACCTTCCTCTATGGCATTGGAATATACTCATATAGGAATGAACTTGAACTGATGGGTGTTGTAGTCGATTTCAGCGAAGGATCGTCCTTTGTAGCATCTGGACTTCAGTTGCCAGCAGAGCCAGGAGATGTTACGGCGGAAACTGCTCTCATGTTACTTCTCCTCCTCCACCATGGCTCTGGACCCATCTGCTCCTCCTTTCTTCCCTTCTTCTCATTCGACTATCTCGGCCTCCTATTCGGCCTACTATTCCGATATGTGTTTGATACGGTCTACCTAACCTATATACTGATACTAATCTGATACTCTCTGATATTAAGTACATCCGGTTTACTAGCTAGCGGATCCACCAGTTACATGATTATATACTAATTATGTTAGATTGTGATACTAAGTAGCCTCGTCGTAGGCCTAGCGTGTTATCCACAAGTTTAGTTTTTCTTACGATATGAGTATCGGTATCGGGCTATTAATTCTTATGTTTAGTTTGTCTTACGATACAGATATTCACATCAAATCGAGCATGAATCGTTACTTTGTTGATCGTACATGGATGTACAAACGACAACACGAGAGCAGAATTGGTATGAGTGACGATTTTCAGGCAGGTATGGAAGTATTTCTTAAGTATGCCATGAGCAAAACTCAGTACATGGACGATAACAAAATCAAGTGTCCATGTGTTAATTGTCACAATAGACGTTTCGAAGAAGTGATGACTGTGAGAGATCATTTGACCCGTAAGGGTTTCGTACGTGATTACGGCCTGTGGTCATCGTAAGGTGAATTATATTCAGAAAGACAGGCTGCAGAAGCTGGTACTTATGCTTTTGATGATAATGCTGCAACGGATGTCCTCGAAGACGACGGATGCTCTGTGGATTATGGAGACATGCAGAACCTTGCACGAGATATGGTGTATGCTGCGACAGGGCCTAATTTTGATCCGGAGGATCCTAATCCCGAGGCAAAGGAGTTCTATGATATGTTTAAGGACGCAGATACTCCTCTATATCCTGGTTGTGAGACTCATTCCGTACTGTCAGTGACGATGCGGTTGTTGAACATAAAGTCTGATTTTAACTTGCCACAAGCTTGCTATGATCGGATCACACAATTAACTAATGAGGTGTTACCGAAGGAATCAAAAGAGCTCCCAAGAAACTTCTACAAGTCAAAGATGATGGTCCGACAACTGGGACTGGGATACGAGAAGATAGATTGCTGTCGCAACGGATGCATGTTGTATTACAAAGAGAATTGCGTATTAGAAAGTTGTTGGTTCTGTAATGCGGATCGTTACAAGACAGTACAGGGAAAAGGAAAGTCAACTAGAAAACGACGTCCTTACAAGTATATGCATTACTTGTCGATCACGAAGCGCTTACAGAGGATGTATATGTCTCTGAATACAGCAGAACACATGATGTGGCACAGTGAAGATCGCATAAAGGACGAAGGAGAATTGTCACATCCTTCGGATGGGGAGGCGTGGAAATATTTTGATTTGTGTCATCCAGATTTTGCTGCAGAGCCTAGAAATGTACGTCTGGCGCTATGTTCTGATGGCTTCGCCCCTTTCGGACAGTCGGGATCTCAATACTCATGCTGGCCGGTCATTCTTACCCCTTACAATCTGCCACCATGGATGTGTATGAAGACTCCTTATATGTTCTTGACAGCTATTATACCCGGTCCCAAAAATCCGACAAAGAACATCGATATATATTTACAGCCGTTGGTGGATGAGCTGAAACAGTTGTAGGAGATCGACGTCACGACCTATGATATTTCCAGAAAACAAAACTTTTAGATGAGAGCTTCACTCATGTGGACAATCAATGATTTTCCAGCATACGGTATGCTGTCGGGATGGAGTACGCACGGCAACATGTCTTGTCCGATATGTATGGAAAATAGTAAGGCGTTCCGCCTTAGACATGGAGGAAAAACTTCTTTCTTTGACTGTCACCGTCAATTTCTGCCAACGAGACATCCTTGGCGAAAGAACAAGGACGCATTCAGATATGGAAAACAAGAATTTTCTGAACCTCCTGCCAGATTGTCGGGATACGATATTTGGGAAGATGTAAAGGAATTGCCCACCGCAATGGAAGATCCATCGAACAATCGTATCGAGGGGTTCGGACAAAGCCATAACTGGACCAAACGGAGTATCTTCTGGGACTTGCCTTATTGGAAAGATAATCTTATTAGGCATAATCTTGATGTCATGCATATCGAAAAGAATGTGTTCGATAATGTCTTCAATACCGTTATGGATATTAAAGGAAAGACGAAGGACAATCCAAAAGCAAGACAAGACATGGCCGAGATATGCAAACGTCATAATCTAAACTTGATACAAAGGGGAGCTGGTGGACAAGTAACTAAGCCGATAGCGCCATACGCATTGAGCAAGGAAGATAGATTAATAATCTGCAAGTGGATATCTACTTTAAGATTTCTCGACGGCTATGTGTCGAATTTGTCTAGATGCGTTGATCTCAATGAACGCAAGCTAATAGGAATGAAGAGTCACGACTGCCACGTGTTTATGGAAAGATTACTGCCCATTGCGTTGAGAGAGTTGTTGCCTTCTGCTGTATGGGTTCCGTTGGCCGAGCTGTCTACATTCTTCAGGGATATCTGTTCAACTAAGCTCACGGTGCAATATATGATACAACTTGAGGAGAAGATTGTCTTAACAATTTGCAAGTTAGAGAAAATATTTCCACCGGGTTTCTTTGACAGTATGGAGCATCTACCGATTCATCTAGCATACGAAGCCCGTGTCGGTGCATCTGTTCATTATCGATGGATGTACCCCTTTGAAAGGTAAATAAAAATCGATATAATTTAAGTGGATTTTACAATTCATTGTTAATTCTCAAGATAATTTGTCTCTCTAGGTATCTACATCATCTAAAGAAGAAAGTTGGCAACAAGGCTCATATAGAGGCTTCGATATGCGAAGCATATCTTATCGAGGAGGTGTCAAACTTTTGCTCCATTTATTTCGATACTCATGTTGAGACAAATCGAAATAGACCTCAAAGGAATGACGAAGACGTTGAGAAAGGAGGTATATTCAATTTAAGGGGCAAGCCTATTGGGGCTAGTAAGAAACGGTGGTTGAGTGACGATGAGTATGATGCCGCTCACCGATATGTCTTGTTAAATTGTGACATACAAGAAGTAAAAGATTTGGAGAAGTAAGTGACTATACCTCGTTATAATCTCTAATTTGGTGAGGTAAGTGACTACACTAATTTTTATTCTCTCTAACAGTGTATTTAGAGATGAAGTCAAAATAAGGACACCCGATATTACCGATGAGGGACTTCAAAGAGAGGTTGATTTTACCTTTCTGTCATGGTTTCGAGATTACGTAAGTAACTGAGATAATATGTTATGCGGCTACCATTTAAATATATATATGCAACTAAAACATTTAAAGTTTACAGGTTTTATTAGCTGAACCAAGTACACTCACAATTGAGAGCATTCGTTATTTGTCATTGGGACCGAAGAAGCATGCAAAGACTTGGCCCGGCTATGTCGTTAATGGCTTCAAGTTTAAGACAACTCAACATCCTATAAATGCCGAATTTCTCAATGACGGCTTCAGTACGAAGGATTCTGGTGTTTGCATAAGAGGCACAATCTATGACGACGAGCCGGACTTTGACTATTATGGAGTGCTTCGGGATATTATAGAATTACAATATAGTGCCCCATTTGATATGCATATTGTTATGTTCAAATGTGAGTGGTTCGATACGACACCAAATATCGGTTGGAGAATCGATAAACAATTTGGATTCGTCGATATAAATCATCGCTGGAGGTATAGAGGGTCCGACACGTTTGCAATAGCAAGTCAGGCTGTTCAAGTCTACTATACAAGCTACCCAAGGCGTCGTAGAGATCGCTTTGACTGGTGGGCAGTATGCAAGATTAAATCTAGAAATACATTCAACGTTGGAGACCCAGCATACCAAGAGGACCAGATCGAAAAGCCCCAATACTTGGGACAACAGTCTTGTGACATGGATATTAAATTAGAGGTTGATATACCTCTTGCTGATGAAAATAGAGGGGAGGAAGAGGTTGATATACAAGACTTAGATGTCAACCAGGGGAGAAAGAGGCGTCTTGTCCCAAGTATTGAGACTGAAGAAGAAGAAGAAGAAGAAGAACTTTATGAGGATGAGGATGAGGATACAGATGAATTCGACGATGAGGATGAGGATGATAATGATGATGAGGCCGAGGCCGAGGAAGAGGACGATGACGATGATTAAATATCGCTATATTTCAGTTGTATCTTGAAGCACCCAATATCTAGTCTCGAATCCTAAATTACCCTATTACATTTGGATTTACAATTACAAGTCTAGTGGAACACAAGATGCCCTTTCATCAAAAGTTACAAGAATTGTACTTTGTTGTATTGGTGCGTGATTTTATCAGATTTTGTGTATCTAGCTTTTATTCGTACTTCACTTCTGATTGTAATATTTATTTCAGTTTAGGATATTTGCGTATTATTGTATGAGTTTCTTTTTGCAGATGGCACTCCTAGGCCTACTCGTCTGGGCGGCACTCATCGCCCTGCTGCTGGTATGGATATGTTTAGTTTTATATTCATTTATAAATCTATATTGTCGGTATTTTGTTTATGTGTTCTATTTACAGGGCATAGTTGCGAGCACCCGTACTGGTGGTGCTGGCCGTGGTCGTGGCGGTGGCGGCGGTGGTGGTGGTGGTCGTGGGCGTGGGCGTGGGCGTGGTGGTAGCGGTCGTGGTCGCCAGCCGCATTCCCCGGATGTGACCTCCGATCCCGACTTGGAGAGCCCGGACACAGGCTCTTCCCGCCGTCATTCTTTCTCGGTGCCACCGACATCGTCGTCGAGGCCTGTGACTCCATCCGCTAGCGGATCCGTTCCGCCACCGGATGTACCAGCGGATGCAGCAGCAGATGCAGCAGAGGGCCCATCAGTTACTGCAGGGTGGGCCTCGGAGTACCCCGGGATTCAGTTTTATCCTGTTATCGGGGAGTACATACGCGGACCCGCGGATCCCCCGACGCCACCAGAGAGGCTGGTGGGCGAGTTCCGACGAGAGCTATGGCCCGCTGGTGAATCGTAAGTAAATTTAAGTTAATTTATTAAATTTGTTTCATTTATTCAAGTTAATAATCCAGTCGTTGCTTCTTTATAGGTTTTTCCCGTAGGATGCTGCCCGGATTCTAGGGCGCATTATCCGGGATAACTACCATGGCCCCTACCTCAATTTTTCTGAGGTGCCTCAGGACATGAAGTACGTCTGGCTCGACGAGATGAGGGTATAAATCCGTCGGTGAATTATTAATTATTCTTTAAATCATTAAATTTTTTATTACGTGATATTTGAATTTGTATGTCAGAGGACGTTCTGGTGGCCCCCCCATCGCGAGGAGGCGATCCGCAGGACCTACAAAGCCGCCGCCGGGAAGAAGATACGGGATGCGGTGTACGACCTTCATACGGCGTATACAAGGAAGGACTGGATCCGGGCGGAGTACTATGAGCAGATGTTGGAGAAGATGGATACTCCGCAGTTCAAGCTGAAATCGGAGAAAGCTAAGGCTAATCGACAGGCCGCGGGTCTGCATACGGGGGGATCAAGGCCCCACGCATCGACGCGTGCAGATTTGGTGAGATAGCGTAAATTTAAATTCATTCTATTATTTAATTTCGTACTGTTAATATACGAAGTTAATTAAATTTTACGTATGCAGGCCCAACGGGCGGTGAAGCAGGGGAAAGAGGCAGAGACGGTCACCGCTCACGATGTATTCGTGCATACGCACAAGAGGCGGAAGGACGGGAGCTTCGTCGACGCGAGGGCCGAGGAGACTGATGTAAGTACTTACGTTTATGAGATTTATGTTAGAAATATAATTATTGTTAAGTTAATTAGATAAACTTAGGATTCAGACTATTACTTAGGGAAACATAGGATTTAGATTATAACTTAGGAAAACTTATAGTATAAACACATTCATTGGATAGGCTGCGTATCGTGAGGTGCTTAGTCGGCTTGAGATCGAGCCCCCTTCCGAGAATGTCGGCGAAACGACGCCCACCCAGACGTACTCTTCTATGGCCGCTCGCTACGACGACGTGTTCGTAGAATCCGTCGGCGGCATTAGGAAAGGGCGCGTCTACGGCTTAGGTTCCGTGGCGCCCTCGTTGCAGCCGTCCCCGAGATATCTACCGCCTCTGCCTCCCCAGCGCCCCCGGTTGACGATGTGAGGGCGCAGCTTGCGACTCTGACCTCCGCGGTGTCAGATTTGCGGGCAATAGTGTTGGGGCGCTATCCATCTGCTCCCTGTCCGTCTGCTCCCGGTCCGTCTGCTGGTGCTCCCGGTTCATCTGGTGGTGCTCCCGGTCCATCTACTGCTGCTGCCGGTGCTTCGGATCGACCTGGTCCTTCTTCCCCCGGACGGCTTTCGTTTAACCGCTCTGCGGACGCCCGCATCGTATCGGATAACACCATCTTGACGCTCCTTGACATGTTGTCGCCAGAGCAGCTACGTGCGCTTCCAGACCATGTCTTGTCCCAAGTGCCGGCACACACGGTGGAGGAGTACATACGCAAAGCGGATGCGGCGGCACGAGCACGAGACGATCCGACGGACGGGGTTTGATTTTGTTTATGTTGTTGGTTTTATAGACATTTGGATACATTGTATGTTCGGATATTTTTTTTATGTTTGGATAATTTAATGTTGGATATTGGATATATTGTGTTGGTAATATTTTGTTGGATATTGGATACGTTGGATATTGGTGTCGGATATGGATATTTTGCATATGGATATATGGTGTTGGATATTGGATACGTTGGATATTCGTGTTGGATATGGATATATGGTGTTGTATATGGATATTTTGCATGTTTGATATTGTGTTGGATGTGTTGTATAAACAGAAAAGAGTCTGTTTGCAGTATTTTTTTTCAAAAATTAGAAGTTAGCGACGGGCTGGCGACCACTCAGCGACGGATAGTCCGTCGTTAACTGGAGAAACTGAGGTTAGCGACGGAGTGGCGACGTAAAAACCGTCGCTACCTGGAGCATTTCAATAAAGCGACGGATTGGCGACGGACGATCCGTCGACCTGGTGCTGTTTGATGTCCATAAATTTTAGCTTTCGCGACGGATTGGCGACTAACTTACGGCGGACTGGCGACAAAGTCCCGACGGACTATCCGTCGCTAACTGTAGGAATTTAATGTATCGACGGATTGGCGACGTAATATCCGTCGCTACCTGGAGAATTTTACATTGACCGACGGTTTAGCGACGGAATGTCCGTCGACCTGGTTCTGTTTGATGTCCATAAATTTTGCAGTTAGCGACGGATGTTTTGTCGCTAATACGACGCTAATCCGTCGTACACCTCGGCGGATTAGCGACGGCATAACGATGACCTGCCGTATAGGAAAATCTCTGATACGCTTTTACCGACAAATTTACGAAGGATTAGCGACGGATATTGCGTATCAAAAAATTACTGATACGATTTTGTCGACTCTTTAGCGACGGAGTTTTCCGTCGCTAACCCTATATCCTGATACATGTTTTGACGAAAGATAGTCGGTAATCCGTCGCTATATATATTTAAATGCGCCGACGGTATTCCGTCGCTAAGTCGTCGCTGAGCGACGGAGTAGCGACGAGGTTATTCCCGACGGCTGTTTTACCAAAATATCCGTCGATAATCCGTCGGTATTTATTTTTGGCGACGGACTACCGACGGATAAGGTCGTCGGTAAATCCATGTATTTTGGTAGTGCCAGTAGGAAGAGGTGGGAAATTAGATTCTCCCAGAAATTCAGAATCATCTACAGAGATCAAATTTCTTTGACTAGAGGCCAGGACTCTTGATCTAGTACCTCTATATACTCCATCTGGACTATCATTTCTACCCCCAGTATCCCGAGAGGTCATGTTGACAGAAGCAAACAAAGGCTCATCTTCATCAGGCATAGGTTCACACTGAATCCGATTAAAGACAGATTGTCGTTTAGTTTGACATCTGCATTGCATTGTGATTCTCGGCTGGAAGTCACATTCATGATCACCATGGTTTTGAACCATTGATTGACATCTGCACTGAATTATGACTCTTGGATAGAAGTCACATTCAGTATGATCTTTTGTCATTGAATTACTCCTTCTCTTCTGTTGAAGATGTTCTCGTAAATTTGTTTGTGAAGATTGAGGAGTATATTTCCTGTTCTTGGATCTTGATGGCTCTTGATTATACAGAGAGTGATTAACATGAGCCACATAGTTTCTTGCATACTCTGCATCTGGACCAGAAGTGTTCAGTTTTGTTCTTAGATCAGTTGTAGGTAACACATGGAGTTTTCCTTCCATTGATCTGGATATTTGCAGAGAAGGAAGAGTTGAACCATCCCTTTGATTAGGAGTTGGTAACAGACCCTCTTTTATGGACAAATTCTGTGCCCAATTTGAAGAAGTCATAGAAGAAGACACTAAGGAATGTTTCTTCTTAGACTCATTCAAGTTTTAAGAAATAGAATGTCCAGAAGGAAGAGTAGTCAAAAGACCATCTCCTTTTCTTTGACTAACAAAAGTGTCAGTCAAAGCTGTTCCTGAAGTAAAAACTACAGGAGCAGAAGAAACAACTAAAGAGTTATTCCTTTTCGAAGGGACTTTGTGTGGAAGACCACCCCCAGTTCTAGGAGAACTTGGTAAAGAAGAAGAGATAGCTAAAGAGCCATTCTTCTTGGATGAAATACACGCTGAAACAGACTTGGTTAAAGAACCAGAGCTGTTAGCGTGACTTTTGAATTTAGAATTACACGCTGAAACAGATTTGGCTAAGGAGCCAGTACTGTCAGCGTGACTGTTGAATGTGGGATTACACACTGGAATAGATTTGGCTAAGGAGCCAGTACTATCAGCGTGATTTTTAGAGTTGAATTTGCACGCTGGAACAGATTTGGCTAAGGAGCCAGTACTGTCAGCGTGATTTTTGGGATTGAATTTGCACACTGAAACAGATTTGGCTAAAGAGCCAGTACTGTCAGCGTGACTTTTAGGATTGAATTTGTACACTGGAACAGATTTGGCTAAAGAGCCAGTACTGTCTGCGTGACTTTTGATTTTAGAATTACATGCTGGAACAGATTTGACTAAGGAGCCAGTACTGTCAACATGATTTTTGGTTTTAGAGAGACACGCTGGAACAAATTTGGCTAAGGAGCCAGTACTGTCAGCATGACTTTTGGGTGTGAGATTGCACACTGGAACAGACTTGGTTAAAAAACCAGTGCTGTCAGCATGACTTTTGAATGCTGTCATCTTCGAGCGCACAAGAGTGTACGTGCTTGCAGTAGAGTTCTTGCCAGTGTTAGGAGTAGACACTGTGGCAGAGACTTCACCATTGACTACCAACTGATTCTTAGGGACATAGACAGAGTGTCCCTTCGATTTGGCAGTGGTAATGGAGGCTGGAGTGGGCTTGCCACCCTTAGCCCGCTGCATTTCTTCATAGGCGAGTTGATCGAGTTTGATCGTCATCACCTTCTTCGTCGAGCCGATTGACGAAGTGTCGAATTGAGTTGTTGCCATCTCAGAAGAGGAGATGGTTTTCCCCAGCAGAGTCGCCAATTTATTTTCCATAAAGAAATTCTCTTTATTTGTTGTGTTTCTGGGAAAATTACAACTGTGGGAATCTGATCTAGAAGACGATCACTTTATCCCTTAGACTATACGAAGAAGAAAAGCTCTCAAAATTTTGACAGTAGATATCAGTGTATCTGTACAATGAATGAGAAAAAGAACTCTATTTATAGAGTCAAAAATAAAACTGAAAAGATAACTGTCTTCACAACCTGTGCTTAGTTGAAAATCACGCAGGATTTAACATACGCAAGGCTGTGAGCTGTTACTGGACGTGGCCTGTAACTGTTGGACACATGGCGATCATGCATGAGTCGTGTGCAAGTTACAGGACACGCAGGCGAGAGATCAGTGGCATGGCTGCCACGTACTCCAATTTGATGAAATCTATGCAGACTTGTTGAAGACGAAATCTACGCAGACTCGGTGTAGAAAGCTTCAAAATCCACGCAAACTTGGGGCAAGAAGCTTCAGGATCCACGCAGACTCGAGGCAAAAAGCTTCAAAATCCATGCAGACTTGAGGAAGAAAACTTCCGAATCCATGCAAACTTGAGGTGAAGAACTCAAAGATACAAGAAGACTTGAGATAGGACTGCCAGCTGTCTTGATTTGGCGTGTCTTGACTGACACAAAATCTCTGACAGTGATTGCTTTGTCAGTCGCATTAAATGACAAGAAACCCTTTTTGGTACGCCAACTCGATGAAGGCTGAGTCTTGCTGAAGAAGATTTCGAAAATCATGCAATAGACGGTTGTGATCTCTCGAATTCTGTGCATACGTGGCATACGAAGAGACATTCTTCGACTGCCGTGCTGTCAGTCATAATTACTCTCTGACAAATGATGAGCTGTCTCCCAGCGTGATTTGTAAAATTTGTCTGGATCAACTGAGCGTGACTTTTGACTCTGTCCTGATCAACTCAGCGTGACTGCTGGACTTGTTCTGATCAACTCAGCGTGACTGTCATTTTTAAAGGTCTACAGTGCCGTGTCGAAGTGTACCATCTTCTTGAATGCACAACTCTGGCCTTCTTCCTGCCTCACACTCTGCTCTAAGCCGCTGAAGCTTGGAATCTGTAGACTGCGCCACTCGGATCCTCTCAACTATGCTGGACTGAACTTGTAGGCTGGCCATCAACGCCACGTTGGTAGGAAGAACCACTTCAATTCCCATCTTCTGAAAATCTGCCAATAACTCTGGTTGCGCCGTTAGGAAATAAACTCCGGCTCTCCGACTCAACGCATCTGCTACAACATTGGCCTTCTCCGGGTGATACTACAAATTTACATCGTAGTCCACCAATAGCTCAAGCCATCTTCGCTGCCGCATATTAAGGTCCTTTTGGGTGAAAACATACTTCAGGCTCTTGTGATCAGTAAATATCTCCACTCTATCTCCGTACAAGTAGTGCCTCCACAACTTAAGTACAAACACTACTGCTGCCAGCTCCAAGTCGTGGGTCGGGTAACTCTTCTCATGGTCACGAAGTTGGCGTGATGCATAAGATATTACCTTCCCATGCTGCATCAAGACACATTCCAATCCTCTGCCTGAAGCGTCGCAATAAACTGTGAATCCTCCGGTCCCATCTGGAAGTGTGAGAATGGGAGCCGTTATCAAACCTCGCTTCAACTTCTCGAATGATTCCTGACACTCTGCTGTCCAAACAAACGGCACATCCTTACGAGTCAACTGGGTCATCGGCGCTGAAATCCTTACAAAATCTGAAACGAATCGCCGGTAGTAGCCGGCCAACCAAGGAAGCTGCGAACTTCTGCCACTGAGCTGGGTACTGGCCATGACTCGATAGCCACAATCTTCTGGGGATCCACTTCCACTCCTCCTCGAGTAATAATGTGACCCAAGTACGAAATACGATCGAGCCAGAACTCACATTTACTGAACTTGGCGTACAACTGATGCTCCCTAAGCGTCTGAAGGACGATTCTGAGATGCTGCTCATGCTCAGCTTCGCTCTTGCTGTAGACCAAGATATCATCTAGGAACACGATCACGAACTGATCCAGATAAGGCATGAAAATGCGATTCATGAGGTCCATGAATACTGCTGGCGTATTGGTTGCTCCAAAGGGCATAACAAGGAACTCCCAATGTCCATACCTCGATCTAAATGCTGTCTTCGGGATGTCCTGCTCTCTGACTCTGATCTGGTGGTATCCTGACCGCAAGTCTATCTTCGAAAATACTGAAGCCCCTTTGAGTTGATCAAACAAGTCATCTATCCTCGGGAGAGGGTATCTGTTCTTGATTGTCACTGAGTTCAAGGTACGATAATCTACACATAACCTGGACGTACCATCCTTCTTTTTCACAAGAAGCATCGGGGCTCCCCAAGGCAATCCACTTGCACGAATGAATCCCTTGGTCCGGAGTTCTTCAATCATCTTGTACAAAATCTCTAACTCTGAAGACGCCATCCTGTAGATTCTCTCTGATACTGGTGCTGTCCCGGGGATTAAGTCTATAGTGAACTCGATTTCCCACTCTGGCGGCATCCCTAGAAGTTCCTCTGGGAAGACATCTGAAAATTCTTCAACTATCCGGGGCAACTGCACTGCTGCTACTGCCATCCGCAACACTGGGGAGGATGGCTCTACCGTGCCTCTGAAAAATAAAAACTCTGGCTCGCCTGGAATACTAAAGATAACCCTGCCAACATGGCAGTCTATCCTAGCATACTGGTTTTTCAACCAATCCATGCCTAAGACTACATCATAGTCTGCCATAGGGAATTCTATGAATCTAGCGGGGAACTCTCTATCGCTAACTACGATCTGACACGAGGAAAACACTCGATCTACCCCCACAAGACCATTACCAGTAAGTATATTGAGCCTCACTGATAATGACTCGGGCTCCAATCCTATCCGTGTCATGAATCGTGCAGACATGAATGAATGCGATGCACCAGAATCAAATAATACTGAAGCTGGAAAGGAGTTGACGAGAATAGTACCTGCCACTTCCTCACCTGGTGCAACTTCTTCTTCCATAGCCATCATCATGGCCTGACCTCTAGCTGCGGGTCCCCTCTGCTGGAAACCTCTCTGCCTGCTCTGCACTTGGGCTTGGGTATACTGCTGCTGGTTCTGCTGATGAAATGCCTGGGCCTGAGGCAACAATGGCCTTGGGTACTGCTGCTGCTGCATGGGTGATGGTCCCCTAACCGATGGACTGGTTCGGTTGGAAGAGGACGAACTACCCTTATTCGGGCAGGCTCCTATCTTGTGATCTGCCGCTCCACAAGCTAGGCACAATCCTTGTGCCCTACGACAATCTGCCACTACATGGCCTAGCTTCCCGCAATGTGATCATCCCATTGCGGAAGTCTGTTTCTGCTTCTGCTGCTGCGGGTACGTCAGGGTCGAATGCTGAACCGACGTTACTGAGGCCGCCCGTCTCGGAGTTCCAATGGTCAAACTTCTAGCTGCTGGGGATGGAGCTGATGATTGGTGCATCTGACTGTGGGACCGCTTTCTACCTCCGGTCCTATCCACGATCCGCTGGAAGGTGTACTCATGCCTCCTAGCTGCCCTCAATACTGCATCGAACGTCTGGTGCTCGAACTGCTCGACTGCCAACAAGATCTCCAAATGCAGTCCCTGCTGGAACCGCTGGGCCCTATCAAACTCGGTCGCCACCAAGGTGGGGGCAAACCTACTGAGCCTAGAAAACTCAGATGCATAACTGTCGACTGTTCTGCCTCCTTGCTTCAGGTTGGTAAATCTGGTCTGCAGGTCGTACCGAGCCACAGCATCGAAATACTTCGTCTGGAATCTCTTTCTAAACACTGCCCAAGCAATAGGTGCCACTAATCCCATGGCTTGTGCTGCCCACCAACTGCGTGCTAAGTCCAACAACTGCAGGCGTACCACCGCCACCTTCTCATTCTCAGGTGTCCTAGCTGCTTCCAGAACCACCTCGGTATCCTGAAGCCAAGCGTCCGCGGCAATCGCATCTTCGCTGCCGTCGAAGAATGGAGGGTTCAAGCGCTTGAAGCTGTTGGTCGCGCTGTTCCCTGGATGACCGCCTCTGGTCAAAGCATCTGCCACAGTCTGGTGCAAGGTGTCTCCTCTACGATCCTGAGAAGCTATCAAGGTCCTGATGAGACCTACCAAGGTGCCATCATCAAGTTTCGCAGGCTGGACGGGCCGAACTGGGGGTTCTCCTCCAGTAGGTATAACTCGAGAGGCAACTCCGGAATGCTGGGCATGATCTCCAAGTTGCTGCTGGTCCACGGAAGGTGCTCCACCTTGCTGATCGGCGGGGTCAGGTATAGTGCCGCAGAAGAAGACGACACAGGGAAACAATAAGGAAGGACCAGGACAGATCAATGATACAAGCATGTAATCAGGACAAGAATTTCAGGGATTTGAAAATACGGGCGGAGATCAAGGACGAATACTGATTGAGACATCTATTCGGTAAACCCTCACATTTCTTGATTGACAAGACCTGCATGGGCCACCACTTAAACCATGTCACGCCCCAGAACCAGAATACTGGAGAGCGGGGGCGTACATAGCCAGCTACGTATATTGAAATAGAATACATCTCAACTACACGGTCACGGCTGTCTAGATATGAGGGTTTACTACAAGCCAACGGTCTCTTATGGTCAAGCCTATTGTCTCAATCTCATGCAAGTAATATGATCACAAGATGTTTGACCACCAAATATACAATAAAAGGCGTCCCAAATATTACATATCAGCTGATCATGCAGCTAGTCGTACAAAATGCTGGGACTAGCAAGAGTTAAGTCATACATGATCAACCCTAGGATTTGTTAATCATGTTTACAGCCCGTAGGCAGACAGTAAGTAAAGTGCATCGAGCTAACAGGTGCTCGTCGGCTAAACGCCTCAAAAGAATAACTTTACAATAGAGTGAGCGAAACAAAATAGAAAACCCACTCGTAGCCCGGGTTCCTTCTAGTCGCCACCATCGGGCTTGAGGTTCGAAAGATCCTCGGGTACTGCTTCAAAATCTGGCCACACAAAACCAGCTGGGTCAAATCCCAGAAAGAGCAAGTTCCACAAAGGAGGCCACGAAATAAGAACAAAAGCCAGCATATCAGAACATAAGTAATGGAAGAAAGTACTAGTAAATAAGAGTACAACAAGACAATAAACGACTAGGGACGTGGAACCATTCTGAAAACCAGGTTACAACCAGTAAACCAAACAAGGACCGAGGTTGTAACCCTTCGCCTGAATAGCACAAGTCCCTATCCATTTGTTGTTACAACAAGTAAAACAATCCTGCTCGGGAGTACCAGGGTACAGGAACTAGACAAGACTTAGACAGGGATAGACATCAACCATTCACAAGGGGCCAAGCAATTACTACGGCTTACTACTTAACTAACTAGGGTTATCACAAGCCTTAATTACTAACAAGAAGCAAGTGAGAAATTTTCAGTCCCAAGCCCTGCAGACCATCCAGTTATCCTTCCGCGGGTTGAGAGTATGGTTGGGTACATCGCTCCGGAGACGATATACCCTTAGGTGACTTAGTGGTGCAACACATGACAGTGCGCTGGAAATGTGCTCTACTCGTCGGCAAGCTACAAGTCCAATTAAGGGCGCCCAGATAACGAGATTGCCTGTGACTGGAAATTCTCCATGAACTATAGCTTGATCTAGTCATTAGCCTAATCCATATTCAGTATGAATCCCTGACCGTGGGAACCAGGGAGTCACGTCCTAGACATGATGCAAGACAAGACAAGTGGATTGCACAAGCAAGCAAGCAGGAACACCCACGGTGTCAAGTTGATTATACGAGTCAAGTTAGCCGTCGCAACAGCATCAAGATAAATCATGTCAGGGTACTTGTCAGGAGTGCGCCACGACGGGCCACTATCATGTCAGGTTGGTCATGTCAGGAGTGTACCACTACGGGTCACTGTCGTGTTATGCTAGTTCCTTGTCATACCATGCCATGTACAATAGTCATTCCAAACATATTAAGCAAAATCAAGTTCATGACAAAAGACGTAAGGATATAAAATGGGCGTAAAATATCTAATAAAATATCAATATACATGGCTATAGAAGAGCCAAGCTTAAGGAAAAATAAAACCAAATCTCCATGATTGGACAGATTGCGCAAGGGTCCCTGGGGTCGGGTTGCGCAGGAGTCAAGTGCGCCAGGGGTGGTTGGCTCAGGAATGGTTGGCGCAGGAATGGATGGCGCAGGAATGGATGGCGCAGGGTTGAACTGCGCAGAGGTGAAATACGCAGGGTCCAAATACGCAGGGTTAGATTGCGCATGAGCAGACTGCACAGGAGTGACCTGCCCAGGGGATTAGATTGCGCATGAGCAGACTGCGCAGGAGTGAACTGCGCAGGGGATTAGATTGTGCATGAGCAGACTGCGCAGGGGTGAAGTGTGCAGGAATGGTTGGCGCATGGGGCTGAGCACAGTTCGCCAAGGGGCAATCAGCGCGGTCGGCGTTGCGCTAAAGAGCGCAGGCCGAGAGGGGTTGCGCAGTCCAGCACTGCGCTAAAGAGCGCAGGCTGCAGTCTGCTACTCCAGGCCGAGAAGAACACCAAAAACACCAAGAATTCAAATTTTCATATCTTTGTCAAATCAAAGCCAAATCTAGATTTTTAAAGTTCTAACTTGAGTAAAATTGAATTCTCTTCCACATGGAAGCATCAAAACCCACAAAAATCCAACCAAAATAGATCAAAACCATGTAAATCCAAAAATAGATAAAACTTAGATCTAGAACAAGGAGACTCCAAATCATAAAATGTCAAGCACTAATGTTGATCATCATGGCCTAATCTAGCTAATGAACAAATAAAATGTGGTTCTCATGTGGTGGCAAGGTGCACTTGCCTATGGGTGGAGTGTTGTGTAGAGGAAGGAAGAAGAAGAAGAAGAAGAAATTAACGGAGGGAAATAATGAGGAGAGAGAGTGTTAGGTGGGGATAATAAAGAGGGTGGGTTGTGGTGGAATGAGGGTTGAACATAGGCTAAGGTGTTCCAATGCATGTTAAACCAAACCAAACCAAATCAAACCAATTCTCCTCCACAAAATAAACCAAGCCAGGTAAAACCCAATTACGAGAACCAAAATCTGCAAGTCAAGCCAATTACAAGTACATGCCAAAATCCGAGAAAATAAATACAGGTCTGAAATACATGCAAGCTTGACAAAATACGTATTCAGAATATGGGTGTTACAATATCCTCCCCAAAATTATTTCTGAAGAGCATAGTGGATTTGTTCGTGGCCGAAACATCTTAGACAACATTTTAATGGCTCAAGAAACGATCACATCTATGAAACTACCAGCTAGGGGTGGGAACATTACGATCAAACTGGATATGGAGAAGGTTTATGACAGGCTAAACTGGCAATTCATGATTTGGGTCTTCAGGGCCTTCGGGTTCTCGGAACCCTGGACCAACATCGTGTGGATATCAATAAGTAATTCGTGATTCTCTACGGTGATCAATGGCCAAGGTGAAGGCTTCTTCAGATCTAGTCACGGGGTCAGACAAGGAGAACCTTTAACTTCCACCATCTTCATCATCGTTGCGGAAGCTCTGAGCAGAAATCTGAACAAACTAGTGGGCTCTCCAAATTTCAAACATTTTTTCACGACCCGCACCCTAGAGTAAGGGCATGAGAAGTGGGTACGTCCAGCCTACGCCGTAGTGTCAGCGGTAGAATGCTGTCCTAGGTCACAACATCTAACAATATAATGCTAAACAGTTTATACTTCCCGAGTGGGGATGACATAGCAGAAAGTAAACACAATCACAACTAAGGCAGGAAGATAAGATAGAAGATAGATATATAAATACTGCTGAAAGAAAAGGAAATCCACAAGTACAAACAGAGAGTCTAAGTGTCTAAGATAATATATATCCCAAGTATTAAATATATACAATCATCCAGAGTAATGTAAATGAAAACATCCTAGTCAAGAGGAGTGTCATCCACAGCTAGTGGGAACTGCTGCTGGTCCAGGTCCAATATCTCATCTAAGGTAGCACCGTAAAAAGTATCCACACAGGCCTCCTCCTTGTCCTCTGTAATATTTTCAACAGGTCCAGTCAGGACAGGAGCGAGCACAATACATCTCAACAGTTCATAGCAGGTTAGAATATATAATCATGCAGTAAAGTAAGATACAGGAACTGAAAGAAAGTACAGGATGTAAATATAGAAAGCTGTAATGGAAATATATACTGTAAATAGAGAACTATCAGTGGCTAGTGAGTCAGAGTACAATATAAATATGTGAATGGCATAGGAGATTCCGACGAGACACTACGGAGGTGATCAGGTGAGATACTACTTGGATATTATTCACATGTCTACTTCTACTCCCCCGTATCCCCAATCAATACACAAGGATCCAGCCAGGTTATGTTATGATTCCATGCAAAGGCCCACAAGGGGTGATACATGGAGGGCCCATAAATAGATGATTCTAGGAATGCCCATAAATGGGGTGATTCAAGGAAGACTCTGTGATCATGAGAGTACATGTCACAAGTGATTAATGAACCATGATGCATAGTGATACACCATGTAAGTGAAACGTACAAAACATGTAGTATACGATGATCCCTGAGGGGATAACATCTCAAGAAGGGATCCATATAGTACTAATCCGTGTGACCAACGTGACAGTATCAAGTAAAGTAATTTAAAGCAGAAAAATAATTCTAAACAGGATATGAAATGATCAGAGAATGTACTCGCCTGGTATCTGATTGTCCAAGATGAAAGTACTGTCCGAGGAGTGGTATCTGGCTCCTATTTAGAACAGCACAAGTCATAACATGTCCAGAATGGTAATTAGATGCACTACAATGCATTCTACATGAATCTAGGTCAATCTAGGCCAAAGTCAACTCTTGGTCAACTCTGGTCAACCCTAGAAGTCAAACTAGGTCATCTATGGTCAAACTAGGTCTAACAAGTCTAAATAGTCTATTCTAGACCTAATCAAGACTAAACAAGTCTAACTAAACTCTCACTAGGCAACAGACACACCATAGGCCATATACCTATGTAGAGTCATAACCATGTACAGCATAACACTATAGGTCAACCCATATATATACCATTATATTCCCTTATATGTATATATATATATATATATATATATATATATATATATATATATATATATATATATATATCTACATACACATATAGCAATATGTGTATTACACATAGCCTTACATTACACATATTTATTCACATTCACTTATAGGTAATTTCACATACACATAGATAGGGCTGTGAATATAAGGGCAATGTGTGAGATTTTGTGTGAACAGTGAGAGTTCTGAAACCTGTGTACAATAAGGGAAAAAAAGGGAATTCAAAGTGTGTGTCTAATGTTCATGCATGTGTGTGTGAGTGAGAGTGTCAATAGGAATATATGTGAACTAAACCATGATTTAATGTGTGTGGACTGAACATGTGTGCACAGGAGTGTGTGTGTTCCAGTGTGTGTATTAGGAGATGTGTGCCTGTGTGCGCCACAGGAATCCCAAGACAGGGACTGGACAGTGAACATGTGAACCTGGTGTGTGTTATCCAGTGAGTGTAGTGTAATAGGAGGCATATGACAACCTACCATGATAGAGCAGGAAAACTTGTGTGTAACAGGAAAATGAATCATGGCATAGTATATAGAGTGTCAATGTGTACATGGCAAGTGAGTGGGATTTAGTGTCATATACATGTGGGTGAGTGTCATAAGAAAACAGTAAAAAGAAACCAAAACTCAGACTCTCAGTACATAGATCATAACAAACTCAGTTTAACTCAAGTGAAATAGGAATGAAATCAATACACAACCACTGTTTTCAGTCCCTAACTTCAACCTACCAATTTCGATTCACTTTCTAACCAATTCACACCAAAATCAAAATCCAAGTAGTACATGCATAGACACAACATAATAGGGTCTTAAACCATGTAAGTAACAGTATTAACTAAGCTAAAATGGATGTCAAAATCCAAATTTGAAAACTGGAAATACACAAAATACATGTTTCAGTTCACAGCATATACAATCCTACTTTGAATTCAATTATCAACCAATCCACCCCAAAATTGGCATATATGTAGATTACATATAGGTGAACTATATTAGGGATCTAAACAATGATTTCATAACATTTAAATGGGTTAATAAATCAACCAAAATTTAATTTAGAAAACTGGAAATACAGAAAATTAACTTGGTATCAGATTTTTGGGTAAATACAAAATATATAATTCGAAAACTGGTTAATATGCCAATACATTGGTTGGTAATGCAAACATAGAATGTGTTTGTGCCTCAGAGAGTGTCTCGTGTCCACCACAATATGACACGACGTGTCCAACACGAAATGACCCAAAACAGACACACATAACATTCATACAGGCACTGCGTCGTGCACGAGTGCATGCGTGTCGTGCACCCGACACAGGCCAAACCAAATCTCGTGCTCGTGTCTGTGGGTTCGCCTAGTGTCCAGCTAGGTGTCCAACAACATGAATTGTGTCCTGGTGAGTCGTGTCCGGACTTCTAGAGCCGTATCAGTGGCCCTAAATCCCGTGTACAATGTCAGTGCAAACCCAGTGCACGAGCTCGTGCTCGCTCGACACGACACGGGGACACGTGAGACTTGACACACGTGGTGTCAGTCAATACCCCTAGGTGTCCACCAAGAATCGTGTAATAATAAGCCGTGTCATGTCCTACAGGGGACTCGTACAGCAGGGGAGCTGCGCACAGCCTCGTGCAGTGCATGTGTGTCCAATTTTGGATACGGACACGGTTGCAATCATGCTCAGTCCAACAGAAAACTATAAGCCACACAAAAACACAATTTTCCATTCAAACACTTTCCAAAAATTAATTCGAAATCCCTTTTGGGGTATTTCATCAAAAACCTTAACTAGTGGGCTGATACGTGTCCATTTAGGACACGAAATAGACACGAAATCCTACAGAAATCTAGGGTTAGCTAGGGGACACTTAGATCTAGGTCAATATGCAATAATAACAGCATCTAATATAGAGTTTTAGGGATTTACCTATAGGTGTCAAAACTCCTCAAAAAGCTCCAAAGGGGGGTGTCTCCTTGCTCTCCAAACTTCACCAAATTGCTAACAAACTGATAATAAAATATACCAACAACAAGATTTCCTAAATTAGAACCTATTGCAATTTGTTTGAGGGAAAAAAGGAATTAAAATGGAATTTCTATGAATTAATAAAGTTGGAACATACCTCTCTTTCCAAATAAACTTTTCTAAAGAGGCTAGCCCTAATGGACGAGAGTATTTATAGGGTGGGATTCCCAATACAGGTGTGGCCGGCCAACTAATGAATTAGGGTTAGGGTTAGCTAATGGGCTTTGGGCTTCTATGGCCAAGTTGCTAATTAATGGTTTCAAACCATAAGTCATTGCTTATGACTTATCTATTCTATGGTTAACTTGAGTCTAATGATTAACCATGGGTTAACTCTAGTCTAACTAGGGTTACATGACCTAACCAAGTCCAAACACAACTAGGGTTAGCTTCTAGGCTAGTCTACCAAAGTCAACGCTAGTCAAAGTCAACCTAGTCAACCATCATTCAAACAATTCCAAAATAAATCCTAAAAATTCCCATAAATTCAAATAAATTATAATAAATTCAAGTAACCTCAAAAATGATAAAAATACCCTCAAACTAGAAATGTGGCAGTGACAAATCTACCCTCCTTAAAAGAATTTTGTCCTCAAAATTGAAAAGCGAAATACAACTGATGAGAAGGATAGAAAGTATACCTCAAGGTCCAAAAAGATAAGGGTATCGCTCGCGCATCTCATCCTCCCGCTCCTAGGTAGACTCTCCTGGAGAATGATGCCTCCATGCGACGCGAACCAAAGATATCACCTGGTTCCTCAGAACCTTCTCCCGTCGATCCAGAATCTCCACTGGCTGCTCTGGATAGCTGAGAGAAGGCCCAACCTCAATCTCCGAATGGTCGAGCACATGGCTAGGATCAGCCACGTACCGTCTCAACTGTGATACATGGAATACGTTGTGGATACCCACTAGTACAGGTGGCAAGTCTAGCCTGTAAGCCACATCGCCGACTCTCCCGCTGATAACGAAAGGGCCGATGAAGTGCGGGATAAGCTTCCCGCCTCCACCAAAACGTATCGTACCACGAGTTGGAGATATCCTCAAGAAAACCTGGTCTCCAACCTAATCACAAGCATGGTCTCAATTTAATTATGACAAACAAATATGATCAATCAAAACACAAACAATCAAACCTAAATCTAATCCTACTCTAATCTGTACCTCAAACTCCAAGGGCATCCAGTGGCTATCGGCCCAGTGTCGATGTCCGTCCTGCGCCATACGAAGTCTGTTCCTGATGAGCTTCACCTTTTCGGCTGCGTCAACAACCATCTCTGGCCCCAGTAAAGCTCGTTCACCAACATCATCCCAAGATAAGGGTGTACGACACCTACGCCCGTACAGAGCCTCGAAAGGTGACATCTCAATGCTGGCCAGGAAACTGTTGTTGTAAGCAAACTCCACCAAATGTAGATGATCCTCCCAGGAACCTCCAAAGTCCAAGATGCACGTCCGCAGCATATCCTCGAGCATCTGAATAGTCCTCTCTGACTGTCTGTCCGTCTGGGGGTGGTATGTAGTACTAAACTTGAGCTGAGTACCCAAGCTAATCAGCAGACTCCTCCAGAAATAGGAAGCAAAGCGACTATCCCGGTCTGAGACGATGCTAACCGGAACTCCGTGAATCCTGACTATCTGCCGCATGTACATCTCCGCAAGCCTCTCTGTAGACGTACCCACCTTGAATGGCAAGAAGTGGACTGATTTGGTCAACCTGTCAACGATGACCCAAATCGCGTCTTTTCCTCCTGGTGTATGCGGCAATCCAGATACAAAATCTATAGTGATATGCTCCCATTTCCACTCGGGAATGGGCAACGGCTGCAATAATCTACCGGGCCTCTGCCTCTCTGCCTTGACCTGCTGATAGACCAAGCACCTAGCTATGAAGCGAGCTACCTCCCGCTTCATCTCGGACTACCAAACATGCTCCCTCAGATCTCGATACATCTTGTTAACACAAGGGTGTATAGAGTACTGAGATCTGTGGGCCTCCTGCATAACCTGCTCCCTGAGCTCTCCGCTGGGCACACATAACCTGGAACCGTGCCTCAAGGCACCATCCTCCGCAAGAGAAAACTCGCCATCCACCAATCCTGCATGAACCTGCTCTCGGAGACACCGCAGAGCAACGTCCTCAAACTGTGCCGACTTGATCCTCTTCACCAAGTCCGACTGCATCTGCAGGCCCCATAACTGCATATGCACTTCGGGCACGATCACCTCAATCCCAAGGCTCTCCAAGTCAGCAAGCAAGTGACGGTCCATGGTCAAACACATGGCTGTCAAATACCTACTCAAGGCATCGGAAACTACGTTGGCCTTCCCTGGGTGATACTGAAGTGATATGTCAAAGTCCTTCATCAACTCTAGCCATCTGCGCTGCCTCATGTTCAGCTCCTTCTGAGTGAACACATACTTTAAGCTCTTGTGATCTGTAAAAATCTCCACCCTCTCCCCATACAGATAGTGCTTCCACAACTTCAGAGCAAATATCACCGCTGCCAGCTCCAGGTCGTGGGTAGGGTAGTTCTTCTCATGGGATCATAATTGCCTGGAAGCATAGGCAATCACCTTCCCATGCTGCTGCAGGACACAACCCAGCCCCTTCCCTGAAGCGTCACTATAAATAGTGAATCCCCCTGATCCTGAAGGCAATGTCAGAATCGGAGCTGTCGTAAGCCGCTTCTTCAACTCATCAAAAGCTGCCTGACACTCCTCTGACCAAACATACTCAACATCCTTCCGGGTCAACCGAGTCAACGGCTCTGCAACCCGAGAGAAATCCTGCACAAATTTCTGATAAAATCCTGCCAGCCCAAGGAAACTCCTGATCTCTGCCACTGAAGTCGGCGATGCCCATGCCTCAACTGCTGCGATCTTCTTGGGGTCAACTGAGATACCATCTCCAGTCACCACATGCCCCAAAAAGTCAACCCGGTCCAAGAAGAACTCATACTTGGAGAGCTTCCCATAAAGCTGCTCCTTCCTGAGAGTCTTCAGCACTATCCTCAAGTGCTCCTCGTGCTCCTCCTCAGTCTTGGAATATACCAAGATGTCGTCAATGAACACCACCACGAACTTGTCCAAGTACTAGTGGAACACCTTGTTCATTAGGTTCATAAACACTGCTGGCGTATTGGTTAGCCCAAACGGCATAACTAAAAACTCAAACTGCCCGTACCGCGTCCTGAAAGCGGTCTTGGGAATATCCTCCCTCTTTACCTTTACCTGATAATATCCTGACCTCAGATCAATCTTGAAAAATATCCGAGCTCTGCTCAACTGGTCAAAAAGATCATCGATCCGCGGCAGTGGGTATCTGTTCTTGATCGTGAGGTTGTTGAGTGTCCTGTAGTCAATACACATCCGTACTGACCTATCCTTCTTCGGTACAAACAATACTGGTACACCCCATGGCGACGAACTCGAACGGATGAAGCCCTTGTCCTGCAACTCATCCACCTGCTTCTTCAGCTCTACCAACTCACTGTTGTTCACCGAATAGACATGCTGAAAGATGGGTTTTGCTCCTGGAACCAAGTCTATCAAGAACTCAATATCTCTGTCTGGTGGCAATCCAGGCAACTCCTCTGGAAAAACATCCATATACTCTGCTATCATGGGGTGTGGAATCATCTGCTCCTCAACCGAGACTCCGCAGAAAACTCCGCTGCACTGCTCCGTCTGACGCCTGGAGTACTCGAACTCTGGCTCTCCCGGCACTGTGAAGAGAACTCTACCCCCTCTGCAATCAATGCTGGTGTGGTGCCTGCTCAACCAATCCATATCGAGTACTATATCGTAGTTCGTCAATGGCATTACGAGCAGGCTCACCTCCAACTCACGGCCTCCCAAACAACACTCAGACCCTTACAAACATCACTCACGAGTATAATGCCACCCCCGATCGTGATCTTGTAAGTCCTAGGCAACGATTCAGCTATGATACCGTATATAATCACAAATGATACTGATATGAAACTATACGAAGCACTGAAATCGAATAATGCAAAAGCTGGTATGGAGTCAAGAAGAACCGAACCTACGATCAGCTCTCCTATCGCCTCTGTATCCTCAGCCGTCATGGCGAAAGCTTGCCCCTGCTGGCCTCCCCTGGCCTGCTGCTGATGCTGAAAAAATCTCTACTGCTGTGTCGGCAGGGCTGGTCCCCTCTGCTGGCCTGCTGGAGCCCTGGCTCCTCCTTCCTGAGCTGCTCGTGCTACGAGACACTCCCTCATCTGGTGGTCTGATGAACCGCATACCAGGCACTTGCCCAGTCTCTTCCTACACTCGTTCCACCCGTGCCCTGGCTTCTTGCAATAGGCACAGGTGGTGGCCTGCTGCCTCGGTGCCTGCTGCTGCACCCTCTGCTGCTGATGCTGCACTGTTGATGCCTCGGCTGCTGAATCTGCTGCGGCTGGAACCTCTGCTGCTGGTAGTGCTGCTGCTGAAAGTACGGCCTCTTTGCCGGTCCTCCGCTACAGCTGCCTCCCTGGAAGTCTCGTCCCCTCTTGAGCCTAAGCTCAAGATCATCCTTTGAAGCTAACACGTCCACCAGGATCTCCTCAAAGGTAGCGCTGCGGGCATTCTTGGTGTAGGACTTGACCTCCTTTATCAAGCCCTTCCGGAACCTTCGGACCTTCGTCGCCTCCGACAAGCCCTCTACAAATTTGCTCAAATGGCAGAACTCTCATGCGTACTCCTCCACAGACTGGCTCCCCTAGACTAGGGCCTCGAACTGAGTCTCGAGGGCTCCCACCGTTGCGTCCGGGAAGAACTTATCCTTGAACAGCTTCTTGAATGCTGCCCAAGTCTGTCCTGCAGTACCAACCCTCAGGTCGGTCTGGTACCATGTACGGGTCAGATCCTGCATTATGTTGGCCGCTGCCTCAATTTGGAGCCTCGTCGGGATCTCAGCCAACCTGAATATCTCCTCCATGTGCTCAATCCACTCGTCGGCATACAAGATCCGCTCTGTCCCTCAGAAGTCCTTCGGGTGCATCTTCTGAAAATCTTAGATGTCCTTCTCCCGTGGCTGGTGCGGCTGCGGGGCTGCCGCTGGCTGAGCTATAACTCTTTCTACCACAGTCACGGCCAGCTCAATACCTCGTGTGAGCTCTGCTGTGTGCCTCTGCTGCTGGGTCTGCTGACCCTCCATGTACTGTCGGAAGAAGGCTAACAGCTGAACGGCGTCAACTGTCCCCGCAGGTGGCTGCTGCTGCTGAAGCACATCCGGAATCACCGGACTCGGCTCATGCCTCACAGGTGGTGGGGCTCTTCCGAAAGCAGCTGAAATGCCTACCCAGCTGGCATGACTGGGGCTGCGGTACCAGGGGCTGGCTGCTGAGTATGAGAGGTGGCAGACCTCTCATCGGCGTCCCCCTGGCCCTGACGATGTGATCTCGTCTCAACCATCCTGGAGACACAGATCAAAAGAAACAATTGATGAGAATGAGTCAAAATATCAAAGGAGGACAGTTTAAATTCAAAGGAAGACAATAAGCAGCAAAATTAGATATACGAAATCTGATAAAGAGTTTTTCCTAATGTGATTGAGTTCCTTCAAAAATTACCTAATTCTACTGCAGGCTGCAGTGATATTCTAGTTCGAATACCACTACATTTCTAATCTGGACCTGCATAGGCCACTACTAAAAATGTGTCACGACCCGTACCCTAGAGTAAGGGCACAAGAAGTGGGTACGTCCAGCCTACGCCGCAGTGTCGGCAGTAGAACGCTGTCCTAGGTCACAACATCTAACAATATAATGCTAAACAGTTTATACTCCCCGAGTGGGGGTGACATAGCAGAAAGTATACTCAACCACAACTAAGGCAGGAAGATAAGATAGAAGATAGATAGATAAATACTGCTGAAAGGAAAGGAAATCCATAAGTACAAATAGAGAGTCTAAGTGTCTAAGATAATACATATCCCAAGTATCAAATATATACAATCATCCAGAGAGTAATGTAAATGAAAACATCCTAGTCTAGAGGAATGTCATCCACTGCTAGTGGGACCTGCTGCTGGTCCAGGTCCAACATCTCATCTAAGGTAGCACCGTAAAAGGTATCCACACAGGCCTCCTCCTCGTCCTCTGTAATATTTTCAACAGGTCCAGTCAGGACAGGAGCGAGCACAATACATCTCAACAGATCATAGCAGGTTAGAATATATAATCATGCAGTAAAGTAAGATACATGAACTGAAAGAAAGTACAGGATGTAAACAGAGAAAGCTGTAATGGAAATATATACTATAAGTAGAGAACTATCAGTGGCTGGTGAGTCAGAGTATAATATAAACATGTGAATGGCATAGAAGATTCTGATGAGACACTACGGAGGTGATCAGGTGAGATACTACTTGGATATTATTCACATGTCTACTTCTACTCCCCCGTACCCCCAATCAATACACAAGGATCCAGCCAGGTTATGTTATGATTCCATGCAAAGGCCCACAAGGGGTGATACTTGGAGGGCCTATAAATGGGTGATTCTAGGAATGCTCATAAATGGAGTGATTCAAGGAAGACTCTGTGATCATGAGAGTACATGTCACAAGTGATCAATGAACCGTGAAGCATAGTGATACACCATGTAAGTGAAACGCACAAAACAAGTAGTATACGATGCTCTCTGAGGGGATAACATCTCAAGAAGGGATCCATATAGTACTAATCTGTGTGACCAACGTGACAGTATCAAGTAAAGTAATTTAAAGCAGGAAAATAATTCTAAACAGGATATGAAATGATCAGAGAATGTACTCGCCTGGTATCTGAGTATCCAAGATGAAAGTACTGTCCGAGGAGTGGTGTCTGGCTCCTATTTAGAACAGCATAAGTCATAACATATCCAGAATGGTAATAAGATGCACTATAATGCATTCTACATAAATCTTGGTCAATTTAGGCCAAAGTCAACTCTTGGTCAACTCTGGTCAACCGTAGAAGTCAAACTAGGTCATCTATGGTCAAACTAGGTCTAACAAGTCTAAATAGTCTATTCTAGACCGAATCAAGACTAAACAAGTCTAACTAAACTCTCACTAGGCAACAGACACACCATAGGCCATATACCTATGTAGAGTCATAACCATGTACAACATAACACTATAGGTCAACCCATATATATACCACTATATTCCCTTATATATATATATATATATATATATATATATATATATATATATATATATATATATATATATATATATATATATATATAGCAATATGTGTATCACACATAGCCTTACATTACACATATTTATTCACATTCACTTATAGGTAATTTCACATACACATAGATAGGGGGCTGTGAATATAAGGGCAATGTGTGAGATTGTGTGTGAACAGTGAGAGTTCTGAAACCTGTGTACAGTGAGGAAAAAAACAGGGAATTCAAAGTGTGTGTCTAATGTTCATGCATGTGTGTGTGAGTGAGAGTGTCAATAGGAATATGTGTGAACTAAACCATGATTTAATGTGTGTGGACTGAATATGTGTGCACAGGAGTGTGTGTGTTGCAGTGTGTGTATCAGGAGATGTGTGCCTGTGTGTGCCACAGGAATCCCAAGACAGGGACTGGACAGTGAATATGTGAACTTGGTGTGTGTTATCCAGTGAGTGTAGTGTAATAGGAGGCATATGACAACCTACCATGACAGAGCAGGGAAACTTGTGTGTGACAGGAAAATGAATCATGTCATAGTATATAGAGTGTCAATGTGTACATGGCAAGTGAGTGGGATTTAGTGTCATACACATGTGGGTGAGTGTCATAAGAAAACAGTAAAAAGAAACCAAAACTCAGACTCCCAGTACATAGATCATAACAAACTCAGTTTAACTCAAGTGAAATTGGAATGAAATCAATACACAACCACTGTTTTCAGTCCCTAAATTCAACCTACCAATTTCGATTCACTTTCCAACCAATTCACACCAAAATCAAAACCCAAGTAGTACATGCATAGACACAACATAATAGGGTCTTAAACCATGTAAGTAACAATATTAACTAAGCTAAAATGGATGTCAAAATCCAAATTTGAAAACTGGAAATACACAAAATACATGTTTCAGTTCACAGCATATACAATCCTATTTCGAATTCAATTATCAACCAATCCACCCCAAAATTGGCATATATGTAGATTACATATAGGTGAACTATATTAGGGATCTAAATAGTGATTTAATAACATTTAAATGGGTTAATAAATCAACCAAAATTCAATTTAGAAAACTGGAAATATAGGAAATTAACTTGGTATCAGATTTTTGGGTAAATACAAAATATATAATTCGAAAACAGGTTAATATGCCAATACATTGGCTGGTAATGCAAAGATAGAATGAGTTTATGCCTCAGAGAGTGTCTCATGTCCACCACAATGTGACACGATGTGTCCAACACGAAATGACCCAAAACAGACACACAGAACATTCATACAGGCACTGCGTCATGCACGAGTGCACGCGTGTCGTGCACCCGACACAGGCCAAACCAAATCTCGTGCTCGTGTCTGCGGGTTCGCCTAGTATCCAGCTAGGTGTCCAACAACCTGAATCGTGTCCTGGTGAGTCATGTCCAGACTTCTAGAGCCGTATCAGTGGCCCTAAATCCCGTGTACAATGTCAGTACAAACCCAGTTCACGAGCTCGTGCTCGCTCGACACGACACGGGGACACGTGAGACTTGACACACGTGGTGTCAGTCAATGCCCCTAGGTGTCCACCAAGAATCGTGTCATAATAAGCCGTGTCGTGTCCTACAGGGGGCTCGTGCAGCAGGGGAGCTGCGCACAGCCTCATGCAGTGCATGCGTGTCCAATTTTGGACGCGGACACGGGTGTAATCGTGCTCAGTCCAAAAGAAAACTATAAGCCATACAAAAACACAATTTTCCATTCAAACACTTTCCAAAAATTAAATCGAAATCCCCTTTGGGGCATTTCATCAAACACCTTAACTAGTGGGCTGATACGTGTCCATTTAGGACATAAAATGGACACAAAATCCTACAGAAATCTAGGGTTAACTAGGGGACACTTAGATCTAGGTCAATATGCAATAATAACAGCATCTAATATAGAGCTTTAGGGATTTACCTATAGGTGTCAAAACTCCTCAAAAAGCTCCAAAGGGGGGTGTCTCCTTACTCTCCAAACTTCACCAAATTGCTAACAAACTGAGAATAAAATATACCAAAAGCAAGAATTCCTAAATTAGAACCTATTGCAATTTGTTTGAAGGAAAAAAAGAATTAAAATGGAATTTCTATAAATTAATGAAGTTGGAACATACCTCTCTTTCCAAATGAACTTTCCTAAAGAGGCTAGCCCTAATGGAAGAGAGTATTTATAGGGTGGGATTCCCAATGTAGGTGTGGCCGGCCAACTAATGAATTAGGGTTAGGGTTAGCTAATGGACTTTGGGCTTCTATGGCTAAGTTGCTAATTAATGGTTTCAAACCATAAGTCATGGCTTATGACTTATCTATTCTATGGTTAACTTGAGTCTAATAACTAACCATGGGTTAACGCTAGTCTAACTAGGGTTACATGACCTAACCAAGTCAAAACACAACTAGGGTTAGCTTCTAGGTTAGTCTACCAAAGTCAACACTAGTCAAAGTCAACCTAGTCAACCATCATTCAAACAATTCCAAAATAAATCCTAAAAATTCCCATAAATTCCCATAAATTATAATAAATTCAAATAACCTTAAAAATGACAAAAATACCCTCAAATTAGAAATGTGGCAGTGACAAATCTACCCTCCTTAAAAGAATTTTGTCCTCGAAATTGAAAGGCAAAATGCAACTGATGAGAAGGATAGAAAGTATACCTGAAGGTCCAAAAAGATAAGGGTATCGTTCGCGCATCTCGTCCTCCTGCTCCCAGGTAGACTCTCCTAGAGAATGATGCCTCCATGCGACGCGAACCAAAGGTATCACCTGGTTCCTCAGAACCTTCTACTGTCGATCCAGAATCTCCACTGGCTGCCCTCGATAGCTGAGAGAAGTCCCAACCTCAATCTCCGAATGGTCGAGCACATGGCTAGGATCAGCCACGTACTGTCTCAACTGTGATACATGGAATACGTTGTGGACACCCGCTAGTGCAGGTGGCAAGTCTAGCAAGTAAGCCATGTCGTTGACTCTCCAGCTGATAACGAAAGGGCCGATGAAGCGCGGGCTAAGCTTCCTGCCTCCACCAAAACGTATCGTACCACGAGTTGGAGATATCCTCAAGAAAACCTGGTCTCCAACCTAATCACAAGCAAGGTCTCAATTTAATTATGATAAAAAAACATGATCAATCAAAACACAAACAATCAAACCTAAATATAATCCTACTCTAATCTGTACCTCAAACTCCATGGGCCTCGAGTAGCTATCGGCCCAGTGCCGATGTCTGTCCTGCGCCACGCGAAGTCTGTCCCTGATGAGCTTCACCTTCTCGGCTGCATCAACAACCATCTCTGGTCCCAGTAAAGCTCGCTCACCAACATCATCCCAAGATAAGGGTGTACGACACCTACGCCCGTACAGAGCCTCGAAAGGTGACATCTCAATGCTGGCCAGGAAACTGTTGTTGTAAGCAAACTCCACCAAATGTAAATGATCCTCCCAGGAACCTCCAAAGTCCAAGACGTTCGTCCGCAGCATATCCTCGAGCGTCTGAATAGTCCTCTCGGACTGTCCGTCCGTCTGGGGGTGATATGCAGTACTAAACTTGAGCTGAGTACCCAAGCTAATCTGCAGACTCCTCCAGAAATGAGAAGTAAAACGACTATCCCGATCTGAGACGATGCTGACCGAAATTTCGTAAATCCTGACTATCTGCCATATGTCCATCTCCGCAAGCCTCTTTGTAGACGTACCCACCTTGAATGGCAAGAAGTGGGCCGATTTGGTCAACCTTTCAATGATGACCCAAATTGTGTCTTTCCCTCCTGGTGTACGCGACAATCCAGATACGAAATCCATAGTGATATGCTCCCATTTTTACTCGAGAATGGACAGCGGCTGCAATAATCTACCGGGCCTCTGCCTCTCTGCCTTGACCTACTGACAGACCAAGCACCTAGCTACGAAGCGAGTTACCACCCGCTTCATCTCGGACCACCAAACATGCTCCCTCAGATCTCGGTACATCTTGTTGGCACCAGGGTGTATAGAGTACTGAGATCTGTGGGCCTCCTGCATAACCTGCTCCCTGAGCTCTCCGCTGGGCACACATAACCTGGAACCGTGCCTCAAGGCACCATCCTCTGCAAGAGAAAACTCGCCATCCACCAATCCTGCATGAACCTGCTCTCGGAGACACCGCAGAGCAACGTCCTCAAACTGTGCCGACTTGATCCTCTCCACCAAGTCTGACTGTATCTGTAGGCCCCATAACTGCATCTGCACTCCGGGCACGATCACCTCAATCCCAAGGCTCTCCAAGTCATCAAGCAAGTGACGGTCCATGGTCAAACACATGGCTGTTGGAACCTACTCAAGGCATCGGCAACCACGTTGGCCTTCCCTGGGTGATACTGAAGTAATATGTCGAAGTCCTTCATCAACTCTAGCGATCTGCGCTGCCTCATGTTCAGCTTCTTCTGAGTGAACACATACTTTAAGCTCTTGTGATCTGTAAAAATCTCCACCCTCTCCCCATACAGATAGTGCTTCCACAACTTCAGAGCAAATATCACCACTGCCAGCTCTAGGTCTTGGGTAGGGTAGTTCTTCTCATTGAGACGTAATTGCCTGGAAGCATAGGCAATCACCTTCCCATGCCGCTGCAGGACACAACCAAGCCCCTTCCCTGAAGCGTCACTATAAATAGTGAATCCCCCTGATCCTGAAGGCAATGTCAGAATCGGAGCTGTCGTAAGCCGCTTCTTCAACTCATCAAAAGATGCCTGACACTCCTCTGACCGAACATACTCAGCATCCTTCTGGGTCGATTGAGTCAACGGCTCTGCAACCCGGGAGAAATCCTGTACAAATCTTCGATAATATCCTGTCACTCCGAGGAAACTCCTGATCTCTGCCAAGTCGACGCTGCCCATGCCTCAACTGTTGCGATCTTCTTGGGGTCAACTGAGATACCATCTCCAGTCACCACATGCCCCAAAAAGTCAACCCGGTCCAAGAAGAACTCACACTTGGAGAGCTTCCTATACAGCTGCTCCTTCCTGAGAGTCTCCAACACTATCCTCAAGTGCTCATCGTTCTCCTCCTCAGTCTTGGAATATACCAAGATGTCGTCAATGAACACAACCACGAACTTATCTAAGTACTGGTGGAACACCTTGTTCATTAGGTTCATAAACACTGCTGGTGTATTAGTTAGTCCAAACGGCATAACCAAAAACTCAAACTGCCCGTACCGCATCCTGAAAGCTGTCTTGGGAATATCCTCCCTCTTCACCTTCACCTGGTGATATCCTGACCTCAGATCAGTCTTGGAAAATACCCGAGCTCCGCTCAACTGGTCAAAAAGATCATCGATCCGCGGCAGTGGGTATCTGTTCTTGATCGTGAGGTTGTTGAGTGCCCTGTAGTCAATACACATCCGTACTGACCCATCCTTCTTCGGCACAAACAATTCTAGTGTACCCCATGGCGACGAACTCGAACGGATGAAGCCCTTGTCCTGCAGCTCATCCACCTGCTTCTTAAGCTCCACCAACTCACTATTGTTCATCCGATAGACATGCTGAGAGATGGGTTCCGAACCTGGAACCAAGTCTATCGAGAACTCAATGTCTATGTCTGGTGGCAATCCTGGCAACTCTTCTGGAAAAACATCCATATACTCTGCTATCAAGGGGTGTGGAATCGTCTGCTCCTCAACCGAGTAAGCAGTAATCTCTGGGCGTGGTTCATGAAGGCCAGATACTTCAAGTACATTCACCCGTGCGTCGTCGATTCCAACTGCAGATCCTTCGCGTCCTGGTGACGCATACTGCAAGGTCAGAACCTCGCCGAGCCCCTGATCTGTCTTCAACTAGGATCGGGCAAATCTTCTCTATTCTTCGAATATTGGTCCGGGAAAGACCTGCTCCAACAGTTTCCCGCTGCCTCGACCCACAGTACGATCAGAGATCTGTGGGATGGTTCGGGCAACTGGAACAGAGAGAGGGCTCGAGAATGGATCGGAAAAGAGACCGCAGCTACGCTCCTCGATGCTAGGCTAAAGATCAGAACGGAACCCGATGCCCTACAGTGGGCTCCCTCGGTCAACGGTTCCTTCTCGATCGTATCGGCCAGAAGTGTTGTTCATAATACTGGGATGCTTTCCCCCATCATCAGTGCTTTCTAGCAATCTTGTATCCCAAAAAATGGTCCTTTCTGATGTGGAGAGCATTCAGCAAGAAGATCCCCACTGACGACGCTATCAATACCATAGGCTTTAGTTTAGCTTCTGCTTGTCATTGCTGTATGGAGAGACAACCCAAAACGGTAGACCATATTTTGCACTCGGAAGACTTATCCGCAAGGGTTTGGACCGCTCTCTCGCATCGCTGCAAACATGACCAAGAAGGTAGGAGCTTCAACGATCTTCTTGCCACTTGGGGTTCTGCCTCTCACAGCCACCAGATCGTCGCAGCCTCCATCATGGAAGAACCGTAACAAATTCAAATATGAGGGCCACCAATACTCGCCCAATCAACTTATCCGGGAGGTTCTTCGACAAATTCACAAAGTCAGCATACACTACAAACATGACCTACAGGACTTCTGACAGTCCTTGCTCTCCTGATTTTCTTTGTTCGATGAGTGGAAGGCTGCCTTCTTTCGTGTTCTTTTTGTCTTACTTTTGTACTTTTACGCTTTCTTGTAAAGGCTTCAGCATTTTATGCCTTGTTATGAATAAGCGAGAGTTTATATATATATATATATATATATATATATATATATATATATATATATATATATATATATATATATATATATATATATATATTGTGATAGGGTGTGTGGTTGAGGTGGTGTCCTAGTGCATGTGTGTCATGTGAGATAGTTGTGCGAGTGTTTGTGTGTGTATGAGTGTAGCGAGGGAAAGGGATCACAAGGTGTGTGTAGTTCCTTGACAGTGTGTAGGAGAGTGTAAGTGTGTGTCTAGGTGTGGCAAGATAGATAGAAAGAGGGAGAGAGGGGTAAAGAGGACAGTAGTAGACGGGGGTTTGCCTAAGTGCAGCAGTGCACTTGGCTCCTGCATAGGTCATCTGTGCACAGGTGCATAGCTAGGAGTGGACAAGAGCATCAGTAGTATTTTTAGAGAATGAGGGAGGCAGATGCAAGAGAGGGGGGGGGGGTTCCTGCACATTGTACAGGCTTGCCTGCTCACAGCAGCATGTTTGATGCCTTGCACAGCAGCAAAGAATTGAGGCCTTGTTCTCCTGTGCACAGGGAACAACAAGGGCATGTTGCGAGAGGGGTTAGATAAGCAGCCGGGGATTTGAAAGGGAGTGAGCAATAGATAGCAAGGGATTAAGAAACCTACACAGCATTAATTATTGTGTCAACAACAACGACATGTCAGTTTGCAAGAAATGAAGACTGTAGTAGATGTAGGGGCAGTGTAGCAATAGGGAAAACCATGTGTAGGCAGTGTGTGTGTGTGTAAGTGTAAGGGTTTGATATATGTGAGTGTACAGTCAATGGGTAGATTGGTATTAGTCAAGTTGGGTTGTATCCTATAAGGAGTCAGGGTATGTGTGTACAAGTAGAGTGCTAGTAGGTAACATGCTTGTTGTATCCAAGATAGATATCCTTTAGGAGGGTATCCTAATATAAGGGTTAGATAACCTAGGATGCAAATCCTTCTAGGATATTACCTAGGTATCCCAATTGGCTTGTGCATATAGTGTACTGATATATGAATACATAGGGTATTCATATAGATTGTATAGGTAGGCATAGTACCTACGAGGATACTAGTATCATAGGGCATGTAAAGATATTGAGTAAATGTTAGCGTGTAGTATACTGTATCATAGATTATAGGAAGATATAAGGATGTATATAGATATAGGGGTATGGTAATGTAATGATACATATATGTATATGGATGATAGAAATATGTAAGATATATGGGTAATTGGTTAAATTGACCTAAATTTATTTTATTCTAGAAATATGTAAGATATATTCCTGTGATGTGTTTGATTATATAGTAGACCTAGACAACGTTCTATCGTCGATGCTACGACGTAGGCTGGGCATTGTCTCATACTTATACCCCTACTGTCACGACCTGCTTCCGAATATTCGGATACGAGTCGAACACGCCCAGCCTACGTTGGAAGACTCAACGCCGTTAGCTGTAAACATCTAAGGAAAACTCCAAGAATAACATGAAAGTAAACATCACAGCATCTAACCGTCCCAGAATGATCACTATAATCCATAGGTCATAATATTATTTATATATAAAAGTACCAGAGACAAATCCGGTGACAGAAATGAAATACAACTATGAACTCTCAATATAACAACATCTAGAAGTAAAGCTAAACGAACCTAAACCTGTAACCTCTAGCTAAGTCATGCCTCCATCCTGCCCAGCTAAGATCTCGGGCTCTGGCCCATAAGGTGGAACGATATCCTCAAGTACACCTGCAACTTATCCAGTCAGGAGTGGAGCAAAGTATAATTCTAGGTAATGAACAAGAACATCATGATATAGAAATAATTACAGGAGAACATGAAATATAAAGTACAGGAAAAGAACATAAAAGTACAGAAATGTAAAGTACATGAAGTACATGAAATAAAGTACCAGTAGTAAATACTGAACTTGAAGTACAAAACATGACAGGTGCACAATATTTGAAATACAAATAGCATATGTGACCGGCTGGGGTAAGCACATGAATAAGCACATAAAATGGGTACGGCTTAGCCCGCGTGCGTGGTGCGAGGCCTAAGCTATCAACTGAATTTCTGATCTTTGGCTTTGGTCACATAGCCAATATATTTTCCCTCCCCGACCATAAGTGAGTACAAGAACATGAAAGTACAAGAGTACATGATATACCGTGTCACATTGTGTCACAAGAAAAGCACAAGATATGAATGTAAATATACATAAACCATAGAATGTACTTGCCTTGCTTAGGGTGATCGGGAATAAGGAGTAGATCTGTAAGTCCACCTGATTTAAATGGTACAAACTGGTTAAGTTCTACTTTAAGACAATTAGCCAAAATTAACTAACTAACTATATATATATATATATATATATATATATATATATATATATATATATATATATATATATATATATATTATATATATATATATATATATATATATATATATATATATATTATTTCCCACAATTTGACAGGGAACTAACTATTTGTTCTTTAATCTAGATTAACTACAAACTATCTATAATGAAATACCAATAAACTATAGCAAGTGCTATACTAGAAACTTTCTATATAATTTGTTAAAGTATTTATAAAGAAAATTAGTTTTGTTAGAATAAAATATAGTTGGCATCTCATAGTAAAATAATAACAAAAGAAAGAATACAAATCTTAGGTAACAACATTACCCCAACCATATTTTTTAGAGCCTATTTCACAATAGGCTCAGCCCAAAGTAGAAAGCCCAGTAATTCTTATTTTACCAACTAGAATATTCAAAATAATACTTAACTAGTCCAGTCGACCTACATAGGCAGTCCAACTTAACAACCTGTAGGTACACACTAGCCCAAATCGACATACATTAACTAGTTACTTCATCCACAAAAATTTAAATACGAAGCCTAGCTAAACTTGGCTCAGCCATAACCTGATATTCCTTCACAGTAGTCCCTATTCAATTAGAACAAAGTTTGCAATTTCAACTCACAACAACTCAACCTAAAAGCTAACAAAAATTAATATAGTTCCAATTCCAGCTACTAAACACTCAAGCCAAGTTACCACAGCCAACTTCATATTCTAACACCAATACACAGTCACCTGTAGCTTCAACATGTTTACAAATTCCCAGCCCATACCAACTAATCCTACTCGAGCCTATCATCACACCCCAAAGTTTAGACAATACACATCCAAGCTTCTGTTGAACCTGCTGTCTAAAAGATTTGAAACCAATGGCTACTACTAGAAGCTTAGCCTCCCCCATAAACTACACGAAACCTAGCATTATTCCTATTGCAATAACTCAATATAGAACTCCAGAACAACCCAACATCATACCAAAACTTAAAAAAAATCATGGACGAGGTTTGAGCTCAGAAGAGACTTAACCACCTGCACATAACATTTCAACCGTTGCCCAAAAAATTTAGGAGGAATCCTGAATCAATCTGCCAATAAACTCGACCTCCTACCGGCTACCACGAACTCAAAACCAGGAAGAAAGAAAAGGCATGTCCACAAAATCCAGACCTGACAATTGAATCAAAATATTAAACCAGAAATTAAACAAGAACTATTAAATCACAATCAACGACTTACCGATCATCCCCAAAGAACAGAAGATTATACCAAACTTAATAAAATACAAATAAGAATTATACAAGAATCAATTCAATAATTAAGACCCTGCTGATTCTACTCTCGACACGCACACTTGGACACGATCAACATCTTGGTCTGACACGAACAGAGAGGTACACACACACTGGTCCGAACACAAATCAAAGGGACACGAGCATTGCCTACAGCCTGGACATAACTTTCATATATCAAAACCTATCACTAGAGTACTTCCATTAATAAAATAAAGGATAGGGAATTACCTGGAGATGATTCTAGCTGATCGAGGACACTCTTCCAAGGGGTCGGACACACTGCACGAACCCAGCTGTGCTCAAGAACTCTACTGTAGCATTTCCACGAACAAGTCCCAAACACAAGAGAAATAATGTATCAAACGAATTTGAACCTCATTCTTCAGAAATTTAGTAAGAACTCAAGGTCACAAGATTGGATCCAAAAACTTACAATGAACCGATCTTCACGTCCTACTGGAGTTCGAGTGGATTCATCGTTCCCGATCTAACTCTCTGCTCGAAATTCCCAAACAATCCACACAACCGATCACAAAACCAAATGAATCACCAGGAACCAAAAGAAATCTACTACCAGATCGAATTAAAGGGTTTTGAAACTCACCTAGGCCTCTGGATCGTCGAAGATGATTTTCCCAAGGGAAGATCGGTCGCCAAGAAGAGTGCCGAGCTCGATTCTCGATCTGTTAGAATTGACCACTGGGAAGATCTGACTAGCTGCGGAAGAAGTGAAGAAGCGCCGCCGAGAAGTCGCGTCTAGTGCTATCGTAGTCGCCGGAGACGAAGGCAAGTCTGGAGAGGCGCTCGCACGTCGATCTGCGGATAAAAAGGTCCAATCGCCGCTCGCCTACACGCTGCCGAGAAGGACTCGGCTAAATGTCTCAGCCAGAGATCGAGGCCCGGTCATCGACGCCATGGCTACTCTTCTTTCTAGGGTTAGGGTTAGGTGAAGTTTTCGGAAAAGAGAAAAATGGGAGAGCTCGGTTTCCTCACAGAACAAAAATGAGAATGACCCAATTTCTCTTTCCTCCCTTTATATATACAGAAAGAAAGGGTGGGGTGGTTTTACACTTAAGTCCTCCAAAAATCTGATATTTACAATTAATCCAGAAGTTTGTTAGAGTTGGTTACATTTGTTAGAAAAGTTTTTAGGTGGTTAGGAAGAGTTGTTAGAACTATTGGGCCCACTCTAGTTAGTTAGGAATACTCTTGATTAGTTATAATATCCAATAGTTAGTTAATTAACTAACCATTCCAATAATTTAAATTTCCTTAAAAAGATAACTATTAAACTAGGAAAATAAAACTTAGATATAATTTATAATTTATTTATCAGAAATATTCTAAAATTGGAAAAGCGGGGTTACAAATCTATCCCCCTTAGAAAAATTTCGTCATTAAAATTTCAAAGTGTATGGCACGATACAGAAAAATGACACAAGGTTTAAAATTGTCTAGGCACGAAGGTGAATAGGCTCAATGACTAGGTACAAATATCATAACAATATGAAATGGTTTTGCATGACAAAATAAATAGATAAAATGGCACGATAAAAAAATGATCAACATTTATGGGGCATGAAATGAAACGAAATTTAGTTAAGACCAAGTACGATAATTACATGCAAGGGATTGAAATAACATGATTTAACAATGACCGAGAATTAAATAGGCACGAGGTGGAATAAATTTCAATCACGACTTAGACGAGTAAGATCATCAAGGCATGAACTTTTAAGCACGATCTAAATAGAAAGTTTAGCATGATTAAAAATAGAGAAAAATAGAAAAATCATGATTGGATAGGTGTGATCAAGATCGAAGTTTAGACAAATACGATCAAAATATAGGTACGATTTAAATCTAGTGGAACGGAATCAAAATCTAGCAATGTATATTTATTGAGAAAACAAATGATCTAACGATAAAATGCAAGAAGGAAATTGCAAGGGTTGATTGAGAAAACGTATGGAAACTATCCATGAGGTATTAGTATCAAATCAAGGTAAACGTGCAAGGATTTATGATTCTCGAAAATCAATAATCATATGAAAAGAGGATATAGTCTCTCTGGTATCTAGAAATATATAGATATTTAAAGTCACTTTACTTAGAATTTTTGTCTCGCCAGTGTATATCTGGCTGCAGTGAACTTCCGGTTCCGTGACTCAAATAACGATATATTACCGAATATTCTATCAACATTATCCATTTTCAAACAATTATTAACGAAGCAACTCAAAAGATCAAAATATGAAGAATTTAGGACAAAGTTTCAATAATACCCGAAAACATATGAATGTCTGAAATCACTTCAACTTGGAGTTCAGGCCTCGCCAGTGCGCAGATGGCTGCAGTGAACCCTCAGTCTCCGTAATCCCGATAATGGCTACAGTGCGCAACTCCTACGCCCTAGTAGGTCATTGAATAGTCTCTCAACCTTATCCATAGGAATTACAAAAAGATTTTCAAGGAATTCAAAATGAGTTCCAATAGTCCAAGTCACAGTAGAAGGTGATGTTATCTGTCCTTTAGAAAACAAGGGTTTCACTAGGTACCAAGAAATAACAAAAGATCCAACGATAAGTATTAGATACTAAGGAAACAAACAAGAAGACTCTAGAAATAAGTCTCGAACAGGAAACGAAGTTTCAAATAGTTAAATGAAATTCTTGAGTTGAAAATGAAATCTCGAATGGTAACAAAATTTTATATAGGAAACAAAATCTGAATAGGTAACAAAGTCTTGAATGGTGAATAGAAGCAAAGAATCGGATAGAAGACAAAGTCTCGAAACAAAATCTCGCATAGGGACAAAGTCTAACAAAACATTAAATAACAAACAAAGGTTTGAACAAAATCTCGAATAGCAAAGAAATTTTAATAGAAACAAAATCTCAACTAGAAAACCAAAATTCGACAAAGTCGCGGATAGGGAACAATTCTTGAATAGAAAATCTCGAACAGGAAGCAAGGTCATGAATAGTGAATAAAAAACAGAATATCAATTAGTGAATAAGAAACAAGTATCGAATAAAAATATGAAATAAGCGAAATCTCAAATAGAAACACAAAGTTGAAACGAAGTCGTGAACAAAAACAAATGCCCAAATAGAAAACAAGTCACGAATAGGAAGCAAAGTCTTATATAGGGAACGAGTCAAAATCTCAATTAGAAAACGAAATCTTCAAACAATGCATCGAATAAGGACAGAATCTCAAATAAGTCTTGAATATAACGAAAGCTCAAACAAAGTTTTGAAATGAGAACGAAATTTCAAAATGAAATCACGAGTTGGAAATAAAATCTCGAATAGCATCAAAGTTTGATTAGGGAGCAAATTTTCGAATAGATGCCAAAGTAGAAGACAAAGTCATGCATAGTGAATATGAAAACAAGGTGTCTAATAGTGAATATAAAACAAGTCTCAAACGGAAAAGCAAAACCTTGAATAGAAATCAGAGTTTCGAATAGTAAGCAAGATCTTTAGAATAGAACATTATCTCGAAATAAATCTCGAACAAGATCCAAAGTTTAAAAATAGAAACGAAGTCTTAAAACGAAATCTCGAATAGAAGCGAGATTTAAACAAGGTTTGGATGGGAACAAGTTTGAGTAGGAATGAAATTTCGAAATAAAATCTTGAATAGCAACAGGGTCTAAATAGGGAGCAACATTTCGAATAGAACTAATCTTGAATTAGGAAACAACATCATGAATAATGAATATGAAACAATTTATTGAATAGAAAAATCTCGAATAAGAAACATAGTTATGAATAAGAAACAAGATCTAGAATAGGAAACAATATCTCGAAATACATCTCGAATAGCAACCAAAGTTTTAGAGTAGAAAACAAAGTCTAACAATTTTCGAATATGAAACAAGAATGTTTTTAGGAAACGATCTGGGTGCTAAAAAAAATCTAAGGGAAGACTGGATTGCGAATCATGATCCATGGTCTTCTCCAACCAAGCAAGAAAAGCCTTCTGTCTTCAGTATTCTTTTGGGAATGGAATCACTTTAACTTCTTCAGCTGTAGGCTGGTCCTTGCGGCAGTGCTCCATGCGTTTTACTGAATCTAGAGAAGCGGGTTCCCTTGTTGCAGTCTTGGTGCTTCCCGTGCTCGTCCTTGGGCAGTACGATCAACGGCCTCCGATAATCCTTGACTTGATGGGCAGGCGATCTGCAGAACAGGCAGAGTCCAAGCCTCTTGCGACATATGTCAACATGATGTCCAATCCTCTTACAGAACACACAATGAAGGTAGGCCTGAATTTGCTTCTGATGATGCGGCTAATGATGTGACTGAAGAAGCGCCATCTGACTGCTGTGATGCTTTACGGGTCCAAAGGGGTTGCTATCTCCGTCATAAGTCTTCATGTCTCTCTTGGCCTGCAACTTCCCATCTTGTTCTATTATCGTGCTGGATCTCCTAGTTGGTGACTTCAATCAGAGGAGTTGGATCTTCGGTAACTTGGATAATTTTCAGAAGTGACAGCTCCAGGTTCTCGATCTGCTCTTCAGTACAAAAATACGCTTGGTGCCGAAAGAGTCCAAAGATTCGAGAGTCGAGGAATCAGAGGTCTTCCTTGGCTCGAAAAGCGCATCTGGTTGGCTTGAAAAAGAACGGTATGCTCCCTTTGGGCATCAAGGAACTCCTAGAACATCTCCATCAACTGTGTACTACCAATGGTGATAGTAGAGGCGACAAGCGGTGGTGGAAGCTCAGAAGCGTCAAGTGCAAGTGAATCAATAGTTCCTATGTTGTGTGTCTGAACCATCTGAAAAATAGAAAACTGTTAAAATGGTCTAACTATAGATAATAAGCAAACCTAGTAATTAATATGTATAACAAGACTTAGTAAAATATACCCATAAATATTTTCCCGTAATCCTATGCTGTGATGAGTTTTCCTTAGTCTAACAGGTTCCCCAATAGCACTCTACAGCATAAGTGCCATTAGGATGGACCTGCATAGGCCACCACTAAAAACATGTCACGACCCGCTCCCAAATATTCGAATACGAGTAGGACACGCCCAGCCTACGTTGGAAGACTCAACGTAGTAAGCTGTAAACATCTAAGGAAAACTCCAAGAATAACATGAAAGTAAACATCACAGCATCTAACCGTCACAGAATGATCACCATAATCCACAAGTCGTAATATAATTTATATATAAAAGTACCAGAGACAAATCCGACGACAAAAATAAAATACAACTATGAACTCTCAATATACAACATCTAGAAGTAAAGCTAAACGAACCTAAACCTGTAACCTCTAGCTAAGTCATGCCTCTATCCTGCTCAGCTAAGATCCCAGGCTCTGGCCCATACGGTGGAACGATATCCTTAAGTACACCTGCAACATATCCAGTCAGGAGCGGAACAAAGCACAATTCTAGGTAATAAACAAGAACATCATGATATAAAAATGAGTACAGGATAACATGAAATATAAAGTACAGGAAAAGAACATGAAAGTATAGGAATGTAAAGTACATAAAGTACAGGAAATAAAGTACCAGAAGTAAATACTGAACCTGAAGTACAAGAGATGACATGTGCACAATATTTGAAATACAACTAGCATATGTGACCGGTTGGAGTAAGCATAGGAATAAGCACATAAAATGGGTACGGCTTAGGGCCTGCGTGCACGGTACGAGGCCTATGCTATCAACCTGAATTTTAATTCTGATCCTTGGGTTTGGTCACATAGCTAGTATATTTTTGCTTTTTGACCACAAGTAAGTACAAGAACATGAAAGTACAAGAGTACATGATATACCGTGTCACAATGTGTCAAAAGAAAAGCATAGGATATGAATGTAAATGTACATAAACTATAGAATGTACTTGCCTTGCTCAGGGTGATCGAGAATAAGGAGTAGATCAGTAAGTCTACCTGATTTAATAGGTACAAACTGGTTAAGTTCTACTTTAAGACAATTAGCTAAAATTAACTAACTATATATATATATATTATTTCCCACAATTTAATAGGGAACTAGCTATTTGTTCTTTAATCTAGATTAACTATAAACTACCTATAATGAGATACCAATAAACTATAACAAGTGCTATATTAGAAACTTTCTATATAATTTGTTAAAATATTTATTAGGAAAATTAGTTTTGTTAGAATAAAATATAGTTAGCATCTCATAGTAAAATAATAACAAAATAAATAATACAAATATTAGGTAACAACATTACCCCAACCATATGTTTTAGAGCCTATTTTACAATAGGCTCAGCCCAAAGTAGAAAGCCCAATAATTCTTAATTTACCAACTGGAATATTCAAAATAATACTTAAATAGCCCAGTCGACCTACATAGGCAGTCCAACTTAACAACCTATAGGTACACACTAGCCCAAATCGACATACATTAACTAGTTACTTCATCCACAAAAATTTAAATACCAAGCCTAGCTAAACATGGCTCGGCCATAACCTGCTATTCCTTCCCAGTAGTCCCTATTCAATTAGAACAAAGTTTGCAATTTCAACTCACAACAACTCAACCTAAAAGCTAACAAAAATTAATATAGTTCCAATTCCAGCTACTAAACACTTAAGCCAAATTACCACAGCCAACTTCATATTCTAACACCAATACACAGTCACCTGTAGCTTCATCATGTTTATAAATTCCCAGCCCATGCCAACTAATCCCACTCGAGCCTATCATCACACCCCAAAGTTTAGACAATACACATACAAGCTTTTGTTGAACCTGCTGTTTAAAAGATTTGAAACCAATGGCTACTACTAGAAGCTTAGCCTCCCCATAAACTACATGAAACCCAGCATTATTTCCGCTTCAGTAACTCAATTTAGAACTCCAGAACAACCCAACATCATACCAAAACTTAGAAAAATCATAGACAAGGTTTGAGCTCAGAAGAGACTCAACCACCTGCACATAACATTTCAACCGTTGCCCTTCCTTCTCAATTGAATACAAAATTTAAGAGAAAACCTGAATCAATTTGCCAATAAACTCGACCTCCTACCGGCTACCACGAACTCAAAACCTGGAAAAAAGAAAAGGCATGTCCACAAAATCCAGACTTGACAATTGAATCAAAATATTAAACCAGAAATTAAACAAGAACTATAAAATCACAATCAACGACTTACCGGTCATCCCCAAAGAACAGAAGATTATACCAAACTTAATCAAATACAAATAAGAATTATACAAGAATCAATTAAAAAATTAAGACCCTGCTGATTCCACTATCGACACGCACACTTGGACACGATCAGCATCTTGGTCTGACACGAACAGAGAGGGACACACACACACTTTTCCGAACACAAATCAAAGGGACACGAACATTGCCTATAGCCTGGACATAACTTTCACATATCAAAACCTATCACTAGAGTACTTCCATAACTAAAATAAAGGATGGGGAATTACCTGGAGATGATTCTAGCTGATCGAGGACACTCTTCCAAGGGGTCAGACACACTCCACGAACCCAGCTGTGCTCAAGAACTCTACTGCAGCATTTCCACGAAAAAGTCCCAAGCACAGGAGAAATAATGTATCAAACGAATTTGAACCTCATTCTTCAGAAATTTAGTAAGAACTCAAGGTCACAAGATTGGATCCAAAAACTTAAAAATGAACCGATCTTCACGTCCTATTGGAATTCGTGTAAAACCCGCAACCTGATTTTCTGGAATTTTTGGATAAATTAAAATTATTGCATTTTTGGGATATTTGTCCGATTTTGTTTTGTCAGCATAGTTCTGGATTCCCAGTTAGAGTTTTAGTATTATTATTTTTATTATTAGTAGTCGAATTAGGAAAATATTATTTTTAAAATTAATCATTGGATTTTGATTGTGGCCCTGTCCCCGATTCCGTGCCCGGAGTCCAACCCCGATTCCGGACGCCGACCCCGAACTCGAACCCGACTTATGTTTCCCGGACCCATTTTCGTTTCCAGTCCCGAATCCACCTTAGAACCCTTAGTTACTTATTTAGCCTTAGATTTATATATATGAATATTTTTAGTTAAGTAAAATAAAAGAAAATAAACTAAAAGCTATTTCTAAACCACCCCCACGACCGACCTGGTCCCCCACGACCAGGCCATCCCCTTTCCCTCTCCGCCATATTTTTCCACACTTTCCCTTATTTCTCCCACCAGCACCCACTCTCCTCCACACAATCTCCACATCATTCTCATTCCCACTCTTTCTATATAAACAACCCCACTCCCAACTCTCTTTTCCACTCCCTCTTATTTTTTTTCCCAAACTCCCAAACCCATCTTCTCCCAAAGCTCACCCGAGCCCCTCCATCCGAGCACCGCCCGCGCGCCACCTTCCGGCTGCGCCCACCTTCCGTCGACTTCCTCCGGCCGCGCCCCGTCCAGCCGAGCCCCGTCTTCCGTGCCGTAGCCGCCCGCCGGTCAGCACCTTCCGATCGGCCAGACCCACTTCCGGCGACCCCTGTGGCCGCCCGCTCCAGCACAGCCCGGCGCACCCCCGTCCCACTCCTCGGCCGCCATCCCCGACGACCCCCGAGGCTAACCCGTGCCCTATGCCTCCCGGCGCCCGTTCCCGTCGGCCGTGCCATCCGGCCAGCGCTGTTCCGTGCGGCCCCGTGCCGTTTCGGCCAGATTCGCCTCCGACGAACCCCCCTGCGTGCTGTCCCGCCGACCAGCATCTCTCCGGCGACCCCGAGTACCCCTGTCGCTGGCCAGCACCTTTCCGGCGTGACTCCGAGCCATGTCGGCTCCGCCCTAGCGCTGTTCCGAATTCCGCAGCGCTTTTCTGAGCCGGTTTCCCGCTGTCTGCAAAATTCTTTCTTCTAACATTTTCATCTGAGAGCTCTAGCTGAGCAATTGAGGTATAACTTCGTGTCCCCGTGTCCCTACCGTAGATAGTCTGTGATGATGCGGTCCCGATCCCGTTTCGGGAATCTGTATTTTTATCGTTGCTTTTGGGTGATACGTAGAGTATCGGTTACGTCGCGGCATATTTTTCTATGTTTGGATGTTGTGCTGTGGTTCACTTTTGGGTTGGATATTCATTTTGGGTTGGTGATCCCTGGTTTGTGATATTTAATTGTGTTGTGGTTGGTATCCTCCTAGGATTGGGTTGTCCCAATTATAGAGGAAATGCTGCCTAAATTTTCAGAAAATATTTTAAAAAGGGCAATTTGAATAAAACTTATTTTCCAAAGAAAATCGGTCTTTGCAAAATGATTTATAGATTGGATTTGTTGGTCTTTGGATTTTATGGATTTTGTATCACCAGTTAGGCGACGACCATATCGGTCAAATGAGCCTCGGTGAAACGCAAACGATACAGGGTCACCTGTACGTTGAGGCGTTAGCCAGCAACATGAGATTGCACGACCAAGTCTGAGACTCTTTAATTTTTAATTTAATTATAATTTATTTTAGAACTGGTACTGCTTTTAGTATTTATGGTGCAGGGCCTCGGCCTACTATTTGGACCGTTCGCGGCACTCAGAGCTCCCCTTAGGATTATTTAATTTATGTAAATAATTTGTAAGGGCATAAGTCCAGTTTTTCCTTTATTTCTCTGTAACCATGTATTGTGTAGCATAGTTTTTATTATTTTTCTGGAATGATGATTTCGCCGTTAAAGCGTAGTATATAAAATGGATATATATATGTTATAAAGAAAATTAATAAGTTTTCTCATAATAAATAATCTACTAATTTAGCCATTCACATGTTTTCTCATTTAAAAGAAAAAGCCTAATTATATATATATATATATATATATATATATATATATATATAAAATATAAAGTTTTACCAAATTAATCGGTAATTGCTATTTTTTTCAATTAATCAGTAACCGACTTATTCGATTAAAATGATAACGAACGTAGATTGCGACGTTAGAAAATTTTTGGTAGATTAATTAATAACTTAAAATCTGACTAGGGTCTGCTTCTAGAGATTGTAACTAGCACACCTAGAATGGTTTCATTATGGTTCTAAGTCAAGGTTCTCAACTGTAGGATCTCGGAGACATACTTGACTTCCTCCTCGGTACCGATATTCCCGATCCAGTCAATTAACAGAGGCAAGTTACGGATTTGTCTTCTTGCATTTTATTTAGTAATTGTCAAGTTGTATGTTTAAACCACATTGCTACAAGGAACCCTCTCCTAGGGTTCAGATATTGATTGATATTGATTGTGGGGATATTGGAAAAATAGTGTAACGTTTATGGCTAATACCCCTCATATTGCATGATTGTGCGAGCTTACCCCTCTTACACACAGGGATAAGCCGTATCGCGTCGCTAGGATGCTATTGTACAACCCAAGCCGGTCATAGACGTTTACACATTCAAATCACATTGTTTTAAATTGTTAAATTGCTGAAAAATATTGTTTCAACTGTTTAGCCTGCACTTTTCTATTATTATTTGAAATGTAAGATACATTTTCGTACTTGCTCCCTCCTGACTGGAGACCAACATTTTTAGGTGACATTGAGGATGCTAAGATATTGTACAATAGCTACCATGACCCGGTATTGTATCCTGTGGTGTTGCCAGAGTCCTCATTGGAGGACGCAGAACCTGAGGCCGAAGAGCCGACCGCCTAGCTAGTTGTTTTCCAGTTTTCTAGTTTTATTGTTTTGGAGTTTGTTAATTTGAATTCAGTACTTTGTTTCAGTTCTTTCATTTCCAGTTGTACTTTTCAATTGTTGAATAAAAAATTTTAAAATTTTCGTATATTGGAGTTGTGACAAATGTATAGATGTTGTTGTAAATACCTGCATATAGAACAGCTTACTGCCGCCGTCTCACAACGGTGCAGGCTGGGCATGATCCGGTTCGACCCAATAATTTGGGATCGGGTCGTGACAATTCGACTACTGGAATTCGAATGGATTCATCGTTCCCAATCTAACTCTCTGCTCGAAATTCCCAAACAATCCACACAACCGATCACAAAACCAAACGAATCACCAGGAACCTAAAGAAATCTACTACCAGATCGAATTGAAGGATTTCGAGACTCACCTAGGCCTCTGGATCGTCGAAGATGATGATTCCAAGGGAAGATCGGTCGCCAAGAAGAGTGCCTAGCTGGAAATTGGTAGCTGGATGCTGCCACACCTGAAATTTATGATTTTGCACGTGCAAAAGATATGAATGTTGAGTATTGTGTTTATGCATTACTAGCATATGTGCACGTGTCTTGCACGTATTTTAATATTCTTTTAATTAATTTAGGAAGACCAAAGGATAGTCTTCATAATTACTAAGTTGTCCTTATTAAAATTAATGAACCATTTTTAATTAGTATAGACATGTAAGGATATTTTTGGAATTCAAAAGTTTTACCATCAAGTTTTCCTATTATATAGTAGAATAGATGAATCTTGTTAGTAAGTAAACAGTTGGGTGTTCTAGCCTAGGTATATGGTGTGACATAAGTTTTGTACTAAGGATTTGCATTCAATTTTCAAACGGAAATTTTCACTTAAAGCATAAAAAATTTATAAAATTATATATAAAGCACAATGTTCTGAAGAATTGCATACGGAGCATAAGAACGCCCATCCGAAGGGCGTTTTCATTTAAATATGAATTAATTTTGACGTCCGTTAGCGAGGTAAACGGGAAAGAGAAATTAAGAAAAAAAAATTTAACTAAGGAAAACGCCCATCCGAAGGGCGTTTTCGGCTGACATGTAATTCACTCAGATGCCGCGCCCCCGTTAAATTTTTTTTATAAAATATGGAAAACGTCCATCGGAAGGACGTTTTCGTCTGATCTGTCATTCCATCGGTTGCCGCGCCAAAAAATTTATAAAATATGAAAAGTGCCCAAAAAAAATTATTACAATAAAGGAAACGCCCTTCGGATGGGCGTTTCCTGCTTACCTGGCTGCATCGGCCCGCTCCCACGCTTCGCTGCCACGCGCTCCCACGCTTCGCTGCCACGCGCCCGCTGCTTCGCTGCCACGCGCCCGCTGCTTCGCCAGCCCCTTGCCTAATGGGAGAGGATCCCCACAACCCCCGCGGAAAGTCGTCGGGAATCCACCTCTGGCAGCACCAGCACCAGCACCCCCTCCCCAAAACCCTAACCCTAACCCCTACCTCAAGAAGCCGATGCTGATGCTCGAGTCCGCCACCGGCATCCTCTCCTCCGGGATCGGGACGGCCACCTGCCAGGACTGCGGCAACCAGGCCAAGAAGGACTGCACCCACCGCCGCTGCCGGACCTGCTGCAAGAGCCGCCGCTACGACTCCACCACCCACGTCAAGAGCACGTGGGTCCCCGCCGCGCGGCGCCGCGAGCGGCAGGTCTCCGCGCCCGGAGGAGGCGGGGCCCCGGCCGCCAATTCCTCCGTCTCGACCTCCGTCCCGAAGAAGCCGCGACTCCTGTCCTCCCAGACCACCACTTCCCACGCCTCCACTTCCTACAACACCGCCACTCGGAGCTACGACACCAGCTCCAGTCATCCCAGAGCACCACTTCCCACATCTTTCCTTCTTTTTTTTTTCTCCCTTTTCTTTTTAAAATATGAGTGGTTGTGTGCTGTTGATCAACAATTGCATTGGAACTTGCATCCCATTGGCACCAATAGCTTTCTCCAGCAAAGGTCGGTTCAGACGAAAACGCCCTTCCGATGGACGTTTTCCATATTTTATAATTTTTTTTAACGGGGGCGCGGCATCCGAGAGAAGCCGAAAACGCCCTTCGGATGGACGTTTTTCTTATTTTAATTTTTTTTCTTTATTTCTCTTTTCCGTTCATTCGCTAACGGACGTCAAAATTAATTCATATTTAAATGAAAACGCCCTTCGGATGGGCGTTCTTATGCTCCGTATGCAATTGTTCAGAACATTGTGCTTTACCTATAATTTTATAAATTTTTTTATGCTTTCAGTGAAAATTTCCGATTTTCAAATCATATTGCACGTCCTGGAACATGAATCTTGAATAGTAAATGCGTTGTCCTGATTTTCTGCTCAATTCAAATTCGCAGTTGTCTTTTATCAGTACAAAGGCATAATTATTTCACCACTGTATCTTTGCTCCCTCTTGAATGTTGCATTGTGGTTTGATTTAAAAATCGACTTAAAATATGTTGATCAAAATATATATTAATCACGAACTTCATAGTGAAAATAGCTAACACACTACACATATTTAGAAATGATGACTCTTTAAAGGACCACGAAGTTTGGTCATATGGTTGTTAAGAAGTGAGTGATTTTTCAGTGGACCTTTCTAAATCATGTGCTTCACTATATAACTCCTTATCATTGTCAGCTTTTTGCTGATTAAATTTGGATTTCCAATATCCATACTCCAAATATGTGGGGAAAATATTATGTACCAGGCTGATCAGTTTTGTGGTGGTAATTTACAGGAAAGTTTAAGATATGAACTATTATTCTGTTTGCTTGCATATCCTTAACAGATTCTATATGAAGGTGAAAGTGTTCATTGTTGGAAGTTCTATTGTTTGCTTTAGTCGTTACATATACTTCAAAAATCGAATGAAGAATCTAAGAGACATAAGTCCATGTCATAAAAGAAAACAATAAAAAATTAGAATTGTTTTTACCTGATAAAGAGAACCATATCTCTGAAAAATTAGTGAGGCGGTTGTCCATAAAATAATAAAATAAATAGAATTGTTGTTATAAGGCCATCTCCAACCCATCCTCAAAACTTTCCTCAATTTGAGGACTCAAAAAGGAATATTCCTCAAATATGCTATCCTCAAAAGATTTCATCTCCAACCCATCAATCCTCAAATAATAAACAACCATTATTTCTTTCTACAAAAATTTATTTTTTAACAACTATTTAATATGATCGTATACATTAACGTTATATTATTAATATTATTTCTTTCTACGAAAATGGTATCTGTATTTACCATTATTTCTTTCTATAAAAATCCAAATGAGCGTAAATATTGGGAATCCATGAAAAATGAAATTATGGAAAAAAGGGCTCGTGAAGATCAGGCTCGTCAATCATCTGTTGACACTTCTCATGATAACTTTGATACATCAGGATATTTTCAAGGTGGCTCATCCCATAACTTCGAGACTTTTAATTTGAATGTTGTTTTGGTTAGTTTCGATATTTTAATTTTCGATGCAGTTGTTTATGTTTTTTAAGTCAATCTATTTTAATTTTAAAAACTTTGATTTTATTCCATTAATTTCTGCCAAATTATTCAAATATTATTTTATTAATCAAATAAATCTAATAAAAAAATACTAATAACAAATATATTCAATATTAGATTCTATTTGAAGATCTCAACAAGAATATTTTAATAGTATTATTATTATATTATTTATAATTATAACTTAAAAAATATGTTAAGTTAATTAGGTTTAGTGTTTAACATATGTAGGATATAATAGTAATTACATACAAGTTGGAGGGCAAAATAGTCATGAATAGTGGATCCTCAAATTTGAGGATTTCCATCCTCTCTCCTCAAATTTGAAGAGAGAGACTCCTATCCTCAAAAATTTTGAGGATTCATCCTCAAAATGGGGACCGGTTGGAGCAATTTTTTGAGGATGAATCCTCAATTAGGTGTTTGAGGACACCGGTTGGAGATGGCCTAAATAGAACCATCTCTCTGAAAAAATTTGTGAGGCGGCTGTCCTCCTCGATCACAAGGTTGAAAGCGTCCCTGCGGCGTTGTCCCGGGTATCCAGATTCCCCGACTTCCGGGCTACTACAAGGCTAGGGGTCGACGGTGCCGATGTGGTCGATCCTGACCTTGTTGTGGTGGTCGATGCAGAGGTTGATGAGAGTCGACGTCGGAGGGATGGTCTTGAACATGGGGGATCTGGGGGTTAGGGTTTATTGGATGATGCTATAGAGGAAGATGAAGAAGAGGAACATGGTTTCAATTTGGAAGACTCTTAAGCGGATGAGATGAAGAAGTGGAACATTATCGCAGATGTAAGAGGGAATGAGGGAATGAGGGAATGGTGAAATGTGGAGGGAATGGTGAAAAATGAATGCGTTGGAAAGTAATACTTTACACCTTAAGTAATTTGTTTATTCTTTATTAACTTTGTAACGGTTTTTAATATTACAAAAAAAATAAAATGATAAAAGTATAAAAGTTAGAATTTAGTAACATTTTTTCTGATTATTGTAACGGTTATTACCATTACATGAATGTCACGGTAATAACCATTAATAATTACAAAAAAAAAAGTGTTACAAATTGGTCATTTTGGTTGGGACGCCTTACTTTTGTATGTCTGATGATCTATATTAGATTGCTTGAGATTGAGACACTAGGCTTGTTCTTGACCATAAGAGACTGATGGATTGTACATTAACCCTAATGCATCTAGACAGCCGTGACCGTATGGTGAAGTGTGTTGCACTCTAATGTACGTAGCTGACTGTGTCTGTCCCCCACTCCCTAGTATTCTGGTTCTGGGTCGTGAGAAAGTAACCCTAAGCAATTATTAATACAATCATCATCCCGAAGACAGAAATGTAAATCTATACAAAATAGTTCCTATATCCAAGCCAAAACTCTGCACCTGAACAACATCTGCTCTAGCATTTGCTATCCCCTACAGTGATCCATAGTAGCTAGGGTGGAAATCCTCATCAGTCTCACCTGTAACGTATCTAGTCAGGAAAGGTGTAAAGTACAACCCCGACAAAAGACACAATACAAAGTAATCTGAAATGCATAAATAATGATATGGACTAACATGCAGTATGAAACAATAGTACAAGAACTGAAACAATGAACAAAAAATCAATACAATAATGAATTTAAAATATTAATCTAATGTGTGATCGGCTGAAAACTACAATATCACAATAAGGTACGGCTTAATCGTACGTGAGGTGTATGATTAGGCTATCCACAATGACCTAGCTAAGGGGGTGTGGTCACACACTAGACAATATTCTCCAATGCCTATAAAACAATCAATGAAACACAATACGATCAATGAGGCACAATACAATCATGTCAATCTCGTGTCCAACACGAGAAGAGAAAGCAAGACAGAAATACAAAGTAAAGAGTTAAAGTCAGTGTACTTGCCTGGTGAGAATATGTGTCAAGGCACAATATCATTTTTTAGAAGATTATCCTAATAATTTCTATTTATTTCTACATTTATTTCTAAGTGGTATGTTAATCGATTCTACCCAACTTATTACTTAGTAGTCTATTCCTATACCTTCTTTTGTCTTCAACTTGGTAAGGCCAACAACATAGTTGTGACTAATCAAGCCTTATCCCCTTTCATTAATACTAGTACCCAAATTTAGTAGTCCATAGTCAGACCCAAAGGCCCAGCCCACCGTAATATCTCTAAACAATTTACCAATTTAGAATGGCCTTCTAGCCCCTGGCTCGGCCCAACAGATGGTATCATCAACCTAACAACACAACCACTATTGTAATCTTGCACATCCAACAACCCATAAACCTAGTCCAGTTCTTAAGTACTGACTCAAGAACTTGTATTCCTAAAGTACGAAAGTCAGCTTGTGAAGCCTATTACAATAACCTGTCCAATAGTAGTGAGCCCATGGCCAACATTAACAGTCCCATGTCTATGAATTCTATTTAATAAGCCCAAATCCTATGGATCAAGAACTGTAAGTTCGGCCCAAGTCCAAACTTTTAACTTATCTCCCATTTTTCGTTCAGTTGATAAAATTCGAACAGGCCCATCAACCTAATCTGCATATGACTATTAGCCAAACGCCAATTTAAACTAACAAATGAATTAACCTACTAATCCCTCTTTTGAATCTAACGGTCACATACTTCAAGTGTCTGCCTTAGACAAGGACACAATGTGGACATGCTCCGAGTTACTCGAGATCTGGCTCAAAACTAGACACACACCAGTGTCAGTCTTCCCCGACACTAGCTACCAATACTAAATATAGTACTACAATCTACATTCAAGAATCAAATAGAAGAGGAGCAAAAAGGAAATATACCTGTGTCTCTATCATATCGACACTGATCTCTTGCGTCTGGTTTCGGTCAGAATAGAGCATCCAGACTCTTGAGTGATAATTCGTCGAACACCTATAGTCGAAACATTATAGGATTGAATTTAGAGTTCGATTTTGAATACCTAACCGGAATAATCAAAGAGTGTATCAATTCAAAACCGAAATCGATCTAAACTGTATCGATTTGAATAAAGACTGATGGCGATAAAAAATAATCCCTGAAATTGATCAATAGATCAAGTTGTTCCTTCAACTGACTAAAACTCAGTTCGATCGATCAAAAATCCGATCATTCGACCATCGATGATCTGAATAAGTAAAGAAAGTGATTGGATCATACCTACTGTGCCTCAACGATTGAACGCTGATGATCGGAATAGATTGTCGTTCGGTTGGATCAACAAATGATTGAATCGATCACGATTGATCGATCGGCAGGCCTTGGATTCGTGGCGGAGGGATCTGTCATCGGTCAATGTCTCGTCGAGGCATCGATAAGAAGTCTTCGCTTAGAGCTCAAGTTCCCCAGAGAAGTCCCGTCGAGAAGACCGCTGCCATCACCATGGTCGTGAAGCTCGGAAGAACGAAGTCGGGGTAGAAAAGAAGAGGAAGGAGAATGGAGAGGATCGATCTACAGAGAGGCATGGCTTCGTCGTGGGGTTTGCTGGTGAAGAATGCAGAGATCTCACCGGAGTAAGTCGGCGAGATTCGACGGCTAGGATCGTAGGCGCTAAGTCGATAGGTGGAAGTCTTGGGAGGCTTCTAGAAGGTTGAGGGCATTATCTCTCTGCTGGGGACGTGATCATCGTTGTGTCGAGCGTTGTTGAAATATGAAGTTTTGAGAAGAAGAGAAGGAAGAAGAAGTAAAAATAAACAAGTACAGAGGTTATAAGGAGTTGGTTAATTCACTTGTGGCTTAGCCTGAGTAACTGGATAGGGTCTGCTGTAAATTGGGTTTGGTCCAAATAGGCGTAATGTGGGCTGGCTTAGAAATGGTGGACCGTCGAGTCTTTTAGGAAAATAAAGAGAAAGAATGTGGATTAATATGAGCTTGACCAGATTAAGAAGGAAAGAAGAATGGAATGGCTTTGAGACTGTTCTCTTTGAAAGCCCGACTGAACAGTGAACTAAGGCGTGACTTTATGGGCTTGGCCCAAGGATTTATTCATACTAAAAAATCAGTCCAAGACTTAGGTTGCGTTTGGTTCATTGTAATGTAATCGTAATCGTAATGGAATTGGGTTTGTAATATAATTGAGTTTGTAATGTAATGGAATTACAATTACATTACTATGTTTGGTTGAAACATGTAATCAAATCATGTAATGTAATGTTAATTGCATTCATGTGTTTGGTTTACCATGTAATGTAATTAAATTTTTAATTTAATATTTTTTTTTAAAATACAACATAAAATTTAAAAAGTTGATCAATACAAAATTTCAAAAATTTAAAAAGAAAAAAGAAAAAAATTAAAAATAAATAATAAAAAAGGGGGAAAATGGTTTGTTTTCTGCTAAAAAAAGACCAAAAACGAAAAAAAAAAGACAAAAAATAAAAAAATACCGAAATGACAAACGAACAAAACAGAAGGAAAAAAAACCAAAAATGAAAAAAACGATAAAAAAAGAAAAAACGACAAAAAAAAAAAATTCAAAAATGTGAAAACCATAAAAAGTGACCAATAATGATAACGAGCAAAAAAACGACAAAAAGATTATAAAACTTGCAAAAAAAAATCCAAAAACGACAAAAATAACAAACAAAAAGAAAAAACGAGCATAAACGACCAAAAAAAAGTGAAAAAGACCCCCAAAAAAGCAAAAAATGATAAAAAAAAAAGCGACAAAAAAACATGCAAAATCGACAAAAAACGATAGAAGACGATAAAAACGTGAAAAATGGTCAAAAACGTACAAGATCGACAAAAATCGATAAATAACATGCAGAAATGGCAAAAAATGTGCAAAATCGACAAAAAAACGATAAAAAACATAAAAAATTGACCAAAAACGATAAAAAAAAAGGCAAAAAATGAACAAAAAACGACCAAAAAAAGGGCAAAAAGAACAAAAAAAAAAACACAACCAAAACGAACAAAAATGACAAAAATTAACAAAAACGACAAAAACGGACAAAACAAAAAAGGGACAAAAACGACAAAAAATAAACAAAATAACCAAAAACGAACAAAAATGACAAAAAACGAAAAAAACGACAAAGATGAACAAGAAAAGGACAAAAACGACAAAAATCGAACAAAATGACAAAAACGAAAAAAATTACAAAAAACGAACAAAAAAGACAAAAACAACAAAAAAAGGACAAAACGACCAAACAACAAACAAACAACGAAAAACGGAAAAAAATGACAAAAAAAGAACAAAAACGACAAAAAGGACAAAAACAACAAAAAAGGACAAAAACGACAAAAAATAACAAAAACAACCAAAAACGAACAAAAAACAAAAAAACGAACAAACGACAAAAAGAACAAAAAAGGACAAAAACGACAAAAAAAACAACGAACAAAAATGAAAAAACAAACAAAAATTACAAAAAAAACACAAAACGACAAAGAACGAACAAAAAAGGACCAAAAAACAACAAAAAAAATGACAAAAACGACAAAAAAACAAACAATAACAACGAAAAACGAACAAAAATGACAAAAAACGAACAAAAACAACAAAAAACGATAAAAAAAAAAAGCAAAAACAAACAAAAAACGAACAAAAATGACAAAAAAGAACAAAAACGACAAAAAAATGACAAAAACAACAAAAAAGGACAAAAACGAACAAAAAAAAACAAAAACAACCAAAAACGAACAAAAATAACAAAAAATGAAAAAAAGACAAAAAACGACCAAAAAACGACAAAAAACGACAAAAAACAACAAAAATAACATAAAATGACCAAAAACGAACAAAAATGATAAAAAACGAACAAAAACGACCAAAACCGAACAAAAATGACCAAAAACAAACAAAAACAACAAAAAAAATAACCAAAAACGAACAAAAAGACCAAATTATAGCATACCAACCTTCCGCTTAAATTGTAATGTAATTGCGATTACATAGGTTTTATGATGTAATTGAGTTTAGAAGAAACTGATGTAATGTAATCAAACTTGTAATCGCGATTACATTACATCTAAATTTTTTTGTCCAACCAAACATTCGAGTTAGATTGACAACGTAATGCCAATTACATTACGTTGTCCAATCCTGCAAACCAAACGGGCCCTTAATCCAAGTCTTAGGGTTTCCAAAATAGTAGGTAAATGTAATAGTCAATAAGTAATACAAGAATACTAATTATTAATGAGCAAAATATTAGTTAAATCTAATAGGTAATTTACGAGAATTTCTATCTTAATAAATAATTAATGGAGAAAAATAGGTCAAGAGAAACTTTTTATAAAATTTGAAAAATGGAGGTTACAAATCTACCCCCTTAGAAAAATTTTGTCCTCGAAATTTCAGATAGCACGACTAGACACAACCAAGAATAAACAGATATAGAAATTAAAAATGACACAATTAATAAGATCAAATTAGTTCAGCATAATTTTAGGATAAATCAAAGTATAGTCACGAACAAAATCATCTTAGGCACGAAAAATATAAGCACGATCGAGAATGAATCGAATGACCACAAAATAGGGAAAATTAAATAATGTTTCGAGAACAGAATAAGGCAAGAAAGAAAAGAACGTCAATGATTTATTAAGAAGACATAAAATATTGGAGTCTACTGAATGAGGGATTAGGAAAAGTACCACTTCAAATGGGAGTACAAGGATTTGTGACTCGGGTAAAATCAATAATCGTATGATAATAAGATATAGTCTCTATAGTATCCAAAAACTACATATATATCTGAAGTCACTTTACCGAGAATTCATGCCCCTACAATGTACATCTGGCTGCACTAAAACTCTTAGTTCTATGACTCAAATAGTAATAGGTCACCGAATATTCTATCAACTTTATCCACTTTAAACAATATTGATGGGGTAACTCAAGGATCAGACAAAGTCTCAATAATATTCGAAAATCATATATATATATATATATATATATATATATATATATATATATATATATATATATATATAATCACTTCAACTTAGAGTCCATGCCTCGTTAGTGCGTAGCTGGCTGTAGTGAACCCGCAGTCTCCATAATCTAGATAAATGACTGCAGTGCACAACTGCCCCGCCATAGTAGGTCATTGGATGGTCTCTCAACCTTATTCATAGGGATTTGCAAAGGAGTTTCAGAGAATTCAAAATGGTTTATCTAAGAGAACTAGAGATATTAGTCATTGATGATAGGTCCCCTAAGGAGAAGTTTATTAGGTACTAAGAAACAAACAGTAAGGAAAAGAGTCTACAGGATCAAATCTCGAACAGAAAACAAACAGTTTCTAGATGCTAAGAAAAAATCTAAGGAAGAATTGGATTGCGATTTGTGATCCATGTCTTTGCCAACCAAGCAAGAAAAGCTCATGTCTTCATCATTCATCCAAAACTGGAATTGTCTCAACTTTTTCAGCTGTCATGAGGTAGGCCCGTCCCTGCGGCTGCTGAGTCTGAAAAGGTGGACCCTCTGCTGAGGTTCTGGTGCTCATTCCCAGAGAGTAAAGGCTGTAGGGCAGTCTCTCACCTGGTGGGTGACAGATCCATAAAATAAATATTATTCCAATCTTTTGCGACACCCGTCAACATGTTATCCCGTCCGCTTGTAGAACACATAAGGAAGATGGGTATGAATTTGCCTCTGCGATTTTGGTAATGCCGTAGCTCAGATAGGAGAATGATACTGCTGCTGGGATGTCGGATTTTGAGGTAGCCTCGCTTGAGTGTTGGTCCGTTTCGATGGACCCTAGTAGCTGCTAGTGCCAATATTCCTGTCCTTCTTGATCCTTGGGTTTGCAGAAGCTTTAAAAATGCCAAACGAATGCATTACGCCATCTACAGATGGCGTCGGGCCTTATTTATCAAATAGCGCACATCATTATATGGTGCCGGATATTAGATAGCACAGGCTGCCACGTATGAGCTTCCTCGAGAAGCTAGTCGTCATTCATAATGAATGACAACACAACAATCTAGAAAAATCCTTTCGAATACCGAGCGCACGACGCTCGAGGAGGATTGTGTCAGATTTTTTATGATGATGTTTGTCAGTTATGTTGTGCCATTTACTATTGGCACGAAGTGACCAACTCTTCGTAGACTTAATGTTCAGCACATTTCACAATGAGCGCCAATCAATAAGGTGCACAATTCATTTATTTTCATTCAGAAGCAGTTAAAGATGATGTGGCGTGCATGCCACTAATCTCGAAGAATGTACACGCAACACAGCCTACGACCAAGCGCACTTCTATCATAGAATGCCATGCATCTCATGCAGTTAAGCTAACCGTTTTCACAAATAGATGAAACAGAATATGGTGTGCCAAATAGTGCATAATCAGCCTGTTTTGTACTGTGCGCCAATCATTGTAACTGCCTGGCATTTATCCTAAAACTCTATAAATAGGGTTCAAAATCACTTCTCAAGGCATCATTAATGATCATAATCTTTTGACAAGGCTACTGTAACACGTTCAAGAGCTTTTCTCTATCGATATCACATCGTCTAAGGGATAAAGTGATTGTCTTCTGATCAGATTCCTATAGTTGTACTTTTCCAAAATCAAATTGTACTCCTATACTTTCTTTTTCTTAGTTTATATTTAAGTCTTTTCCTTAGACTCTTGTTTTTACAAACAAAATGGACAATCTGCTGGGGTCACATTTCTTCTTTGACGAGAAAGTGACAACTTAATGCGATGTTGTGTCAGTCGGTACGATGCAGGAGACTTTGGTCGTTGATTTCGATCGAACTTCTTAAGAAGAATTAATTGGCACCAGGGGTACCAAGCGTGCTGCTGCCAAGCGTGCCACCATTGCTACTACCATAAACAAAGCGCGCACCACCTGGACTTTGAAGTCCACTTTTGCGCTAATTATTGCTACAGCTACTCAAGACAAGGGAAAGCGCCTAATGGCCATTCCTCATTCTTCCCCACTCCTGGACTAGGTAGAAAACTCACTCGATTGTGCCTCTACGCTAATCATTGCCAAAACATCTCTTGACAAAAACTCTACTTCTATTCAAAGTTCACTTCCTTCTGCCCATAAGTGCCATGCTAAACAAGCTGTGCCAGTGCGCGCAGAGTACCAAGGCATTTTTGTCACTACCATATTTCTAGTTTGAGGGTATTTTTGACATTTTTGTGGTAACTTAAATTTATTAGAATTTATTTGAATTTATGGGAATTTTTAGAAATTATTTTGGAATTGTTTGAATGAGGGTTGACTAGGTTGACTTTGACTAGCAATGACCATGGTAGACTAACCTAGGAGCTAACCCTAGTTGAGTTTGGTCTTGATTAGGTCATGCCACCCTAGTTAGACTAGAGTTGACTAATAGTATGGTTATTTGACTTAAGTAGAGTTTTAAGTCATAAGCCATGACTTGTGTTTAACCAATAAATCAATAGTTAGCCAAATAAGCCCAAAGCCCATAAGTCAAGTGCCCAAACCCTAACCCTAACATTTTGTCCAGCCAACCTAGGGATTCCCCTACTATTTAATCTCTCATAAAATCTAGGGCTAGCCTCTTCCTTAGAAATTTATTGCAAGAGAAGAAAGAGGTGAGTCTCCATGTTCAAAAATCCCTAGAAAAATCTATTTTTCCTCCTTTTTAATCCAAACAAGTTGCAATAGGTTCTAATTATTGTTTTCTTGCTGTTAGAATTGGTTGTTCTCAGTTTTCTATCAATTTGGAGGAGTTTCACCATCAAGGAGAACATCACTCATTAGAGCTTTTGAGAGTTTTGATACATTGAGGTAACTTCCTATTTCCACCATAGAATCCTGAGATTTTTTGCATCATTAGGGAGCCCTAGACCTAACCTAACAGTAGGAATAGGAAACCCTAGGTTTTCGTGTCCTTTCGTGTCCAAATAGGACACGTATCAGTGCACTATGCAACGTGTTTGTAGAAATGCCACTGTAGATTATTTTGTGTTATTTTCGTATAATTTTTGAATGGAAAATTATATTTTGATGTCGCATACATGATTTCGAATTACTGAGGTGGTTTCGAGTCGTGTCCGAGTCGCAATGGACTCGCGGACACGACCTCGCGCGCGGCCTGGGGGATCCCCTGCTACTCGGGGTCTCCACAGGACATGACACGGCGTGTCTTGACACAAAATTTCGTAAGGACATTGGGGCACTGTCTGTCGTCACTCTCCCCAAGTCTCACGAGATTTTGTGGGCTGGTTGATGAGAAATCAATCGTGCATTGGTCTTCCACTGTTCTGCGCACAGTGTGCACCTAGCCACTGATACGGCTTCAAACTACTGGACACGACACACACTGACACGTTTCAGGGTAACACACACTTAGACCTACCCTAGGTGCACCTGCGGACACGAGCACGAGACACGAAGTGCTCTATGTCGGCTGCACGACACGCGTGCACCCCCACACGAGACTTTCACAGTCTCTGTGTCAGTGCACACTGTTTTTGTATTTTACTCTGTTGGACACGTTTGTGTCCTCTAGCAGGGACACAAACACTTCATGGGACACGTGCTCATGATATTGGTTCATTACCAACCATTGTTTATTTATTTAAAATCAATTTTTGATTATTATTTCCTCTTTCCCTATTTTTCCTAATACATGCTTTTAACACAGATTTCCAGTTTTTCAAATAGATTTTTGGTCAATTATTTCACTAAATTATGCTGTGAAGGATTTAGTTTTAGTCCCTAAACCTGTTCTCCTATTAGTTATTTACTTGGGTTTTAGTTTTGGTTGATATGGTGGTATTTTAGATTCGAATATGATGAAGGTTGGGACTGTTGTGAAACCTGTGCATATTTTTCTGTTTTCTTTTCAGTTTTGGATTATGAGTTTTAGACAATCTTTTAGCTAACATAAAACTGTTAATTGCATGTTATTAAATCCCTAACTTGATTTCCTATATGAATTCTAGTGGTATGTCTAATTGGGGTCGATTTGGATGTGGGTTGAGCTCTAGATCTGGATGTTAAGTTGGGGGGGAACTGTTTAATGGTTTTGTAGGATAAATGAGTTGTAATGAACTGATATTTCCCTTTACTTCCTGTTATCTCTATACGTAAAACTGAGTTTGTTTTGACACTTAGAAATCTGATACATTAGTGTTTTGTTGGGGGGGGGGGGGGGGTTACTCCCTCACACTCTTCACAGTTTCCCTCTCACTTCACTCACACAATTATGCTCTCACACACACACACACCCTTTCCTCTCTCTCTTTACTGTCCTATGTTGTTTCCTACACACACACCCTCATGCACACATCCACACACACATGTAGACACCACACACACACACACACATACACATAGACACTTGAGTTTTTCCCTTCTCTTTGAATCCTATTGTATATACATATAATGTAATGTATATATACATAATGTAGGGTATACACATATAATGTGATATGTATATATGTGATGTAATATGGTTTGTGTATCATATAGGTATCTAATATAGCTATTTGCAATGGGTTATAGGCTATGTTAGTTTATATATATAAGTACCATATATATATATAACTTGTGTGTGAACTTTATATATGTATTTCATATTTATGTGTTATGTTTGAGATTACATATATCTAGAGTGTATTGGTTAGATATAGATTTGGCATGTTGTATGTGTTTGGTTTGGCCTAGATAGAATAGCCTATGGCCTGTGTATGCTGTTTGACTAACAGGCCTAGATTAGGCTTGTACAGCTTTATTAGACCTATAATAGACTTACTAGACTAGTGTAGACTAGTTTAACCTAGTGTGGACTTGTTTGACATAGTTTGACCATAGTTGACCTAGTTTGACTTCTAGGGTTGGCCAGAGTTGACCAAGAGTTGACTTTGGCCTAGTTTGACCTAGATTCATGTAGAATGCATGGTAGAGCTTCATTTTATCATTTTGGACTTGTTGTGACTTATGCTGTTCTAATAGGAGCCAGACACCACTCCTCGGACAGTACTTTTTAGTTGGACACTCAGATACCAGGCGAGTATATTCTCTGATCATTTCATATCCTGTTAGAATTATTTTCCTGCTTTAGATTACTTTACTTGATGCTGTCACGTTGGTAACACGGATTAGTACTATATGGATCCATTTTTGAGATGTTATCCCCTCAGAGAGCATCGTATACTACATATTCTGTGCGTTTCACTTACATGGTGTATCACTATGCTTCACGGTTCTTCGATCACTTGTGATATGTACTCTCATGATCACAGAGTCTTCCCAGAATCACCCCATTTATGGGTATTCCCAGAATCACCCCATTGTGGGCATTTCCAGAATCACCCATTTATGGGCTATCCATGTATCACCCCTTGTGGGCCTTCACATGAAATCATAACATAACCTGGCTGGATCCTTGTGTATTGATTGGGGGTACGGGGGAGTAGAAGTAAACATATGAAAAATATCCAAGTAGTGTAGTTCCCAAAATTACTCCATAGTATAGTTCCCAGAATCTCATATGCCATTCACTTGTTTATATTGTACTCTGACTTACTAGCCACAGTTAGCTCTCTATTTATAGTATATATATTTCCATTACAGTTTTCTCTGTTTACATTCCATGCTTCTTTCAGTTTCCTGTATCTTACTCTACTACATGTCTATATTTTCTAACCTGCTATGATCTGTTGAGATGTATTGTGCTCGCTCCTGTCCTGACTGGACCTGTTAAAAATATTACACAGGACGAGGAGGAGGCTGGTGTGGATACCTATTACGGTGCCACCTTAGATGAGATGTTGGACCTGGACCATCAGCAGGCCCCACTAGCTGTGGATGACACACCCTTAGACTAGGATGCTTTCATTTCAGTATTTTATGGATGATTGTACTTATTGGTACTTGGGATCTGGGATTTGTATTATCTTAGACACTCAGACTTTCTGATGTACTTGGGATTTCCTTTCACTTCAGCAGTTTATTTATCTATCTATCAGCTATGTTATCATCTGTTTTTCCTTGAGTTTTATATCATATCGTGCTTCTTCTTCCTTAGTTGTGATTGAGTCTACTTTTATCATGTCACCCCCATTCAGGGAGTATAAACTGCTTAGCATTATATTGTTAGATATTGTGACCTAGGACAGCGTTCTACCGCCGACACTGCGGCGTAGGCTGGACGTACCCACGTCTCGTGCCCTAACTCTAGGGTGCGGGTCGTGACACATTTTTAGTGGTGGCCCATGCAGGTCTAGATTAGAAGTGTAGTGGTATTCGAATTAGAGTATCACTACAGCCTGCAGTAGGATATATGACAATAAATTTTTTTAGATACTCGATCACATTAGGAAAAATTCTTTTATTGCCATCTAAATCCTTATTTTCAGCTGATCCTTTTGAATTTTAATTTGTCCGCCTTTGTTATATCGCTTCTTTCTCAGAAATTGATACTCTTGTTTGTCTATCTTCAGGATGGTAGAGACTCGATCGTAGCGTACCATTCATGAGGATGCTATGGAGGGGACTGCTACCTCCTAGCCAGTACAGCCGGGCCAGGGGACTGCAGCTCCTGCCACCTTTGCTCGTATTGAGGCCCGGGCAGCAGCAGCAGGGGGTATGCTTCCACCAGCAGGGAGGCAGGACCCAGTTCTTCCAGAGGATCCTTACCAGCAGCCACCTCCAGGGACAGTGGACGCAGTACAGCTGATGGCCTTCTTCAGGCAGTACATTGAGGGTCAGCAGACCCAGCAGCAGAGACACACGGCAGAGCTCACTCGAGGCATTGAGCTGGCAGTGACAGCAGTTGAGAGAGTCGTAGCTCAGACAGCAGCATCCCCGCAATCGCACCAGCCGCGGGAGAAGGGCATCCAGGACTTCCAGAAGATGCACCCTAGAGACTTCCGAGGGACAGAGGGGATCCTGTATGCCGATGAGTGGATCGAGCATATGGAGAAGATCTTCAGGCTGGCTGAGATTTCGACGAGGCTCCAGATAGAGGCAGCGGCCAGCATGATGCAGGATCTGGCCCGTACATGGTACCAGACCGACCCGAGGGTCGGCATAGCAGGACAGACTTGGGCAACATTCAAGAAGCTGTTCAAAGAGAAGTTCTTTCCAGACGCAGCACTGGGAGCCCTCGAGACCCAGTTCGAGGCCCTAGTCCAGGGGAGCCAGTCCGTGGAGGAGTACGCAGGAGAGTTCTGCCGCCTGAGCAGATTTATGGAGGACTTATCCGAGACGACGAAGGCCCGGAGGTTCCGAAAGGGCTTGGTAAAGGAGGTCAAGTCCTACACCAAGAACGCCCGCAGTGCTACATTTGAGGAGATCTTGGTGGACGCACTAGCTGCAGAGGATGATCTTGAGCTTAGGCTCAAGAGGGGGCGAGACTCCCAGGGAGGCAGCAGTAGTGGAGGACCGGCCAAGAGGCCGCACTTTCAGCAGCAGCACCACCAGCAGCAGAGGTTCCAGCCGCAGCAGTTTCAGCAGTCGAGGCACCAGCCAGTGCAGCATCAGCAGCAGAGGGTACAACAGCAGGCACCGAGGCAGCAGGCCACCACCTGTGCTTATTGCAAGAAGCCAGGGCACGGGTGGAACGAGTGTAGGAAGAGGCTGGGTAAGTGCCTGGTATGTGGCTCAGGAGATCACCAGATGAGGGAGTGTACCTTAACCACGGGACGAGCAGCTCCGGGAGGTGGAGCCAGGGCAGCAGCAGGCCAGCAGAGGGGACCAGCCCTGCCGACCTCAGCAGCAGCGATTTGTGCAGCACCAGCAGCAGGCCAGGGGAGGCCAGCAGGGGCGAGCTTTTGCCATGGCAGCTGAGGATGCAGAGGCGATAGGAGAGCTGATTGCAGGTTCGATTCTTCTCGACTCCAGTCCAGCATTTGCATTATTCGATTCCGGTGCTTCGTATAGCTTCATATCAGTATCTTTTACGATTAGACATGGTATCATAGCTAAATCATTGCCTAGGACTTACAAGATCACGATCGGGGGTGGCATTATCCTCGTACGTGATGTTTAGAAGGGTCGGAGAGTAGTTTTGGGAGGCCGTGAGTTGGAGGTGAGCCTGCTCGTAATGCCATTGTCGAACTACGATATAGTACTAGGCATGGATTGGTTGAGCAGGCACCACGCCAGCATTAATTGCAGAGGGAGTAGAGTTCTTTTCAGAGCTACGGGGGAGCCAGAGTTCGAGTACTCCAGACGTCAGGCAGAGCAGAGCAGCGGAGTCTTCTATGGAGTCTCGGTCGAGGAGCAGGCGATTCCATACCCCTTCATAGTAGAGTATATGGATGTTTTTCTAGAGGAGTTGCTGGGATTGCCACCAGACAGAGACATAGAGTTCTCGATAGATTTGGTTTCAGGAGCGGAGCCCATCTCTCAGCATGTCTATCGGGTGAACAACAGTGAGCTGGTGGAGCTGAAGAAGCAGGTGGACGAACTACAGGACAAGGGCTTTATCCGTTCGAGTTCGTCGCCATAGGGTGCACCAGTGTTGTTCGTACCGAAGAAGGATGGGTCAGTACGCATGTGTATTGACTATAGGGCACTCAACAACCTCACGATCAAGAACAAATACCCATTGCCGCGGATCGACGATCTATTTGACCAGTTGAGCGAAGTTCGGGTATTTTCCAAGATTTATCTGAGGTCGGGATATCACCAGGTGAAGGTGAAGAGGGAGGATATTCCCAAGACCGCTTTTAGGATGCGGTACGGGCAGTTTGAGTTTTTAGTTATGCCGTTTGGGCTAACCAATGCACCAGCAGTGTTTATGAACCTTATGAACAAGGTGTTCCACCAGTATCTAGATCAGTTTATGGTGGTGTTCATTGACGACATCTTGGTATATTCCAAGACTGAGGAGGAGCACGAGGAGCACTTGAGGATAGTGCTGAAGACTCTCAGGAAGGAGCAGCTTTATGGAAAGCTCTCCAAGTGTGAGTTCTTTTTGGACCGGGTTGACTTTTTGGGGCATGTGGTGACTGGAGATGGTATCTCAGTTGACCCCAAGAAGATCGCAGCAGTTGAGGCATGGGCATCGTCGACTTCAGTGGCAGAGATCCGGAGTTTCCTGGGGCTGGCAAGATATTTTCGGAGATTTGTGCAGGATTTCTCCCGGGTTGCAGAGCCGTTGACTCGGTTGACCTGGAAGGATGCTGAGTATGTTTGGTCAGAGGAGTGTCATGCAGCTTTTGATGAGTTGAAGAAGCGGCTTACGACAGCTCCGATTCTGACATTGCCTTCAGGATCAGGGGGATTCACTATTTATAGTTACGCTTCAGGGAAGGGGCTGGGTTGTGTCCTGCAGCAGCATGGGAAGTTGATTGCCTATGCTTCCAGGCAATTACGTCCCCATGAGAAGAACTATCCTACCCACGACCTGGAGCTGGCAGCGGTGATATTTGCTCTGAAGTTGTGGAAGCACTATCTGTATGGGGAGAGGGTGGAGATTTTACAGATCACAAGAGCTTAAAGTATGTGTTCACTCAGAAGGAGCTGAACATGAGGCAGCGCAGATGGCTAGAGTTGATGAAGGACTTCGACATATCACTTTAGTATCACCCAGGGAAGGCCAACGTGGTTGCCGATGCCTTAAGTAGGTATTTGACAGCCATATGTTTGACCATGGACCGTCACTTGCTTGCTGACTTGGAGAGCCTTGGGATTGAGGTGATCATGCCCGGAGTGCAGATGCAGTTATGGGGCCTGCAGATACAGTCGGACTTGGTGAAGAGGATCAAGTCGGCACAGTTTGAGGACGTTGCTCTGCGGTGTCTCCGAGAGCAGGTTCGTGCAGGATTGGTGGATGGCGAGTTTTCTCTTGCGGAGGATGGTGCCTTGAGGCACGGTTCCAGGTTATGTGTGCCCAGCGGAGAGCTCAGGGAGCAGGTTATACAGGAGGCCCACAGATCTCAGTACTCTATACACCCGGGTGCCAACAAGATGTACCTAGATCTGAGGGAGCATGTTTGGTGGTCAGGAATGAAGCGGGAGGTGGCTCGCTTCGTAGCTAGGTATTTGGTCTGTCAATAGGTCAAGGCAGAGAGGCAGAGGCCCGGTGGATTGTTGCAGCCGCTGCCTATTCCCGAGTGGAAATGGGAGCATATCACTATGGATTTTATATCAGGATTGCCGCGCACACCAGGAGGAAAAGACGCAATTTGGGTCATCGTTGACAGGTTGACCAAATCGGCCCACTTCTTGCCATTCAAGGTGGGTACGTCTACAAAGAGGCTTGCGGAGATGTATATACGGCAGATAGTCAGGATTCACGGAGTTTCGGTCAGCATCGTCTCAGATCGGGATAGTCGCTTCACTTCCCATTTTTGGAGGAGTCTGCAGACTAGCTTGGGCACTCAGCTAAAGTTTAGTACCGCATACCACCCCCAGATGGACGGACAGTCGGAGAGGACTATTCAGACCCTTGAGGATATGCTGCAGACGTGCGTCTTGGACTTTGGAGGTTCCAGGAAGGATCATCTTCATTTGGTGGAGTTTGTCTACAACAATAGTTTCCAGGCCAGCATTGAGATGTCACCTTTTGAGGCTCTGTACGGGCGTAGGTGTCGTACACCCTTATCCTGGGATGATATTGGTGAGCGAGCTTTACTGGGGCCAGAGATGGTTGTTGATGCGGCCGAGAAGGTGAAGCTCATCAGGGACAAACTTCATGTGGCGCAGGACAGACATCGACACTGGGCTGATAGCCACCGGAGGCCTTTGGAGTTTGAGGTACAGATTAGAGTAGGATTAGATTTAGGTTTGTTGTTGTGATTTTGATCATGTTGTTTATTATAATTAATTGAGACCTTGCTTGTGATTAGGTCGGAGACCAGGTTTTCTTGAGGATATCTCCGAGTCGTGGTACGATACGTTTCGGTGGAGGCAGGAAGCTTAGCCCGCACTTCATCGGCCCTTTCGTTATCAGCGGAAGAGTCGGTGACGTTGCATACAGGCTAGACTTGCCGCCTGTACTAGTAGGGATCCACAACGTATTTCATGTATCACAGTTGAGACGGTATGTGGCTGATCCTAGCCATATTCTCGATCATTCAGAGATAGAGGTTGGGCCTTCTCTCAGCTATCCAGAGCAGCCAGTGGAGATTCTGGATCGACGGGAGAAGGTTCTGAGGAACCAGGTGATACCTTTGGTGCGCGTCGCATGGAGGCATCATTCTCCAGGAGAGTCTACCTGGGAGAGGGAGGATGAGATGCGCGAGCGCTACCCGTATCTTTTTGGACAATGAGGTATGCTTTCTATCCTTCTCATCAGATGTATTTTGCCTTTCAATTTCGAGGACGAAATTCTTTTAAGGAGGATAGATTTGTCACTACCACATTTCTAGTTTGAGGGTATTTTTGACATTTTTGGGGTAATTTAAATTTATTAGAATTTATTTGAATTTATGGGAATTTTTAGAAATTATTTTGGAATTGTTTGAATGAGGGTTGACTAGGTTGACTTTGACTAGTAATGACCATGGTAGACTAACCTAGGAGCTAACCCTAGTTGAGTTTGGTCTTGATTAGGTCATGCCACCCTAGTTAGACTAGAGTTGACTAATAGTATGGTTATTTGACTTAAGTAGAGTTTTAAGTCATAAGCCATGACTTGTGTTTAACCAATAAATCAATAGTTAGCCAAATAAGCCCAAAGCCCATTAGTCAAGTGCCCAAATCCTAACCCTAATATTTTGTCCAGCCAACCTAGGGATTCCCCCACTATTTAATCTCTCCTAAAATCTAGGGCTAGCCTCTTCCTTAGGAATTTATTGCAAGAGAAGAAAGAGGTGAGTCCCCATGTTCAAAAATCCCTAGAAAATCCATTTTTCCTCCTTTTTAATCCAAACAAGTTGCAATAGGTTCTAATTATTATTTTTTTGCTGTTGGAATTGGTTGTTCTTAGTTTTCTATCAATTTGGAGGAGTTTCACCATCAAGGAGAATATCACTCATTAGAGCTTTTGAGAGTTTTGATACATTGAGGTAACTTCCTATTTCCACCATAGAATCCTGAGATTTTTGCATCATTAGGGAGCCCTAGACCTAACCTAACAGTAGGAATAGGAAACCATAGGTTTTCGTGTGCTTTCGTGTCCAAACAGGACACGTATCAGTGCACTATGCAACATGTTTGTAGAAATGCCACTGTAGATTATTTTGTGTTATTTTCGAATAATTTTTGAATGGAAAATTATATTTTGATGTCGCTTACATGATTTTGAATCGCTGAGGTGGTTTCGAGTCGTGTCCGAGTCGCAATGGACTCGCGGACACGACCTCGCGCGCGGCCTGGGGGATCCCCTGCTACTCGGGGTCTCCACAGGACACGACACGGCATGTCTTGACACGAAATTTCGTAGGAACATTGGGGCACTGTCTATCGTCACTCTTCCCAAGTTTCATGAGATTTCGTGGGCTGGTTGATGAGAAATCAATCGTGCATTGGTCTTCCACTGTTCTGCACACAGTGTGCACCTAGCCACTGATACGGCTTCAAACTACTGGACACGACACACACTGACACGTTTCAGGGTGACACACACTTAGACCTACCCTAGGTGCACCTGCGGATACGAGCACGAGACACGAAGTGCTCTGTGTCGGGTGCACGACACGCGTGCACCCCCGCACGAGACTGTCACAGTCTCTGTGTCAGTGCACACTGTTTTTGTGTTTTACTCTGTTGGACACGTTTGTGTCGTCTAGCAGGGACACAAACACTTCATGGGACACGTGCTCATGATATTGGTTCATTACCATCCATTGTTTATTTATTTAAAATCAATTTTGATTATTATTTCCTCTTTCCCTATTTTTTCTGATACATGCTTTTAACACAGATTTCCAGTTTTTCAAATGGATTTTTGGTCAATTATTTCACTAAATTATGCTGTGAAGGATTTGGTTTTAGTCCCTAAACCTGTTCTCCTATTAGTTATTTACTTGGGTTTTAGTTTTGGTTGATATGGTGGTGTTTTAGATTCGAATAGGATGAAGGTTGGGACTGTTGTGAAACCTGTGCATATTTTACTATTTTCTTTTCAGTTTTGGATTATGAGTTTTAGACAATCTTTTAGCAAACATAAAACTGTTAATTGCATGTTATTAAATCCCTAACTTGATTTTCTATATGAATTCTAGTGGTATGTCTAATTGGGGTCGATTTGGATGTGGGTTGGGCTCTAGATCTGGATGTTAAGTTGGGGGGAAAACTGTTTAATAGTTTTGTAGGATAAATGAGTTGTAATGAACTGATATTTCCCTTTACTTCCTGTTATCTCTATACACAAAACTGAGTTTGTTTTGACACTTAGAAATATGATACATTAGTGTTTTGTTGGGGGGGTTACTCCCTCACACTCTTCACAGTTTCCCTCTCATTTTACTCACACAATTATGCTCTCTCACACACACACACACCCTTTCCTCTCTCTCTTTACTGTCCTATGTTGTTTCCTACACATACACCCTCATGCACACATCCACACACACATGTAGACACCACACACACACACATACACATGGACACTTGAGTTTTTCCCCTCTCTTTGAATCCTATTGTATATACATATAATGTAATGTATATATACATAATGTAGGGTATACACATATAATGTGATATGTATATATGTGATGTAATATGGTTTGTGTATCATATAGGTATCTAATATAGCTATTTGCAATGGGTTATAGGCTATGTTAGTTTATATATATAAGTACCATATATATATAACTTGTGTGTGAACTTTATATATGTATTTCATATTTATGTGTTATGTTTGAGATTACATATATCTAGAGTGTATTGGTTAGATATAGATTTGGCATGTTGTATGTGTTTGGTTTGGCCTAGATAGAATAGCCTATGGCCTGTGTATGCTGTTTGACTAACAGGCCTAGATTAGGCTTGTACAACTTTATTAGACCTATAATAGACTTACTAGACTAGTGTAGACTAGTTTGACCTAGTGTGGACTTGTTTGACATAGTTTGACCATAGTTGACCTAGTTTGACTTCTAGGGTTGACCAGAGTTGACCAAGAGTTGACTTTGGCCTAGTTTGACCTAGATTCATGTAGAATGCATGGTAGAGCTTCATTTTATCATTTTGGACTTGTTGTGACTTATGCTGTTCTAATAGGAGCCAGACACCACTCCTCGGACAGTACTTTTCAGTTGGACACTCAGATACCAGGCGAGTACATTCTCTGATCATTTCATATCCTGTTAGAATTATTTTCCTGCTTTAGATTACTTTACTTGATGCTGTCACGTTGGTAACACGGATTAGTACTATATGGATCCATTCTTGAGATGTTATCCCCTCAGGGAGCATCGTATACTACATGTTCTGTGCGTTTCACTTACATGGTGTATCACTATGCTTTACGGTTCTTCGATCACTTGTGACATGTACTCTCATGATCACAGAGTCTTCCCAGAATCACCCCATTTATGGACATTCCCAGAATCACCCCATTGTGGGCATTCCCAGAATCACCCATTTATGGGCTATCCATGTATCACCCCTTGTGGGCCTTCACATGGAATCATAACATAACCTGGCTGGATCCTTGTATATTGATTGGGGGTACGGGGGAGTAGAAGTAAACATGTGAATAATATCCAAGTAGTGTAGTTCCCAGAATCACTCCATAGTATAGTTCCCAGAATCTCCTTTGCTATTCATATGTTTATATTGTACTCTGACTCACTAGCCACAGTTAGCTCTCTATTTACAGTATATATATTTCCATTACAGTTTCCTCTGTTTACATTCCATGCTTCTTTCAGTTTCCGTATCTTACTCTACTGCATGTCTATATTTTCTAACCTACTATGATCTGTTGAGATGTATTGTGCTCGCTCCTGTCCTGACTGGACCTGTTGAAAATATTATAGAGGACGAGGAGGAGGCTGGTGTGGATACCTATTACGGTGCCACCTTAGATGAGATGTTGGACCTGGACCATCAGCAGGCCCCACTAGCTGTGGATGACATACCCTTAGACTAGGATGCTTTCATTTCAGTATTTCATGGATGATTGTACTTATTGGTACTTGGGATCTGGGATTTGTATTATCTTAGACACTTAGACTTTCTGATATACTTGGGATTTCCTTTCACTTCAGCAGTTTATTTATCTATCTATCAGCTATGTTATCATCTGTTTTTCCTTGAGTTTTATATCATATCGTGCTTCTTCTTCCTTAGTTGTGATTGAGTCTACTTTTATCATGTCACCCCCATTCGGGGAGTATAAACTGCTTAGCATTATATTGTTAGATATTGTGACCTAGGACAGCGTTCTACCGCCGACACTGCGGCGTAGGCTGGACGTACCCACGTCTCGTGCCCTAACTCAAGGGTGCGGATCGTGATAATTTTGCCTACTCCAAACCAAGCCGATTTGTGCGAAGCTGTCCCGTGCCAATCAGGCCAGCGCCATGATTTCCCTACTCTGTGCATACCAAGAATAAAATAAGGAAAGCTAAGGGTGTCATAGACTAACAATCAAGTGGTGCCAGATGCTGACATACATGCCTATCTTAATAGGCACAGAACAGAACGTCCTCAAACGAGTCAGATGGCGCGTCAAAAGACTTTAAAGAAGTCTGTGCCAACTACTAGTTTGTGCCCAGTGAGCTTAGTACTGCCCACTCACCTATGCCAATGAACTTAGTACTACCCTGTACATGCAGGAAACATAAAAGTTTAGGAATAGGCATCACACTTCTAATTTAATCAGGCAGAGTCTATCTCCTCCTCCTTCTTCTTCTTCTTCTTCTTCTTCTTCTTATCCTTCTACTGTACCTGATCTTCGCGAACTCATTATACAAAAGCGAAAGACTATGAGTTCATCTCGTGTAATGGTGACTCTATATCATGAACATCACTATAATCAGTATTATGAGATTGTAATCAAGTGCCGTTGTAAGACAGCCAAACGGTCGATGTTTGACCGCTTGAATTACCCTCGCTCTCCATATGTGATTTTGATAGATGAAGATAACTCACTTCATGCATCATCAACTGCATACGACAAACACCACAGTCGCTTACATGAAGTTGAATCAAGTGTTGCTACAAGACAGCAAAATGGTCTGTGTTCATCCGTTTGAATTACTCTCGATCTCATAATAACTCTCGATCTTCCATTGTGATCTTAGTGGATGAAGACAAACTGCAGTTTGCTCCTGTCAATATGTATCTCGTATCACCGTGGGTGGAAGACGTCCGAGGCATAATTCATTATGACCTTCGAGTCGACAAAACCCTAGTCAAATCCTAGACTTTTCTGAAGGAGTCTACCAAAACACAAGAAGTCGAGACTTCCTCGGTCAAAGGAATCTTCTCGATTCCAATCTTGAAGGTAGCAGTCTACTAGACTCCGATGTCGACAACGAAGACTCTGATCGGACAGTCCTATCCACCAGCTCATCTTCTGTATCAAGAGAAGTATCTACTTACATGACGAACGAGGAGCAAGATGCTTCCAATTATGCTAGTCAAGAATAAAGAATCGCTGCCTTGGAGGCTAATTTGAAGGCCATGGCTGACATGGTTATAAACATGCACACAGTAATCATGACACAACATGCTGTTCTATTGGTTGTGAACACAGTTCCAACTCAAGAACATATAGTAGGTTCTGTACCTATCAACACAGGCTTGGAGCACATCCTCCTCTAAGTACCACTATCCTGGAGGTCGTACACCTTTAAGCACAGGCTACTCCAAGTCATTCTGGTGCTAGGGGTGGTGCTTACCATGCGGTTCCTCATCCTAACCCATCAAATTAATCTGTTGTACCTCAAATATTGGAACACCCTTTTGAAGCAGTCAAGCTTTTGTGAAATCAGTTTGAGGCTTTTAAACAAAAGAAAGGATTATAAAAGTTTGGGATCAAACAACCCTATCCTATAGAATGGAATGAAGTCCCGTTCTCACCTAAATACAAGCCGCCGACCATAATGCTGTTTGACGGAAGCACATCTCCGAGTTAGCATATCAATCACTTCAAGATGATGACTGATCATCTCCAACAGAATGATGCTCTACTTAGTAGAGTGTTCGTCAGATGCTTGGTGGGGGTTGCCTACGACTGGTATCGAAGCCTATCGGATGGCTGCATAACATCATTCGCAGCATTAAAACATATGGTCCTGGAATGATTCTATGAAGGAACTCATGACATAACTATGTCCGCCCTCACCACAATTAAACAGAAGTCCAATAAAATAGCCGAATGTTTCATCAAGCTCTTTCGACGAGAGGCCCTAAAAATGCCTCTAGGTACTCCTAACACATTGACAATAGATATTTGCAAATCAAACTTATTACCTATTATCAGCATATGGATGGAACCTATACAGTTTTAAGATTGGGGTTCCTTCATTGTAAGTGCCAGAGCAGCCGAAGACAGTGCTAAAAAGTTCAAGCAACTAGGCATCCTGATGCCTAATCTCGACAAAGATAAGCACGCCGGTACCAGCAGCTGTAGTCACCAAAACAATTGTAAAAGCAAAGAGACCTTAGCCATCAATGTAGGCCAGCCATCACCTACAGTAATAGCGCCTCCACCGAGGGTAGCACCATGACCCAAGAAAAAATATTCATTCGACGATGACGACGTCATGAGCATCTTCGATTGCTTGATCAAAAGCAATAAAATTTAACTGCCGGAGATCAAACGGCTAGACGAAATAGGTAAGACTGACAATTATAGATATTGCATGTATTACAAGTTTCTGGGGCATCTAACTAGGGCGTGCTACATACTCAAAGGAAAGATCCGAGAGCTGGTCAACGCCAAGGCAATCACTCTCCGAAAGAACGAGAAGGCGGTTACTGCAAACGTCATCTCTCTAGACTTTGCCCCTCAGCTAATCTCTGACGGTATCGTCCCAATACCTAAGGCAACTATGAAGATAGTCAACCTTCCGTCGGCACAAAATGATGGTTTAGTGCTACTATCAACAGCCAAAGGCAAAATTATGTGGGTTCATCCAGACCTGGTCGACGAATTCGAGCAAAAGACATCGACAGCCGTTTCTTCTTCCAAGTCAAAGAAGTCGGCCAAGTAGAAATCATGCAACATGACTTCAAGTGAGCACTCCTCACTTGATGGCTGTATTCCCTCTTTGATGGCTACTTTCATTCCGATATGATTAATGCCGTCTTCTTCAGAAACTGCTCTGCCAATATCTGTGAAACCCAAATTTTAGATTTAATGGATTTGTAGTATAATATTAGTTTAGTTAATTATTATTATTATATATTATTATTACTATTATTTATATTATTATATTATTATTTAGTCGGATTTAGGAAAAACATTATTTTAAAATTATCGTTGGTTTTTGATTGCGGCCCTGCCCCTATCCCGAGTCCGGACTCCGAACCCGAGTTCGAACCCGGTACGATTTCCCGAAACCCAATCCTGTTTTCTGAACCCATTCTTAAATTCTTTTGTTCATATATATAAATAGGTTTCACTATTTGGAATGAGAAAAAAAATAATAAAATAAATCCTAATCTACCCCCACGACCAGTACTTCTTTACCCTAGTCTCCAGCACCTATTTTCCCTCACGTTCACTTATTCCCACATTATTCTCCTTCTCCTTCTTCTTATAACCCACTCCTCCAAACCCCACTCCCATTCCTCTCTCCCACTCCCCAAAGCAAACCCCTCCCCATCCTCCAGAACCCGACAACGCCGCTCCCCCTTCGGCCACCGCACTCCGGCTTCCCCGACCCGGCAGCACACCCCAGCGCGCCCCGGCCTCCTCCTAGCCGGCCCGACCCGAGCGGCCGACCCTCGCTCCGCACGGCCGCCCGCCTCCGGCCTCCGTCGGACCTTCCCGCACCAGCGCCGCTCCTCGAACGCTCCAGCTTGTCCCGTGGGTTTTTCCGACCTGCTGTCTGTGCTTTTTCGTGTCCGGATCCCGCTGTCCAGCGCAGCCGTACCCCGACAAGGCGCTGTCCCGAGCCGATCCACTGCCCGCGGGTTCCTTTTCTTTCTTTATATCATCTGAGAGCTCTAGCCGAGCAACCCAAGGTATAATTTCGTATTCCCGTCCCCGTTTCCGTAGTTGATGATGAGATTGGTCCCCGATTCCTTTACGGGAATTCGGTTTTGTGGACGTAATGGTTTCGGAGTTTTCGAAACTGTTTCTGTGATGTTCTGTAGTTATTTCGGATTTTTCCGAAATGTGTTATTATGGATTTTTGGGTGCTGTGGTGTTCCGACTTCATTTCGGGATTTCCGATTTTATTTCGGGTTTCCGATTTAGCTTCGGAAATGATTCTGTAAATTTAATTTTTATGTAAAATGGTTTTGGAAGTTAAAATTTTGGGTTTTCCCTGGTTTGGGATAATTGTTGGTGTTGTCTGCGCATTTTCCTAGTTTTGGGTTGTCCCAGATATAGAGGAGATGCTGCCCAATTTTTCGGAAATATTTTTAAAAACGGATTTTCGTATAAAATTAGGGATTTAAAAATCGGACTTTTGCAAAATGTTTATATATTGGATTTGTCGGCTTTCGGATTTATGGATTTCTGTACCACCTTTTATGCGACGACCCTATAAGTCGAATGAGCCTGGCGAAGCGCAAACGCTACAGGGTTCCTGTACGTTGAGGCGCTAGCCAATATTATGACATTTGGACCAAGTCTGAGACTCATATAATTATTATCTTTAATTTATAATTATTATTTTAGTACGGGTACTGCTGTTAGTATTTTTGGTGCAGGGCTTCGGCCTGCTGAATGGACCGCTTCCCGGCTTTCAGGATTCACCCAAGTTTTATTATTATTCCTAAAATTCATTTATGTAAATAAATGTAAGGGCATAAGCCCAGTTTTCTATTTTCTTTACTGCGACCCCGTATTGTGTACCGTAACGCTTTTCTTTATTTTTCTGAGTAATTGTTTTGACTTTAAACGCGTAGATTATTAAAATGAGTATTTATTTTAATATAGAAAATTAATAAGGTTTTCTCACAGTAAATAAATTAGTAAAATTACAAGTTTGTTAATTAAACAAATTCACGTTCTTCTCATTTAAAGAAAAATATTAGTTTTATATATATTATTACAAAATATAAAGTTTTGCCAAATTAACCGATAATTGCCATTTTTCCAATTAATCAATAACCGGCTTATTTCAAATAAATAATAACGAACGTAGAATTGCGACGTTAGACATCTTCCGGTAGAATAATTAATAACTTAAAACTGAATTAGGACCAATTCTAGAGATTATAACTAGCACACCTAGCTTGGTTTCACAATGGTTCAAAGTCAAGGTTCTCAACTGTAGGATCTCGGAGACGAACCTGACATCCTCCTCGGAACCGACTTTACCGATCCAGTCATAAACAAAGGCAAGTACGGTTGTGTTTGTTGAGCAATTTAATTAGTAATTGTTATCTGCATGCTTAAACCATATTGTTACACGAAAATCTCTCCTAGAGTATTGATTGATATTGATTGATTACGGGATATTAGGGGAGTAGTGTAGTGTCTATGACCAATACCCCAAATAGTATAATGATTGTATTAGCCTACCCCACTTACACACGGGGATAAGCCATATCGTATCGCTAGGATACAATTGTACAACCGAAGCTGGTCATAGTCATTATCTACTCAAATCACATTGTTTTCTATCGTATAGAATTATGGAAAATATTATTTCAAAACTGTTTAATATTGCAAATTTCTAATTATTAGTTGAATTGTTTAATTTTCATAATTATACTTTGCTCCCTCCTGACTGGAGACAACATTTTTAGATGATTTTGAGGATGCTGAGCTATTGTACAATTGCTGTTATGACCCGGTTCTGTACCCTGTGGTGTTGTCAGAGTCCCCCTTGGAGGACGCAGGACCTGAGGCCGACGATCCGAACGCTTAGCTAGATATTTTCCAGTTTCCAGTTTTATTGGTTTGAAATTTTGTTAATTTGAAATCAGCATTCATTTCAGTTCTTTTACATTCCAGTTGTATTTATTCAAATATTGAATAAAGTTTTTTAAAATACCCGTATATTCAGTTGTGACAAATGTATAGATGTTGTTGTGAATACCTGCTAATGGAACAGCTTACTGCCGCCGTCTCACAACGGTGCAGGTTGGGCATGATCCGGTTCGACCCAATTATTTGGGATCGGATCGTGACATGTTTTTAGTGGTGGCCTATGCAGGTCATGAAACAACAACATAGGAAAATATACCTAGAAACAATTAGAACACTAGAACATTGATTTGTCACAACATAGGTCCGAATTATATACATAAATATTTTTGTTTGATTATAGACTGGTAGGATACCTTGCTTATGTTTGTACCCTAAACCTTCCAGAGTATGGCCAAAGGGAAGACTACCCGTTCCGGCCCTGCTGAAGAAGAGGTGTCATCTACCAATCACACCCCACCTCCTCAAGCACGCCGGGACCCACCTTCCTTGCAGCTGACTGACCGTCCCCATGCTGCACCAGCACCCCGTCCCGTTTACGCTACTACAGCACAAACGGCAGAACCTGCACTCCCCCGGACTGAGCCGCAGTCCCCTGCGGTAGCGCCCGTACCAGCTGCCCCACCAGTACCCGTGGATCCCACCGATCTAGTGGGCATGCTACGAGGCGTGCTCGAAGCCCAGAGAGCCCAAGCAGAAGCTCATCGTGAACAGACCGCAGCCCAAGCTGAAGCCCATTATGAGCAGACCGCGATAATGAGAGAAGGCATAGAGAATGCCCACAACGTGGCTATGGCTGCCCTCGAGAGAGGAGGAACAACTTCTTTGGAGCCCCGACCTGCCAAGGTAAACATAATCCAGGAGTTAAGCTATGTATCATTTAGGCCATTCTTTTGATAAGAGGCATATTATTACATGAAGGTCAGAGATATAGAGAGTTTCAAGAAGCAGGGCCCTCGACCTTTCAAAGGAACCGAGGGTATCATCTACCCGATGAATGGCTAGACAGCATGGAGTGTCTCATGAGTGTCGCTCGACTCCCAGAGGACCTCAAGACCGAAGCAGTAGGACTCCAGCTACAAGATGTGGCAAGCACCTGGTATCGGAATGAACCCCGACTCCAGGACAAGCAGCTTGACTGGGATACCTCCAAGAGGCTGTTTCACAGGAAGTTCTTTCCAACATCAGAGATGCGGGAGATGGAAAGACAGTTCCAGGACCTGAAGCAAGGGAATATGACGGTTGGAGAGTATGCGGCAGAGTTCGGCCGACTTAGCCGTTTTGCCCAGAACTTGGTTGCTGACCCCAAGGATCGTGCTGAAAGATTCAGGTATGGACTAAGGGAAGAAATTCGTACCCCTGTGATCGCAGGCGCCACCAAGACATACGAGAAGATTCTGATACGATCTCAGGACGTGGAGAAGAGCCAGCCTTCTCGTTCAAAAAGGGAGTATCCTGGAACTAGCAACTTCCAGGGTAACCAGAAGAGGCCCAACAACAACAACAACATGATGCCTTCGCACCATTACCAGCAGCACCATCAGGCAAGGACCAATGAAAGAGCGCCTCAGAAGCAGATCCATGTCTGTAATTTCTGTAAGAGGCCAGGACATCAGGCGATCATCTGCAGGAAGAGGCTAGGATACTGTCTAGTTTGTGGGTCTGCCACCCACCAAGTGAAAGACTGCCCTACGGTATCCAACCAGACCGGAGCAACTCAGCAAAGAGCTCCCCTACCAATCCAGCAACAACGGTTCGGACAACACCAGCAGAAGACCGAGCGAGCTTTTGCCCTAGCAGCATATGAGCAGGAACCAGAGCAGGAATCCACCGCTGATGTCATCACAGGTTCCATTTATGTGTTTTCACATCCTGCTCTAGCATTATTTGATTTGGGTGCATCACACAGTTTCAAATCATCAAAGTTTATTTCTGCACACCACCTACGTACGGGACTTAGCAAGATGATTAGTAGAGTTATGACCGGTGGTGGACCCATACCCATTACCGAGGCTTGTAACTGTCCCATAACTATCTCAGGCCATAAATTCTTAACACCCTTAGTTGTGATGCCCTTGCCCAACTATGATATAGTCCTAGGGATGGACTGGTTAAGTGAGCAGCATACGCTGATAGATTGTCACAGAGGATGTGTAATCTTCAGCCCGCCAGGAGAATCAGAGTTTGAAATCTCTCGAGCTCCGGAAGACATGAAGAGTGTTACGTAGTCCTCTATCACCGAAGAACCCGGGCCTCCTCTCCCTATCATAGTAGAGTTCATGGATGTCTTTCTAGATAGTCTTCCAGGATTGCCGCCAGATCGAGGTATGGAATTCTCCATCGACCTAGTACACGGCTCTTCCCCTATTTCTCGGGGATGCTACAGAGTCAACCCTAAGGAGGCAAAGAAGATGAAGGACTAGATTGACGAACTGAAGGCACAAGGATTTATCAGAGACGGGGCTTCACCCTGGAGAGCACCAGTTTTGTTCGTGCCCAAGAATGATAGAACCGTGCGGATGTACATCAATTATCGGGCGCTGAACAATATCACCATCAAGAACAAGTACCCTCTGCCCCAGATCGACGACTTGTTTGATCAACTGAGTGGAGCCAAGGTATTTTCGAAGATAGATCTCAGGTCTGGCTACCATCAAATCAAGGTCAGGAAGGAGGATATTCTAAAAATGGCGTTCAACACCAAATATGGTAAGTATGAATTTTTGGTCATGCCGTTTGGATTGACGAATGCCCCTACAGTATTCATGAACCTTATGAACAAGGTCTTCCATGAATATCTGGATCAGTTTGTTGTCGTCTTCATCGACGATATTCTGATCTACTCGAAGACTGAAGAAGAGCATGAAGAGCACCTGAGGAAAGTTCTGGGAACTTTAAGAAAGAAGAAGCTCTATGGTAAGCTATCTAAATGCGAATTCTTTTTAGACAAAATAGATTTTCTTGGCGATGTTGTCACAGGAGAAGGAATTTCGGTGGATCCAATGAAGATAGCTGCTATTGAGAAGTGGACTGCACCAAGTTCAGTTGCAAAAATTAGAAGCTTTTTGGGTTTAGCTGGCTACTACCGAAAGTTTGTGAAGAATTTCTCCAGGATTGCTGAACCAATGATGAAGCTAACCAGGAAGAACGAAGAATTCATTTGGTCTGAAGCTTGCCAATCAACATTTGAGGAACTGAAGAAGAGGCTTACAACGGCGCCGATACTTGCACTACCCTCAGGCACCGACGGTTTCTCAATTTATAGTGATGCTTCCGATAAGGGATTAGGCTGCGTTCTTCAACAACAGGGGAAAGTAATTGCTTATGCATCTAGGCAATTACGGACTCATGAGAAGAACTATCCCGCATATGATTTGGAGCTTGCAGCGGTGATATTTGCATTGAAGCTATAGAAGCACTACCTTTAAGGAGAGAGAGTGGAAATATTTACAGACTACAAAAGTCTTAAATATGTTTTCACTCAGAAGGAGCTGAACATGCGACAAAGACGATGGCTGGAACTGATGAAGGATTTCGACATCAACCTGCAGTATCATCCGGGTAAGGTAATGTTGTTGCAGATGCACTTAATCGATACCCGATGGCAATGTTCTTGACTAAGAAGCGTCATTTGCTGGAGGACATAGAAAATCTTGGACTGGAGATTGTACTACCCGAAGAAAAAATGAAGAAACTGGAAAGAAAAGCCATTATACCAGAAGCTGATTCAACAATGATGCAGCTGCAAGTACGTTCAAGTCTAATGGACAGAGTCAATGAGGCACAATTCCAAGACGAGACGCTTTGCAAACTCAGAGACCAAGTGCTGGCAGGAACACTTGAAGGATTCTCAATCGCCAGCGATGGAGCACTGAAGCATGGTACGAGGCTGTGCGTACCAACTGGCGAACTGAGGAACGAGCTGATGCAAGAAGCGCACCAGTCGCAGTATTCTATACATCTAGGAGCCAACAAAATATACCGGGATATGCGTACTATAGTGTGGTGGTACGGAATAAAAAAGGACGTATCCAGGTATGTAGCTAGATGTTTAATTTGTCAACAAGTGAAAGTTAGCAAACAGAGACCAGCAGGACTGTTGCAGCCGCTAGACATCCCGAAGTGGAAATGGGAACACTTGACGATGGACTTCGTGTCAGGACTGCCTCGATCCCAAGGAGGGAAGGATGCCATTTGGGTTATCGTGGACCGGCTGACGAAGTCATCCCACTTTATTCCTTTCAAGGTGGGTCTATCGACTAAGAAGTTGGTGGCACTGTACATGCGGCACATCTACCGGATTCATGGAGTTCCGGTAAGTATTATGTCTGACAGGGATACCAGTTTCACCTCTCACTTCTGGAAGAGCTTGTATGACAGTTTGGGAACGCAACTGAAGTTCAGCACCGCCTACCATCCCCAGACTGACGGACAATCAGAGAGAACAATCCATACGCTAGAAGACATGCTGAGATCCTGCGTCTTGGAATTTGGAGGGTCTTGGGAAGACCATTTGCACCTGGTAGAGTTCTCCTACAACAACAGCTACCAAGCTAGCATCGGTATGACACCGTTCGAGGCACTCTATGGACGTCGTTGCCGCACTCCACTTGCTTGGGACAACGTCGGAGAACTAGTATTGCTGGGACCTGAGATGGTGACCAATGCGGCAGAGAAGGTAAGAATGATCAGAGATAAGCTCAGGATTGCCCAGGACAGACAGAAGCATTGGGCCGATAGCAGCCGACGGCCGTTAGAGTTTAAAGAAGGCGACAGTGTGTTCGTGAAGATCTCTCCTACCAGAGGAACCATCTGTTTCTGCAGAGCAGGAAAGCTAAGCCCCAGGTATATTGGTCCTTTTGAAGTACTAAACAGGATTGGAGAAGTGGCTTATCGGGTGGCTCTACCCCGAAGTCTCGAAGGCGTCTACAACGTCTTTCACGTTTCACAGCTGAGACGCTACATCCCGGACCTGAGCCATATCTTGGACCATTCGGAGCTAAAAATTGGACCCAGTCTTACAGTGCAGAGAAGCCAGTAGCAATGTTGGACAGAGGAGAGAAGAGAACCAGGAATTCCGTGACGCTAATAGTCAGAGTTATGTGGCGGTACAACTCACCAGGCGAGTCTACCTGGGAGCGAGAAGACAAGATGCGGGAGCAGTATCCGTATCTGTTTGAGACTTGAGGTAACCCCTAACCCTGCCTTTAATTTCGAGGATGAAATTTTCTAAGGAGGGAAGATTCTGAAACCCAGATTTTAGATTTAATGGATTTGTAGTGTAATATTAGTTTAGTTAATTATTATTATTATTATATATTATTATTACTATTATTTATATTATTATATTATTATTTAGTCAGATTTAGGAAAAACATTATTTTTATAATTATCGTTGGTTTTTGATTACGGCCCTGCCCCTATCCCGAGTCCGGACTCCGAACCCGAGTTCGAACCCGGTACGATTTCCCGAAACCCAATCCTATTTTCTGAACCCATTCTTTAATTCTTTTGTTCATATATATAAATATATATATAAATAGATTTCACTATTTGGAATGAGAAAAAAATAATAAAATAAATCCTAATCTACCCCTACGACCAGTACTTCTTTTCCCTAGTCTCCAGCACCTATTTTCCCTCACGTTCACTTCTTCCCACATTATTCTCCTTCTCCTTCTTTTTATAACCCACTCCTCCAAACCCCACTCCCATTCCTCTCTCCCTCTCTCCAAAGCAAACCCCTCCCCATCCTCCAAAACCCGACAGCGCCGCTCCCCCTTCGACCACCGCGCTCCGGCTTCCCCCACCCGGCGGCACACCCCAGCGCGCCCCGGCCTCCTCCTAGCCGGCCCGACCCGAGCGCGGCCGCCCGCCTCCGGCCTCCGTCGGACCTCCCCGCGCCAGGGCCGCTCCTCGAGCGCCCTAGCGTGTCCCGCGGGTTTTCCTGACCTGCTGTCCGTGCTTTTCCGTGCCCGGATCCCACTGTCCAGTACAGCCGTACCCCGAGGCGCTGTCCCGAGCCGATCCACTGCCCGCGGGTTCCTTTTTTTTCTTTATATCATCTGAGAGCTCTAGCCGAGCAACCCAAGGTATAATTTCGTATTCCCGTCCCCGTTTCCGTAGTCGATGATGAGATTGGTCCCCGATTCCTTCCCGGGAATTCGGTTTTGTGGGCGTAATGGTTTCGAAGTTTCCGAAACTGTTTCTGTCATGTTCTGTGGTTATTTCGAATTTTTTCGAAATGTGTTATTCTGGATTTTTGGGTGCTGTGGTATTCCGACTTCATTTCGGGATTTCCGATTTTATTTCGGGTTTCCGATTTAGCTTCGGAAATGATTCTGTGAATTTAATTTTTATGTAAAATGGTTTTGGATGTTAAAATTTTGGATTTTCCCTGGTTTGGGATAATTGTTGGTGTTTTCGTGCATTTTTCCAGTTTTGGGTTGTCCCAGATATAGAGGAGATGCTGTCCAATTTTTCGGATATATTTTTAAAAACGAATTTTCGTATAAAATTAGGGATTTGAAAATTGAACTTTTGCAAAACGTTTATATACTGGATTTGTCGGCTTTCGGATTTATGGATTTCTGTACCACCTTTTAGGCGACGACCCTATAGGTCGAATGAGCCTGGCGAAGCGCAAACGCTACAGGGTTCCTGTACGTTGAGGCGCTAGCCAATATTATGACATTTGGACCAAGTCTGAGACTCATATAATTATTATCTTTAATTTATAATTATTATTTTAGTAGGGTACTGCTGTTAGTATTTTTGGTGCAGGGCTTCGGCCTGCTGAATGGACCACTTCCCGGTATTCAGGAATCACCCAAGTTTTATTATTATTCCTAAAATTTATTTATGTAAATAAATGTAAGGGCATAAGCCCAGTTTTCTATTTTCTTTGCTGCGATCCTGTATTGTGTAGCGTAGCTTTTCTTTATTTTTCTGAGTTATTGTTTTGGCTTTAAATGCGTAGATTATTAAAATGATTATTTATTTTAATATAGAAAATTAATAAGGTTTTCCCACAGTAAATAAATTAGAAAAATTACAAGTTTGTTATTTAAACAAATTCACGTTCTTATCATTTAAAGAAAAATATTAGTTTTATATATATTATTACAAAATACAAAGTTTTACCAAATTAACCGGTAATTGCCATTTTTCCAATTAATCAACAACCGGCTTATTTTAAATAAATAATAACGAACGTAGAATTGCGACGTTAGACGTCTTCCGGTAGAATAATTAATAACTTAAAACTGAATTAGGACCAATTCTAGAGATTGCAACTAGCACACCTAGCTTGGTTTCACAATGGTTCTAAGTCAAGGTTCTCAACTGTAGGATCTCGGAGACGAACTTGACATCCTCCTCGGAACCGACTTTACCTATCCAGTCATAAACAAAGGCAAGTACGGTTGTGTTTGTTGAGCAATTTAATTAGTAATTGTTATCTGCATGCTTAAACCACATTGTTACGCGAAACTCTCCTAGAGTATTGATTGATATTGATTGATTACGGGATATTGGGGGAGTAGTGTAGTGTCTATGACCAATACCCCAAATAGTATAATGATTGTATTAGCTTATCTCTCTTACACACGGGGATAAGCCATATCGTATCGCTAGGATACAATTGTACAACCCAAGCCGGTCATAGTCATTATCTACTCAAATCATATTGTTTTCTATCGTGTAGAATTATGGAAAATATTATTTCAAAACTGTTTAATATTACAAATTTCTAATTATTAGTTGAATTGTTTAATTTTCATAATTGTACTTTGCTCCCTCCTGACTGGAGACAACATTTTTAGGTAATTTTGAAGATGCTGAGCTATTGTACAATAGCTATTATGACCTGGTTCTGTACCCTGTGGTATTGCCAGAGTCCCCCTTGGAGGACGCAGGACCTGAGGCCGACTAGCCGAACGCTTAGCTAGATATTTTTCAGTTTCCAGTTTTGTTGTTTTGAAATTTTGTTAATTTGAAATCAGCATTCATTTCAGTTCTTTTACTTTCCAGTTGTATTTATTCAAATATTAAATAAAGTTTTTTAAAATACCCGTATATTCAGTTGTGATAAATGTATAGATGTTGTTGTGAATACCTGCTAATGGAATAGCTTACTGCCGTCGTCTCACAACGGTGCACGCTGGACATGATCCTGTTCGACCCAATTATTTGGGATCGGGTCGTGATAATATCAGAAACCAACTACCAAACTGAATTCCACCAATACAGTTAGCAATCTCATGAACTTATGATATAGATGAGATATGAATTTCAAAAAGCAACCGGTCTGAACAATGGAAAAGGGGTCTCCGATACCTCTATCTCTACAACTTCATGACAATAGGTCTTGGGTCTGCTTGGGATTTGGGATAGATCACATGAGCCCTCATCAAAGAAAGAAGTCTTCTAAAGGCAAGGCACGAGTGAAGACCTGTAACATGTTTTCCCTCTCACTGGCTTCAAAAGAAGAAGTCTTGACCGGTACCAAGTATGGGAGACTCAATCTCAGAGACTATCTAGATGGTCAAGAGAACGAAGTTGTTGCTCCTCCTTTCGCTCCTCCAACATCAACTCCACCAGCTGATTGGGGTCCTTCTAAACCGACAGCAGCTAATAAAGGCAAATAGTAGGTTCGCTTTGATAAGAACCTGAAGAAGAAGAAGACTCTACTGCAAGGTCTTCAGAAGCCATACAACTTTAACATATTGGCTCAGCTAGCCAATACTCCAACAAGACTATCAATCTTCGAGCTCCTTAATCTCTAAAAGGAAACTCGAGAAACATTAAACGAAGATCTGATGCATGCTAATGTTTGTCTTGCACATCTAAAGAAGTCAAACGAAGAACCTGTGGCATGCCCTTAATATCATAGTGTGATGGAAATAATGCCAAACATCACTTTGACCCAAGATGACATGCTACTAGATGACAATCGGCACGATCGACCTCTTTACTTTATTGGAAATGTTAATACAATGAACGTAGTCACATTCTTGTCGATCTCGGGTCTGCACTCAATATAATTCCTAAAACTTTGTTAGATTCTATAAAGATTCTGGTCCACAGCCTCTTAGCGACAGTGACAACTATTTTCGGGTTCAATTTTAGAAAAAGTAAACCGTTGAGAAAGATTCGCTTGAGAGTCCAAATTGGCGATCTCAGGACAAAAGCAACATGTTATATGATTGACAATCACGTCTCCTATAATTTACTATTAGGAAGGTCGTGGTTGCATGAACATAATATTGTGCCGTCCACTCTCCACCAGTACTTTAAGTACGTAGACAACAACGAAGAAATCAAGAAAGTAGTTCCTGACCTCAATCCTTTTTTAGGTGTCGAGGCCTATTATACGGACTCCAGAATGTACAAAGAAGAGTACATGAAGGTCATGTTGGCTATGGACACAAAGGAAGACCAGAAAGATGACCCAGATAAAGTCTTGATGATTCCAATTAAAGGATGCACTTCTCGTCCTTCATCTTCTCAGATGCTAACCATCAATCTCATCCATTCTTTCAAGAAAGTAGACCAAAGGGTGCTCACCTTTTCTGATCCTCTTGTTATCGACCTTCATCGTAACAAGCCTACTACTTCTCTTTCTTCTCCTCTTATCATCGACCTGGCAATGTCTCCAGCCAAGGTCAAAAATGCTGTTGTAATTGTTGAGACTGCAGATGTCAATAAAGCAGTATCTCATTCGCAGTATATTGATGTCAACTTTTATACACGACATTACTTAGAAATTCTGGACAATTTCGAACCTCTCGCCTTAGGAGCAATTCAGCTTTTTCAAGATAAGTTAGTGTACGAACCGATGCAAAATTCATTCTTCGCAGTTCCTACTCGGAACGACGATGGGCATCTAATTCTCTTCAACAGAGAATGTAACCAAAGAGCTATACTCGACAGCGATTCTGAAAATGATGATCATGGAACAATTGCATCGTTACAGTCAGCAATCCAAGAATATTATTCGAAAAATAGATTATAATTTTGGCTCTAGGTTGAATGGAGGTAAAGGTAGACGTACTTCTATTCGACTACCTGCTCCGAAAAGAAGGTCGTCACAATAATATAACAAGACTAGACATGGGTTAGGCTATGTTATGTCGATTATAACCCCAGATAGATCTAAATCAGATGAAGAGCTACGATCTCACTCTTCCGATTCTGCTTTATGGGACTCAGACACCAGTATAGGGGTGGTTCATCAACTGACTCTATCTGTCAATATGGTGATAACTAAATTCCCAGAAGACGATGAGGATGATGACTTTATCGAAACATATGAGAATGAGCCTTGGGCACAAAGGATGGATACTCAATGGGAGCTTCGCTTTGAACAGCGAGAGCCACCCGTTGAGGACGAACTAATCCAGATCGACGTCAGAGACGAAACATCATCGAAGCCAATCTTCATTAGCAAAAGCCTCCTTGAGACAAACAAGCAAGACTTGATCCAGCTTAATAAGGAATACATTGACGTGTTCGCTTGGAGCTATGAAGATATATTGGGATTAGACCCACAAATCGCTCCTCAAAAGCTTAATATCTTGCTAAATGCCAAGCCTGTTAAACAACAACAACGATAATTCTGACATGATATGATGGACGCTATAGAAGCTGATGTCAAGAAGCTCATTGTATGCGGCTTCGTCAGAGAGGAACAACATCCTGACTGGGTGGCTAATGTTGTCCCGGTTACGAAGAAGACAGAAAAAGTTCGAGTCTGCATCAACTTTAGAGACCTTAATACATGTAACTCCACTTTTCCCATTTTTAGTGGAATTTTAATTTTAGTAAAATACTTCATTCCTTTTTCCTATAAATATATACTATATGAATATTTTGGAGGAAAAGAATTTGGGAGCAGGAATATTTTCTAATTTTTGAAAAGTGGTTAAAACCAATTTAGTGGTCCCCTCACCTTTGTTTAAATAATTATAATAAAGTTTTTAATTATTTTTTTTACAGTTACTATAATATTTGAAAAGGGGGAGGGGAATAATGTAAATATTATATGGTGGAGGGACTGGTTGGTAAATTAGTTAGATCGGAGGTTTTTTTTTGCAAAAGTGCATACATTTTCTTTTAACCAGTGAATGGAGAGAGAGAGATCGTTTATTTTAATTTTTTCCTCTGTCACTTTTCTCTCGAAGCTCTGGATCTCGAGCCTTCCTTCCAGATCTTCTCTCCCAGTCGAACCCTAACCCTAGGGTTCCGACGCCTTCAGTTGGGCGTTGATCACCGGCGATCGACGAAGGACGGTCGCTCCACCAGGCAGCGTCGAGCGGCGAACTCAGCGACGATGGTCACGACGGCGACTCGTGCGCCGACCAACAAGAGAGCCATCAACTTCCGGCGACCACCATGGCGAGCGGCGGCACTCGACCAAGGTTTTTTCTCTGGCGAAGGCTGCGTTCCTCTTCGACGGACGGCGACGGGGCCAGCATGGTGGCGTGGCGACGAGTTCGATCATCACGGCTGCGTGACTCCTTTTTCGGCGACCATTCCTTCCGATCGGCAACGTTCTTCACCGCTGACGATCGCAGCATCATCAGATTTAGGTCGTCGACGAGTATGCTACAATCTGGTGAGTTCTCGATCCTTCTCTTCGTCGATTATGTGTTCCAGTGGTCTGATCGTGATCATTTGGTATGAATTGTTCAGATCTAGTGAATTCGAGTTTATGCTTGATCGGACAGAACATAGGAATTTTTTGACCCATTCTTCTTCTCCCTGACAAGCTGAAGGTGGCCTTCGATCTCCAGAACAGAGTTATGGCAGGTGAATTGATCGGCCAGGTCTTGATCGATCCGATAAATTCTGAACAATGGAAGATTCGATCTGGGTTATGTTGGGTCGGACACAGGATTGTGTCGGATATGCAGGGAATCCTATTCTTCAGGTATTATCCTATTCCTTCACTGTCATAATTTAGAGGTAAATAGCTGGGTTTTAAATGGGGATTTAATAGGAGTATTTCCTGGTCAAATCAGTTTTGTAGGCAGTGTGCGTTCTAGCGCAGGTTTGTTCGTGTTCTTTGTAACTGGTTGCTGGGAGTTCATTATGTGGATTCTTTGGGTTGTAGCAGACCGTGTCCGGGTCTTTGTTCGTGTCCAAGGGACTGTCGTTCAAAGACGGGATGGAAAACTCTGTACCTGGTTAGGATCAGCATGCTTGGAGGAGCATTGGGTTTATGAGCATCCGAGCATTTGAATTGAGTGTTAATTTATTTTTTTAGATTTTAATGTTTTAATTTGATTTTTGTTAATAGTTGTCTGTATAATTTTTTTGTTCAAATTCAGACTCGATTGGGTTGTACGAATTTTTTGGGATTTTGTTAGACTGGATTTGAGAGTAGGGTTAGCAATTCTTTTGATTTAGTTTTGATTAAGTTGTGGATATATTTTCAATTTGATTCTATATTATGGATAGTAGCCGTTTGTTTTGTTGCTGGGCTCTTTCTTTTGCGGCTGGGTTTGAGTTTATTTGTAATGGCTGAGCTTGGGATTTGGTTGAATGTTTCTGAACATTTAATTTTGGAATAAATTGAATGATGGGGAGTTGTACAAGTTGATGATTTTTAAGGATGTGTGATTATGAAGTTAAATGAGTAAACCTGGTGTGTGTTAGTTTTAAATTGTGAGGGCTATATATTGTCAAATAAGAAATTGTGGCAAGGACAACAACATTCAGAGTATGCATGTGCAGCCAGTTGAGTAGAGTTGGTCTAATCTAGGGTGGTTGCCTGCATAGGTCCGACTGATACTGCAGACTGGTTGTGCAATTTAGTTCTTTTCTGGTTCCTGTGCATAGCATTGGAATGTTGTGGAGTCTTTATCCAAGAGTTACAATGAGACAGGGGATTGACTGCTTGACTATTAGAACTATGTTAAAACTTGTAAGGAATGAGGAGTTCAGTTGAGTCTAATTCAATAGACAGTGGGTGACCCGGGTGGTGTTATGGTAGCAACATTCTTTAATTGTGAATAACTACTAATAAAAGATTAGTCTAAGTGGTATCATTCTAGGTTTAACAAAATAGAAGTGAGCAAGCATAATAAACTATAGATTAGTATAAAATATATTTTTGATTATAGATTAGTTAAGACGGTATAAGACTAGTGAATTATTATAGATAATTAGTTTTGGTTAAGAGAGGGATTTAGTCTTTAAATATTGTTTAAATATTAACCAACTTGTACCTATTAATTCAGGTGGACATAGAGACTACTATCTCCCTATTTTCGATCTTTCTGGAGCAAAGGCAAGTACATTCTATGGTCTTGTGCATTTTATTATATCCTGTGCTTTCTTGATTGACACGCTGCAACATGACATGTATTTCTGGTGCTCATGTTCCTTGTTCTTATTACTTGTACCTGGGGTGGAGAAATATACTATTTATGTGACCAAACCCAAGAAACAACTCAGGTGTATTTAGCTTAGACCCCGCATCGTGCACGCGGGTCCTAAGCCGTACCATTCATGTGCTTTCATGTGCTTACCCCTAGCCGGTCACATAATTAGTTATATTTCAAATATTGTACACACATGTTCAGGAGATATACCTTGTACTTGTTTCCTGTGATTCCGAGATACCATGTTCTTTCCTGTGCTTACATATCATGTTCTTTCATGTTCTTACATACCATGTTCTTTCATGTACTTTACACACCCTGTTCTTTCATGTACTTATTCACCATGTTCTTTCCTGTACTTTTCATATTTCCTTATTCTTTCATATCATGATGTCTTGTTCATTACCTAGAATTGTATTTGCTCCGCTCCTGAATAGGATATGTTGCAGGTATGCTTGCAGGACATTATTCTACTCTATGGGCCAGAGCCCAGGATTTAGCTGAGCAGGATGAGGCTTAGCTTGAGGCTTCAGGTTTAGATTACTTAGCTTTACTTTGAGATATTGACGTTAGAGTTTATAGCACTTTCCATTCCTGTTGATTCTGGTGCATTATGATATCTGGATTTATGGATTATGGTGATCATTCTGGAATACGTTTTTAGATGATGTGATTCTATACTTTCATGTCTATCTGGTTAGTTTTCCCTAGCTTGGTACCGCTTACTTCGTCGTGTCTAACGACGAAGGCTGGGCGTGTCCGACTCGTGTCCGATTATTCGGGAGCGGGTCGTGACAATACAACTTGTTCCAGATATGAGTTTCCTCTTTCAATCACTGATGTCATGATCGATAATACTTGCAGGTTTGAATGATTGTCTTTTATGGACGGATTCTCTGATTATAATCAGATCAAGATGAATCCCGAAGACGAAAAATATACGTCCTTCTATACCCCTCTGGAAGTCTACTGCTGTACAGTCTTGCCGTTCGGTCTTAGAAATGCTGGTGCCACCTATCAACGGGCTATGAACACTATTTTCATGAACATTTATGAAAAATAGTCGAATACTATCGACGATATTGCTGTCAAAAGTCGTTTAAAGGAAGATCACATCCAAGACCTGAAGACTATCTTCGATCTAATGCGTCAACATAAATTCTAGATAAATCACACCAAGTCATTTTTGGGTGTCTCTAGTGGTTAATTTTTTGGATTCGTTATTACCTCTAAGGGTATATACGTTGACCCCGACAGTCAAAGCCATTCAAGAGATACGTCCTCCATGCAACCTAAAAGAGCTATGAGGATTCTAAGGATGACTTACTTATATTAGGAGATTCGTCTCAAATCTCTCTAGACACTGCAGACCGTTCACTCAATTAATAAAGGAAGGTGTGTCTTTCGTTTGGACTGATGAATGTCAACAAGGATTTAAGGACATTAAGCGGTACTTGATGAACCCCCCAATCCTAGTGCCTCCAATTATAGAAATTTCCTTCTTAATATACGTTTGAGTAATAGATCATTCTCTCGATGCCCTCCTAGCCAAAAAGGACAACGAGGGCCATGAGCAATCAATCTATTATCTCAGTCGCATAATGATTGGTGTTGAACATCGATACAGTTCGGTAGAAAAAGAGTGCTTAGCCTTGATGTTTGCCATCCGAAGACGCGTCATTACATCACAGGCCAAACCATTCATGTCATCTTCAGAGTCAATCCTCTACGAGTACTGATAAAAAAGCCTAGCACACTCAATTCTAGACTTGCTACATGGGCGATGCTGCTAGCACAATATGATATGGTCTATGTTCCATAAAAGTCTGTCAAGGGTCAAGCCTTAGCTGACTTCTTAGCTGCTCATCCAATCCCTGAGACTTCAAAACTCTACGGCAAGATTCTTGATGAAATACTAGAGTCTAGCACGACTTCGAAAGGAATACTCGCTTGGCGTCTATTCTTTGATGGTGCATCTAAAATTAGACCTAACAGTATTATCATCGCTGGAGTAGGAATCGTCCTTGTATCCCCGGAAGGGCTTGCCATTCAGAGAGCCTATTATCTGGATGAGCCATGTTCCAACAATGTTGTCGAATACAATGCTTTGCTCATCGGTCTCCAGTTAGCTAAACAACTGGATATAGACTATCTTGAAGTATACAGAGACTCTAAAATAATCGTCAATCAATTTAGAGGCACGTATGAAGATCGAAATCAAGATCTCATTCCCTATCAAGAAGCATCAGTTAAACTTGTTATGTCATTCAAAGGTTTCTTTATTGAGAATGTACATCGAGCGTGCAATACAAAAGCTGATGCACTTGCTAATCTTGCAGCTGTATTAGCTATTCCTATGAGAATGCAACAATTAATCGTTATTGCTAATCGAGAATTATTTCGTGTTGAGAATAATTTGAATATTGAATTCAGTAATGCGGTTGAGATTTGCACTACTAGTGAAGATTGGAGGACCCCCTTTATTGATTTTGTAGTACATGACATCCTGCCAGAAGATCCTAAAGAAGCAACGACGATTCATCGTCGATCACTCCGGTTCCATTATAATCACTCGTCTAAGACACTCTACCGCCGATCTTTTGAAGGTATACTTCTGCGCTGTCTTGCGGGTGACGAAGTAAAACAGATATTACGTGAAGCTCATGATGGTATCTACGGTGCGCATCAGCTTTGTCCTAAGCTACTGGACTGTATCAGACGCATGGGATACTATTGGCCCACTATGGTGGCAGATGTAATTGAATATGCAAGAAAATACAGAGCTTGTCAGATCCAGCAGATTTCATCCACCAACCGTCAGAATTTTTACATCCAACTACAACATCCTGGCCCTTTGAAGCCTGTGGCATGGATGTCATCGGTCTTATCAATCCGCCATCATCTCGAGGACATCTGTTCATCCTAGCTAAAATTGATTACTTCTCAAAATGGACAGAAGCTATTCCTTTAGGTGAAGTCAAGACATGCAGTGTCATCAACTTCATCAAGCATCATATAATTTATCGGTTCGGAGTTCCTCAAAGAATCATTCATGACAACGAACCTCAGTTCATAAGTCAGGTGTTCACTCGATTCTGTAATTACAGTCAGAATAACAACATTGCTTCTACAGCTTATAATCCCGTAGCCAACAGTTTAACAGAAGCATTCAACAAGACAATCATCAAGCTTCTCAAAAAGTTTATTTCTGCCAATAAACGCAACTGGAGCAAAAAGCTTGGAGAATGTCTATGGGCATACCGTACTACGGTTCGCACCCCAGCTGGCTGTACACTTTTCTTTCTAGTGTACGAGAGCGAAGCCGTCTTACCGTTGGAGATCCAAATTCTATCCTTGAGGATAGCTATCGCCAATAAGTTAACAGTAGAAAATGATGATCGTCTTTGACTTCAAGGAATTGAAGCACTCGATGAGAAGAGGCTGCTAGCTCAATAACACATTGAGCTATATCAAGCCCGCATCTCGAAAGCCTTCAACCGTAAAGTCAAAGTACGAACCTTTCAAAGGCGAGCTAGTCCTTACTGTCAGACATCTTACGACTATGACACAATGAGAAAAGGCAAGTTCGGGCCAAAATGGAAAGGTCCCTACGTCATAAGCAAAGTCTTCTCTAACGGAGCTTACTAGTTGACCGGGATGGACGGTCAAATAGCTATGATGCCTATCAACAGCAAATTCCTGAAGAAAATATCATGTTTGAAAGTATGTATTATATTTTCTAACAAATATTGTACATACACAAATCTTCAAAATATTATTTTTTATTCACTCTTTCGTGAGTAAACCTACAGATAATAAGTCCTCAAAAAATCCCTATTGGAGTCTAACCCGAATTTTATGGTACATCCTTAAAAGATTAATCCATAACATCCATCACAACATATCATAACGATATCATCTTTTGAAACCTAGTTGTTTTAAAAGATGTCTCGTTCTTGAGCCCAGTTGGTTTAGGAATAATCAGATATACGAATTCATGTCCACATTACGTCTGAATTCTATTGTCTATACCAATAACTTGTCACGTCCGCATTACCTCTGATAACGTCGTCCCAAAAGTAACATCACGTCAAGTTATATTCTGTCACATCCAGGACCTCTGAACAGATATAATAAGTGATGCTATTCTACAACTCTATCTATTGCTTGTGTTTCAAACAGATACATAAGGTAATAAAATCACAAAATAACAACTTTTTTATTTTATTTCAATTTCAAGAACATAAATTATTACATTGATGTCCAAAAGAAAGATTATTACATTTATCATTGGAAAGGGGTAACGAGATCAAAAATCATCTTTTTCAAGGCTTCGGCTCGCTCCACCCTAGTAGTAATCACCCGCTCCCTAGCCAAGTCCCTCATGAACTCTTCGGTTAATGGCTGCTACATTGAAAGAATATGACGCTCCATCTCTACATTCCGAGCTCGGAGAAGGTCATCTCTTTGCCTGTTCAGATAATCCAGATGGCTTGAGGTGGATTGCTATAGCTCGATCACCTCTTCCCGGCGCTTCCTAGCTGCTGTAACTGATGCACGAGTCCAGATTAGTTCAGCTTCTAGCTCTTGGATGCGAGCCTGACCCTCAGTTACTTCTCTATCTTTCTCTGCTTCTTCGGCCTTATAAAGTTCAATGGAGGAAGTGGCCTTAGCAATACTAGACTCTATATCTCTAGATTGTATCGTGAATGCTACCATAGAATTATCCAGTACGGCTTGCCATTCTTCATACTCATGAGCTATGGCCTCGCACTCCACATTTACCAGTCTGTTTATATTTTCTTTTGTCAACTCCTGGTAAGATTGGATAGGCTCCTCGAGCCCCGTCAGGATCTACTCTAATGCACTTGCCCTTTCAGCGTCGCCAATGTTGCGTATGGTGGCAATTTGATAGAGAGAAGACGTTCTTACAAAATCATAAGAGTAATTCTTCCCTAGTGTCAACTGTACCAAAGAGCATAGAGAGCTGAAGAAGGTGTCCGTATAAGTACGGATAATGCTGCTCATCACCGCTTGTACACCAGGTGTCCCTGCTACGGCAGAAACCCCTCCTTCCACAGAAGCCGAAAGAATATTGACAACCGACGCAACATCTATATTTAAGGATTTTAGTGAAGGCGTTTCTGACGAGCTTCCCTCCATGGTGTTGGTCCCGATATCCAAGGGAGCTATTGTTGAACTGAGGCTGAAGACAGTAGAGGCTAATGGAACTTTGGTGATCATCGTTATATGACCTGTTGTAATTTAAGTAAAAATTGTCATATCACACAGCATTAAATAAAAAGCAATGGCAAATAAAGACACAAATTTACCTGGACTGGTAGGGACGTAAGGAGTGTCGACAGGTGCAGCATCTCTTTCTGTAATAAGTCTTTATATTATAGAAGTAGATATTGCTGCACCTGCTTGGTTGCTTCCTGCCTCTGAGCCTTCCGACATAAAGTGGATGCTTCCAGCCTCCGAGCCAGCATGGCTGTCTTTGGCCCCCTGTAGCCTCCCTTTCAGAATTTTTGAATATTTTTTATTATTTATTTAATAGTAATATTAGAATTTTTTATAAATAATTATTTAGTTAGTTATTACGGTAGAAGACTTTAGCCATAGTTAAGTTTTGAAATACAAGATGGTTAGGAATCATGGCACGGATAGTGTAGTAGCGTGCTTTGACTAGTGTACTAACTATGCCTGGGGAAACCTAGCCATCGGGATGTCCTAACTAGAAAAACCAGGCCAAGTTGTGACATGACCATTATAAATAGTTAATTATTTATTATTAATATTATTTGACGTTGAGTGACCCAGTTGAACCAAATTGGCCAGGCTGGACCCAAACCAAGCCCAAGCCCAGGTAGTCATGTAGTGCATCCCAAGACATCCGTGTAAACATGCATTAGGTAGTAGTATTTTAATTCAGTAACCTAGGAGACGATTTTCACAAATTATAGTTAAATATATACATTATGAGTTCTTGATATTAAATAATGTTTATTAATAATTTAGTAAATAATTTTTCTTTAACAAATATTTTGGACTCTATGGGGTTTATCTGAGATACATATATATATATATATATATATATATATATATATATATATATATATATATATATATATATATATATATAGGGAGCGATTTCTATCGGATCCTCGAACAATTTTGATAACCAATTGAATAGAATTGAAGACAAAATAACCGAAATGAAAACCCCATTATTAGTTTAATTTTTAGTCTCGTATCCAGTAAGTTAAATCAGTTTAAAAATCGAGGAAAAACTGTGAAAACAGTTTCCAAAAAACTAGAAAACTCATCCACACGACGAGCGTTCCGCCAATCCGGGTGACGCGGTCACGAACCGCAAGAATCGAAAGGTGCGTAATGACTTTGTGGTTGTGTGGGCTTTGACGGAATTCAAATTGGTCGCGTTGTGCGCGACGAATTTGATGCGTATCCGTCGAAATTCACCGTATCGGCCTCTGTGCAAGTTTCTCAATTACTTCGTGGACGCTCGTCAGATCGAGACGAAACTTACGCCAATAGAACAGTATCATTTTTCTGGTCCTGCATGCCAAGTTTGGTCCAATTCTGAGACAGTTGAGCGGATCCCGTTTTACGGGCCCCACGGTCCGACTCAACGGGTAATTTTGTGCACGGCCCGCCGAAATCCAACTTTGGACATATGGTTGGGTTTGTATCGAAAAACCGGATCCGTAGACATATAATTTGATGACTTTAGAGACCTTTGACTCTGGCACGCTTTTCGGTGCAAAGCAGGTCTAACGACGGACATCGTTTTTGCCTAAAATTACCGTTTTGCCCCTCTCTCCAGAATTGGACTTAAGGACAGGCAATCCTAGGTAATTTGACTATTCTGAGAATGTTTGTAACATTTATTTCAGCTTTCGGAGACAACTGTGATGACTTGGACTTTCTGACTTGTTGGTTGGCGATACATTGTTGGTTCTCCGTACAACCCCCAGGCAAGTATACCTTGCCGAACATATACAGTATTTACATGATTTTTCTCCCTTTATTGTATTCCTTTTCATATTGTCACATGATTCCATATTGTGATTTATTCGTCCTTGATTGTCTTACTTGTTCTAGATTACGTGCACGTATAGGGTATTTGACATTGCTAGATTATTGGTCTTATCATGTTACCTTGCTTTGCAATTGAGTTGTCAGTTTATGTATCTGTTCTTGACTTGACTAATCTTGACTGGGAGTATCTTGCATTGTACTACAGTTAAGACATACTATAGATTGGGAGTATCTTACATTGTACTACGACCTATAGCCGATTCTTCTAACTTGATATCACTTGATTGACTCGACTTGAGACATGCCATAGATTGGGAGTATCTTACATTGTACTATGACCTATAGCATATATTGATTGATTGATTTACTTGACTTGCGACACTATAAATTGGGAGTATCTTGCATTGTACTACGATTTATAGGAGTCTACTTGACTTTGTATCCTTTAGGAGAGGAGATCGATACTAGAATTGGCTAATCTTGACTGGGATTATCTTGTATTGTATTACAGTCAAAATCTACTATAGATTGGGAGTATCTTGCATTGTACTACAAGCTATAGAGGTTAATCGATTGATTGGTAGCCAAGTCTAGTATTACATTTCCACACGACTCGTCGTCCTTAGATGTCCTCCCTGTAGTATTCTTATCCCTCTTACATGTTATTTACTGTCATATTAGTAGGCATGTTTTATATATCTTGCTAGTCCTCTGAGGACCTGATGATCTCTTCAGGTAGCTGATTGCACGAAGTTAGTTAGCTGAGCATGTGGTAGTTGACTTCATCTGCATGATTCAGGTATTTTGTTAGTGATATTGATTTATTATCTTTCTCGTGCTTTTATGATATATTCTGCTTATCAGCTTTACTTTATAGACTCATATCATTCTTGGAGTCTAATCGAACAATATGCTAATGGGCTGCAGACCACGACCCATACTTGTTCATTCTTATTTTATATGATTCTTGTGGATTGAGATATAGTTTAGATTAGACATGATACCCATGACCTTGAAAGCTTATACGTACTCGAGTCGGGCTCGAGTCCGCTCGATACGTAGCTGGCTTGCTCACGGGCTCGCGTCCGAAAAGCGGGTGCGGGTCGTGACAAGTTTTTGTGGTGGCTCATGCAGGTCAGAGCATATCGTACCGGTTACGTAACTGTACTGGTATGAGCCTGCGACAATGAGTAAACCTTAGAAATATCAATCCACTCTGCCTTGAAAATTCTCCTAGAAATTCTCTACGTCCTTGAAAATTCCATATTTGCTCTCGATTATACTTTCTTGCTTTTCGTACCATTGATTCTCGTCCCTTTTACTTCGAGGTGACGAACGATCGTGCTATCTAGGATTCATAAAAAATTCTTAAATTATAGTATAATATTGCTTGACTATGGAATATTTGGTTATTTATAGATATGAGGTATTATAGTTTCCATATGCCTAGATATCTGCCGGTAGAATTGTTAGCAACTAGTTGGAAGGTTATAAAGTTTAATGACCGTAGTTTTGAGGAGTAGTGTGACCAAAGGTGGGTAGAAGTCCTCGAGTCTTCGTAGTTACAAAATAATTAGGAGGAGGCTATAAAGTATTTTGAGAAATTAAATCTGAGGAGATTAAGGAAATACTAGACCTTGATTTTTAGGAATAATTATGAATTAGAATTTCGAGGACGAAATTATTTTTAAGGTGGATAGATTTGTAGCCTCCCTTCCCAAAATTTTTGAAATATTTTTTTATTATTTATTTAATAGTGATATTAGAATTTTTTTATAAATAATTATTTAGTTAGTTATTACGGTAGAAGACTTTAGCCATAGTTAAGTTTTGAAATACAAGATGGTTAGGAATCATGGCACAGATAGTGCAGTAGCGTGCTTTGACTAGTGTACTAGCTATGCCCGGGGAAACCTAGCCATAGGGATGTCCTAACTAGGAAAACCAGGCCAAGTTGTGACATGACCATTATAAATAGTTAATTATTTATTATTAAAATTATTTGACGTTGAGTGACCCAGTTGAACCAAATTGGCCAGGCTGGACCCAAACCAAGCCCAAGCCCAGGTAGTCATGTTGTGCATCCCAAGAAGTCCGTGTAGACATGCATTAGGTAGTAGTATTTTAATTCAGTAACCTAGTAGACGATTTTCACAAATTATAGTTAAATATATACATTATGAGTTCTTGATATTAAATAATGTTTATTGATAATTTAGTAAATAATTTTTCTTTAACAAATATTTTGGACTCTATGGGGTTTATCTAAGATACATACATACATACATACATATATATATATATATATATATATATATATATATATATATATATATATATATATATATATATATATATATATATATATATATATATATATATATGAATGTATATGAGAATATATACGTATATGTGTGAATGTGAATGTGAATGTATGTATAAATAAATATTATATATGAATGTATATGAGAATATATACGTATATGTGTGAATGTGAATGTATGTATAAATAAATATTATATATGGGTGTATTTGTATGTATAAATAATATATATAATAGTGCATGCATGTGTATGTATGAATATATTTTTTTTTTTGCATGCATGTGCATGTGCATGTGTATATATATATATATATATATATATATATATATATATATATATATATATATATATTTTTTTTTTTTTTCATGTGTATATATATATATATATATATATATATATATATATATATATATATATATATATATATATATATATATATATATATATATATATATATATTGTAAATATGTGTAGATTTATACATATATAAAAATATATATATATATGAGTATATGTGCGTGTATATACGAATATACTAGTGCATATGTATATATATATATATATATATATATATATATATATATATATATATATATATATATATATATATATATATATACATATACATATATACGTATGTGTATATATTGATATATATGCGTATATATGGATATTAATTGGTTATTGTGTGTGAATATGTTTATATATATTTATATGTATATATATAGGTATTTGTATATATATAGTATAAAGAAATGGAGAATGGAAAGAATTCAAGCCAGGCCCTAGCCCTCGGCCAAGCCCAGGCCCAAGCCAAATCCCCACAAACCAGCCCGTCCAAATCTCCAAACAGCAGTGGCATTCCCCAAATCGACTCGAAGCCTCACACTCGATCGGCAACAGTAGCATATATTTGGAACGAACGAGAGAGAATCCCTCGAATAAATTTCTCGAAACCCTAACACCATGACGACCTCCTTCCCTGGGCGCACCCCCCAGTGTTCACCGACCACCGCGCGTTACCGGAGGACCGTCGGCGGCCGGTCGAACGCGCGCACATACGCGAAGAAACGACAGCAGCGCCAGTTCAAACTCTGATGTTTGAGATTGCGATTCTCCTTCCTCGGTCGACAAAATCTCGTTCCAATTGCCCAGGTTTGTTGACAACCTATACCACTTTAAAATCCTTCAATTAGTTTATTTGTAATCACGCTAGATTTCCCAGAGGATCGACCCAAAGTCGATCGAAACTCTGCCCAAAATAGGGCACTGAAACAGTTGAAACTCCATGTTAGGAAGGCCGATTTCTATCGAATCCTCGAACAATTTTGAGAACCAATTGAATAGAATTGAAGACAATATAACCGAGATGAAAACCCTATTATTAGTTTAATTTTTAGTCACGTATCCAGTAAGTTAAATCAGTTTAAAAACCGAGAACAAAATGTAAAAACAGTTTCCAAAAAACTAGAAAACTCATCCACACGACGTGCGTCCCGCCAATCCGGGCGACGTGGTCGTGAACCGTAAGCATCGAAAGGTGCGTAATGACTTCGTGGTCGTGTGGGCTTTGACGGAATTCAAATTGGTCGCGTGTGCGCGACGAATTTGATGCGTATCCGTCGAAATTCACCGTATGGGCCTCTGTGCAAGTTTCTCAATTACTTCGTGTGCGCTCGTCAGATCGAGACGAAACTTACGCCAATAGGACCGTATCATTTTTCTGGTCCTGTATGCCAAGTTTGGTCCGATTCTGAGACAGTTGAGCGGATCGCCATTTTGCGGGCCCCATGGTCCGACTCAACGGGTAATTTTGTGCACAGCTCGCCGAAATCCAACTTTGGACATACGGTTGGGTTCGTATCGGAAAACAGGATCCATAGACATGTAGTTTGACAACTTTAGAGACCTTTGACTCTGGCACACTTTTTGGTGCAAAGCGGATCCAACGGCGGACATCGTTTTTGCCCGAAATTACCGTTTTGCCCTTTTGTCCAGAATTGGACTTAAGGACAGGCAATCCTAGCTAATTTGACTATTCTGAGAATGTTGGTAACGTTTACTTCAGCTTTCGGAGACAGTTGTGATGACTTGGACTTTCTGACTTGTTGGTTGGCGATACATTGTTGGTTCTCCGTGCAACCCCTAGGCAAAGTATACCTTGCCGAACATATACAGTATTTACATGGTTTTTCTCCCTTTATTGTATTCCTTTTCATATTGTCACATGATTCCATATTGTGATTGATTCGTCCTTGATTGTCTTACTTGTTCTAGATTACGTGCACGTATAGGGTATTTGATATTGCTAGATTATTGGTCTTATCATGTTACCTTGCTTTGCGATTGAGTTGTCAGTTTTTGTATCTGTTCTTGACTTGACTAATCTTGACTGGGAGTATCTTGTATTGTACTACAATTAAGACATACTATAGATTGGGAGTATCTTACGTTGTACTACGACCTATAGCCGATTCTTCTACCTTGATATCACTTTATTGACTCGACTTGAGACATGCCATAGATTGGGAGTATCTTAAATTATACTACGACCTATAGCATATATTGATTGATTGATTGACTTGACTTGCGATACTATAAATTGGGAGTATCTTGCATTGTACTACGATTTATAGGAGTCTACTTGACTTTGTATCCTTTAGGAGAGGAGATCGATACTAGAATTGGCTAATATTGACTGGAATTATCTTGCATTGTATTACAGTCAAAATCTACTATAGATTGGGAGTATCTTGCAGTGTACTACAAGCTATAGAGGTTAATCGATTGATTGATAGCCAAGTCTAATATTACATTTCCACACGACTCGTCATCCTTAGATGTCCTCCTTGCAGTATTCTTATCCCTCTTACATGTTATTTACTGTCATATTAGTAGGCATGTTTTATGTATCTTGCTAGTCCTCTGACGACCTGATGATCTCTTCAGGTAGCTGATTGTACGAAGTTAGTTAGCTGAGCATGTGGTAGTTGACTTCATCTACATGATTCAGGTATTTTGTTAGTGATATTGATCTATTATCTTTCTCGTACTTTTATGACATATTTTGCTTATCAGCTTTACTTTATAGACTCATATCATTCTTGGAGTCTAATCGAACAATCTGCTAATAGGCTGCAGACCACGACCCATACTTGTTTATTCTTGTTTTATATGATTCATGTGGATTGAGATATAGTTTAGATTAGACATGATACCCATGACCTTGACAGCTTATACGTACTCGAGTCGGGCTGGAGTCCGCTCGATACGTAGCTGGCTTGCTCACGAGCTCGCGTCCGAAAAGCGGGTGCGGGTCGTGACACCCCCGACTCTACTTGGCCTCCTTGGGCTGCTACTTTTGCCCTCTCTATTTTAAAAATATGTTCAATAGGGGCCTTAATCCCCTCAACATCGGTATCTGGGTTCCCATTACCCCCGGGGATTTTAAGACCTTCAGCAAGGCCCTCATCACTCTCATCTTCGTCAACTGGCTTCTATTGCCCTTAATTTCAGCATCAGAGTCCTCATCGCCCAGTGGTTCATCGAGACTTTGATCATCATCACTAGGGCTCTGATCGCCCTCATCTTCAGCAGGGTGCTCATCACCTTCGGTTGTAATCTAGCCACCTTTGGCCACCAAGTTCTGACCCTTATTGGTTCACTGCTTGATCTGGACTTAGTTTAGCCTTTTCACGGTTGGAGGCAACATCAACAGGATCCTCCTCGATCTGCTCGTCTCTAATATCAAAGTACTGCAGCTCCTCTATCATCTCTTCGTCATTTGAGAAGGTATTTTGTGCAGAGTAGGGGCTACAAAAGTTTGTATTATAAGAGGAACTGGAACTTCCGGAGCTGCTCCCTTTGGAACTGATGCCTCTTCAGGAACTGTGACTCTTGAAGCGTTATTAGAGGCTAGTGGCAACGTCAGACCAGCTGAAGCAAGCAACGTAAGTGTCCTTGTGGACAAGGGAATAGTGATCTCAATGATTACTGGTTCTGAAACAGTAATCGGAGGGATGTCCACTACAATAGGTGGAGCCGATTTACTAGTCGGTGGAAGCTCTAGAGACGAAGAAAGGTCACTACAAATCACTATAGGGTTAACATCTAGTAGCTCTTGTGGAACTGAGAGGCTAAGTATATGACCTTGTGGAGAAGACACACCCCCAGGTGATGGCGGCAATGGCTCTTGACCAGGAGACTGCCTTTATCAAGGAAAGAACAGTAAAATATACAATATTCGCCTTCATAGCTTTTGACACTACCAATTGTCTCCTAGCGGCATGCTTGACCAATTGGGGAGAAGAAACGGCAGCGGCAGGCTGATCTTCCGGAGCAATCCACTTCCTACTTGTCTCCTTAACCCCACTCTCCTTCTGAGTAGGGATGAGGTTGTTCCTCTGAAAGAAGATGTTCTTCCAGGTGAAAGCCCCGCTTCTAATTGTCTTATTTGAAGCTTTGTCCTTGCCACAGGCTTTTCAACGACAATCATTTCTTTTTTTTCCTTCCTTTTCCCTCAGCGGGAAAAGGAAGTTCATTATAGGCTGACTAGGTGAATGAGGTCCCAGTCTTCTGCTTCTTGCTAGTCCCCTTCACGGAAGATTTTTTTTGCTTTTTGAGTATGACACGCAGTGCACCATGCACCTCGTCAGCGAAACCAACAAGCGTAGCCTCTAGAGGGTCGTCAACGGGAACGTTCTCCTCGGCTTCTGCAATTTCCATGGCAGCTTCGGTCCCTTCTTATGCCAACAAAGCTATCAGATAAGGAATAACCTTCGAAGAAGGTGTTGACTAAGGTATAGAAATTCTCGTATGTGTTTAACATATGCAGGCCCGCCTCGAAAGTAGCGAAGGGTATAGTTAATACAACTTTAGTGCCCCTCATAATATAGTATCTCCATCCTCGAGCACAATCGATCAAATGTCCGAAAGCTTGAAGGCAGGTGGTTGTATTCCCAACGTGAATCTCGTCGTAGACGAACTGACAAGCAAATTGGCTAGGCAGGTACGGTTGTAGATAGCATTCATTCTCGAACCGATACACCACATATGAAGGTCTGCTCATTTTCAACCAAGTAAAGGCCGCTGGATGTGGACGAGTACTAATAGGCTCTAGATCCATGATAGGAGCTGGGAAGGTCATACCCAGGTAGAGAAGTGCTACAAAAGAACCTCCAGTCGAAAACCATATTCACTGCCTTTTTACAGTCAAAGAGTGAGTCCACCTTCCATCGGGATGTGGCATATCTACCAATGAAGTCTCCTTCTGTAGCACCGAGAGCTGGACCTATTAGAGAAGGATGGTGTGGTACTAGCCATCCTAACAAATAAGTGTACGACATCTCGGTACGGGGGAAGTTGTCTCGAGAGTCGGGTTTCTCCATCATAGTGCTTGTGAATGCACAGAGACCCGTATTCAACCAACAAGTCATAGCGGAGAGGATATCCATCTTGTATTCGAACATTAAATGCACATCAGCTAATAGCACACCTCGGTGGATGCAATTGACCACACTAGCTCCAGGAACTACGAACCATCGCAACCAAAGACAAAGAAAGCCCGCCAAAGTAGCCTCCAGAGACATGGTTATACCACCCTATCTTACATAAGTATCGATAGGGGTATCGATAGTGTAACCATGCCAGTCTTCTTCCAACTTATTATCAATATATCCAGATTCATCAACCAGTCTTTTGATTGTGTTGCTGTTGAGCGGTTCAAAGAAATGAGGCTCACATTCTAAATGTTCTTATACTTTATTCTACACGACATGACCCATAAAGAGGTACAACAACCACTTAGATGTATAACATGTCCTAATCGCCTTGCTTTTATATAAGAGAGTACAGATCATGAAATGACAAAGCAACTCAAGGCTGCCACCATCTGAGGGTTCTCTTTGGCTAGAACCTCCAGTTCCTTTTCAGCTGGCATGTACTCTTCGTAGGGATTCTCACCAATTGGCAGATGTGATAAAAACTGTATCTCATGTAAGGCAAGGCCTATCTTCCTGTGAGGAGTAACGAAGGTACCGGTCCTGTTGTTGTACTTCTCCACCAAGGCTAAGAACATATTTGAATTGGTATGGATGCCACAGGAGGTAGTCAAGATAGCTTCATAAAGCTCCAACTTAAGCAATTTGTCCTTGAAATTATTCAAAACTTATACTAAAAGTCGGTTCCAGTGCTTAATGTCTGGATGCATCAAACCCATCAGCCACATGTTTAGGGCAGGGTATTTCCCTCATGCTGCAGCAAAAGTATTTGCAAAGAAGGATATTTTGATCGAAATCATCAAAGACGAATCCTCGACCGGCCCACATCTTGGTTTCAAACCTCTTAAGTGCGTGCTGTGTTTCTCAGAAGAACTGAAGAATATGTCTCTCCTTTGGGTCCCAAATCTGTGACATATCCGTCCAACCCTAGCCTGTTGGAATAGAGTCAGATCCCATGACATCTTTCAAGGATAGCTGGTATGGGCGTGTCGAGACAAGGACAAGTTTCTTACAGTATATGTGAGGTATACCAGTCTCTCTCCTCTCTTGAAGACCCAATTTTCTTATTTCATCTTGGGTGAAGAGGCTTTATCAATGGCCTCTCGAAATAAGAAAGATGGTTTCTTTTGGGGAGCCAAATCCACAGTTAGGAAGGGTTCTCCGTTAATTAAGCATAGCAAAGTCCTCTCATCTTAGGACTCTAGCAGAGCTCTTCTGGTAGCAGGTATGTCAAACTGCGGGAAGGTGACATGAGAAAGGTCTTCCTGGTATTTCGATACCCGAAAAGCAGAAGCCAATATCTCTGCATGAGGTCTTCCCTAAGGTCAATTGCAAAAAAAAACAAGAGTTAAAATCATGAAAGAGTGTTCTCATAAATTAAGAAAATATAAGTAATTTTTTTTAGCTCTGCACAAATGATAGATATCGCAATACATAGAGTTCCAGTTCTCAGTTTGTGCATACGGTATGACAGTTCTATGACAGTTCTCAGTTTGCGCATGCAGTGTGTCAGTCAATATTTTGTGCATGCATCAAGCAGTTCTGTTTTGCGTAGCATGATAATATGTGCACTATTCTCGAATTATGACCTATAACACGTTGCATACTTTGAATGAACAAAGGATGCACGATTCATAGTCGACACTCTGAAAGAGGTGGCACATTTTGAAATATGCTCAGCACCAACCAACACTCTGAAAGGTGCGGTCGACGCTGGCTATTGTTCGTGCTATAAACGAATGGCGTGGACTATGAATCGTCTTCTCCAACCGATCATTTACCTTTAAGAGCGGGGTTAGACTCCTCGGCTCTTATCGACGGCGGCGTGTTCCTTGGCACCCTCAGTGGTGACGCTCACGATGAAGCTCCGGCGACGCCCTTGCCTTTCTTTATGGTGGATCTTTTTGGTGCCATTGCTGACGGTAGAGAAAGCTTGGAGAGCATGGAAGAGGAAGAAGGAGATGAGAAAAGTTCGAGAGAGAAAATTTTGAAAGAAGATCTCTCTCTCCTCTTAGTGGGCTATTTATAGCCTAAGCAAATGTGTATCGGTTGTGCAAATTATGTACGAAACAACAGGTCGATTATGATTCTATACGCGCGCAAAATCTGCTAAAATGCTTCTTGTTTAAAGTATTCAAAATTTCAAAATATTTAGAATTTGAAAACTTTAAAGGGGGTCTTATAGAAGCTTTAAAAATGCCAAAGGAATGCATTGCGCCATTTACAGATGGCGCCAGGCCTTATTTATTACATAGCACCCAAAATCAAATAATACACATCATTAAATAGCGTCGGACATTAGATAGCGCAGGCTGCCACGTGTAAGCTTCCTCGAGAAGCTAAGTCATCAGTCATATACTCATAATGACTGATAACACAATAGTTGAGAAAAATCCTTTTGAATTTCGAGTGCGCAGCGCTTGAGAAGGATTGTGTTAGATCTGTTATGATGATGTTTGTCAGTTATTTTGTGCCATTTACCATTGGTACGAAGTGACCAACTCTTCACAAACGTAATGCTCAATGCATTTCACAATTGACGCCAATCAACAAGGCACGTAATTCATTTATTTTCATCCAGAAGCAGTAAAAGATGATGTAGTGCACATGCCACTAATCTCGAAGAACATACACATAACACTGCTAACGACCAAGCACACGTCCCTCACATAATGTCACGCGTCTTAAGAAGCTAAGCTAACTGTTCGTACAAATAGATGAAACAAAATATTGTATGCCAAACAGTGCATGATCAACATGTTTTGTTATGTACGCCAATCATTGTAACTGCCTGGCAGTTATCCCAAAATTTTATAAATATGGTTCAAAATTACTTCTTAAGGCATCATTAATGATCATAATCTTTTGACAAGGCTCCCGCAACACAAGCTTTTCTCCTTCGACATTGCATAGTTTAAGGGATAAAGTGATCATCTTCTTATAAGATTCTTATAGTTGTACTTTCCTAGAATCAAATTGTACTCCACTACTTTCTTTTCTTAGTTTGTATTTAAGTACTTTCCTTAGACTTTTATTTTTGCAAATAGGGTCCATGTTCTTCTCGACTCCTGAGCAACCTTGAGGACGTCTGCATAAGTCGTCGCCCTGCTAGTGATAACGGCCTGGCAAACCTCTCGAGCAAGTCCCTTCTTAAACCTCCGGGCTCTCTCTTGCGGGGTGCTCACCAGGTTCTTTGCAAAGCAGATGAGCCTGCTAAGCACTGAAGTGTACTCATCCACGGTCATGCTGCCCTACAACAGTGACTCGAATTGGCTCTCGAGCTCGTCTAGGGCGACATTCGGGAAAAACTTCTCCTTGAACAGGCTCTTAAAGTCTGTCCAGAGAAGTTGGGGAGTAGCTAGTTGTGGCTCCTCTTTGAACCATGCTCGAACAATGTTGTACAACTTCATGCTGGCTGCCTCAACTTGTAGGATTAACCTCTCTGCGTTCTCTAGCCCTTCATCGGCATAGAAAATCCCCTTCGTGTCGTAGAATTCTAATGGCTTAAAATTTTTGAAACCTCTAGTAGTCCCCTGCCTTGCTGGTGGTACTGGTGGAGCCTTCCTGGACCAAAGTGCATCTGCGACTATGGCTATGAACTGAGCGGCCTAATCACTCTGAGCATCGATAAACTTCAGGAAGATCTCCATTAGTTACATGCTATCAATGGTGATTGTCTGAGGAAGCGGAAGAGGCGGTGGAAGCTCTAGAGTCTCGAGTGAAGAGGGCTTAGTAGTCATGATATTCCATATATGAACCATCCTCAATGAAAAATAGAGTCAATTATCCAATTTTTATATTCCCTAGGATCATTACTAGGTGATAAGTGAGTAACACTAGCTATGATAATAACACCATCGACCTATACTGTGATAAGATTTCCCTAGTCTAACAGGTTCCCCAATAGTACTCTAAGGCCTAAGTACTATTAGTATGAGACCTGTATGGGTCACCACTAAAAATATGTCACAACCCGCTCTGAATAATCGGATACGAGTCAGGTGCGCCCAGCCTAAATTATAGACACAACGTAGCAAGCTGTATTTAAACTTCATAAATCGTCACATGAATATGATTAATCATACCCATCACAGCTTCTAGAACTCGTGCCGAGAACACAATCACCACGACCATCACAAATATCACTATGCTTTATTGTACATCTTTACAATAGATGTATGAAAACCAATATGGTAGAAGTATAGCAACCCTAAGCAATTATTAATACAGTCATCCATCTACAGCAATATACATCATCCTCAGACAGAAATGTAACTCTATAGAAAAGGGTTCCTATATCCAAGTTAAAACTCTACTCCTGAACAACATCTACTATACCCTACAGTGATCCATAGTAGCTAGGATAGAAGTCCTTATCAGTCTCACCTGCAACATATCTAGTCAAAAAATGAGTAAAGTGTACGAACGAATCGTAAAGCGCAATACTCTAGAGGGGGGTTGAATAGAGTAGGCAACAGAAAATAGCTAATTAAAAAGTTAGCAGCAAGATCACAGAGAATGTATATATCACAAGTAAATAAATATAAGGCATAGATTAGAAAGAAAATGTAAAGACGACAATGTATAATGGTTTTCCTCTTGTGAGGACTATTCCAGTCGGAAGAACTCTAGCTTCCATTTGAATCCACTATTGAAAAGTACCATAAGTTTTTATATGAAGTCATTGCAACTTCTACAAACGCGAGCTTTGATACGAAGTACTCGACCAACTTCAACTGTGAAGTGTCTTTCTTCAATCAAGCCTCTGATTAGAATCATTCTGAAGCTTCTAGACCATGCCGCATTGGCAAATCGACTAGAGGATTGTAACTGGCTTGGGATTTGAAAATAAAAGCTTTAGAACACTTTGGAAGACGTTTAAGCTTAGAGATAAGAGATGAGAAAGTAAAAGAGTGAGTTGAAATGAATGAAATCCTTCTCTATTTATAGGTTTTCCAAAGTCAGAATTCTGACAGAATTCGGGCAGAATTCGGGCAGAGTTCTATGAGAAAATCTCGGCAAGTAGCCGTTGCATCAGTAACTGCAGGAAGACCAAATTCAAAATCCAACGTACACTAGTCGAATTTGGGCCGAACTTTGGTCGAATTTGTCTAGGGTTATTTTGAATTTTTGGTCATTTTAAAAAGTAGAATTTTGTTTTGGCTTTTTGAAAAGTTTAAGCAGTTAGGAGCTTTTGTAAAATAGGCTATTTTTAAAAAAATAGGATATTTTTGAAAATATTTTTGGGTTAGCCTATTTGCCAATACGACTCGGTGTACAAAGTATTCCTAGACTCAATAAATATGAAAAATTATATTGTATATAGAAATACAGACTCATACGACAAATTCGGCTTCGGTCTTGAACATATAGGTAGTAGTTCTTTGGCAGTTGTCCAAGAGTCCAAATAACCCATATATCGAGACAGAGTTTGACCAATTATTAAAATCAGGTTCGACCATGACCAATGGGCCAACAATCTCTTCCATTTTGATAATTGACAAACCTTGACCGATATAACATCTTGATCTTTAGATTTGAAAACAATCAAAATATTGTACTGTACTGTGTCATGAAAAAAAATTCTTGTATCGTGCAAAAGATGTTAGATCTTATTTTTCCCCCGTTGTCACTTAGCAAAATAATTACAAAGAGAGAAGCTCCCCGCAATTCATGCATAAGGAATAAGCGAAGAAGAAGTACAAAAATAATATGGATAAACAAATATTTCATAGGCAGTTTATATGTTGAAGCAGAAAGAGATAGTGCTATAACAAGAAATGAGGAATAATGCGAAACTGAAATAAAATATGCTAATCAAAGCATAAAACATATGTTCAAAATACATCATCTCAGCTAACACAGTCTTAGTACAAATAAAAAAATAAATGTACTAAATGATATCTTGGAATATCGGAGCATTTTCAAGTAAATATAGACATAATAAAGTCTCACTAAATAACATTTAGACAAAATGCATCACGTCTAGATCATATATCCTCTGAGTCATCATTAGTGCCAGTAGTTCCACCGTGTCCAGATAGACCAGCTCCAAAAGTGCCACCTCCAAAAGGGTGTGGAGTAGCACCAGAACCACGGTACCAGTCATATGCGTTATCGAACTGAAAGAAAGTATGCACTGTCTCATCCTCATGGCGGTAGCTTGAAACAGCTGGATCTTTAGGAAGAGAACTGGCAGAATGTCCAGTCTGAGCAAAACGAAAGTCGGCAAATGAGTTGGCAAGAGCCTGAAATCGACTTACATCATGAAACTCGTGTTCCCTGGATGTGTCAGTGATAAACGTATGTAGATCCAAGAGATGCTGATGGATACCCTCAAATGACATAGGGTAATCCTGAGGAGGTGGAGCAGGAGCAGTAGGAGGAGCAGAAGAAGAGGCTGTGCTGCGATGTGATAGCTGAAGATAATTGGGCTCAGACTCAAGAGCACAAGTGGATAAGTCAATATCAAAATAATGGAAGATGAGAGGCATAATCATCGTATAAGATAGGTTGCGATCCCTTCCGCGACAATGACCCATCATCTGAATTATAGTCTTGGGAACCGAAAATGGAATTCCTTTGAAGTGGTTACATCATCTTTTGAAGTAGATTTCGGTAAAATAGTAGAATAGATGATGTGGTGCAACTCATAGTTGAATAAGTTCAAGTTTGCAGCCTTGGACTTGCCAGAATGAACACGATCATGAGAACAAAGTTCGTTCTCGAAACTGATAAGAGTCGTGCCATCGGGGAAATCAAAGTCAGTAATATCATCAACCGGGGCACCTTTGTTAGGAACACCAAGGATTTCCGCTAGAATGGTATCATTGAACTCGATGTTGATATCGCCGATACGAGTTCTAACATCAAAAGTGTCCAATATAAAGTTGTAATATATTAATCTAATGACATTAATAGCTATAGGGAATTTCTGGGTGACAAGTTTGTGTAACCCTAATGCCTCAAACAATGGACGATGTTCAGGAAATACAGTCCATTTAATCGGGGCTCCGGTGCATATGTTACGCATCGTAAAATCCACGTACCATAACAAAGATTGATCATGAGTTTCAAAGTAGAACTCATTGAATGCACCGTCGGCCGATTGGACTGGAGAAAAGAGTGAATCCTCGTACGAATTTGAAGATGAAGCCTCTTCACTAGCTTGGGTCTTCTTCCTCTTGGAGGGATTGAAACGCATACGCATTTTCTCCCAAAAAGTAATAAAATACTAATGAATTGAAAGAGAGGGAAGGAGGAGTTTATACCTTCCAAGAATGAAGTATGTGGTAGAGAACGAGAATCTTCGCACGAATCCAAAGTTTGGATGGAAATCTCCAAGTAGATTAGGAGCAAAAGCTTGGAGAAGAACTAGGGTTTGGAGAGGGGCTCGGGCGATAGCTGTTGTGAATAGAGGAGTTTGGAGGAGATGAGAAGGGGGCCTCGGGTTCTGACTTAAAAAATATACAACACTAACCGAACTCTAGCCGAACTCGGGCCGAATTCTGGCCGAGTTCGCCTAGGGTTATGTGGATGTGATTTTCAAACAAAAAATTTTTAGGCCACTTTTTTGCATTAACTCTTTCAATTATTTAATTCCAAGTTTAGTTATTTTAAATTTCAATTAATATCACTAATATTATTTTACAAATGAAATTTTGTTACATAGCGACTGTTTCAGAATAGCTGTAGGAATATTATCCCAGCTAACGGGAGTTCACCGGGGAACAATTAAATACCGCTTTGCTTCGACCGTAGTCGTGGTGACAGACAAACCCTTTGTAGGCTTGTCTCAAAAATAGTTTTTGAGTATTGAAAAATAATCTATAAAACAAATTAATTAATATTATTGATATCTAAAATTTTTAATTTTCGACGTAAATAATTGAAACGATCTTCCGCTAATGGTTTTGTAAATATATCAGCTAGTTGATTCTCAGTGTCTACATATACAAGGTTTATATCTCTATTTTGTTGGTGATCTCTAAGAAAATGATGTCGAATCTCGATATGCTTAGTGCGAGAGTGACGTACTGGATTCTTAGTCAAATTAATAGTGCTAGTGTTGTCACAGATTATGGGTATATGTGTGTATAGTAAACCAAAGTCTTCTAAGGTTTGCTTCATCCACAAAATTTGTGCACAACAATATCCTTTGGCGATATATTCAGCCCCAGTCGTTGATAATACGACAAAATTTTGTTTCTTGCTAAACCAAGAGACTAGAGCTTTGCCTAGGAAATGACATGTGCCACTGGTATTTTTTTATCCAATTTGCATCCAGCAAAATCAACATCCGAGTTACCGGTTAGGTCAAACGAAGTAGTTTTGGGATACCATAGGCCGACAGAAGAAGTGCCTTTAAGGTATCGGAAGATACGCTTAATTGCGCACAAATGTGATTCTTTAGGGTTAGCTTGAAAACGTGCACACAAGTTATATCTGGTCGACTAGCAGTTAATTAAAGTAAACTACCAATCATACCTCGATACTTACGTATGTCGACCGGTTTGCCTTGTTCATCAATATCAAGCTTAGTCAAAGTTGCCATCGGAGTGCCAAGTGGTTTGACTGCTTCAAGATTGGACTTTTTTAATAGATCTTTTGTGTACTTTGCTTGATTAATGAACGTCCCATTGTTAGTTTGTTTGATTTGCAGTCCGAAAAAGAATTTCAGTTCTCCCATCATGCTTATCTCAAACTCATTCTTCATACACTTTGAAAATTCTTGACAGAGAGATTCATCAGTAGATCCAAAAATGATATCATTTATGTAAATTTGAACTAAAAGAAGATTTCCATTAAAAGACTTTATAAAAAGTGTAGTATCAACCTTGCCTTTTGTAAAACCATTGTCAAGTAGAAAAGAGCTTAGATAATCAAGCACGGGGGGCTTGTTTCAAACCGTATAAGGCTTTCTTCAACTTGAAAATATAATCAAGGTTTTTGATATCAGTAAAACTTGGAGGTTGAGCTACATAAACTTCTTCTTTTATAAAACCGTTCAAAAATGCACTCTTGACATCCATTTGAAATAATTTAAAGTTATGAAAACATACAAATGCATGTAGCATGCGAATGGATTCTAATCTCACAACTGGGGCATAGGTTTAATCGTAGTCGATACCTTCTTGATTGTATCCTTGAGCTACGAGTCGAGCCTTATTACGAGTCACTAAACCATTCTCATTCAGTTTATTTTGGAATACCCAGCTGGTGCCAATGATCGGATGATCAATGGGCTTGGGAACAAGTTCCTAAACTTGATTCCGTTCAAATTAGTTCAATTCCTCTTGCATAGCATCTAACCAAAAATTATCATTATATGCTTCTTCAATATTTTTGGGTTCAAGCTGTGAAATAAATGCAACACAAGAAGCTATATCTTTACTGGAGGAACGAGTACTTACACCCCTGGTAATCTCACCAATTACCAAGTCCTTGGGATGGTCTGCCAAAAATCTCATTTCTTTTGGCATATCCTCAGGATTGCTGGTTCCGACTTCTGGTTCTGTACGTGATCTGCTTGGAGAATCTGCTGGTGCTTTGCATGAAGGTTCTGCAGGTGCTGTACTTGGTGTACTTATGTCTTCATTATCATCATCGACTGATTGTTGATTTAGTTTGTCAAATGTAATATTTATCGATTCTTCGATGATCATGGTTCTCTTGTTGAAGACTCTGTACCCTTTGCTCTTTGCCACATAACCTAAAAAGATACCTTCATCAGCCTTTTCATCAAACTTTTCCAGATTGTCTTTAGTATTAAGAATAAAACATTTACAACCAAATATTTTAAAAAATGAAACAGTGGGTGTTCTATCAAACCATAGCTCATAGGGAGTCTTCTTCGATATAGGTCGAATTAGAATCCTATTGAGAATATAGCAAGCTGTATTGACAGCTTCAGACCAAAAGTATTTTGGTAGAATAAACTGGTTTAACATTACTCTAGCCATTTCGAATAGAGTCTTGTTCTTATGTTCCAAAACTCTATTTTGTTGTGGAGTCCTAGGGCAAGAGAACTCATGCGGATAACTGTGTGTGTCACAAAATTTCTTGAACTCTGCATTCTCAAATTCACCGCCATGATCGCTTCGTATACGAGTGATCATAAAACCTTTTTTATTTTAAACTTTTTTGCAAAAGGTGACGAATTTTGACAATGCATCGTTCTTGCGTGCAAGAAAATATACCCATTTGTATATAGAGAAATCATCTACTATTACAAAAGCATATAACTTACCACCTAGGCTAGCAATTTTACTAGGTCCAAATAAATCCATATGCAGTAATTGTAGGGGTCTAGTGGTACTTACATCGTTCTTGGACTTAAATATGGATCGGGTAGCTTTGTTCTTTTCACATTCACTACATAACGTATCCTTCTTGAAAGAAATGTCCGATAAGCCTCGTACCAGCTTCTTTGTGGATAACCTTGAAATTGTGTCCATATTTGCATGACCGAGTCTCATATGCCATAGTTGACACTCATTACTCTTGGCCATTAAGCATCTACCTGCTTTGTTAGCATCTTCTAACAAATAGAAAACATATATATTGTCTTCCCTGATACCTTCAAAGATAGAACTACCAGTTGAGCTATCAACTATAGTACATTTATCTTTGACAAAGTTAATACCATAACCATGGTCAGCTAAATGGCTTATGCTGAGTAGATTATGTTTTAACTCGGTATCTAGACAAACATCTTTAATCGCAGGATAGGGAGCCTTACCAATATTATCGATACCAATTATGTACCCTTTAAGATTATTACCGAAGGAAACGTATCCTTCTTTCTTCTTCGACAGTGTTGTGAATAATGAAGCGTCACCGTCATGTGCCATGAGCAACCGCTATCAAGGATCCATTTGCTTCTAGCATGTGAAGGGTGTTTCACCTACAAAAGAATTTACATATGAAAACTTTGGTACCCATTTCTTGTAGGGTCCTAGAATATAAGTTTTCGGTATCCATGCACAAATCTTTAAATCAACAAGCTTTCTAACTCTACATGCAGAAGAAATATGACCAATGATGCCATAATAGTGACATCTAGCATGTTGTAGCTTCTCTCGCTTGATGTTTATTATGTAAAGGTAAACAAGCAAGTAGCGAGGTATATAGATCGATACATAAAACGTTGGATAAGAAAAATAGTGTGAATATTAATCTCGTATAGGAAGAACGATGTTGGGGCTATTGGAGCTGCTTACTCACTTAAGATGGATAAGAAAAATGCGTATGCAATTGCTTTCGTTGGAAGTGGAGCTAGCAGCGAGGTATGTAGATCGAAACATACATCATCTGTAATTGGTTTCAATTAGACTCAATGTTCAATTTTTTGAAACCTATGTGATTGACTCGTTCTGGGACCATGTTGTCTTGAATTTTGCTATTGTAATGAAGACACTGGTCATTTTGTCGAAATAATAGTTTGTTGATCGACACTCCCATAATAGAACAATTTTGAAGTAGGGACTGCCCACTCTTGTTAATTCTGTTATACACTTGTAAATGTTATGGATTTTAACTTATTTTTTTGTTAAACTCGGTAGTATAGTAAAATATTGTATTTTGATCAATAAATATTTATTGCAAATTATATATTGTTGAAGTTATAATATTTATTGGTTTAGTTACTCATTAGGAAACTGGTTTAATACATGTGCATGATAAATGTATTTAAATTATTTTTTAATGGCTTTACCTATATCAACGTTTTTGTTAAAAGCATTGGTAAATTTTAGAAAAAAAAGTTGGGAAACCAAATTCCAATATTTTCTGCAAAAAGTTGGGAAAGTAGTCCAATTTTCGACATTTTTGTTAAAACGTTCACAAATTTCACCAATTATTGCACAATTTTCGACGTTTATTAAACATTGTTGTAAACGTCGGCTTTACATATACCAACATTTATCTGAAATGTCATAAATTTCTGACTAGGGCAACGACGACGTCTATAGAAAACGTTGGAAAAATGTCGGGAATACATATGCCAACATTTTTTAATATTATTTTTCCGACGTTTATAAAATGTTGGAAAAAAAATCATATTTCTTTAGTGGCATCTATACGATATTGGTGGTTTCTGCTTCCCGTGTTGTCATCCTCCGTCATGTATACTGACATTAGGTGGTGGGAAGTAGACGGTACTGTGAATCTTTCGCTCTCTGGCTCGGACCTTTGAGCTTCACCATCCTGAGGAAAGATAGACAAGTTGATATCATCTTCCGATTCAAGGAAGTAGCTGCCCCCATCATGTCTATAATTTGATCCCTAGAGGCATCATTGTTAGTCCCATATAAACCCTCGTCTGGTTGGAACGACGAGTTATCATAAAATGTTGGGGGCTTACTACCCCCAGCTTGTACTGCCTATGAAGTGGTAGTTCCTTTCGATGAGGATTTAACTTTGGATCGGGTGTGTTGGAACAACCTGTGCTGGGCACCGCCAGCTTGCTACGTTGAGCTCCGCTCTTAGATGTACTAGCCAAAATAGGAGGGTTTTGGGCGCTTTTCTTGAAGAAGGGTGAGCTCCATGTTGTGTTGCACGAGGCAACTAGAAGTTCATCCTTGTCCTCTATCGACAACCTTTTGTTGAGCCATTGTCGAATATGTGCTGATGGTCGCAGTCATTAGAAAATGGACTGCCTTGTTGGTGGAGATGTTGTTGTTTGGTTACAGCAGCAGTTGATGAATATGTTAAAGTAGGCATATTGGGTGTAACAGAGGTCTTTCTTGCCTTATGTTTGTTAGAAATCACGTTACATAAGTCATAGAAAGAGGTATTGACATTTATGCCCACTTTACGCACGCAGCCAAGATAGGCGCATGGGTGTAGATATGATGGCTGTGTCCCCCGACCCAATTCCTGTGCATGAGACATGCATAGGTCATAGGTGAGGGATTGTTTGTGAGGTAGACTCACATCATGTGTGCAACCATACTGCTCATATGAGTCTATCACTACAATATTTTTCCCTTGGCTTGGTTCCTACATATGAGATGCGCCCAAGTGACAAGGTATCATGACCTGCACCCGGTTTATGGGCACGAGTACGTGGTTACGTTCAGCCTATGCCGCAATGTCGATATTAAGATACTGTATAGGTCTATTATACTAGTAATAAATATGATAACATGTCAATATATATATATATATATATATATATATATATATATATATATATATATATCATCTCCAACTGGAGGACAATAATGATATAGAATACTCAATCACAAATCTATAAGGAAGAATGAAATGGCACGATAAAAGATGCTAACATAAATAGAATATCCAGAAGTATAATACAACATAATACATGTCCAAAATTTAAGAGTCAAATGTCTAAATATAAGATTAAATAATAAACTGTTTGAAAAGCAAAAAGTTTATTCCAAACTTGAAAAGAATCGTACAAAGTACAATAAATTATAGGAAAGTACAAATTTAGGAATCCGATCAGAAGACGATCGCTTTATCCCTTGGACTATGTGAACTTGAAGACTACAGCCTCTGGAGAATGCAACAATACTTTTGCAAGAACTCTTGATTTTTGGCCCTCTGATAATGATTAGAAACTCTATTTATAGATTTCTAGAAATAACTATTTTAGCAGTTATTTTGATGTGCACGAGGTCGAACTGTGCGGCTTCGGGTTGCGCCAACCCCAGGTTGCGCTAACTTCCATTCAATTACTCAAACGTGTACTAACTGTATTTAGAGCGTGGCATCACATGATTGAGATGCACATGGTCGTGTACAGAGTAGTGGACACATTTTGAGAGATTAGTGGCATGTGCGCCACGTCATCCTGCTTTAGAACGTTAGTTGCTTCAACTTTGTCAGGTTGCGCGAGCTTCAGTCAAAGAGTCAAACTGCGCTTGATCAGGTTGCGCCTAGGCGCAACTTAGTGCACAGGCACGTGGGATCATTTGATGGTGATTTGTTTGATCATGGCAGTATGGTGCACGTTCTGCGAAGTTAGTGGCATGAAGGCCACATCATCCCGTTGCATTATGTAGACCATTTTGACTAGATTGCACCTTATATCAAACTGCGCCTAGCATTTGGGTTACGTGTCAGTCTGTGAGGAGAGTTTGATCAGGTTGTTCCTAGGCGCAACTTGTAGAGCGTACTGAATAGCTGTCATCAATGACAGCAAATCGTCTCGAGCGCCACACTTTACGGGATTCGAAGAGATTTTTTTATTTGACGTGTTGTCAGTTGTCAGTGCTATCAGATAATGATGACAATTATTGTCAGGCGCCACGTAGGTTTAGGCGCAATGTGATTAGGCGTAATCTGATATGTGGCACAACTTGAGCAGTGGTGCAACTTGATTTCTGGACCTCACAACAGTGGCGTAACTTGATTTTTTGGGCGCAACTTGATTTTTGAGTAGTACAAACATCGCGTAACTTGATTTTTAGGCTCTACAAAACCCCCTTCAAAGTTTTTGAATTTTGAAATGTCACAAAACTTCGAAATACTTTGAATTATGGCAATTATTGAGTCGAGTTGCGCCTATCTCGTGCAGTTTGTTGTGAGCTGTTATGATATTTTATGCGCAGCTTGGGGTGAGTGTTAGGATTCTATTTATGCTTATAAATAACCCCTATTAGCCGACTTTAATCTGAGAGAACTCTTTTGATAATCCTTTGAGCTTTTTCGATCTTCCCTCCGATCATCTTTTCGACGTAATGGCACCCAAGAAGACCGCCGTCGATAAAGGAAAGGGTGTTGCTGAACCCTCGACCCGTACTCTGCCGACCCACATGCCGCAGTATGTACCTGCCTCTTCACGATGAGAAACAACTAACCCTAATTTGGAAGGTAACTGAGAACGAACGACTTTGAACATGGTGGCCGATCCCCCTTTTTAAGGCTCTTGGTTTTCAATTTCAATGACTTGCGCCCTTTTTTAGAGTGTTTGGCACATCACATACACTGCGCCACCCCTTATTAGAGTGTGGTTGCGTGTTTGAGCACTATTCGTTCTTACGAACCGTGTTGCACATACTGTCGTAAAACTCAGTTGTTGCGCAACCAAGGATATCGCGCAACCCAGGATGTCGCATAACCTAGTATGTCGCACAACCTAGTTGTCGCTCATCATAAGGATAGCGCAACATAGCTCTTTGTACTTATGACTGTTACGCACTCTTGTTGTTTCTTGTACATTTTTCCAGCATAAATCTAACTTCTATTTATCTATTTTTCTGCAGTTGACCTCAAGGAAGATCCTCATGCTGAGAGATTCGCTTCAGCCTTTAATGTCCCAGAGTATAAAGAGAACTTATCCCATGTTTTATTTCCTCAGTATGACGGTCTTGAAGCACGAAAGACTATTCTTGTGGCCCAAGAAAGCCATACTCTGCTGAGTTTAATGAACGAAGAGCACCTAGAGAGTGTTGATGGTGAAGCCCATAAGAAGCCTGCTTTCTTATTTGGGGTTGCCATCAAGAAGTCTTCCCAGCCTAAGGCAAAGAAAGAGGATAGAATATACCAATGTGGAGATCGAATCATGTACCTCACAGAAATATCAAGGCATATAGCTTTGTCTCAATATAAATTCGCGAGCTACCCTCGAAGAATGTCATGGGACCTGACTCCAATCCAACAGGCCAGAGTTGAAAAAATTTATTATAGAATGGGTCCGCAGCACAAGGACACCTTTTATAGCACTTCTAAAAATACAACACTCACTTGAGAGTTTTAAGACCAGGTTGTATTCCTCCCAAGGATTCATCTCTACTCCTTCCAGTCAGGGTACCCATCTTTGCAAATACATTCGCGAAGGCTGAAGGAAGATATCTAGATCGCGCAATGCGTATGACAGGTCTGATTAACCCAGATATGAAATGCTGGAGCAGCTTAACCATCTGGATCTTGGATCAGTTCAAGGATAAACTCCTCAAACTAGAATTTTATGATGCCATCTGGACCATAGTCTACGGCATTCGCCAGAATGCTCATATGTTTCTGGCCTTAGTAGAGAGATACAACGATAAGAGTGGAACTTTCATGACCCCCCATGAAGAAATGGAATTTGCACTTTATGAGATGAGATTTCTCTCTCATCTTCTAATGGGTGATAATCCATATGAAGAGTACGTGCCCACCAATGAAGAATTGGATACTATATCAGAAGACAATCCTCAGATGATCACTATCTTTCAAGAATTGTTGTGTCATTACAAGATATTCTTCTTTTACTATAAAAGTGCCACTGCAGGTACTTGTTATATCACCAAATGGATGTCGTACCTCTTCCTGGGCCATGAGTGGGATGATAAGCCACTTGAGAGCCAAGCTTGTGATCCTCGTTTCTTTGAGCCTCTCAGTCACAGCAAAGTACAATATTTGATAGAGAAACACAAACATGAAGATATCAGACTAGATGAGGACTGGCATCTGTTTAAGGCGGGTGCCACCATCGAAAGTTATCTCAGACAGGGTTATAGATCCATGTCTAAAGAAGCCCAACTAGCAGGTTTTCTTTCTTTATGGCTGCGACGCTTCATAGTCCCAGGAGCCAGTACAGTTGATAGGTTCCACCGAGGAGTTATATTTGCTGCAATACGTCTTATTTTTGGGTATAAGATAGATCTTCTATCGACAATAACTTGCCGCTTAAACGCAGGATTGTATTTTTTGTGCATGCCATGCTTCATGATAAGACGGTGAGGCAAGATTATCCTCGCACTGAGATGCCTTACACATATTTATTCGGATGGTTATTGCTTCACCATCCATGTCTGATGAATCCCGATATTGGAACTGTCTATGGAGATTTCATCCGACGTTATTCCAGCGCTCGTTGGAATTACACTGCTCTTTCGGAATGCAGGTTAGCATTGAATCATGGATCTACGTGGAGATTTCAGTCTGTCCCCCCTCCTCACGGATACAAGACTATTCCTGCACAGTTGATGGATCTAGATGCGGCATTACTCCGCCTATGTCCACCCACCTTTTCATGGCTACAGATAATCCGCCCATCTCACTTAGTCTACCAATTTGAGAAAGACTGCTATTTAGAGCCATATTTGCCAAGTCGATTTGTACGGCAGTTTGGCTATGATCAACTACATGTGGGTAATGCCACTACTTATCTGCAGGCCAAAGGCTTTCTGATTGATGGGGCTAGGGCTTGGAGATATTACAATACCAGGGGCATGAAAGTTGTATTTACCATGCCCTATAATCTTCAGCAAGGCCCGCGTATGTTATATACATACACAAATTTCTATATTTTGGCAAACACTTTTACTGAAAGCTTCCATCTCTCTCATAGCTTTGCAAGTGACAAGAGATCTCGATTAGAAGAACACACTGCACAATCATTTCGAGATGTAGAGGATAAAGATCCTGCAGATCCACCGCTGGAAGCTTCCGGATAAGGTACATGATCCTTTGGACGTATCTTTAAAGATACGAAAAAAGAAATCCCCTACCAAGGGGTTAAGAAAAAGAAAAGCTAAGGAGACAACGGTCCTCCTTCAACTTGATGATAGACCTGCTTCGCCTTAAGCTCAGGAAAAGAAGCAAAGGACCTCATTGGTCAAAAATAAACCAACGACTACGAGAACAACTTGTTCTCAGTCTAAATAGATGCTCCTTGGTACCTCTCCCAGAGAGAAGGAGGCCACTCCTTCTATTCAAAAACGAGGAGGGGTTACTCAAGAAGAAACATCTACTCAATCTGAATGATGTTCGCACTGAAGCTGCTGGGGAACCGGTTGCACCACCACGCAGGGAAGTCAGGAGAAAACTATTAGTGAACTGAAAAATTCTTCGGAGAGCTGATACGTCTTCTGTCCCTTCCCCACCGACGGAATCTACCAGCCATCTGGAACAAGATTTACCACCTCAGGAAGGTAATATTAGGATTTTGATATACATCGATATATATTTTTCTCTTAAAGATGTACATTTGATTGATTCTTTTATTTACAGTGGTTAGTTCAGCAGATATCCAGCCTTCTGCCATGACTGTAGAGGCCCCAAGATCGGATATTTTGGTGGAAAGTATTCCCGCTAATGAACTTGTTGCGGTGGGGATAACGGTTCCTTCACCAACTCCTGTTACTCCGGTAACCATCTCTCCGGAGAAAGATCTGCCTCCTCAAGAAGGACTGATAAATTCTCTAATGGCTCAAGATCCTACTCACTTTCAAGAGGAGCGAGAGATGATAGAAGCGTTAGCAGGTTGCGACTATGGTGACGAATCATTTGGTGATGACTGCGATGGTGCCACTAAGGATGGACAGATTTTAGTAGATGTTACATTACCTCAAGAATTACTGGCCGATGAAGGCCAATCAACTGCTGAGGGTGAGAAAAACCTAGTTGTCAATGAAGGGCATGCTAGTCCCAGAATCGATGAACCCACAATTCCTGAAGAAGTAGGTGGAACTCAACCCGAGGCTTCCGAAGTGGTAAACACTGAAGAGTTAGTAGATCAGACTCCAATTGCTCTGCAACCTCAAACTGAATTAGGGGTTAGAAGTAGTCAAGCTACGGTGTCTGCGGACACCATGTCGAGGCTTCAGATGGAACCGTCTAGACCTCTTGAGACTCCATATGCAATGCCCGGCTCAGGTAGATTTCTAAAAATAATTTATTTATCTTAGCTCCTTCAACATCGTACATCGCTCTAACAAATGGCATATGTAAATTGTAGAAGGACCTACAGGAACCACCAGCTCAACGATGGCTCCCTTGGACAAAGGAACCCCAGCAGGAGAAGGGAGCTCTTTTCATATACCCGGGTCCACCAGTACACAAGATGAAGCGCCTCCACCTGTTAAAGTTGTAGAGACTCCGGCAAAAGTGGTAGCCACCCCAAGTACGGTAGCGGTTAATAAGTTTGTGGTGACTTCCTTCACCAAAATCTTCTTCACATCTTTGGAGCCTTTAATTCATCTGGTAATGGAGAGAGAGGATGTTCCATTCAATACAGTCAGAAATCTTTCCTCATTTTTAATTGTAGGCATCCGCAGCCAAGGAGATGAGGCTCATGCCACTTTCATGGAGAATATTTTGGATGAGCTGGAGGAGTCGATTAAGGTTTATAAAGACATTAAAAGAGGAGATGTTGAGCTGCTAGTGGATGCAGAATACGAAGCTATGGCTCGAGAGGCTGAAACTAATAAAGCCAAATTTGAAGCTTTCTTACTGGCTTTTACGAGACAATCTTCCGAATTGGATGTCCAGATTTCTGAAGTAGCTTCTACTACCGAGAGTCATAAAGCTACAGCTACGGATAAGAAAAGGAAAGCTTCTGATATGGAGGCTGAAATTGCCCGGCTTTAGGAAGAGCTCAAAGCCACCAAGCAGGGTGTAGAAAAAGAAACTCAGCTACATCAGGCTGCTATCAACCAGTTAGACGTTTTGGAGCATCAAAAGAATGACTTTGTTCGGCTACAAAACGAAGAACTAGCCCATCAAACAGCCGCCCTGGACCCATTTGACCCAGAGTTAGGAAGGGTTGAAACCAGGCAACGGGTGCTGGATTCTTGTACCGAAAGAGCTAAAGCCTTAAAGAAGCGGATCATGGATCTCATCACTTACTCTTCATAATAAAATGACCAAAATTGTTGTCTTTTTCTTTATGATGTACCTTTTTGAACATTTTAATCAAAAGAAAATGAAATGAGAAGTTTTTTCTGTGGTTCTATTACTTGTTGCATACCTTGTTATAGATATAAGTAATAGAATAGAAAATATATTGAAAGGTACTGGACATGATATATTTCTTAGTTAGAAAATAATGATATTTATTACATCTGCTCAGAGGTAATGTGGACGTGGCAGAATATAATGTTGGAAATATTGTTATTTCAATAGACAAATTTGTCAGAGGTGATAGGGACGTGACAAGTTGCTGACGTAGATGTTGGAATTCAGAGGTACGGAGGACATGAATTCTTTTTTCTATTTTAGATTTGAGGATTTATCATCTATGGCTTTATTTACGAGAAAGTAAATAAAAGACAATAAATGCTAAGACTGATGAATGAATGAATGGACAGTCAGACTTCTTAAGGAAGAGAAACTGAATGAATGAACAGTCACATTGGTTCTCGAAGAGGAGAATGAATGAACAATCAGACTCTTTTAGGGAGAAAAAGTAAATGAATGAACAGTTGGACTTCTTTCGAGGAGAAAAAGTCGCATCGGTTCTCGAAGCCGATTATCTAGTCATTCTGTCTATAAATAGAACAGAACTTCTGTAGATGTTGGCAACTTCTTTTCTCTCAGTACAGAATGTCTTCTAAAGATATGCTCACTCCGAAGATTGAAGATATGACTGAGATGCCTCCTGCCGAGCCTCAGGTGCCTCCTCAAAAAGAAGTGAGGGAAGACTCGACTGTTCCTGCACCAGAGCAGGACCTGATTGCCAAATTGGTGGAGCCTGGGAAGACTGCTGAAGAAGAAGCTACGAGGACAGCTGCCTGTGAGTTGCTAATATTCTCAGACAACGAGATGTTTCAATTGCTGGCAAATCATGTATTTAACCGGGAAGGGTCGGGTCCTCATCCCCGCCCTTGATATTATGTACCTCTTTCTGCTTTTAAATAATGCGAATAAAAATGAGTTTTATTTACATCATTTCTCTGAATAAAAACATTTTGCTCTTATACATAATATTTCTTGAGAAATTTGCCATTGATAAGCATCATAGCAATTCTGCCATCAATCTCTGTTAATTGGTAGGCTCCATTTGAGAAAACCTTGTTCACCACATAAGGACCTTTCCATTTCGCCTCAAATTTGCCTTTGCTCATGTGGGTCATAGTCATAGGACGTCTGACCATAAGAACTAGCTCGCCTTTCTGAAATGTTCGCACTTTGACTTTGCGATTGAAAGCTTTTAAGATACGGGACTGATATAATCCGATATGTTGTTGAGCTAGTAGCCTTTGCTCATCGAGCGCCTCCAATTCTTGAAGCTAGAGACGATAATTGTTTTTTGTGGTAAGTTCATTAGCAATGGCAATTATCAAGGATGGAATTTAAATTTCTAGCGGTAAGACAGCTTCACATCCATATACCAGAGAAAAATGTGTACAACCTGTGGGATTACGGACTGTAGTACGATAAGCCCATAGACATTCTCCAAGCTTCTCACTCTAATTATGTTTGTTAGCAGAGACAAACTTTTTGAGGAGTTTGATAATAGTCTTGTTGAATGCTTCAGCTAACCCATTAGCTGCAAGATTATAGGCCATAGAAGCAACATTATTGATTCGGTTGTCATCACAGAAACTAGTAAACTTCTGACTGACAAACTGTGGTCCACTATTATGGATGTTCCGACGAGGTATGCCAAATCTGTATATCACATGATGTTTGACAAAGTTGATAACACTGCTAGTCTTCACTTCAGCTAAAGGTATGGCTTCAGTCCATTTAGAGAAATAATCGGTTATAGCCAAGATAAACCGATGTCCTTTAGACGAAGAAGGATTTATAGGACCAATTACATCCATGCCCCAAGCTTCGAAGGGCCATGAGGCAGCAGTCGGGTGAAGAAATTTTGACGGTTGGTGAATGAAGTCTGAATAAATTTGACATGCTCGACATTTTCTTGCATAGTCAATGGTATCTGATACCATAGACGGCCAGTAGTAGCCCATACGCCGGATACGATCCTGTAATTTAGGACCGGGCTAATTTGGTCCACAAACGCCGTCATAAGCTTCACATAAAATCTGCTTCGCTTTATCACCAGCAAGACATCTTAAGAGCATTCCATTAAAAGTTCGTCGAAAGAGAGTTTTGGTGGTATGATTATAATAAAATCGAAGCGATCATCGACGAATACTTGTAGCTTCCTTAGGATCTTCAGGTAGTATATCATGTACTATAAAGTCGATGAAAGGTGCTCTCCAATCTTCACTGATGACATTGACTTCAGTTGAATTACTGAATTCAATGTTATGGTTGTTTTCAATACAAAACAGTTCTCTATTAGAGATAACAACCATTGTTGTCTTTTGATCGGAATTGCCAAGACCGCTGCTAGGTTAGCTAAGGCATCAGCTTCTGTGTTGCATGCTCGACGTACATGTTCGATGAAGAACCTTTTGAACGAGAAAGCTATTCTGATTGCCGCTTCGTGTAACACCCACTTTTCTAAAATGAGAGTAATTTTGAACTTTTGTAAAAGTTTATTATTTAATAATAGGATTTATGATTTATGAATTTTTTTAATTAATTTAATACTATTTAAAATTGGTGAATTATAATTTTGATGTGTTAGCTAGTGAACCATAGAACTGTTGAGCCTAGAGACTAACCATGACCATGGGGACCTAACCATGTGATTAGAATGACTATTTACAGCTTTTTAGGCTAAGGGTATTTTGGTCATTTTGTGACTTTTGAATTATTTAGGATTTTCATTAATTGGTGAATTTTAGATTATTTTAATAATATTTAAATTGATGTATTATGATTTTGGTCATTTTTCATATTTTACTATTTTGGGAATTTTTATATTTTAATATTGATTTTACGGGATTTGTTTAGTCGGGTTTGAGTTTCGTTTCGTTACGACTTGTATTAGTGACCCGGGTAGCCTAGATTGTAGACGGGAATCCAAGATTAGTTAGTTATGGCCCACAAACGTCACAAATTAAGTCAGTGAGTTTAGACTAATCCCACTTGTTAGGTTGGTTAAGTTAGAGGCTTAAATTTAACCATTTTGATCCCAAACTTGAACCTAACTTAAAATTAACCAAGAGGACTAGTTGAGGCCTTATTGGGCTTTCCTCCAAAGTCCAAATAGGGTTTAATGGCAGCCACTATAGCTAGGTTAGCCTCCCTTCCTTTTATTTCATTCCATCTTTCCTCTTTTCCTTCACAAAGTGTTCTTCCCCAAATTAGAGAGCTTCCCTCTTTGATTTGATCTCCAAATCCTTGCATCCCTCTCCCAAAACTTCCATCCAACCTTCTCATACTACCAATGGAGGGTGCTAGCAAAGATTTGGAGCAAAGGGCAAGAAAGAGTGTCCTTTTTGGAAGATCTTCGTGTCGGAGCCGTATCCTTGGGAGTATCATTGGGATTCCACTCCCAATAGGAAAAACTAACCCTCTAAATTGATTTTCTATGCATATTAGTTAGTTTTGAATCCATATTGATCCACCCCCATGCATGTACCCCATTTAGATTCAAATTTGAGGCGATTTGGAGCTTTCTTAAGGATTTTAGATATGTGTCTTGTGTCCTACTTGATAGATCCCAAATTAGAACACGCCATGTATGTATGATAATAGTTTAAACAGATATTTAAATTCAGTATTAGAATGGTTAGAGAGTGGATTGATCTTAGTTAGGATGGTTAGAATGAGTTTCATTTGGATACCTATGTTGGTATCCAAGTATCTTGGCCTACATGTGTTTCTTTTGTCCAAAATAACTCAAATTCGTCATAATATTCATCCACATTTTTATTAACCAAAGCAATTTAGAAATGTCATAACTTTTAGGTTAGAACTCCGATTAATCTTCCTTTTTTTTAAAAGAATCGTATCGATGTTAGCTTTCAAAATATATATTTTAATAAGCCAAAATTATTTTGAAACTTTCTGTAAAACTATTTGAGTGTCAGCTGTCCGAAAGACAAACGTATTTCGGTAATGTAATATAATATGTATGCATGTATGCAGGAATGAATGTAATATAATGTAGAGTATGCATATATGAATATAATATATGCAAGTATATAATGTATTCAAGTATGTATGTATGCATCTATGTATGTATGTATAGGTGCATGAATGAATGAAAGTATGCATATATGATATGTATGTAGGCATGTATTCAATGTATGTATGTATACATGATATGTATGTATGCATGTATGCATGTATGCAATGTAAGTATGTATGTATGCATTTCGATAAACTGAGTTAACCTATAACCTTTTACACACATGCATTCATACACACTTTGACACCATGTATCCCATGTCACATACACCTACTTATCACTAAATTTGAGAACATTAACACATATCCTTTCATACACATGCCAAACAAACACTCACTTACTCTTTTACCTCTTCTTATATATATATATATATATATATATATATATATATATATATATATATATATATATATATATATATGTGCCTATATATATAGCTTTCCTATATATATCTATGTATATGATGAATATTTGAATGTGAATAATATTATATACATTATATGACTAAGTTTATGTGCCTTATTAGCTTATGGTTTAGTTTTGTGCTTGGTTTAGCAAGTGACTTAGGCTATGAGTTAGTAGCTATCTTGGATACTTGATTTACATAGACTTAGTTTGTTTAGACCTAGAATTGACTAACCTAGACTAGTTGACCATTGTTGACCCAACCCTAGCTAGTTTGACCACAGTTGACTAGAGTTGACATAGTTTGACTTTATAGTTGATCAGAGTTGACCAAGAGTTAACTTTGACCTAGATTGACTTAGACTCATGTAGATTGCATTATAATTTCAATGACCATATAAATTGAACTCTTTATAACCTGTGTTGCTCTAACTAGGACTTTGTGACTCCAGTTGGCCATCTTTTTATATCAGTTGTTTAGGGTATCAGGCGAGTACATTCTCTGACCGTTTCATACTTGCTAGGAGTTATATTCTTGCTATAGATTACTTTACTTGATGCTGTCACGATGGAAATATAGATTAGTACTATATGGATCTTTTCATGCGATATTATCCCCTTCGGGAGCATCGGATATATCATGTCATGTGCGTTTCACTTTTATCATGTATTCCTGTGCTTTTACCATTCATGTGCACTCTTGTGATTCATGTACTCTCATGTTCACAGAGCCCCCATGTTTATATTCATGTGCACCCATTTATGGGCCCCCATATGATATCATTTACAGTAACATAACTTGAACGGATCCTTATGTATTGATTGGGGATGGGGGAGTAGAAATGGTCATGTGAATATTTCCAAAGTAGTGTAGCCATGTACAAACTCTCATGTTTGTTATCAAGCTGTTCACATGTCTATCTTATACTCTAAATTACTAGTTCACTGTTAGTTCTTTACTTATAGTAGATATTTCTTTACAGTCATCTATTTTACTTCATATATTTTCCAGCGTTTCATGTATCTCTATAGCATATTTACATATCCTGTCATATTATGAACTGCGTGAGATGTATTGTGCTCGCTCCTATCCTGACTGGATCTGTTGATAAATTTTACAGACAGCTTAGAGGTTACCTGCTAGCCTAGAGGAGACACAGTAGGGGTTAGAGTAGATGGCTAGAGTTTTTCTTATTTTATTTTCAGTTGTCTTGAGTTATATTTATTTTATGCTTGTTTGAGTTGGTGTTGATAACACCAAGATTTATTTCTCTTTGTTGTACTTCTCTTGTAGATTCATAGTTATCTTATCGTGCTACTTCTAGTTTTGGTGATTGAGTTGTATCCTGTTGTGATTGTCCTCCGTACGGAGAGTATATCATATTGTATTTAGTTTTAATTGTGACCTAGAACAGCGTTCTACCACCGACACTGCGGCGTAGGCTGGACGTTGTAACGCCCCAGTCCCAAAATATGTAGGACCAAGTACGTAGACATGCCAGCTGTATACATACGAAGTACATGGGCCTTGTATGTATACATAAGCGGTAAAATACAGTAAACCATAACTAACTAATCTCATCCACAAAAGAAGGGAATAAAAGATATCATATAATGAATTGTCTTGATACAATATGTTGGGTGGAGACACATCCACTACCAACCAAAATAAAAAGGAAGAAGTAAATGATATATAAAAGGACTAAGTGGAAGTAGCAAGGAGGAACCAGGTCACGTTATCTTCGAATAAATGGAGAAGACCACAATCCCGGCTAGGATACCTGCGGAGAACATGAACACACACACACCTGGGGAATAACCAGGTCCTCAGAGGGACATAACTAGATACAGGAAGAATATGCTAATATGAACTGTCAAAATAATAATAATATGCAAAACTCTCCTAGACACCAATATGCAAAAGGAAATGCTAACCATCTATTGTGTAATTTAGAGGACAACTTTCATGCGCATGGGTAGGATTTAGGCTAATGTACGTAACTGGCATCCAGTCATCTGTATCCGTCCGTAACGTCCAAGACGTCAGAGGGCATCTGCAAATATAAATTGCCACAGTTCCATTCGGAGACTGTGGTTTACCTGTTTGGATTCACATACGCACTAGCGACTGTCCTCCCCCAATGATTCCTACTGTCTAAGTCATGTCCATGGCTCGTCCAGTTTTGTAACTGCTTGAGTCTCTAAAATCCTACTCATAGCAGTTACGAACAACTACCGTCACACGACTTTAGAGATGACCAATCCATAAGTCGTATCCCTAGCAAAATATCTCAAACCGTGTAGTATGAGTGTCATGGCCCAAGGAGATATAAGGATATCTTCCAATAAGAAGGTAGTCCGCTAAAACTAAGTCATGCATAAAATAAAAGTAAAACGACTAATAGAGTCGCTTGCACCCAAGTGTGGCTTGGATGCGCAGTTTATAACAATTAAAAATAACAAATATAAAACAAAGTAAATAATACGAAAAATAATATGACAGTTTATTAACAAGGTATACTTGCATGAGTCCTGAGCACTGTGGTGGCGAAGATCAGACATGAAAGTAGGTGGAACAACGGCTGTCGAGGAACTAAGGTCCAAACAAACATCTCCGGATGCTGAAAATAGTCTATTATCTAATTATAATTAATACTGTACCTACTAGATTTATTTAATAAATTTTGAAATTAGGATATGGTATAGATTTTCGTATCAGTTTTTCGAAAAACTAAACAGATCGCATTTTCGTGCCCGAAATCTCCCAAAATCATGAAAATATCGAAATACATTTTTTTTTTGGACATCTAATACTCAAATAGTTTTACAGAAATCTATTAAACAAATTTTGTCCATTAAAATATGTTTTTGGAAACCTTATCTCGATACACTTCTTTTAAGAAAAACATGAGGCGAAACGGAGTTCGGAGCTAGGAGATATCGTCGTTCCAAGTTGCTCTTGCTGCTAAAAAGTGGGGCTAAATTCTAATGACAAATTTTAGAGTTTCTATTGGACTAAAAATAATTTTGAATTATGGCTGATAGAAGGGAGATGTATTGGGTTTATAGGTATTTATTTCAGATTTATATCCTAAATTAGATAGGATATGATTTAAATAAATTGGATTTTGCTTCGTTAGGATAGGATATAGATAGAGATGCTTTCCTATTAGACATATGATTATGATTAACTTAAAATATAATTCATATTTATCTAAATTATCTATAACATTATTTAAAATTACTATAGATAATAAATAGAGTTAATATTTATTTAAACAACCTTCATCTATTCTCATTTATACAAGCTGAAATATTTAATACTAATTTGACATTTATTCTATATTATGTAAATAGTGTACAATATAAGTAACATGTAAAAAGTAATAAAATTTATGAAATAAATCCTAAAATTTTGAGAAAAATTGTATAATATAGTTTAGATCCTTAATGTACTAGAAAAATAGCTTTATATATTTTTATACTAAATTCACTAATGAGCACTATACTAAATATATGTAAAATAATACAAATTATATAATAAGTCAATAAATAGTTATTTAAAAATCCAAAAATTCCACAAATATTTATTTTGAAAAATCAAGGGGTTTCCAAAAGTCTTATCTAGATAAGGACTAAGAAGAGTTTTAATTCCCCTTGGATTTTCCACTATTTCATTTAAATTGATTTAAAAGTAACTCAATCAAATATAATCCAATGTATATAGATTCTACATCTAATTTAAACTGTATTTAAATAACTTAATATTTTTTTTCAACTTAAATCACCATAATTAATTACATATTAAATCAACCCATATTTAATATATTTTTTTTTTCGAAATAATATATTAGTGGTAATAATTAATTTCAAAAATATAAATATATATACACTCGCATGCAAAAATAATGTTTACATAAAACACAGTTTTTTCTAAATTACTAGTTATACTTGTACCATAAAATAAAATGGCCTTTTTTAAATAAAAATAAAGTTTGGCAATCCTCGGCACGACGTATTTACAACTTCAAGCAATATAAAATATTTATCGTCTATTCTTTTAAAATATTTTCTACATCTATATAATTAAAACGTTTTATAAAAATATGTACTTTGTATTTATTCGTACTTGACGAGAAATTTACGAAACGCAAACTCGTACACGACATACAAATACGAAGTACAAAAATCAATACCATATTTATTTAAAAAATTGTAGTAGAAATTTAGTGGTTTTACATCCTACCCAACTTACAATAATTTTGTCCTCGAAATTTAGGAATAGGTAGGGTAGGGAAGATAGAAAGAGTTCATCAATACCGAAATTTGATTAAATTTTTGGATGAGGCGAAGAAATGACGTTCGACACAAATATGCATTGGAAGATCGTGATTTTAATATCTGCAAAAATACATCATGGTTATGGAATTGAAGAACGGTTGCTAGTTAAGGTAATAAAATTATGATAACACGAATTAGAGAATAGAAAGGAATTGAGTAGGTCAAAGAGAATAATTTAGACATTTAGGAGAGATGGTTTCTTGAGCGAATATAGTCGTCTAGGTTTAAGGTATGGTTAAGGAAATGATTTGAATCATTTCAAGTTTCAAGAATGATTAGAAGGTTGCGATAATGAATCTAGTGTAGAGAAAAAAGGTAACTCAAGACGGGGATATTGTCACATTCGTTGGTCAGTGGTTAACTATCTTGGCAATAGATGGTAGGCAACTAAGGGATATCAAGTACGAGTGTTTGTCTTTCTAATATAGGCGAAATACGAAAATAATAAAGAGTTCGAAGAAAATATTATCGAATACGAATAAGTGGTTCAAAGACGATAGAATTTTTTTTTAAAAAGAATTGCCAAGGCAGTCGTGGATGGAATTCTAGAAGCCAAGTTTAACTATGTCTCCATTCACGTCGAATAATATATGAAAAGCGAACCAAAGTGCACTAGGTTGATCAGACCATCATGTACCGGTTCTGATTAGGCAATGTATTAGTGGGCGTCCCCAATAACACATATGTCATGAACAAGCTCGATAAAAGAATAAGCTTGCAAAACTAAGGCTAAATTAGCATCATAAGATAGTCAAAATATAAGTAAGGAATACTAACGAAGGAAATTAAATGGTCGAAGACCCATTAAAATCTAAGTCTTGCCCGAAGTTTGGGCTTATGCAGCCGTCTTAGTATTTTCTTATCTATGGATTGGTTGACTAGATAAGTTAGGGTCTTCTGAATTCTATAGTCTAAGTAAACTTATCAATATGGGTCACAAAGACAAAGGTTTGTTAGGTCATGAGGTATTCTACCCAACTTACAAGAGTTAAACTAGTAGTGTGATGGGATATTAGGTCAAGTAAACAAGATAAAGCACAAAGTTAAGCATTTAAGGGATTAAGTAGAACAAAATCACATATCGGATCGAAAGAATTGAGTCGAGGTTGAATCCCTATCCTTGGTCGAAAAATATATCGGTATCATGGTAAAGGTTACAATTTAGTCTTTTTGGCCCAAAAGTCATATCATGAAAATAGAGTACAAGAAGACGAATTTTAGTGGCACGTGATATACCTACATGAAGGTGAGCTCGTCTAGGTGTTATATATAAAATTTGTTGGAAGGTAACATCTAGTATTACACTCCAAATATCAAAGTCACGGTAAAGGACACAAAAAGATCTAAAATAGAAAGTGGGAGTTCATGAAGTGACAATTAATGCACAAACATTAAAGAAGATCAAGTTGAAGCATGAAATAAAATTATTTAAGCAATCTAGTAAAATGATTTAGGGACACAGTTTTCAGAGAGAAGATAGTCTCCTAGGTGGATACAGTCAAGGAATGATTAATTCATTTCTCAAATTTCAAACGGTTAGAAGGTCACAATAAAAGATCTGGATTTGGGGAAAGGTCGAGTAAGTCAAAATTGAGATATAATCACATGGTTTGGTAGATGACCAACTTCACTTTTGTATGTGCAATGATCATGGATGATATGACAATTAATGGGGTATACTTCCATCTCATTAAGGTGACCCCATGTCTATCTTGGTTTCTTATCAATAGAAGTCTAAACTTTTAATTTTTCAAGCTTCCTTAACAATTCTCAATGGGATTCTCAAATTAATTTACCAAAAATCATTTTATGTCGCCAAGTATAATCATACTTTAAAATTTTAATTCCTTCAATAAATCTCGAGGTATCCCTTTAGATTATTGTCAACACCTTTCCTCTCCTCATTTTTTTACCAACATTTAGTACACAAATCGAAACCTTAAACTCAAAATCTAAATAACTTTATTTTTAAATCACATGACACGAAAAACTTAAGATATATATATATTTTTTCTCTTTCACATCCCCATATATCATAAGTATTTCTAAAACCTTCAAATAAAATTTTGTTTTCTCCATCTTATAGGATTTATCGGTCCTTTCGTGAATACCTTCCAACAATCTCAAATTAACCTTTATCATAACACCAATAAATTTTTTATCAAGTTTTTAATGTTATCAATCCAACTTTAAACTCAAAATAATCTTATCAATCAATCATCAAATATAAATTTGAAGTTTGAAATTTGAAATTTCCTTCAATCAATTTCATATATTCTAAAATATTTTAAACCAAAATTTTTACTATCATCCTTCAAAAATAAACTTGTAAATCGTACCACTAAATTTAAAAATCCTAAGCTATTTCTTATATCGATTTCATACTCAAATAAATCGTAACTATTTCACAAAAATCAACATTTTATTTTCTCAATTTATCAATCCTTTAGTAGTATCAAGATAAAATCCATCTCTACTACCCAACTTAGAATTTACTAACTCTTAAGATCATACTTTTAGGAAACATAAATGCTTTTATACACAAATAAGACCTTAATGCATACTAATTGTCAATATAATCCTTCTAGCCATGTGTTTAACCTATGAGCATATACTAGTGTAGTCATCTTTCTAGTTGTCACTAAGCACGAAACTAAGAATTTATGATAGAAGGAATCAAGCAAGATGCAAATCAAGGAGGTCGAACGAGAGTTTGGAATTTGAAGTCAAGAAAGGATGTCAAGTAGATGGATGAGATTCTAGACTTTAATCCTATATGCAGGCTCACATCGGTACAATAACGTAACTGAAGTGATAAACTTGATCTGTATGGGCCACCACAAAAATATGTAACACCTCAGTCCCAAAATACGTAGGACCAAGTTCGTAGACATGCCAGCTGTATACAAATGAGGCATATGGGCCTTGTATGTATACATAAGCTGTAAAATGCAGTAAACCACAACTAACTAATCTCATCCATAAAAGAAGGGAATAAAAGATATCATATAATTAATTATCTTGATACAATATGTTGGATGGAGACACATCCACTACCAATCAAAATAAAAAGGAAGAAGTAAATGATATATAAAAGGACTAAGTTGAAGTAGTAAGGAGGAACCAAGTCACATTATCTTCGAATAAATGGAGAAGACCACGATCCTGGCTAGGATACCTGCGGAGGACATGAACACACACCTGGGGAATAACCAGGTCCTCAGAGGGACGTAACAAGATACATGAAGAACATGCCAATATGAACTGTCAAAATAATAATAATATGCAAAACTCTCATAGACACTAATATGCAAAAGAAAATGCTAACCATCTATTGTGCAATTTAGAGGACAACTTTTATGCACATGGGTAGGATTTAGGCTAATGTACGTAACTGGCATCCAGTCATCTGTATCCATCCGTAACGTCCAAGACGTCAGAGGGCATCTGCAAATATAAATCGCCACAGTTCCATCCGGAGACTATAGTTTTCCTGTTTGGATTTTCATACGCACTAGCGACTGTCCTCCACCAATGTTCTCTACTGTCCAAGTCATGCCCATGGCTCGTCTAGTTTTTTAACTGCTTGAGTATCTAAAATCCTAATCATAGCAGTTACGAACAACTACCGTCACACGACTTTAGAGATGACCAATCCATAAGTCGTATCCCTATCAAAATGTCTCAAACCGTGTAGTGTGAGTGGCATGGCCCAAGGAGATATAAGGATATCCTCCAACAAGAAGGTAGTCCACTAAAACTAAGTCATGCATAAAATAAAAGTAAAATGACTAATAGAGTCGCTTGCACCCAAGTGTGACTTGGATGCGCAGTTTATAACAATTAAAGATAACAAATATGAAACAAAGTAAATAATACGAAAAATAATATGATAGTTAATTAGCAAGGTATACTTGCATGAGTCCTAAGCACTGCGGTGGCGAAGATCAGACATGAAAGTAAGTGGAACAACGGCTGCCGAGGAGCTAAGGTCCAAACAAACATCTCCAGATGCTGAAAATAGTCTATTATCTAATTATAATTAATACTGTACCTACTAGATTTATTTAATAAATTTTGAAATTAGGATATGGTATAGATTTTCGTATCAGTTTTTCAAAAAACTAAACGGATCGTATTTTCGTGCCCGAAATCTCCCGAAATTACGAAAATATCGAAATACATTTATTTTTCGGACATCTAATACTCAAATAGTTTTACAGAAATCTACAGAATGAATTTTGTCTATTAAAATATGTTTTTGGAAACCTTACATGGATACGCTTCTTTTAAAAAAAACTGGAGGCGAAATGGAGTTCGGAGCTAGGAGATATCGTCGTTCCAAGGTGCTCTTGCTGCTAAAAAATGGGGCTGAATTCTAATGACGAATTTTAGAGTTTCTATTGGATTAAAAATAATTTCAAATTATGGCCGATAGAAGGGAGATGTATTAGGTTTATATAGTTATTTATTTTAGATTTATATCCTAAATTAGATAGGATATGATTTAAATAAATTGGATTTTGCTTCGTTAGGATAGAATATAGATAAAGATACTTTCCTATTAGACTTAGGATTATGATTAACTTAAAATATAATTCATATTTATCTAAATTATCTATAGCATTATTTAAAATTACTATAGATAATAAATACAGTTAATATTTATTTAAACAACCTTCATCTAATCTCATTTATACAAGCTGAAATATTTAATACTAATTTGACATTTATTCTATATTATGTAAATAGTGTACAATATAAGTAACATGTAAAAAGTAATAAAATTTATAAAATAAATCCTAAAATTTTGAGTAAAATTGTATAATATAGTTTAGATCTTAACGTACTAGAAAAATAGCTTTATATATTTTATACTAAATTCACTAATGAGCACTATACTAAATATATGTAAAATAATATAAATTATATAATAAGTTAATAAATAGTTATTTAAAATTCCAAAAATTCCATAAATATTTATTTTGAAAAATCAGGTGGTTTACCAAAGTCTTATCTAGATAAGGACTAAGAAGAGTTTTAATTCCCCTTGGATTTTCCACTATTTTATTTAAATTGATTTAAAAGTAACTCAATCAAATATAATCCAATGTAGATATATTCTACCTCTAATTGAAACTGTATTTAAATAGCTTAATATTTTTTCCAACTTAAATCATCATAATTAATTATATATTAAATCAACCCATATTTAATATACTTTTTTTTGAAATAATATATTAGTGGTAATAATTAGTTTCAAAAATACAAATATATATACACTCGCATGCAAAAATAATACTTACATAAAACATAGTTTTTTCTAAATTACTAGTTATACTTGTACCATAAAATAAAATGGCCTTTCTTAAATAAAATTAAAGTTTGGCAATGCTCGGCGCGACGTATTTACAACTTCAAGCAATATAAAATATTTATCGTCTATTATTTTAAAATATTTTCTACATCTATATAATTAAAATGTTTTATAAAAATATGTACTTCGCACTTATTCGTACTTGACAAAAAATTACGAAACGTAAACTCGTACGCGACGTACTAATACGAAGTACAAAAATCAATACCATATTTATTTAAAAAATTATAGTAGAAATTTAGGGTTTTACAGACGTACCCACTTCTCGTGCCCTACACTGGGTGCGGGTCATGACACATTTTAGTGGTGGCCTATGCATGTCGAGATTCGCATTTATGCGAAGTCGTGGTAGTACAACGATTAGTTGTACTGCTGCGCACCTGCGATTAGAGATAAGGAATATGTGTTAGAATGAGAGGATACTCAATCACTGTTAGAATTTCTTGAGAGATTCCTGGGACGATCCTTGAGAATCTTATTTTAACTTCGATTTGAAATCTCTTTTTTCCTTGATTTGATTCACCCTTACTTCCTGTTATTGAATTTGATTTTTGATGGATTGTTGTTGAATTTTGAATCTTGATGTTAGTTGTTGAATTTGAGTTTATATATATATATATATATATATATATATATATATGTATATATATATATATATATATATATATATATATATATATATATATATATATATATATATATATATATATATATATATCTTTTTGGAATTAAGGTATAACCTGGTAACATACTTGATAAGGACAGTGAGAAAGGTAAAAGTCTACTTTATCTATAGAGTTTAGAATTTATCGCAGTCATATTTGCTAGCATGATAAGGACGTAGAGCCTGATTTAGATATACCTATCCTAGTTATGAAATCTAGATTTTCTTGCAGCCATACCGGATGGCGTGGTAATAATTTTAGATAACATGACTATAGGGTGTATACCTTCGTTATGGACTCTATTGTTTATTGCAGCTATGCTTACTGGCGTGGCAAAATTTTGACAACATGATTTCAGGAAGACGTGTATGGTATCCGATTTTATCTTAAATGGGTTCATTTCATTTTAACAGTTGATGAAGAATAGATTTTTATTATTATTTCTTTCTTGCCATTATTTCTTGTATTACCATTTTTTTAAAAATAAAACTGTCCTGATTAAATAAATTACCTGTCTCGTATCTAATTCTGTCAGCTATACTTTGAAACCCTTGAATCTCCATATCTTTTCACCTTCGAAAGGCCGAGGAAGTAACGTAAATCATCTAACTCGAAAAAGACTTGATTTCTTATCTTGTGATAATCTTGCTAGGGGTATAATATGATGGACCTTGATATAGGTTTGGGATAGAGATGCGACTGAATTTGAGGATGAAATTAAGAGAGTTATATTATCAATTTAGAAACAATCATACTTAGAGAAATCTTTTGGGTATGAATAATTCATAGATGTATTTCATAACTGATGAGGATATTCGAGGTCAACTTAGTTTCGAGAACTTGGATAAATTTTGGTTATTGATTCTTGAGACGTTACACTTTAAGGCTATGATGTTAAATTTAGGAATTTAGAAATAGAGAAGAAATTTTAACTATATACAATGATGATACAAAATTGAATAAGATATTGTAAGAAATGGCTAGAAACAGAAAGAACGCAAGGATTTTGAGTTATATAAAATATAGAGATTTTGTGAAAAATTTAAATTTTAGGAGAATAATATTGAAGGTGTACGTTGAAGGAAATATGAAGGTTGAATTTATAATGAAGAATAAATTTTGTAAGGCCTAGTGGGTTTAGATTTAAATAGTATAAGGAGAGTAAATTGAATAAGTTCAAGGATTACATAAAACTTGATTTAGAGGCTTCGGATCCAATTTAGGACAAGGTGGAAAAATTTAGATTTATGATGATTAAGTGGTCAGTTTTGATTCCTAGTAAGAAGGGCATGCTTCATGAATAATATTTCGAAACTTAGAAATTTAGCCTATGGTGATCATGGCAAGGTCAAATCTTTATGACATAAGTATATAATTTTGATGGTAGTCATATAAAGGTTGATTTTTATATTAGGACTTGTGAGATAAAAATATGATTGGCAAATGATAAACTTGATAGTATCAGAGGGAGATGATTAACTTGACTTTTCTATGAAATCTTTTCTCTTATTTTCCTTTTAGAATGATAAATTTGACTTATTCTATATCTTTGAATCACCCTTTAAAAGTTTTCAATATCATTGAATCCTAGCTCCCTTAATCACGACCAATCGACTTTGATCATCTTTTCTTATCATATTAATACCTCGGGTCGTACTCAATTGAATTAAATTTAATTGTGACCTGAATCTCCATCCTTGTATGCTCGTGCTCAGACTTCGATGACCTTGTCCTCCATATTGCCAAAATCTTGATTATCCAGAATTGATCAACTTAGATCGTATCTAGACTAAATTTTCTTAATATATATTATGATTGGATTTCAATGCTATTGACTTTCGTTCTTTAAACTTTTGATTTTAATTTTTCTTTGAATAGTACCCCTTTATAGATTCTAGTTATCTTTATTTTATTTTTGATAATTACCAGTTTTTATATAGGATGGTAGACTGCCTTACAGCCTTGATGATTTGTTGTTTTTGTAATTTTTCCAGTTTAACACCCCAGATTGCTTGTATGGTTTGATATCCTATGACAATTTTGGTTTAGCATGACTAGTATACCTAGATGAGACTTTCAACTACTACCGTATGCCATGACCTTGTATGCCATTCTTTTAAATTGTATGATTTAGGTAAGTTCTGAGACTTTGATTGTTGGGGACGAGAATCTAGAATAAGTACGACCATCTTAATTTCGAGGACAAAATTTTCTAAGGAGGGTATTGTAACACCCACTTTACTAAAATGAGGGTAATTTTGAACTTTTGTAAAAGTTTATTATTTAATAATAGAATTTATGATTTATGGGAATTTTTAATTAATTTAATACTATTTAAAATTGGTGAATTATAATTTTTATGTGTTAGCTAGTGAACCCTAGAACTGATGAGCCTAGAGACTAACCATAACCATGTGATTAGAATGACTATTTACAACTTCTTAGGCTAAGAGTATTTTGGTCATTTTGTGACTTTTGAATTATTTAGGTTTTTGATTAATTGGTGAATTTTAGATTATTTTAATAATATTTAAATTGATGTATCATAATTTTAGTCATTTTTTATATTTTAATATTTTAGAAAATTTTATATTTTAATATTGATTTTACGGGATTTGTTTAGTCGGGTTTGAGTTTCGTTTCGTTCCGACTTGTGTTAGTGACCCGGGTAGCTTAGACTGTAGACGGGATCCCAAGATTAGTTAGTTATGGCCCACAAACTCCACTAATTAAGTTAGTGAGTTTAGACTAATCCTACTTGTTAGATTGGTTAAGTTAAAGGCTTAAATTTAACCCTTTTGATCCCAAACTTGAACCTAACTTAAAATTAATCAAGAGGACTAGTTGAGGCCTTATTGGGCTTTCCTTCAAGGCCCAAATAGGGTTTAATGGAAGCCACTATAGCTAGGTTAGCCTCCCTTCCTTTCAATTCATTCCATCTTGCCTCTTTTCCTTCACAAAGTGTTCTTCCCCAAATTAGAGAGCTTCCCTCTTTGATTTGATCTCCAAATCCTTACATCCCTCCACCAAAACTTCCATCCAACCTTCTCATACTACCAAGAGAGGGTGCTAGCAAAGATTTGGAGAAAAGTGCAAGAAGGAGTGTCCTTTTTGGAAGATCTTCGTGTCGGAGCCGTGTCCTTGGGAGTATCATTGTGATTCCACTCCCAATAGGTAAAACCAACACTCTAAATTGATTTCCTATGCATATTAGTTAGTTTTGAATCCATAGAATCCACCCCATGTATGTACCCTATTTAGATTCAAATTTGAGGCCATTTGGAGCTCTCTTAAGGATTTTAGATATGTGTCTTATGTCCTACTTGATAGATCCCAAATTAGGACACCCCATGTGTATGTATGTTTGATAATAGTTTAAATAGATATTTAAATTCAGTATTAGAATGGTTAGAGAGTGGATTAATCTTAGTTAGGATGGTTAGAATGAGTTTCATTTGGATACTTATGTTGGTATCCAAGTATCTTGGCCTACATGTATTTCTTTTGTCCAAAACAACTCAAATTCGTCATAATATTCATCCACGTTTTTATTAACCAAAGCAACTTAGAAATGTCATAACTTTTAGCTTAGAACTCCGATTAATCTTCCTTTTTTAAAATCGAAGTTAGCTTTCCAAATATATATTTTAATAAGCCAAAATCATTCTGAAACTTTCTGTAAAACTATTTGAGGGTCAGTTGTCCGAAAGACAAACGTGTTTCGGTATTTTTGCAATTTTGGGAGCTTTCGAACACAAAAATGCGATCCGTTTGAAGTTTCGGAAAGCTAAACGAAGGGCTACGACATACTTTAATCCTAGAATTTAGTAAAGGCCGAATTAGTACAATATTGCTTTTAAGTAGAGGAGTCACTATACGACATAGGCATTTTGTGTAACCTATGAGCCTATGTAGTATGGATATTAAATGAATGTAGAGTATGTAATGCATGATATGTTAGACGAATGAAATAATATATATATGATATGTATCCTCTTTACATTAATGTATATATATGGTTGAATGCAAGCATGTAGGAATACAATCAATGTAATGTATGTAAGCAATGCATAAATGCATGAATGAAAGAATGATATACAATATATGCATAAAAGTATATAATGAATGCTAGATATGAATGCAAGGTATACATGTAATGATAGATATGAATGCATAATGTATACATAATAAAATACAATATATAATGATAGCATATATGGTAATGTAGAATATATGATGCAAGCATGTATATGTCCACTATTTTCCTTTTTCCTTACATTTTTTTCTTTCCTTTCCTTTCTATTTCAGTTTTTCCCCTTTTTTTCCTCTTCTATTTTTACATGTTATATACAATGTATATAATGTATAGATGCATGTAAGTATGTAATATGCATGAATGACATGTATGTAATAAAAATAAGTATATGTATGCAACTTAATGATATGTGAATGGATATAATGTCTGAACTGAAGTATGCATGTATATGGGATATGAATGAATGATATATATATGTGTTAAGGTAATGTAATGTATGTATTCACATATATTTTGAGTTAAATATGAGTTTGTATGCATATATTATATGTATGCATGTATGTAGGAATGAATGTAATATAATGTAGAGTATGCATATATGAATATAATGTATGCAAGTATATAATGTATTCAACTATGTATGTATGTATCTATGTATGTATGTATAGGTGCATGAATGAATGCAAGTATGTATATATGATATGTATGTAGGCATGTATGCAATGTATGTATGTATACATGATATGTATGTATGCATGTATGCAATGTAAGTATGTATGTATGTATTTCTATAAACTGAGTTAACCTATAACCTTTTACACACATGCATTCATACACACTTTGATACCATGTATCCCATGTCAGATACACCTACCTATCACTAAATCTGAGAACATTAACACATATCCTTTCACACACATGCCAAACACACACTCACTTACTCTTTTACCTCTCATTCTCTATATATATATGTGTATGTGCCTATATATATAGCTTTCCTATATTGTAAACCCCCTAAATTCTACTACAATTTTTTTATTATTTAAATTTGGTATTAAATTTTTTTGTACGTCGCATAGTCGTATTGTACGTCGCGTATGAGCTCGTATTTTCGTATGGCTCGTCGAGTGCGAATATGTGCGAGGTACATTTTTTTTGTAAAAATATTTTTATTTAGAAGCATGGTTTTTTTAAAATAAAAAATAATAAATATTTTTGTGCGTAGAGTTGTAAGAAAGCGTCATATTGGAATTTCCAAATCTTTATTTTACATCATGAAAAGTTACATAAATATTAATTTTGAAAACGAGGTTTTATGTAAAGATTCATTTCATACGAGGTACATAAATTTAAATTTATATATATATAATTCTATTTTTTGAAATTAATTTAATACTAATATTTATTAGTTGGAAAAAAATATTTTTATATACATATACATACATACATATATATATATATATATATATATATATATATATATATATATATATATATATATATATATATATATATATATATTTATATACACACATACACACACATATATATATATATATATATATATATATATATATATATATATAAAAAAAAAAAAAAAAAAAAAAAAAAAAAAAAAAAAAAAAATATATATATATATATATATATATATATATATATATATATATATATATATATATATATATATATATATATATATATATTTGAATGGTGATTTAAATCAGAGAAAAAGATTTTAATTTATTTAAAATAGCTTTTAAATAAATATGTTTATCTATATCGGCTTTAGATGGGATTGAGATGGTTTCGAATTAAATTTTGGGATATCTACTTGGATTTAATCCGTCCCAAGCCATATCCAATTGAAGCCCCCAATCCCTATATAAGGAGATGTTCCTTTTTCCATCAAACTACACAACCATAATTTTTTTTCATCTACAATCATATCGTACATCGTGTCTGTGACCACCAACAATCTTATTCCAGTCTCGTACAGTCATCTACGTCGTGTCCGACACCCCGGACACGACGACAATAATCATATAGCCTACTGCCACCATCGAACCCGTCCACCATAGCCTCCTTCTCTGCCACTCCTGCCATCACCACCGTCGTCCCTAACCTCCGTATCAGCCATTCCTGTCATTACTGTACCAGCATCCTGGCCCCGACCACCATCACAGTCAGGACCAGTACCTAACCCCGACCACAGACGTGACCTGACACTGTCTTCGGCGCCACCACAGCCCCCAAACTCTCATACCGTACCACCGTGCCACCAATACACACCATCTCCTCCAACCATTTCGACGATACAGCCACCACCCGCCGGGGCAACACCGCCGTCCTCAACAAATAAACCAAAAGAAGAAGGAAAATCCCTTACCTAAAACTCCCTGCCACGCCCAGGTGCGATACCGCAGACGGAAGATGCGTGGACCATCGCAGCACGAGCCAACGTCGGCGCCTTCACCACTTCTCCAGCGTCGGGCATCGCCCTCCTATCACTCCTCCACCGTGGTCTTCCCTGTGCCACCATGGCCGCGCGAAGAGTACCCCGGTCGAAAAACCCCCATTGTCGCGTGTCCCTCCGCCGAGCTCCCCTCTTCCTCATCCGCCGCTGCAAGCCTCGTCTCCCCTGCCTCGTTCGTCGTCGGCGACCAGGATCGGACACAGAAACTCGCCATCACGAGTAGCGTCGCCCTGGTCTAGATCCGCTCTGGTGACCAACCACCTAGCCGCTAGCCCTCCGCCAGCGCGTTGGCCGCTGGGCCACCGCCTTCCCGAGAGCCGCCGCCTCGCTTCCGGTAAGATCCCTTTCTCCCCCCTCCGTTCACTTCTCCCCTTCTCTCACTGATTTCTTTAAATGATTACTCTCTCTCTCTCTCTCTTTTGTTTCTCTTTTTATTCTTAAGTTGGTTCCCTGTTTTGTTTTATTTGGTAAGAAAAGCAGCAATGTGCTGCTGGTTTTGGTGGGATTATTATTTTATTTTTTTATATATAATATAATATATAGAGTATTAAATAATTATATTACTAGAATATAAATTGTTACAAATGTTTATTATTAAAACTATTGTTATTGTATTAATTAGTTTTTATTAAATAAATAGATAATGAATATTTTCTAAAATTATATTTTTTACAAAACTCAGTAGCCCTAAAATATTTCCTAGATTTTTATTAAATGTGGTGACTAATAAAAAGTTAGTTTTCTAAAAAAATTTATTTTTCTTCTAGCAAGATACCTTGACTTCCAATATATTTTACAAACTTATAGTTTTTTTTGGCCTAATGATTTAGTGGTATTTTTTAAATATTTCTAAAATACCTTTAAATTGGTGAAATATAATATTTTACCTAAGAGCATATTTTATAACTTAGAGTTTTGCCCGAAAACAATTTTTCTTGACTTTTAATTAATTCTTATAAATTAATTAGACTCATAAAAACTAGTTTTCTAGTATTATAAATATTTTCAAAATATTATATATATATATATATATATATATATATACATATATATATATATATATATATATATATATATATATATATATATATATATATTTATTTATTTATCTCTGAAAATTTTCCTCAAATGCCATCGTTGATCGTGACTAATTGTACACTCCTATTTTCTTTTGAATTTGGACCGTTCCACCTCGACCGCGGCTATTGGACAAAACAAGGACTTGTTGGGCCATCGCACCACACAGGGCGTAACACCAGGCAAGACACCTTGCCTTTACTGTTTATTTAATTGCTCAATATCATGCATACTTTACGTATTTCTAGCAAATATAAATTGTTTTTCCAAATTATTATATTTTAGTTATCTTATTTTTTATGTCGACCTTGTGTCAGTTGACCACCCTATGAGAGTGGGGATATTTTTATATCCCCTATGGCCTTGACACATGTGTAACACGTGATGAGTGAGTTCATATATGACACGGACCTGCATACTCGACTGACCATCGATACGTATGGATCGCACGACGGTTAGGAGGTAACTGCTATTAGTGAGTCGAGTTAGAAGCCATAGCAAGTTGCCAACTGGACATGTTGTGGATGCATCTTAGACATAAGCATTGGGAGGAGGGGACATCTATTAGCGTAGGGGCTACATTTACTTTTTACACACTTATGGGTGATAGTGACTCGGATGAGCTCTACTTGCTGCCCGGCCGTTAGTGTCTCGGATGAGCGCTACTTGACGGCCACTCTTTATTACTTGCGTGAATCCTTACAGCCCCTACGTAGAACGTTGTCGACAAAAGTGCATGCTTCACATAGAATGGTTAGGGACCTTCATCTGTTTAGGTTTATGTATCTTTGTTGAGGTTTATTTATTCATTTATTGGCATGTTATTATGTGTCTTGTTACGTCCCTCTGAGGACCTGGTGATCTCTCCAGGTGTACGAGTTTGTGACTTCCTGCAGGTGCTCTAGCTAAGGCCATGTCTTCCTTCCTTCTCTCATGATGATTGCTTTTGGACTCGTCATTGCTTCGCTCGACCAAATCATTTATTTGTATATTTCTTTCTTATTTAAACTTGTTGGTAGTGGATATGTCTCCGCCCAACGTTTGTACAAATAACTATTTGAGTATATCATTAAAACTTCATATTTATGGATGAGATCTAGTTTGAGCATGACTTTCTACATTTTACAGCTTATGTATGCATACGAGCCTTTCATTTACTCGTATGTATACAGCTGACATGATACATATTTGGTCCCAAGTATTTTGGGACTGGAGCGTTACATATATATATATCTATGTATATGAATATGTGAATGTGAATAATATATATACATTATATGACTAAGTTTGTGTGCCTATTAGCTTATGGTTTAGTTTTGTGCTTGGTTTAGCTAGTGACTTAGGCTATGAGTTAGTAGCTATCTTGGATACTTGATTTGCATAGACTTAGTTTGTTTAGACCTAGAATTTACTAACCTAGACTAGTTGACCATTGTCGACGCAACCCTAGCTAGTTTGACCAAAGTTGACTAGAGTTGACCTAGTTAGACTTTATAGTTGACCAGAGTTGACCAAGAGTTGACTTTGACCTAGATTGACTTAGACTCATGTAGATTGCATTATAATTTCAATTACTATATAAATTGAACTCTTTATAACCTATGTTGCTCTAACTAGAACTATGTGACTCCAGTTGGCCATCTTTTCATATCAGCTGTTCAGGGTATCAGGCGAGTACATTCTCTGACCATTTCATACTTATTAGGTGTAACACCCAGTTTCTAAAATGAGGGTAATTTTGAAATTTTGTGTTTAATTTATTTAATTATGATACTCAAATAATAATATAATTTTTGGTAATTTTTAATCATTTTTCTAAAACTATTAAATATCATGACTTGTGATTTTGATGTGCAGCTAGTGAAACCGTAGAGACTGTCTGCCCTAGACCCTAGCTATGTGATTATGATGTTTCATTTATTATTTTTAGCCTAGGGATAATTTGGTCATTTTGACTTATTAGAATTTTTAATTTATTTAATGGATAGCTTATGTTGGCTTGTATTGCCTTGGAATATAGATCCTTAGCCTATACATGACTTGTGTGTACATTGTATGTAAATATAAATATATATGTATGGTGTATTGACAGCTTGTGTTAGCCTTGAGATTGTGTGTGAGTGCTAGCTTAGCTTGGTTTGGCTTGTGCTTGAAATTGGTTTCTAGACTAGGTTGGTTAGTCCTAGTGAGACTTATCAGACTTGTTTGGGTTAAGTTTGACCTAGTTGACCTAGCCTTGACTAGTATAGTTGACTGGAGTTGACCCAGTGTTGACTTTAGTCTAGTTTGACCTAGACAGCATGCAGATGCATTGTACATTTCATTTACCATCCCGTGTATACATCTTGACTTGTGTTGCTCTAACTCGGAGCCAGGTACCTCATCTTCGATAGTACATTTTCACAGCTATTCAGATACCAGGCGAGTATATTCTCTGATCATTTTGTAACTTGCTTAGAATTATATTCCTGCTCTAGTTTACCTTATTTGATGCTGTCACGGTATTATCACAGATTGGTACTATATGGATCCTTTCATGCGATGTTATCCCCCTCGGGAGCATTGGATACATCATGTCGTGTGTTTCATGTACATCATGTATTCCTCGCTCTCATGTTATTCATGTGCTCCATGCTCGTTCGTGCTCGCTTATGTATTTTCATGTGCTATCATGTTTATCATGTATCTCATGTATAACCTATACTTCATGTGCACTCATTTATGAGCCTTCATGTGAATTTCATGTGCACCCATTTATGGGCCCCATGTGAACTTCACGTGCACTCATGTATGAGATCTCATGTATACTTCATGTGCACCCATTTATGGGCTTCATGTGAAAATCATGTACGTGACATAACCTGTCTGGATCCTTGTGTATTGATTGGGGTATGGGGGAGTATAAATAGTCATATGAACAATTCCAAAGTAGTATATCCATGTACGCCTCTTTAGTATAGCCATGTGCAAATCAAGCCGTTCATATGTCGACTTTGTACTCTAAATCACTAGTTACTGGTAGCTCTCTACTTATAGTAGATATTTCTATTACAGTTCTCTTCCTGTTTACATCATATACTTTCATTCAATTTCATGTATCATACTCTCTTGCATGTTTATATTCTCTAACCTATTATGATCTGCGTGAGATGTATTGTGCTCGCTCCCGTCCTGACTGGACCTATTAAAAATTTTACAGAGGATGATGAGGAACCCTGCACCCCTTACTTTAGAGCTTGCCTAAATGACACTCGCGACTGGACCCCTGGGGAGGTTCAGGTAGCTGCTGAGGATGATACCCTTGCATAGTTTAGATAGTCTAGATTGTTTCTTTTTCATATTTAGTTGTTGTCCTTATTTTTAGAGTTGTATAATTTGAGATGTTGAGACTTGTTGTTTCATTTCTGTTGTACCTCAGTTGAGGATTTTCTTATCTATTTTATCGTGCCATATTCTATCTCTAGTTGTGATTGAGTTGTACGTTCTGTGATTAGCCTCCAGTTGGAGATTATTCTATATTGTATAAGTATAGTTCATGACCTAGAACAGCGTTCTACCGCCGACACTGCGGCGTAGGCTGGGCGTTGTTACGTACACGTACCCTCACGGTGGGTGCGGGTCGTGACACATTTTTAGTGGTGGCCCATACAGGTCGAGTTTGTATAGTGGTATTCGAACTAGAATACCACTACAACCTGCAGTAGGATTAGGATTATTTTTGAGGTACTCGATCACATTAGAGAAAACTCTTAACTGGATTCCTACCATCTAAATTCCTGTTGAAGATTGCTTCCTTGAATAACTGTCCTCCCTTGAATTATCGTTTCTATCTCAGTATTGATTCCTTATTTGATCTGTCTCCAGGATGGTGATGGAGACACGATCGTATCGCTCTGGCTCAGCAGACGCTGGTGAGAGGCCTACCACCCCTCGCCCGATTGTAAATGCTGGGATCACAGTACCCCCTATTTCTGCTCATATAGGAGCACCTGCAGGTTTTGGGAGTGCACCTTCACCTGTCCGGAGGACTTCCCCTTTCATTTCGGATATGTATCAGCAGTTACCTTCAGGGACAATAGATGCGGCTCAGATGTTTGCCATTTTCCAGCAATTCTTGGAGTCTTAGCAGCAGATACAGCAGAGCCAGTCTGCTGATATCCGACAGAGCATACAAGATACTCACTAGTTGGTCAGGACGACAGTAGAGCTGGTGGCTGCTCAGCCACAGGGAGGTCAGATACAGCCGTATCAGCCGAGGACCCCAGACATCTAATCCTTCAAGAAGATGGGATCCCGAGACTTTAAGGGTACATAGGGCATCATGTATGCTGATGATTGGATAGAGCACATTGAGAAGATATTCCGATTGGCACAGATACCAGCTGGATTGCAGATCGAGGCAGCGGCCAGTCATATGCAGGATTTGGCCCGTACTTGGTACCAGACGGACCCGAGGGTTGGTACAGTTGGTCAGACTTGGACATCATTCAAGAAACTATTCAAGAAGAAATTCTTTCCTGATACAACACTCCGTGCTTTGGAGGCGCAGTTCGAGAGTTTAGTTCAGGGGAACCAGACCGTTGAGGAGTACGCAGGAGAGTTCTGCCGTTTGAGCAGATTTATCGAGGATCTTAGCGAGGCCGGGAAGGCGAGGAGGTTCCGTAGGGGTTTGATCAGGGAGATCAAGTCATATACCAAGAGCGGCCGCGACGCCACTTTCGAGCAGATTCTGGTAGGAGCCATGACAGCGGAGGACAATCTTGGACTGAAGGAGAAGAGGATACGAGATACTCAGGGAGGTAGTGGCAGTACGGGCCCGACTAAGAGGCCCCATCTACAGTTTCAGCAGCAGTATCAGTAGCATATGTCCCGTTTGCAGATTCAGCAGCAGTATTCGCAGCAGATGCTACCTCTACATTTTCAGCAGCAGTAACTGCAGCCGAGAGTCTACTTTCAGCAGTGGCAGTTTCAGGACCGTGTACCCTTCCAGCAGGTACAGCAGCCACAGAGGCAGCAGCAGGCCCCGGGACAACAGCTTGTCATTGTTTGCCCCTTCTGCAAAAGGCCAGGGCATGGTTGGGGTGAATGCCGGAAGAGGTTGGGCAGATGTTTACTTTGCGGAGGATCTGATCATCGGTTGAGAGAGTGTCCTGAGTCATCGGGACAGACAGTTCAGGGAGCAGGAGCTAGGGCTCCGGTAGGCCAGCAGAGGGGATTACCCTTACCGACTCAGCAATAGAGGTACATGCAGCATCAGCAGCAGGCCAGGAGAGGCCAGCAGGAGCGAGCTTTCGCCAGGACAGTCGAGGATGCTTAGGCCGTTGGAGATCTAGTTGCAGGTTCCGTTCTTTTGATACCATTTCGCAATTGCCTCTTATAGCTGTCTTGAATTTCGATACCCTCTTTTCCTTGTTGATTTATCAATTTTGTCCTGTTGTTCTTATGTTATGTTTAATTTTCTTCTGAGATGAATCATATGGGCTAGGTCACCTCAGTTATGGGATCTAGAATCTTCGATAGTCATATTTAGCTAGCATAGTGAGGACATATAGTCAGATTTAGGACGTATTTCTCGGGTGTGAGAATTTAAGGTTTTCACTGCCAAGCATGCGGCAATGCGAAAATTTTAAATACCATGATTCTAGAGGTATGTGCCTTAGTCGAGGACTCTGTGATTATCGTAGCCTTGCTCACTAGCACGACGAAGATTCTGAGTATCATGATTTTGGACAGACGCATATGATTATCTGACGGTATGTTTTAGACTTTGATTGTGGGGTGTTTGACCTAGAAGGACTACTACCATTTTAAATTTCGAGGACGAAATTTTTCTAAGGTGGGTAGACTTGTAACACCCAGTTTCAAAAATGAGGGTAATTTTGAAATTTTGTGTTTAATTTATTTAATTATGATACTCAAATAATAATATGATTTTTGGTAATTTTTAATCCTTTTTTAAAACTATTAAATATCATGACTTGTAATTTTGATGTGCAGCTAGTGAAACCGTAGAAACTGTCTGCCCTAGAGCCTAGCCATGTGATTAGGATGTTTTATTTATAATTTTTAGCCTAGGGGTAATTTGGTCATTTTAACTTATTAGAATTTTTAATTTATTTAATGGATAGCTTGTGTTGGCTTGTATTGCCTTGGGATATAGATCCTTAACCTATGCATGACTTGTGTGTACATTGTATGTAAATATAAATATATATATGTATGGTGTATTGACAGCTTGTGTTAGCCTTGAGATTGTGTGTGAGTGCTAGCTTAGCTTGGTTTGGCTTGTGCTTGAAATTGGTTTCTAAACTAGGTTGGTTAGGCCTAGTGAGACTTATCAGACATGTTTGGGTTAAGTTTGACCTAGTTGACCTAGCCTTAACTAGTATAGTTGACTGGAGTTGACCCAGTGTTGACTTTAGTCTAGTTTGACCTAGACAGCATGCAGATGCATTGTACATTTCATTTACCATCCCGTGTATACATCTTGACTTGTGTTGCTCTAACTAGGAGCCAGGTACCTCATCTCGGACAGTACATTTTAACAGCTATTCAGATACCAGGCGAGTACATTCTCTGATAATTTCATAACTTGCTTAGAATTACATTCCTGCTCTAGTTTACCTTATTTGATGCTGTCACGATATTATCACGGACTGATACTATATGGATCCTTTCATGCGATGTTATCCCCCTCGAGAGCATCGGATACATCATGTCGTATGTTTCATGTACATCATGTATTCCTCGCTCTCATGTTATTCATGTTATTATGTGCTTCATGCTCGTTCGTGCTCGCTTGTGTACTCTCATGTGCTATCATGTTCGATCATGTTTCTCATATATCTCATGTATAACCTATACTTCATGTGCACTAATTTATGAGCCTTCATATGAATTTCATGTACACCCATTTATGGGCCCCATGTGAACTTCATGTGCACTCATGTATGAGCTCTCATGTATACTTTATGTGCACCCTTCATGTAATAATCATGTACGTAACATAACCTGTCTGGATCCTTGTGTATTGATTGGGGTATGGGGGAGTATAAATAGTCATGTGAACAATTCCAAAGTAGTATAGCCATGTACGCCTCTTTAGTATAGCCATGTGCAAATCAAGCCATTCACATGTCGACTTTGTACTCTAAATCACTAGTCACTGGTAGCTCTCTACTTATAGTAAATATTTCTATTACAGTTCTCTTCCTGTTTACATCATGTACTTTATTTCAGTTTCATGTATCGTACTCTCTTGTATGTTTATATTCTCCAACCTGTTATGATCTGCGTGTGATGTATTGTGCTCGCTCCCGTCCTGACTTGACCTATTGAAAATTTTATAGAGGATGATGAGGAACCCTGCACCCCTTACTTTGGAGCTTGCCTAGATGACACTCATGAACTGGACCCCTGGGGAGGTTCAGGCAGCTGCTGAGGATGATACCCTTGCATAGTTTAGATAGTCTAGATTATTTCTTTTTCATGTTTAGTTGTTGTCCTTATTTTTAGAGTTATATAATTTGAGATGTTGAGACTTGTTGTTTTATTTCCGTTGTACCTCAGTTGAGGATTTTCTTATCTATTTTATCGTGCCATATTCTATCTCTAGTTGTGATTGAGTTGTACCTTCTGTGATTAGCCTCCAGTTGGAGATTATTCTATATTGTGTTAGTATAGTTCATGACCTAGAACAACGTTCTACCACCGATACTGCGGCGTAGGCTGGGCGCTGTTACGTACTCGTACCTTCACGGTGGGTGTGGGTCGTGACACGTTTTTAGTGGTAACCCATGCAGGTCGAGTTTGTGTAGTGGTATTCGAACTAGAATACCACTACAGCCTGCAGTAGGATTAGGATTATTTTTGAGGTACTCGATCACATTAGGAAAAACTCTTAACTGGATTCCTGCCATCTAAATTCCTATTGAAGATTGATTCCTTGAACAACTGTCCTTTCTAGAATTATCGTTTCTATCTCAGTATTGATTTCTTGTTTGATCTGTCTCTGGGATTGTGATAGACACACGATCGCATCGCTCTGGCTCAGCAGACGCTGGTGAGAGGCCTACCACCCCTCGTCGGATTGTAGATGCTGGGACCACAACACCCCCTATTTCTGCTCATATAGGAGCGCCTGCAGCTTTTAGGAGTGTACCTTCACCTGTCCGGAGGACTTCCCCTTTCATTTCGGATATGTATCAGCAGCAGTTACCTTCAGGGACAGTAGATACGGCTCAGATGTTTGCCCTTTTCCAGCGATTCTTGGAGTCTCAGCAGCAGATACAGCAGAGCTAGTCTGCTGATATCCGACAGAGCATACAAGATACTCACCAGTTGGTCAGGAAGACAGTAGAGCTGGTGGCTGCTCAGCCACAGGGAGGTCAGATGCAGCCGTATCAGCCGAGGACCCCAGACATCCAATCCTTCAAGAAGATGAAACCCCGAGACTTCAAGGGTACAGAGGGCATCATATATGTTGATGATTGGATAGAGCATATTGAGGAGATATTTTGATTGGCACAGATACCAGCTGGATTATAGATCGAGGCAGCGGCCAGTCAGATGCAGGATTTGGCCCGTACTTGGTACCAGACGGACCCGAGGGTTGGTACAGCCGGTCAAACTTGGGCAGCGTTCAAGAAACTATTCAAGGAGAAATTCTTTCATGATACAGCACTCCGTGCTTTGGAGACGCAGTTCGAGAGTTTGGTTCAGGGGAACCAGACCATTGAGGAGTACACAGGAGAGTTCTGCCATTTGAGCAGATTCATCGAGGATCTTACCAAGGCTGGGAAGGCGAGGAGGTTCCGCAGGGGTTTGATCAGGGAGATCAAGTCATATACCAAGAGCGGCCGCGATGCCACTTTCGAGCAGATTCTGGTAGGAGCCATGACATCGGAGGACGATCTTGGACTGAAGAAGAAGAGGATGCGAGATACTCAGGGAGCTAGTGGCAGTGCGGGCCCGGCTAAGAGGCCCCATCTATAATTTTAGCAGCAGTATCAGCAGCAGATGCCCCGTTTGCAGATTCAGCAGCAGTATCCGCAGCAGATGCTACCTTTACAGTTTCAGCAGCAGTATCAGCAGCCGAGAGTCTACTTTCAGCAGCGGCAGTTTCAGGACCGTGTACCCTTCCAGCAGGCACAACAGCCACAGAGGCAGCAGCAGGCCCCGGGATAGCATCTTGTCATTGTTTGCCCCTTCTGCAAGAGGCCAGGGCATGGTTGGGGTGAATGCCGGAAGAGGTTTGGCAGATGTTTACTTTGCGAAGGATTTAATCATCGGCTGAGAGAGTGTCCTGAGTCATCGGGACAGACAGTTCAGAAAGCAGGAGCTAGGGCTCCGGTAGGCCAGCAGAGGGGTTACCCTTACCGACTCAACAACAGAGGTACATACAGCATCAGCAGCAGGCCAGGGGAGGCCAGCAGGAGTGAGCTTTCGCCAGGACAGTCGAGGATGCTCAGGCTATTGGAGATCTAGTTGCAGGTTCCGTTCTTTTGATTATATTTTGCAATTGCCTCTTATAGCTGTCTTGAATTTCGATTCCCTCTGTTCCTTGTTGATTTATCAATTTTGTCCAGTTGTTCTTATGTTATGTTTGATTTTCTTCTGAGATGAATCAATCATATGGGCTAGGTCACCTCAGTTATGGGATCTAGAATCTTCGATAGTCGTATTTAGCTGGCATAGTGAGGACATATAGTCAGATTTAGGACATATTTCTTGTGTGTGGGAATTTAAGGTTTTCGCTGCCAAGCATGCGGCATTGCAAAATTTTTAAATACCATGATTCTAGAGGTATGTGCCTTAGTCGAGGACTTTATGATTACCGTAGCCTTGCTCACTAACACGACGAAGATTCTGAGTATCATGATTTTGGACAGACGCATATGATTATCTGACGGTATGTTTGAGACTTTGATTGTGGGGTGTTTGACCTAGAAGGACTACTACCATTTTAAATTTCGAGGACGAAATTTTTTTAAGGTGGGTTGACTTGTAACACCCAGTTTCTAAAATGAGGGTAATTTTGAAAGTTTGTGTTTAATTTATTTAATTATGATACTCAAATAATAATATAATTTTTGGTAATTTTTAATTATTTTTTTAAAACTATTAAATATTATGACTTGTGATTTTGATGTGCAGCCAGTGAAACCGTAGAGACGGTCTGCCCTAGAGCCTAGCCATGTGATTAGGATGTTTCATTTATTATTTTTATCCTAGGGATAATTTGGTCATTTTGACTTATTAGAATTTTTAATTTATTTAATGGATAGCTTGTGTTGGCTTGTATTGCCTTGGGATATAGATCCTTAACCTATGCATGACTTGTGTGTACATTGTATATAAATATAAATATATATGTATGGTGTATTGACAGCTTGTGTTAGCCTTGAGATTGTGTGTGAGTGCTAGCTTAGCTTGGTTTGGCTTGTGCTTGAAATTGGTTTCTAGACTAGGTTGGTTAGACCTAGTGAGACTTATCAGACTTGTTTGGGTTAAGTTTGGCCTAGTTGACCTAGCCTTGACTAGTATAGTTGACTGGAGTTGACCCAGTATTGAGTTTAGTCTAGTTTGACCTAGACATCATGCAGATGCATTGTACATTTCATTTACCATCCCGTGTATACATCTTGACTTGTGTTGCTCTAACTAGGAGCCAGGTACCTCATCTCGGACAATACATTTTCACAGCTATTCAGATACCAGGCGAGTACATTCTCTGATCATTTCATAACTTGCTTAGAATTATATTCCTGCTCTAGTTTACCTTATTTGATGCTGTCACGATATTATCACGGATTGGTACTATATGGATCCTTTCATGCGATGTTATCCCCTTCGGGAGCATCGGATACATTATGTCGTATGTTTCATGTACATCGTGTATTCCTCGCTCTCATGTTATTTATGTTATCATGTGCTTCATGCTCGTTCGTGCTCGTTTGTGTACTCTCATGTGCTATCATGTTCGGTCATGTATCTCATGTATAACCTATACTTCATGTGCACTCATTTATGAGCCTTCATGTGAATTTCATGTACACCCATTTATGGGTCCCATGTGAACTTCATGTGCACTCATGTATGAGCTCTCATGTATACTTCATGTTCACCCTTCATATGAAAATCATGTACGTAACATAACCTGTCTGGATCCTTGTGTATTGATTAGGGGTATGGGGGAGTATAAATAGTCATGTAAACAATTCCAAAGTAGTATAGCCATGTATGCCTCTTTAGTATGGCCATGTGCAAATCAAGCCGTTCACATGTCGACTTTGTACTCTAAATCACTAGTCACTGGTAGCTCTCTACTTATAGTAGATATTTCTATTACAGTTCTCTTCCTGTTTACATCATGTACTTTCTTTCAGTTTCATGTATCGTACTCTCTTGCATGTTTATATTCTCTAACCTGTTATGATCTGCGTGAGATGTATTGTGCTCGCTCCCGTCCTGACTGGACATGTTGAAAATTTTACAGAGGATGATGAGAAACCCTGCACCCCTTACTTTGGAGCTTGCCTAGATGACACTCGCGACCTGGACCCCTGGGGAGGTTCAGGCAGCTGCTGAGGATGATACCCTTGCATAGTTTAGATAGTCTAGATTGTTTCTTTTTCATGTTTAGTTGTTGTCCTTATTTTCTGAGTTGTATAATTTGAGATGTTGAGACTTGTTGTTTCATTTCTGTTGTACCTCACTTGAGGATTTTCTTATCTATTTTATCGTGCCATATTCTATCTCTAGTTGTGATTGAGTTGTACCTTCTGTGATTAGCCTCCAGTTGGAGATTATTCTATATTGTGTTAGTATAGTTTATGACCTAGAACAACATTCTACCGCCGACACTGCGGCGTAGGCTGGGCGCTGTTACGTACTTGTACCCTTACGGTGGGTGCGGGTCGTGACACTAGGACTTATATTCTTGCTCTAGATTACTTTACTTGATGTTGTCACGATGGTAACACGAATTAGTTCTATATGGATCTTTTCATACGATGTTATTCCCCTCGGGAGCATCGGATATATCATGTCATGTGCGTTTTACTTTCATTATGTATTTTTGTGCTTTCACCATTCATGTGCACTCTTGTGATTCATGTACTCTCATGTTCATTGAGCCCCCATATTTATATTCATGTGCAGCCATTTATGGGCCCCCATGTGATATCATGTACAATAACATAACTTGAACGGATCCTTGTGTTTTGATTGGGGATGAGGGAGTAGAAATGGTCATGTGAATATTTCCAAAGTAGTGTAGCCATATACAACCTCTCATGTTTATTATCAAGCCGTTCAAATGTCTATCTTGTACTCTAAATCACTAGTTCACTGTTAGTTTTTTTACTTATAGTAGATATTTATTTACAATCATCTCTTTTACTTTATATATTTCCCGGCGTTTCATGTATCTTACTCTATAGCATATTTATATATCCTGTTATATTATGAACTGTGTGAGATGTATTGTGCTCGCTCCCGTCCTGACTGGACCTGTTGATAAATTTTACATATAGCTTAGAGGTTACCATCTATCCTAGAGGAGACACAGTAGAGGTTGGAGTAGATGGCTAGAGTTTTTCTTATTTTATTTTCAGTTGTCTTGAGTTGTATTTATTTTATGCTTGTTTGAGTTGGTGTTGATAATACCGAGATTTATTTCTCTCTGTTGTACTTCTCTTGTTGATTCATAGTTATCTTATCGTGCTACTTCTAGTTTTGGTGATTGAGTTGTATCCTGTTGTGATTGTCCTCCGTACGGAGAGTATATCCTATTATATTTAGTTTTAATTGTGACCTAGAACAGTTTTCTACTGCCAATACTGCGGCATAGGCTGGGCGTACCCACTTCTCGTGCCCTACACTGGGTGCGAGTCATGACACTTCGTGGTATGGTACTAGATCTTGATGTCGAACTTCGTATATACCTCTAACTTGATTAACAATCAGCTTAGAATCACCATATACTTCGAGATATTCAATATCCAGTTGTTTAGATAATTAAAGTCCAATGAGCAAGGCATTGTATTCTGCCACATTGTTGGAGCACGACTCATCTAAGGAATAAGCTCACTGAATAGCTAATCCATCTGGTGAAACTAGAACAATTCCCACTCCAGCGACAAGGGTGCCTCCATGTCCAATTCTAGATGCTCCGTCGAAGAATAAACGCCAAGTAGGAAATTCTTCTGAAATCATATTTGATTCCAATGTCTCGTCTGGAATCTCATCATAGAGTTTAGATGTCTCAGGGACAGGATGAGCTGCTAAGAAATCATCGAGTGCTTGGCCTTTTACAGACTTTTGTGGAATAAACACCATGTCATATTGTGCTAATAATATGGCCCATGTAGCAAGCCTAGAATTGAGATTACTGGGCTTCTTCATTAAGACCCACAGAGGATTAACTCAGGAAATAACATGAATGGTTTGGCCGATGATGTAATGCCTTATCTTTTGAACAACAAACATTAAGGCTAAGCATTCCTTTTCTACCGGACTATAATGATGTTCAGCTCCAATCATCGTCCGACTAAGGTAGTAGATAGTGTCACAACCCGCACCCTAGAGTAAGGGCACGAGAAGTGGGTACGTCCAGCCTACGCCGCAGTGTCGGCGGTAGAACGCTGTCCTAGGTCACAACATCTAACAATATAATGCTAAGCAGTTTATTCTCCCCGAATGGGGGTGACATAGCAGAATGTAAACTCAATCACAACTAAGGAAGAAGAAGCATGATATGATATAGAACTCAAAGAAATACAGATGATCAGTAGAGTCTAAGTGTCTAAGGTAACATCTCAGCAAACATCCAGAAATACAAGTCTCAACTACAGAGTATGAAAGAATATATACAATCCAGATCTCAAATGACAGAAATAGTAAAACCTAGACTAGTCCCAGACAACATAAGTAAGATAAAGCCTAACTAAACAGGTCTAGGCAGTATGGGTAATGTCATCAGCTAGAGCTGGGTCCTCCTGAGAGTCCAGCTCATAAGTATCGTCTAGGGCTGTCCCATAGAAGGTGTCAACACCAGCCTCATCCTCGTCCTCTGTAAACATTCAACGGTGCCCAATCAGGATGGAGCAAGCACAATAGATCTCAACAGTTCATAGCAGGTTAGAAAATATAATCATGCAGTAAAGTAAGATACAGGAAACTGAAGAAAGTACAAAATGTAAACAGAGAGAGAACTGTAATAGAAATATCTACTATAAGTAGAAAACTAACAGGGGCTAGTGAGTCAGAGTACAATATAAACTTGTGAATGGCATAGGAGATTCTGATACTATACTACGGAAAAGATTCTGATGCAACACTACTTGGATATTATTCACATGTCTACTTCTACTCTCTCGTACCCCCAATCAATACACAAGGATCCAGCCAGGTTATGTTATTATCCATGCAATGGCCCACAAGGGGTGATACATGGTAGGCCCAAAAATGGGTGATTCTAGGAATGCCCATAAATAGGAGATTCAAGGAAGACTCTGTGATCATGAGAGTACATATCACAAGTGATCAATGAACCATGACGCATAGTGATACACCATGTAAGTTAAACGCACAGAACATGTAGTATCCGATGCTCTCTGAGGGGATAACATCTCGAGAAGGGATCCATATAGTACTAATCCGTGTGACCAACGTGACAGTATCAAGTAAAATAATTTAAGGTAGGAAAATAATTCTAACAAGATATAAAATGATCAGAGAATGTACTCGCCTGGTATCTGAATGTCCGAGAGAAATGTACTATCCGATGAGAGGTGTCTGGCTCCTAATCAGAACAGCACAAGTCACAACAAGTCTAAAATGATAACAATATGCAATTCAATGCATTCTAAATGAATCTAGGTCAATCTAGGCCAAAGTCAACTCTTGGTCAACTCTGGTCAACCCTAGAAGTCAAACTAGGTCAACTATGGTCAAACTAGGTCTAACAAGTCTATACTAGTCTAACTAGTCTATTCTAGGCCTAATCAAGACTAAACAAGTCTAACTAAACTCTCACTAGGCAACAGACACACCATATGCCAATTACCATATATAGACATATATCAATATATTCACATATATATATATATATATATATATATATATATATATATATATATATATATATATATAAAATATATATATATATATATATATATATATATATATATATATATATATATATACACACACACACATATAGAAATATTTATATCACACATAGTTTTACATTACACATTGAAGTTCCCAATACACACTAGCTACATGTATCACACCACATGCCATTGGTCTTCCTACCCAGGCCATGAGCCATATGCACAAGGCCAAAGGAATATTTATTTCAATTTACCCCTTACACTTTACACTATCATTTAGATATCCACTTTAGGTTAGACATTTAGGTATATACTTATAGACATACATACACACATATATATGTATTATATATACATAGAGAGGGGGGTAACATATAAGATGTGTGTGTATGTGACTGTGATACATGTGAGGGGAAAAATCAGAAATCAGTGTGTGTGTTCCAGTGTGTGTGTGTGTGTGTGTGTGAGGAGTATTCTCAAGTGGCAGGAAAAATGTGTGCTAAAGTGCTTCACAGGAATATAGGGGTGTGTGCTGCTGTGTTCATGTTCTCAGGTTTTGGGTGGTTAAGGAAATCAATATAAGGTATTAAGGAGAACCTAATATTCACTTCAGTCCTATATACAAAACCACCAAAAATCAATCCCAAACATACACCAATTCAACCCAAAATTGACATATAGCTAGAATACATATAGGTATATCATACTAAGGTCTTAACATGTAAATTAGAGCTTCTAACTATGTTAAATTGGTTGCCAAAATTCGGTTTCAGAAACTGAAAAAATACTGAAAATCATACATGGTATCAGAAATCTAAAGTAATGCAAATAACAATTGAAAACATGTTAACATGCCAAATCATTGGTTGGTAAACCTTAATACACTTGTGCACGTGTCTCAGAAAGTGTCTCGTGTCCACCACAACGTGACACAAGTGTCCACAGCCACAAAACCCAATCGGGTACACAGAACTCAGAAAAATAGTGCAGTGTGTAGGAACGAAATCGTAAAGCATAATACTCTAGATGAGGGGGTGAATAGAGTTGGCAGCAGAATAATGCTAACTAAAAAATGTTAGCAGCAAGATCACAGAGTAATAATCACAACTAAATAATGTAAAGGCAGATATAAGAAAGCAAATGCAAAGACAACGATGTATACTGGTTTCCCTCTGTTGAGGACTAGTCCAGTCGGTAGAACTCTTGCTACCAGTTGAATCCACTATTGGCAAAACCGCAAGTTTTCTTACGAAGTCCTTACAACTTCTACAACGCGAGCTTTGATACGAAGAACTCGTCCAACATCAATTGTGAAGAGGTATTCTTCTATCAAGCCTTCTGATTACAATCACTCTGAAACTTCTAGACCGTACCGTACTGGCAAATCGACTAGAGAATTGTAACTGGCTTGGGATCTGAAAATTAAAGCTTGAGAAAAACTCTTTGGAAAACTGAAAGCTTTAAGTAGAGAGAAGATTGAAAGTGAATGAGTGAGTTAAAATGATCGAAATCCTTCAATATTTATAGGAGTTCCAAAGACAGAATTCTGGCAGAATTCGGGCAGAATTCGGGCAGAATTCGATGAGCAAATCTCGGTCAAATCCGCAACTGCAGGAGGACCAAGTTCCAAGGAATTCAAAAACAAAATGGCCACTAACCGAACTCTGGCCGAACTCTGGCCGAGTTCTGTCAGGGTTAGGTTAGGGTTTTAAAATTAGTTTTTGGGGAATTTTGGAAACCTTTTTGGAGCTTTTGTAAATAAGAATGTTTTTCAAAACTAAGGACATTTTAAAAACATTTTGAAATCATTTTGGAATAGCCTATTTGCCAGTACGACTCGGTGTACAAAGTATTCCTTAGACTCAAATAAAATGAAAAATACATTGCTCAAAGAAATACAGACTCGAACAGGCAAAGAGCGCTTCGGTCTTGAACTGAGTAGATAGCTGTTCTTGATCATGTCCAAGAGTCCGAGATATCCTGACTAGCTTCATATATCAAGACAGAGTTTGATCAATTATTAAAATCAGTTTGACCATATGACCAATGGGCCAACAATCTCCCCCATTTTGATAATTGACAAACTATGAATGATATAACATCTTTTGAGTAAGATACCATAAAATAGTTCAACATTGTTCAAAATTGTTCAATTCCTGTATTATTCTCAAAAACAAAAAGTTAGATCCTATTTTCTCCCCCGTTGTCACTTAGCAAAATAATTGCAAAAGGAAAAGCTCCCCCGCAATCAATGCATAAGAAACAAACAGTGAAAAAACACAAGAAAATAATGTATCATGCAGTTTATAATATAACAGAGAATAAATTCACAGGTAGTTTATAATATAGAATTAGATAAAGATGCTATAAATAAATAAATAAACTGATGTGAAAGATAAACTACGAATCCCATAAAGATAAAATGATGTTCAAGAAACATCAATAAATATCCAGTACAAGTCTGATAATAAAAAGATAAAAAGACAGAAACTTGGAATGTCGAAGCATTTCCAAGTGTATAGTAGATAATAACTAAATCTCAAAATCAGCTAATATATCATCAACATAGACTTGTATTAAGAGAAGCTTGCCATTAAAAGACTTAATAAAAAGTGTAGTGTCAACCTTGCCTTTTGAAAAATCGTTGTCAAGTATGAATGAGCTTAGACGATCATACCAAGCACGAGGGGCTTGTTTTAAACTGTATAAAGCTTTCTTCAACTTGAAAACATGATCAGGGTTTTTAAAATCTGTGAAACCTGGAGGTTGTGCTACAAAAACTTCTTCTTTTATAAAACCATTTAAAAATGCACTCTTGACATCCATTTGAAATAATTTGAAATTATAAAAATATGTAAATGCACATAACATACAAATGGATTCTAATCTCGCAACTGGGGCATAAGTCTCATCATAGTCGATACCTTCTTCCTGATTGTATCCTTGAGCTACGAGTCGAGCCTTATTACGAGTCACTAAACCATTCTCATTAAGTTTATTTCGGAATACCCAACGGGTGCCAATGACCGGATGATCAATAGGCATAGGAACAAGTTCCCAAACTTGATTCCGTTCAAATTGGTTTAATTCCTCTTGCATAACATATATCCAAAAATTATCACTACATGTTTCATCAATGATTTTGGGTTCTAGCTGTGAAATGAATGCAACACTAGAAACAATATCTCTACTGGATGTACGAGTACTTACACCTTTGGTAATATCACCAATTACCGAATCCTTTGGATGATCAGCCATAAATTTTAATCTTTTCGGCAGACTCTGAAGGTAGCTGGTTCCTGGATCTTCTCTAGGAAGATCATCTAGTGCTGAGCTTGGTTGAGAATCAGCTGGTGTTGAGCTTGGTACTGTTAGATCTTCATCATTGTCATCGATAGTTATTTGATTCAATTCATCAAAGGTGACGTTGATTGATTCTTCGATGATCATAGTTTGTTTGTTGAAGACTCTGTATCCTTTGCTCTTGGCCGCATAACCTAAAAATATACCTTCATCGGCCTTTTCGTCAAACATTCGCAAGTTGTCTTTTGTATTAAGAATAAAGCATTTACAACCAAATATTCTAAAATATGAAACTGATAGAATTCTACCAAACCATAACTCAAATGGAGTTTTCTTCGATTTGGGTCGAATTAGAACTCTATTGAGAACAAAACAAGCTGTATTGACAGCTTCAGCCCAGAAGTATTTGGGTAGACTAAACTGGTTTAACATTACTCTGGCCATTTCGGATAGAGTTCTGTTCTTACATTCCACAACTCCATTTTGTTGTGGAGTCTGAGGGCGGAGAACTCGTGTACAAAACCGTGTGTGTCACAAAATTGCTCAAACTCTGCATTCTCGAATTCGCCACCATGATCGCTTCTAATATGAGTGATCATGTAACCTTTTTTATTCTGTACTTTCTTGCAAAAGGCGACAAATTCGGATAATGTATCATTCTTGCGTGTCAAGAAGTATACCCACGTGTATCTAGAGTAATCATCTACAATTACAAAAGCATATAGCTTACCTCCGAGGCTAGCAACTCTGCTAGGACCAAATAAGTCCATATGTAGCAATTATAGAGGTCTAGTAGTACATACTACGTTTACTGACTTGAATGTGGATCTGGTAGCTTTGTTCTTTTCATATTGGCTGCATATCGAATCCTTCTTGAATGTTATGTCTGGTAAATCGCGTACTAGCTTCTTCGTGGATAATCTTAAGATTGTGTCCATATTTGCGTGACCGAGTCTCATATGCCACAGATGACTCTTATCACTTTTAGCCATTAAGCATCTACCTGAAATGTTAGTTTCTTCCAACAAATAGAAAACATATATGTTGTCTTCCTTGATACCTTCAAAGATAGTACTACCAGTTGAGCTATCAACTATAGTACATTTATCTTTGCCAAAGTTGATGACATAACCATGATCAGCTAGATGACTTATGCTGAGTAGATTATGTTTCAACTCGGTAACCAGACAGACATCCTTAATCACAGGATAGGGAGACTTACCAACATCACCGATACCAATGATATACCCTTTCAAGTTGTTACCGAAGGAGACATAACCTTCTTTCTTTTTCTTCGACAGTGTTGCAAATAGTGTAGCGTCACCGGTCATATGCCGTGAACAATCACTGTCGAGGATCCATTTGCTTTTAGCATGTGAAAGGTGTTCCACCTACAAAATAGTTTGCAGATGAAACTTTTGGTATCCATTTCTTGTAGGCTCCTGAAATGTTAGCTTTTGGTATCTATGCATAAATATTTAAATCAACAAACTTTCTGATTCTACATGCAGGAGAAATATGACCAGTGTGGCCACAATAATGACATTGTGCATGTTTAGTGTTGAAAGCTGAGTGATGTGCATGGTTGGTAATTTTAGGTTTTCAAGTATAGAAGAAAGCATACCTATAATCCTATTTGGGCTTAACCTTTTGGGGTAAAGGTTTGATAGGGTTAGGTCTGATAGTGTTTGGTTTGGGAATGTTCCGATTATTCGATAAGTGACACGTGTTAGGGTAGGAAGCAGCAGTCTCAGGCTGTCTTCCTAACCTAATTTTCAATCTTTTGGAAGTGTCATACAACTTAGTATAGTCAGAAGTGAGTGCTTCCATTCCGACTTGTGCACATTGAAGACTTTTCTTCTCTTTAGAAAGTTCTTCTTTCAGTTTGTCAATAACCTTGTGTTTCTCTTCAGATGACTTGATAGTCTCGTGTAATAAGAGCTTGACAGATGAAAGCTCACCAGACTCACTAACATTATTTCTAACCTCAGCTAGTTGGTCGGTAAGTCTTCATATTTCACCTTTGTACTCTTTGAGTACCTTCTTAAAGGTCTGATATTTGCTACGCAGTTTTCTGTAATCACTTATCAGTTCACTGAAGGCATCTCCTAATTGCTCAAAGGTGAAGTCATCATATGTATCAACTACAGGTACAGAGAGTACCTGATCGGATGCCATAAAGCATACATTTACAGCGTCTTCTGATTGATTGTCTTCTGAGTCGCTGGCTTTACTTTTATGCCATATGCTGGTGTTGGCATATCTCCGAGATGTTGATCTCTTCAGGTTCCCTTTCTCATACCTGTTGCTCTTCTTGTTTGATGATGAGTTTGTAGGACAATCCTTCTTCATATGTCCCTTCTTCTTGCAGCCATAGCAGACAGCATCATCTTGATACCAGTTATTGTTGCTATTATTTTCTTTGGCTTTCTTCTCATATCTCATGAATCTTTTGAATTTCCTTGCTAGGAGTGCTTGATCTTCAGCATCAGATTCACTGCTGTCTGAATCACCTTCAGCAGCTTTTCTGTGCTGAGCCTTGAAAGCGATCGTCTTCTCCTTTGGTGTAGGCTCTTCAAAATCTTGTAGCTCCAGTTCATGAGTGAGTAGCTTACCCATGAGTACTTCGAGTGTCATAGTAGTGAGATCGTTTCCTTCAATGATTGCAGTAGCCTTCGGAATCCAGTTCTTTATAAGTGCTCGCAGGAGTTTGCGAATCTTTTCATGGTTACTGTAATCTTTACCTAGGGAGGATAAAGGATTTATAATATCCAAGAATCTTTCGAACATCTGAGTAACTGTTTTATTGGGCTTCATCTTGAACACCTCATACTCTTGAGTAAGTCTGCTGACCTTTGATTCTTTGACTTGAGTCGTGCCTTCATGTGTGACTTCAAGAAGCTTCCATACTTCATTAGCAGTTGTGCAGATAGATACCCTGTTAAATTCAGTTCTGTCTAAAGCACAAAATAAAGCGTTAATAGCACGTGCGTCAAGACTGGCCTTTTTCTTTTCTTCCTCTGTATATCTGTTATGGGGTTTTTCAATTAAAACTCCATCAACATTTATACGAGGTGGCTTTTGATAGCCATCAATAACAATAGACCATAAATCAAAGTCAAGTGATTTCAAGAAGAAACTCATCCGTGTTTTCCAATAGGCATAGTTCGTACCATCAAACCGCGGAGGTCTGTTTGTGGCCTGGCCTTCACTTATGAATTTCACAGTTGCCATGTGTTGTGCTGTGATCTATATAACAATTAGTTAAAAGAATAAATAATTGCAACGTTACCTTGCTTTACCTGTAACACCCGCTTTGATACCAATTATAGGAACAATTGGGATTAGAATATAATACCTCTAGATGGAGAACCTGTTTTGATACCAATTGTAGGAACAAAATCATAAAGCAGAATACTCTAGAGGGGTGAATAGAGTTGGCAGCAGAATAATGCTAATTAAAAAATGTTAGCAGTAAGATCACAGAATAATAATCACAACTAAATAATGTAAAGGCAGAGATAAGAAAGCAAATGCAAAGACAGCGATGTATACTGGTTTTCCTCTGTTGAGGACTAGTCCAGTCGGTAGAACTCTTGGTACCAGTTGAATCCACTATTGGCAAAACCGCAAGTTTTCTTACGAAGTCCTTGCAACTTCTACAACGCGAGCTTTGATACGAAGAACAAGTCCAACTTCAATTGTGAAGAGGTATTCTTCTATCAAGCCTTCTGATTACAATCACTCTGAAACTTCTAGACCGCACCGTACTGGCAAATCAACTAGAGGATTGTAACTGGCTTGGGATCTAAAAATTAAAGCTCGAGAATAACTCTTTGGAAGACTGAAAGCTTTAAGTAGAGAGAAGATTGAAAGTGAATGAGTGAGTTAAAATGATCGAAATCCTTCTCTATTTATAGGAGTTCCAAAGACAGAATTCTGGCAGAATTCGGGCAGAATTCGGGCAGAACTCGATGAGCAAATCTCGGTCAAATCCGCAACTACAGGAGGACCAAGTTCCAAGGAATTCAAAAATAAAACGGCCACTAACCGAACTCTGGCCGAGTTCTGTCAGGGTTAGGTTAGGGTTTTAAAATTAGTTTTTGGGGAATTTTGAAAACCTTTTTGGAGCTTTTGTAAATAAGAATGTTTTTCAAAACTAAGAACATTTTAAAAACATTTTGAAATTATTTTGGAACAGCCAATTTGCCAGTACGACTCGGTGTACAAAGTATTCTTTAGACTCAAATAAAATAAAAAATACATTGCTCAAAGAAATACAGACTCGAACAGGCAAACAGCGCTTCGATCTTGAACTGAGTAGATAGTTGTTCTTGATCATGTCCAAGAGTCCGAGATATCCTTACTAGCTCCATATATCAAGATAGAGTTTGATCAATTATTAAAATCAGTTTGACCATATGACCAATGGGCCAATACAGTATCGTACACGTGTTCGTACAAGTCCAGGATACGACATGATACGAATTAAACCTCGTGCTCGTGTCCCAATATTCGCCCAATATAGGGCTACTTGCCCACCACCCTGATTTGGGTCTACGTGTCCTCGTGTCATGTCAAAATACCCCACAACAGAGAGAAAAATTGACTGAACGAAACAATACAATAACCAGTGTTCGGCTTCGTGCGTGTCCGACACGACACGAGAGGCCCTAAAATATGACACACGTGGTGTCAGTCAATGCCCCATCGCGTGTGTCAAAAATCTCGTGTCCAAGTGTCTTGTCCACTGAGAAATAGCACCCGAGTAGCAGGACACTGCTCACGGGCTGAACGTGCGTGTCCACATGTCCAAACCGATACGACACGACACTAAAACCAACTCAGTCGAATGGAAAACATCAAACCACATCTAGATCTAGGTTTCTATTCAAACACTTTTTGAAAACAGCACATAAAAGTTCTTTGAGACATTTAATCAAACACCTATACTAGTCTACTGATACGTGTCCGATTCGGACACGAAATAGGTCCATCTTGACACGAAACCAATTTCTATAGCTAGGGGACTCCTAGGGCTTTCCAAATATGCAAAGAAATGAGGGAAGCTATAGGTTTAGGGATCATTTACCTATTGATGAGCTTTTCAAGAAAACCCCCTTTCTAGAAATTTTTCCTTTGATAGCAAACTCCACCAAATTGCTCTCCCGCTAAAATTTCTCACCAATAACAACAAGTATAGATGAATTAAGATCTAATGCAGTTAGTTTGAGGGAAAAAGGAATTAAATTGGATTTTCTATGAATTTCTAAAGATGGAGCATACCTCTCTTTCCAAATGTGAACTTTCTAAAAGCGGCTAACCTAATGGAAGAGATTACTTATAGGGGGAATCCCTAGATGGGCTGGCCGGCCAAGTAAAGGAAGTTAGGGTTAGGGTTCCATGGTATGGGCTATGTGCTTCTATGGGCTAAGTTGCTAATTAATGGTTTCAAAACCATGAGTCATAGCTTATGACTAAAAGCCTCTCTATTCTAACTTAAATTCTAAATGGCCTATTAGGAATTAACTTAATGTTAGGTTAGGGTCACATGACCTAATCAAGTCACCACCACTAGGGCTAGCATCTAGGTTAGGCTCCAAAGTCAACACTAGTCAAAGTCTAGAATATCACTCAAATAAATTATACTAAAAATCACATAAATTTTAATAAATCTCAATAATTCACAATAATTCCAAATAAATCCCAAAAGTTCAAAAATGACCAAAATACCCTCATACTAGAAATATGGTAGTGACAAATATACCCTCCTTAAAAGAATTTTGTCCTTGAAATTGAAAGGCGAAATGCAACTGATGAGAAGGATAGAAAGTATACCTCACGGTCCTAAAAGATATGGGTATCGCTCGCGCATCTCATCCTCCCGCTCCTAGGTAGACTCTTCTGGAGAATGATGCCTCCATGCGACGCGAACCAAAGGTATCACCTGGTTCCTCAGTACCTTCTTCCATCGATCCAGAATCTCCACTGGCTGCTCTGGATAGCTGAGAGAAGGCCCAACCTTAATCTCCGAATGATCGAGCACATGGCTAGGGTCAGCCACGTACCGTCTCAACTGTGATACAAGAAATACGTCGTGGACCCCCACTAGTGCAGGTGGCAAGTCTAGCCTGTAAGCCACGTTGCCGACTCTCCCGCTGATAACGAAAGGGCCGATGAAGTACGGGCTAAGCTTTCCACCTCCACCAAAATGTATCGTACCACGAGTTGGAGATATCCTCAAAAAAACCTGGTCTCTAACCTAATCACAAACAAGGTCTCAAATTAACTATGATAAACAAACATGATCAATAAAACACAAACAAAAAAACCTAAATCTAATTCTACTCTAATCTGTACCACAAACTCCAACGGCCTCCGGTGGCTATCGGCCCAGAGCCGATGTCTGTCCTGCGCCACACGAAGTCTGTCCCTGATGAGCTTTACCTTCTCGGCTGTGTCAACAGCCATCTCTGGTCCCAGTAAAGCTCGCTCACCAACATCATCCCAAGATAAGGGTGTACGACACCTACGCCCGTACAGAGCCTCGAAAGGTGACATCTCAATGCTGGCCTGAAAACTGTTGTTGTAAGCAAACTCCACCAAATATAGATGATCCTCCCAGGAACCTCCAAAGTCCAGGACGCACGTCCGCAGCATATTCTTAAGTGTCTGAATAGTCCTCTCTGACTGTCCGTCCGTCTAGGGGTGGTATACAGTACTAAACTTGAGCTGAGTGCCCAAACTAGTCTGCAGACTCCTCCAGAAATAGAAAATAAAGCGACTATCCCGATCTGAGACAATGCTGATGGGAACCCCGTGAATCCTGACTATCTGCCGCATGTATATCTCCGCAAGCCTCTCTGTGGAAGTACCCACCTTGAATGGCAAGAAGTGGGCCGATTTAGTCAACCTGTCAACGAATCGTGTCTTTCCCTCCTGGTGTACGCGGCAATCCAGATACGAAATCCATAGTGATATGCTCCCATTTCCACTATGGAATGGACAGCTGCTGCAATAATCCTCCGGGCCTCTGCCTCTCTGCCTTAACTTGCTGATAGACCAAGCATCTAGCTACGAAGCGAGCTACCTCCCGCTTCATTCCGTACCACCAAACATCCTTCTTCAGATATCGATACATCTTGTTGGCACCAGGGTGTATAGAGTACTGAGATCTGTGGGCCTCCTGCAAAACCTGCTCCCTGAGATCTCCGCTGGGCACACATAACCTGGAACCATGCCGCAAGGCACCATCCTCTGCAAGAGAAAACTCGCCATCCAGCAATCCTGTTCGAACCTGCTCTCAAAAATACCGCGGAGCAACGTCCTCAAACTGTATCGACTTGATCCTCTCTACCAAGTCTGACTGTATCTGAAGGCCCCATAACTGCATCTGCACTCCGGGCACGATCGCCTCAATCCCAAGGCTCTCCAAGTCTGCAAGCAAGTGCCGATCCATGGTCAAACACATAGCTGTCAGATACGTACTCAAGGCATCGACAACCACGTTGGCCTTCCCTGCGTGAAACTGAAGTAGGATGTCAAAGTCCTTCATCAACTCTAGCCATCTGTGCTGCCTCATGTTCAGCTCCTTCTGAGTGAACACATACTTTAAGCTCTTGTGATCTGTAAAAATCTCTACCCTCTCTCCATACAGATAGTGTTTCCACAACTTCAGAGCAAATATCACTGCTGCCAGCTCCAGGTCGTGGGTAGGGTAGTTCTTCTCATGGGGATGTAACTGCCTAGAAGTATAGGATATCACCTTCCCGTGCTGCTGCAATACACAACCCAGCCCCTTCCCTGAAGCATCACTATAAATAGTGAATCCTCATGATCCTGAAGGCAATGCCAGAATCAGAACTGTCGTAAGCCGCTTCTTCAACTCATCAAAAGCTGCCTGACACTCCTCTGACCAAACATACTCAGCATCCTTCCGGGTCAACCGAGTCAACGGCTCTGCAACCAGGGAGAAATCCTCCATAAATCTCCTATAATATCCTGCCAGCCCCAAGAAACTGCGGATCTCTGCAGCTGAAGTCGGCGCTGCCCATGCCTCAACTGCTACGATCTTCTTGGGGTCAATTGAGATCCCATCTCCAGTCACCACATGCCCCAAAAAGTCAACCCGGTCCAAGAAGAACTCACACTTGGAGAGCTTCCCATAAAGCTTCTCCTTCCTGAGAGTCTCCAGCACTATCCTCAAGTGCTCCTCTTGCTCCTCCTCAGTCTTAGAATACACCAAGATGTCGTCAATGAACACCACCATGAACTTGTCCAAGTACTGGTGGAACACCTTGTTCATTAGGTTCATAAACACTGCTGGTGCATTGGTTAGCCCAAACGGCATAACCAAAAACTCAAACTGCCCGTACCGCGTCCTGAAAGCAGTCTTAGGAATATTCTTCTGCTTCACCTTCACCTGGTGATATCCTGACCTCAGATCAATCTTGGAAAATACCCGAGCTTCGCTCAACTGGTCAAAATGATCATCGATCCACGGCAGTGGGTATCTGTTCTTGATCGTGAGGTTGTTGAGTGCCCTGTAGTCAATACACATCCATACTGACCCATCCTTCTTCAGCACAAATAATACTGGTGCACCCCATGGCGACAAACTCGAACGGATGAAGCCCTTGTCCTGCAGCTCATCCACCTGCTTCTTCAGCTCCACCAACTCACTGTTGTTCACCCAATAGACATGCTGATAGATGGGTTCCGCTCTTGGAACCAAGTCTATCGAGAACTCAATGTCTCTGTCTGGTAGAAATCCAGACAATTCCTCTGGAAAAACATCCATATACTCTGCTATCAAGGGGTGTGGAATCGTCTGCTCCTCAACCGAGACTCCGCAGAAAACTCTGCTGCTCTGCTCCACCTGACGTCTGGAGTACTCGAACTCTGGCTCTCCCGGCACTTTGAACAAAACTCTACCCCCTCTGCAATTAATACTTGCGTGGTGCCTGCTCAACCAATCCATACCGAGTACTATATCGTAGTTCGGCAATGGCATTACGAGCAAGGTCACCTCCAACTTACGGCCTCCCAAAACAATACTCCGACCCTTACAAACACCACTCACGAGGATAATGCCACCTCCGGTCGTGATCTTGTAAGTCCTAGGCAACAATTCATCTATGATACCGTGTCTAATCGTAAATGATACTGATACGAAACTATGCGAAGCACCGAAATTGAATAATGTAAAAGCTGGACTGGAGTCGAGAAGAACCGAACCTGCGATCAGCTCTCCTATCACCTATGCATCCTCAACCGCCATGGCGAAAGCTTGCCCCTGCTGTCCTCCTCTGGCCTGCTGTTGGTGCTGAACGAACCTCTGCTGCTGTATCGGCAGGGCTGGTCCCCTCTGCTAGCCTGCTGGAGGTCTGACTGCTTCTCCCTGAGCTGCTCGTCCCATGCGACACTCCCTCATCTGGTGGTCTGCTCAACCATACACTAGGTACTGGCCCAGCCTCTTTTGGCACTCATTATAGACATGCCCGGGCTTCTTGCAGTAAGCACAAGTGATAACCTGTCTCTGGCCCTACTGGTGCTGTCTCGGCTGCTGTTGCTGTCTCTGCTGGAACGGCTGCGGCTGGAACTGCCTCGGCTGCTGGTGTTGAAAGTGAGGCCTCTTGGCCTGGCCTCCGCTGCTGCTGCCCCCAACAGGGTCTCACCCCCTCTTGAGCCTCAGCTCAAGATCGTCCTCAGCCAATAAAGCTTCCGTCAAAATCTTCTCAAAAGTGGCATCTCTGTTGCCCATGGTCAAGGACTTGACTTCCTTGACCAGACCCTTTCGAAACCTCTGGGCCTTCGCTGTCTCACTCAAGCCCTCTATGAATCTTCCGAGGCGGCCGAACTCCCCAGCGTACTCCTCTACTGACAAGCTCCCCTGAACTAAGCTCTCAAACTGCGACTCCAAGGCTCTGAGCGCTGAATCTGGAAAGAACTTTTTCTTGAAGAAGCCCTTGAACTCCTTCCAGGTCTGTCCAGCTACCCCTACCATGGGGTATGACTGATACCAGGTGCGAACAAGATCTCGCATCCGGCTAGCTGCTGCCTCAATCAGGAGATCTGTCGGTATCCGGGTCAGGCGAAAGATCTCCTCTATATGCTCGATCCACTCGTCAGCATATAAAATCCCCTCTGTCCCTAGGAAGTCTCTGGGGCTTATCTTCTGGAACTGCTCTATCCCAGGTGTCCTCGGCTGCTGGACTGCTGGACAAGCTGCGACTGTCGTAATGGCCAACTCCATGCTCCTGGCCTGTTGGGTCTGCTGCACCTCCATAAACTACTGAAAGCAGTCGAACATCTGTGCCGCATCCACGTATCCTGTAGGCGATGGCTGCTGGAAAGACATCTCTGGGATGACTGGGTCCTGCCTCCGAGCTGGTGAAGGCATACCCCCTGCTGCTGCTGCTGAGATCCCAATACGAACAGAGGTGGTAGGAGCTACAGTCTCCTAACCCTGCTGAACTGGCTGAGAGGTAGCAGTCCCCTCTACAGTATCCCCGTGAATGGTACGGTGTGACCGCGTCTCAACCATCCTGAAGACAGATCAAACAAGAGTATCAATTGCTGAGAAAGAAGCGACATAACAAAGGCAGACAGTTAAAATTCAAAAGAATCAATTGACAGTAAGGATTTAGATGACAGAAATAGAGTTTTTCCTAATGTGATTGAGTACCTTGAAAACTAATGTTCTATATCCTACTGCAGGCTGTAGTGATACTCTGGTTCGAATACCACTACACTTCTAGTCTAGACCTGCATGGGCCACCACTAAAAATGTGTCACGACCCGTACCCTAGAGTAAGGGCACGAGAAGTGGGTACGTCCAGCCTACGCCACAGTGTCGATGGTAGAACGCTGTCCTAGGTCACAACATCTAACAATATAATGCTAAGCAGTTTATACTCCCCGAATGGGGGTGACATAGCAGAATGTAAACTCAATCACAACTAAGTAAAAAAGAAGTACGATATGATATAGAACTCAAAGTAATACAGATGATCAGCAGAGTCTAAGCGTCTAAGATAACATCTCAGCAAACATCCAGAAATACAAGTCTCAACTATAAAGTATGAAAGAATATATACAATCCAGATCTCAAATGACAGAAATAGTAAAACCTAGACTAGTCCCAAACAACATAAGTAAGATAAAGCCTAACTAAATTAGTCTAGGCAGTAGGGATAATGTCATCAGCTAGAGCTGGGTCCTCCTGAGAGTCCAGTTCACAAGTGTCATCTAGGGCTGTCCCATAGAAGGTGTCAACACCAGCCTCATCCTCCTCCTCTGTAAACATTCAACGGTGCCCAATCAGGACGGAGCAAGCACAATAGATCTCAACAGTTCATAGCAGGTTAGAAAATATAATCATACAGTAAAGTAAGATACAGAAAACTGAAAAAAGTACAGAATGTAAACAGAGAGAGAACTGTAATAGAAATATCTACTATAAGTAGAGAACTAACAGTGGCTAGTGAGTCAGAGTACAATATAAACATGTGAATGGCATAGGAGATTCTGATACTACACTACGAAAAAGATTCTGATGCTACACTACTTGGATATTATTCACATGTCTACTTCTACTCCCCCATACCCCCAATATACAAGGATCTAGCCAGGTTATGTTATGATCCATGCAATGGCCCACAAGGGGTGATACATGGTAGGCCCAAAAATGGGTGATTCTAGGAATGTCCATAAATAAGAGATTCAAGGAAGACTCTGTGATCATGAGAGTACATGTCACAAGTGATCAATGAACCATAAAGCATAGTGATACACCATGTAAGTGAAACGCACAGAACATGTAGTATCCGATGCTCCCTGAGGGGATAACATCTCGAGAAGGGATCCATATAGTACTAATCCGTGTGACCAACATGACAGTATCAAGTAAAGTAATTTAAAGCAGGAAAATAATTCTAACAGGGTATAAAATGATCAGAGAATGTACTCGCCTGCTATCTGAATGTCCGAGAGAAATGTACTGTCCGAGGAGTGGTGTCTGGCTCCTAATCAGAATAGCACAAGTCACAACAAGTCTAAAATGATAACAAGATGCAATTCAATGCATTCTAAATGAATCTAGGTCAATCTAGGCCAAAGTAAACTCTTGGTCAACTCTGGTCAACCGTAGAAGTCAAACTAGGTCAACTATGGTCAAACTAGGTCTAACAAGTCTATACTAGTCTAACTAGTCTATTCTAGGCCTAATCAAGACTAAACAAGTCTAACTAAACTCTCACTAGGCAACAGACACACCATAGGCCAATTACCATATATAGACATATATCAATATATTCACATATTAGTATATATATATATATATATATATATATATATATATATATATATATATATATATATATATATATATATATATATATATATATATATACACACACATATAGAAATATGTATATCACACATAGCTTTACATTACACATTGAAGTTCCCAATACACACTAGCTACATGTATCACACCATATGCCATTGGCCTTCCTACCCAGGCCATGAGCCATATGCACAAGGCCAAAGGAATATTGATTTCAATTTACCCCTTACACTTTACGCTATCATTTAGATATCCACATTAGGTTAGACATTTAGGTATATACTTATAGACATACATACACACATATATATGTATTATATATACATAGAGAGGGGGGTAACATATAAGATGTGTGTGTATGTGACTGTGATACATGTGAGGGGAAAAATCAAAAATCAGTGTGTGTGTGTGTGTGTGTGAGGAGTATTCTCAAGTGGCAGGAAAATTGTGTGCTAAAGTGCTTCACAGGAATATAGGGGTATGTGCTGCTGTGTTCATGTTCTCAGGTTTTGGGGGGTTAAGGAAATCAATGTAAGGTATTAAGGAGAACCTAATATTCACTTTAGTCCTATATACAAAACCACCAAAAATCGATCCCAAACATACACCAATTTAACCCAAAATTGACATATAGCTAGAATATATATAGGTACATCATACTAAGGTCTTAACATGTAAATTAGAGCTTCTAACTATGTTAAATTGGTTGCCAAAATTCGGTTTCAGAAACTGGAAAAATACTGAAAATCATACATGGTATCAGAAATCTAAAGTAATGCAAATAAGAATTGAAAACATGTTAACATGCCAAATCATTGGTTGATAAACCTTAATACACTTGTGCACGTGTCTCAAAAAGTGTCTCGTGTCCACCACAATATGACACAAGTGTCCACAGCCACAAAACCCAATCGGGTACACAGAACTCAGAAAAATAGTACAATGTCGTGCACGTGTTCGTGCAAGTCCAGGACACGACACGACACGAATCAAACCTTGTTCTCGTGTCCCAATATTCGCCCAACATAGGGCTACTTGCCCACCACCCTGATTTGGGTCTATGTGTCCTCGTGTCATGTCAAAACACCCCGCAACAGAGAGGAAAACCGACTGAACAAAACAATGCAATAACCAGTGTTCGGCTTCGTGCGTGTCCGACACGACACAAGAGGCCCTAAAACTTGACACACGTGGTGTCAGTCAATGCCCCATCGTGTGTGTCAAAAATCTCGTGTCCAAGTATCGTGTCCACTGAGAAATAGCACCCGAGTAGCAGGACACTGCTCACGGGCTGAACGTGCGTGTCCACATGTCCAAACCGACACGACATAACACTAAAACCAACTCAGTCGAATGGAAAACATCAAACCACATCTAGATCTAGGTTTCTATTCAAACACTTTTTAAAAACAGCACAAAAAAGTTCTTTGAGATATTTAATCAAACACCTACACTAGTCTACTGATACGTGTCCAATTCGGACACGAAACCGGTCCATCTTGACACGAAACCAATTCCTATAGCTAGGGGACTCCTAGGGCTTTCCAAATATGCAAAGAAATCAGGGAAACTATACGTTTTGGGATCATTTACCTATTGATGAGCTTTTCAAGAAAACCCCATTTCTAGAACTTTTTCCTTTGATAGAAAACTCCACCAAATTGCTTTCCCACTGAAATTTCTCACCAATAATAGCAAGTATAGATGAATTAGGATCTAATGCAGTTAGTTTGAGGGAAAAAGGAATTAAATTGGATTTTCTATGAATTTTTAAAGATGGAGCATACCTCTCTTTCCAAATGTAAACTTTCTAAAAGAGGCTAACCTAATGGAAGAGATTACTTATAGGGGGAATCCCTAGGTGGGCTGGCCGGCTAAGTAAAGGAAGTTATGGTTAGGGTTCCATGGTATGGGCTATGGGCTTCTATGGGCTAAGTTGCTAATTAATAGTTTCAAAACCATGAGTCATGGCTTATGACGAAAAGCCTCTCTATTCTAACTTAAATTCTAAATGGCCTATTAGGAATTAACTTAATGTTAGGATATGGTCACATGACCTAATCAAGTCACCACCACTAGGGTTAGCTTCTAGGTTAGGCTCCAAAGTCAACACTAGTCAAAGTCTAGAATATCTCTCAAATAAATTATACTAAAAATCACATAAATTCTAATAAATCTCAATAATTCACAATAATTCCAAATAAATCATAAAAATTCAAAAATAACCAAAATACCCTCATACTAGAAATGTGGTAGTGACAGATAGCTTGTTCATGACCTTCTTTGTTCTTCTGAGCCAGCAAAGCTCCTAGTGAATGGTCCATCGCCCGGACATACATCAAGAAGGGTGTTCCTGAGATCGGTGGTACTAGGACCGGTGGACTCATCAAATACCGTTTTATGTCATCAAATGCTCCTTGACATTCTTCTGTCCAAATGAAAGATACACCTTTCTTTATTAATTGAGTAAATGGTCTGCAACGTCCAGACAAATTCGAAATGAACCTCCTGGTGTAAGCAAGTCGACCCTGGAATCCTTATAGCTCTTTTAGGTTGCGTAGAGGACGCATCACTTGAATGGCTTTGACCTTCTCGGGATCAACGTGTATACCTTTAGAGGTAATGACGAATCCGAAAAATTTGCCACTAGAGACTCCCAAGAATAACTTGGTGGGGTTCATTTTGAGTTGATGCTGGCGCATTAGATTGAAGATGGTTCTTAAATCTTGGATATGATCTTCCTTTAGACGACTTTTGACAACAATATCGTCAACATAGCATTCGACGGCCATTCGCAAATGATCTCGAAAGATAGTACTCATAGTTCGTTGGTAAGTTGCACCTGCATTCTAAAGACCGAAAGGCATGACTATATAGCAGTATATTCTGCGGGGAGTACGAAATGAAGTGTGTTTTTCATCTTTAGGATTCATCCGGATTTGACTGTATCCAGAAAACCCATCCATGAAAGAGATTCATTCGAATCCACAAGTATTGTCGATCATGACATCAGTAATTGGGAGAGGGAATTCATCTTTAGGACAAGCGTCATTGAGATCTCGAAAGTCTATACACACTCGAACTTTATCGATCTTCTTCAAGACTGGTACAATGTTGGCTATCCAGTTAAGATGCTGTTCTTCTCTGATAAAACCACAAGCGATAAGCTTTTTGACTTCATCATCTATCGTATCCATCATCCCAGGCTTGAATTGTCGTTGTTGTTGTTTGACTGGCTTGGCATTAGGCAAAATGTTAAGTTTATGAGTTACGACCTGAGGATCTAAATACGACATATCTTCATAGCTCCAGGCGAAGACATTGATATATTTACGAATGAGGTGAATCAGTTCTTATTTATCATCCTCTGGAAGATTCTTGCTAATGAAGATCGGTCGTGGTATATCTTTCTCTCCAACGTCGATCTGGATTAGTTGATCTTCGGTAGGTAGTTCTCGTTGTTCAAAACGGAGTTCCTACTAAGTGTCCATCCTTTGTGCCTAAGGATCTGCTTCAGGAGCTTTTTCAATATCATCCTCGTCATTTTCTGAGAACTCGACAGACGCCATATTAGAAGATACTGTCACCCGATGGACATGACCAATACTGGTGTCAGAGTCCCATGAAATATAATCTGAAGAATTAGAGCATTCATCTTTATCAGATTCAGAGGCTTGTGGAGTTATAACTGGTGAAGTATAGCCCAGCCCACATTTTGTTTTGCTATAATTTGGTATCATTTTTCCTCGTGTAGCAGGAGTACGAATAGGAGTTCATCTTTCTCTACCACTATTAAGGCCAGTTTTGAAATCATAGCCCATTTTACGGATAATTGCCTTGGATTATGGACTATAACGACGTAGTTGTTGCCTTCCTGTATCATCTTTTTCATTATCGCTGTCAGGCATGATTTTTTGTTCTGTTCCTTTACTAAAAAGTATAGGAGTTTCGCCTTTCTTTCGAGAAGGAACTAGGAAGAATGATTCTTGCATTGATTCAAATGATACCACATTTTGGAGAGATGGTACAACACCTATTGTAAGTGGTTTGAAGCTATCTAGGATATCCAAATAATATCGAGTATGATAAGAGACATCAGTATACTGCAAAGGAGATGCTACTTTATTGATCTTTATATCATCATTTACAATAGGACCATTAGACTTGGAAGGCTTAGTCAGATTGATAACCAGAGAAGGAGAAGAAGAACGAGAAGGAGGAAGAGGTTTTTTACGACGAAGGTTGATTACAAGTGGCTCAGAAGAAGTGAGCTCCCTTTGTCCCTGTCTAACACTAGGAGGGTGCTTCTTGAGAGAAGGAAGGTAAATAATCAATGTCTTGGAAGACTGAGGACAAAAAGTATATCCTTTGACAGGGATCACCAGAGTGTCATTTGGCACTCCTTTCTGTTCTTCGTCAGTATCCATTGCTAATACCACCTTCATGAATTCCTTTTCGTACACACGAAAATCGTTGCAGTATGGTTTAACCCCCCTGAAAGGATTTAAGTCTGCAACTTTTTTCTGTACTTCTCCATTACCATCCACATATTTGAATCATTGTGGAAAGTAGAAGGTACAATTTTATGTTCATAGAGGAATGATCTTTCCAGTAAAGTATTGTATGAGCCATGATTATCAATCACGTAGAAAGTCACCTTCGTACGAAGATTGCCGATTTGAAGTTTCAGACGTATCTTCCCCAAAGGTTCACTTCTTTCTTGATTGAACCCCATGATAGTAGTGATAGTTGTAGAAAGGTTATGCACCGGGATCTTCAAAGCGTCCAGCAAAGTCTTCGGCATGATGCTAAGTGCAGACCTTGGGTCAATTAGAATGCGATCGACTTTCATGGTGTCCACATATCCCGTAAAGTAGAAAGGACGATCATGACGATTGTCCTCTAACAGCATGTCATCTTGTGTAAAGGTGATGTTGGGCATCAGTTCAAATACACTATGACAATGTGTACAACTGACAGGCTCCTTTTCAGGCTTCTTGAGGAGAGCAAGACAAGCATCAGCCTGCATCAAGGCCTCACTCTGCATTTTTTGAGTCTCTTTTGAGAGACGTAAGAGTTTGAAGATTAACAATCTCACTGGAGTGTTAGCCAATTGAGCCAGTATGTCAAAATTATATGGCTTCTCAAGTCCGAGAGATGAGGACTTCTTCAACGCTTTATCAAAACGGACAAGTTACTTTCCCTTGTCTGTTGATGTTGGTTTGGGAGGAATTGGTTCCACTACTGACGAAGATGTAGATGGTATATTCTCGAAAGGAAAAGATGATGCAGGAATAACCTCAGGAGATGAAATAGGATTCCCTTGAGTTTCGGGATACTCTCAGAGGTAAGGTCTCCCAGATCTGGTGCCGATTAATTTTTTTCTTCTGCTATAGGTTCAAAGGATACCATGTTGCAGCTCTTCGATTTAGTTTTAGAATGCTTCTTTTGATTGAAAGAAGAAGGTGCTTCAAAGTCTGCCACTAAATCCGGATGAATCCACATAATTTCTTCTTTATCAGTGGATAGCGGAATAAGACCCTCATTTTAGGGAGGTGGAAGATTCACGATCTCAAGAGTAGCCCTCGGAATGGGTACGACACCATCTTGCACTAGTTGCGGTGGGAAGTCACCAAATTGTACAGAGATAACATTAGCCATCACAGTTTTATCGTCATATTGGAGAGTAACTGTACCAGAGTTGACCATCTCTTGGATTTTGCCCTTGAGCACGTAGGATGCTCGAGTTGGATGCCCTATAAACCTGTGATAAACACAATATTTAGGGTGGTCAGTCTTACCAACTTCCTCTGGTCATTTTGCCTCCGGCAGTTGAAGCTTATTGCTTTTGATCAAGTAATCGAAGATGCTCATGATATCATCTTCATTGAAAGAGTACTCTTCTTTTGGATGAGGTACTTTTTATGGTGGTGCTGATGGAGTGGGTGTAGGTTGAACAACATTGATAGCCAATGATTCCTTGCCCTTGAGATTGATGGCTAACGTTTCCTTACCCTTGCGATTGTTCTGGCGATTATTGCTGCCGGATGTAGGATGTTCATCTTCGTTAGGATTAGCCATTTGAACTCCTAACTGTTTAAATTTCTCAGTACTAACCTCTACGGCTTTGGCAATTACAATGAAAGAAGGCCAGTCTTGGAATTGTGTTGATCCTGTCCACATGCTGATAATAGGCAACATGTTTGATTTGCAGGTGTCTATTATTATAGCAGATGGAGTTCCTAGGGGCATTTTGAGAGCCTCACGGCAGAATCTTTCAATAAAATTCTTAGTAGTATCATTGTGTCTTTGTTTAATTTTAATGAGGGCAGACATAGTTATGTCGTTGATCCTCTCATAAAATTGTTCCAAGAATTTTGCTTGAAACCAGGAAAAGAGGTTATGCAGCCATCAGGCAAACTACGGTACCAGTCATATGCTACACCGGCTAAACAACCGACAAACACCCTGGTTAGAAGTGCATCATTTGGCTGCAATTGATCGGTCATCACTTTAAAGTGATTGATATACTGACTTGGAGAAGTGCTGCCATCAAACAGCATAATGGTAGGAAGCTTGTATTTTGGTGGAAATTGAACCTCCTTCTATTCCACAGGATAAGGTTGTTTTATCCCAAGTCTTTGTAGAGCATCCTTCTGCTTGTAGGCCTCGAACTGGGCGCGTAAGAGTTTTATAGCCTCATTAGCATCCCATGATGACTGTGAATTGGTGGGTTGATTCAAGGTTTAGAAGGAAGAAAAACATGATAATTACCACCCTCAGCACCAGACTGACTGGGAGCGAAGTGAATCGATATAAAAGCAACATGGGGAGACGGTACCCCCAGACCAACATTGACAGGCACAAAAGATGCTATGAGCTCAGAATTTGTAGCAAGATTCATAACCGGTGGCACAGCATGTTGAGCCACGATTATGGTGTGCATACTTGCGACCATCTTCAGTTTGTCTTCCAGTACAGCAATTCGTTGTTCCTGACTAGCTGAACTAGAAGCGCCTTGGTATTCTGTAACGACATATACTGTCACCTCTTTTGCTACCACTGATGAGATAGTTTGTTCAGAGCTTTCACTATCTGCGTCAAAGTCAGATAAAGAATCCTCTCCCAGATGAGTGATGGGGAGATCTTCCTGATTAAAGATATCCTGGTCCAAATCCCGATTTCTCGATCTGGTATATTGAAGGACCCCTTCACTGGATTCATGCAGTTGACCCAAGTACTGCTGACTAGGATTGCAAGATGTGCCACGCTTTGAAGATTTTTTACCCCCAGTGTCCCGGGAAGTCATATTGATAGAAGCATACAACAGCTCATCTTCATCTACCATCATGGGTTCAGGAGTTGAAGCATAGTTCAGACGATCGAAGACAGATCATTTAGCTGATTGACAACAACATTTGATAACCACTTCATGACTGCAGTGACGTTTTGATGGGTGGATTAGAGGTGAGAGAGATGTCTTCGTGATCTTCCATTTTTGTGTAAGACATTCCCGGAGATCAGTTACCACCATAGGACGAGAGGAAGTCGGAGGAACGTATTCCTTAATGATGTTAGGAACATGACTCCGGTTCTTGAGATGCTTAGTTTCGTGGGTGTACGAGAAGTACTTAATTCATTGACATAAGTGATTGGGTCTTTCACATAAAAAATATGTTTTTGGCACAAGTTGGCCTTTGGCATAGGATGCTTGCGTTTTATCGAGGTTGATATTGATTGGCGCCTGTTGAGATAGGTGCGCAAATCAGATAATTCTGCTCCTGGTGCACCTGTTGGAGATACCAGCAATTTTCTTTGCTTGGATCTTGAGATACGCAAGGTTGGAAGATCTTATGTAGTTACCATAGGGGTAGGCAGGATGCCTCTTCGATCAACATTCTTCCCCCTGACAGAGATTTGAAGACCTCTGTTCAAGGGAGTTCTTGTTTTGACTGGTGCAAATGTACTGTCTAAGATATTTTCCTCCGAGTCATAGACCGGAGAAGATTGAGAAAAGACCAAAGGGTGGTTTCCTTTATTTTATGAAAGGTTGGCTAAAAAGCGTTTCCCTCTGTTTTGTTGTTGAACCACAGTAGGCACAGGTTGCACAAGTTGAGGAAGTACCAAAGGGCCCTTACCTTTGTTCTGTCTAGCACTAGCACTAGAACATTGCTTCTCCAAGTTCAGAACTGGAGAAGAAGAGGAAATAGCCAAAAGGCTATTTCCCTTGGGTTGTGCCAGGGCAACAGAGACCATTTGTACCTTGGCAGCAAAGTGAGTGGGTTGCGCCTGGGCCACAGAAGCAGATTTGCCTTGGCCAGAGAGGCAGATTGTACCTTGGCAGCAAAGTGAGTGGGTTGAGCCTAGGCCACAGAAGAAGATTGCGCCTTGGCCATAGAGGCAGATTGCGCCATGGCCACTGAGCGCTCAGGTTGCGCCTGAGCAACAACAACTGTAGAAGGCTTAGGAGTCCACATAGAGCGCATTCTGTTCTTGGCAATAGCCACAATGCGCTGAGTGCTCTTGGTGTTGATCATATCCTCGTAGGCGGTCCGGTTGACTTGAACAACCAGGGTCTTCTGCGTCTTGCCGATTAACGCGGTATCACATTGAGTTTTCACCTTCTCATCGGAGGAGAAAGTCATCCCCAACAGAGTCGCAATTTTGTTTGCAAAAACAAAAAGTTTATTCCAAACTTGAAAAAATTCGTACAAAGTACAATAAATTCTGGGAAAGTACAACTTTAGAAATCCGATCAGAAGACGATCGCTTTATCCCTTGGACTATGTGAACTTGAAGACTACAACCTCTAGAGAATGAAACAACAATTTTGCAAGAACTCTTGATTTCTGGCCCTCTGATAATGATTGGAAACTCTATTTATAGAGTTCTGGAAATAACTGTTTTAGCAGTTATTCTGATGTGCCACTACAAGAATAAAGGCTTTTCTTGAAGGGGATTCCCCGTCAAGAAATTGGTATCTTGACGGTTGCGTATCCGTCAAGTAGGCCAGAGTCAAGAAAAGAACCCCCTTTTCTTGACGGTCGCTGGCATGGCTTTTCTTGACGGTTTTTGGCCGTCATATGAAGTAATTTCCTTGACTATTTTTAGCCGTCAAGATAGCAGTTTTTAGAAACCGTCAACGTAGGCAAACACTTTTCTTGACTCCGGCCTAGATGACGACCTTTAGCCGTCAAGAAAGTCTTCAATACAAAGAGCAATTACAGCAAGATTGAGTTTATTGTGACATTTTATAACCGTCAAGAGAAGATTTTGTATAGCCAAAATTTTGTTTATAATTATATATAATGAATCGAACACACACATAATATCAGTCATCGATAAGATATACACACATCAAATAACTGCAATTTCAATTTTTATATTAACAAATTGTATTGTTCATACACCACAAACTTCCAACATATCCAACATCCTTTTCAACCACAAACATCCAACGCACGTCCAACCACAACATATCCAACCAAAGTATGTAGTCTTTGTACATCTTAAGAATCCAAAACTGATATTTATATAACTAGAAACAAAATATGTAGCAAACCCGGCCGGAGCACATCCCTTCCATATTCACAGCACCTTCATTTTCCATGTAGTTCCTGAGAGAAGAAGATAAATATATTTAATCATTATATGTACATGTTTATATAAAATGATATCAACTAATAACAAAAACTCTTAAAAAATTAGCTTATTTCAACTAAGAATAAGATATATGACAAGTGCTGTGAGGTCTGATACTCACTGTATCAGAGTGGCATCATTGTTATTTTTGTGAGAGTGTTAGAGAGTTAGCATTTTGGGTTGTATTGTGAGTATCAGCTTGGCCTTAGGTTTTGACCCTTGTATGTGTATGACTTAGGTAGAGAATGCCTTGGTGACAGCTAGACTAATTAGTGCCCTAAACTAGAGTAACATTTAAAGAGTATGAGGATGAGACTACTAGTTAATTAGATATCAATGTTAGTGTAGAGTCTTATCGGCAAGGATAAGAAGGAACTAAGTTTCAGTTTTGGGGTGAGATCAATGGGTGGCCTATGCATTAGAAAGTGAGGATTGGGTTAGACAGGGAGCTTGGGAGTGTTAGAAGGTCCTGTTGAGCCCAGGCAATAGGGTATAACCCTGCCTAGGCCAGGTGGTTAGGGGCATGCCCTGTGCTTTCTCATGCAAGTGCCGGAATGACCTGTAGTATGCAGGTTGTAGGCCATTTGGGTACTATTGTAGGCCTAATGCATGGCAGCAAGGGTACACTTGCTTATTTGCCTTAGCAAATGGTGACTTTGGGTGTTAGAGTTTTGTGTTGAGTGTTTGGATGTAGAGTATCAGAGATATTTGAGAGTATTGTATTTTGGTAATGTGGTTCAGATTTGAGTGTGTATATGTGTCATGTGAAGGTGTACCAATGTGGGTTATTAGAGAGTATCATATATTAGTGTCTGAAGTGTATATAGTGTATTAGTGTTTAGGGATTAAGTAAATTTTGTGTGAGAGTGTGTTAGTATGCGTCAGTTGGCTTTGGGTTTAAGACAGAGGCATATGGGGGTTAGTATTAGTTAGAGACTAGGGTTACATACAAGTTTAGGGGACTTTGGCCTTTAGGCCACTGTTCCATGGCAGAAAGGGGAAGGGAAATCATTCCATGTTGTTGTGCAGGCCAAATATGGCCACTGCTTGGCAACTAGAACACTACTCGAGCGCTAGTGCAGCAGGACCAATTTGTCCAGGCCTTGCGCCATATTGGTTAGGCCAGTATCTTGAGTGTTTCAGTGGCTTGGCCATCTCAGATGGAGAGATCGTGTGAGTTAGTGTTAGCTAGGAGGTTGGCTTCATGATATGGTGGCTATTAATTATCAGATATAGGACATCCATGTATATGCTAGCGAGTTAGATGTTAGCTTCAAGAAATTTCAGAGGTTAGAAGGTTGTATCTTGGTTTTGTTAGTATGTTAATATCAGAACATGAGTGTATCAGTGAGTTCAGTTGTTGGGGATTTGAGTCTTGAGTTAATAGTGTGGTTAGATTGGGTACAGATTAGTGTAGCTTGATTAGGAGTTAAGTTAGAGTATCTTGGTTGGTGGTATCAGTACATGGAGATTAAGGGGCTCGAGCTTGCTATAGCAGCTATAGCAACAAATGGCAATACAGTAGCAGGAAGTGGTAGTAGCTGCAGCAGCATTGTTGTAGTACTAGCAGCAACCGTAGGCTGCAATGGCCACTTGGCCACTGAGCTTTGGCCATTGGCCATGGGTTTGGGTCTTTTGGTTTGAGTATTCTAGAGAGCCTAAAGAGCTTAGTATCAGAAATGGTTATGAGTATCTATTGGTATCATAAAGGGTTTAGTATGTCGGTATGTATTATAGTGGTTTAGGTATTGGTCGAGTTAAGCTATTAACCTAAGATAGAGGGTTACCTATAGCCTAAATAGATGGGTATATTAATATAATTATAAATGTACATGTATAAGGTAATGAGGAATACAGGGTATCCTACTAGCTAAGGTATAGGCCAATACCTTAGATATCTAGGTAGATGGATTTACCTAGTAGCAAGGTTTAGAGTGTTGCCACTCTAGAGTCTAGGATAGATTGTCATGTTATGTATATGTAAATGTACATGTATTAAGGTAAATTGAGTATATGGATACCTAGACTAGGGTATCTTATAGGATTACTTGATATTGGATACTAGATCTAGACTTAACCATGGTTGACCAAGGTTGTACTTACCTGTACATGCAGGGAGAGTTCCCTGCTGTACAGGAACACAAAGTCCCTAATCCCCCATCTCTATTATCTGCTGCCCCTTACATTCCAAGTTACCTAACTTTCCGAGCCATTGGCACATACACACTTGCATTTTTCTTCAAACTGACACACACATACTTGCATTTTTCTTGTGCCCATGATAAACTGCCCCTTACAAAGTCACCTTTTCCAGCATTCAGAAACAAAAAGATGCAATTAGTTTTGACATCGGAACCTCATGTCCTATAAGAGAGATCCACACATCTAATAGACAAATGAAAACAAAAATAGTTGCTTATTGCATGCATGTTCCGATTCATGACCGACCTTTAAGAGCTGTGAAGCCATTTCATTCATATATATCCTGTCATGCATGAGAAAGCACACATAGACAAGTAGAACAGAGGGGTGTCAAACATTTTCCCTAGTTGCAAAAGTATCATCATACAAGAGTTATCCCACAATATTAGGGCTGGCTATTAACACTATTCAATATCGAGAAATTCGAATATACAAATTGACTATTTTTTATTTGACTATATGTCAACAATGCTGATACTCTGTAATTTGTAGAAACTGCATGCCAAGGAAGCTATAAGAAAGAGAGCAATCTTCATAAAACCTTATAAGCCAGTTGCATTCTTGGTAGACTGGTATCTTGGACATGCAGTTTAAATTTGAAGAGTTAATTTCAAAACATATGCCGGTATTAATTGAAATTCTCCAATTGGTCGTCCAAATTGTTCTTGTTGTCGAACATATGGAAGAACAACATCAAGGCATGCTTGCATAAGATCCACAGGGCCAGCAGCCAAAACAAGCCTTTCCAAATCTAGTCCTGACATCAGGACATAAACACCTGAAACAAGGAAAAGATAAAAGACTACTTCAGTTTAAGATCAGATAGGGAACATGGACATATAAAAAATAATAGTAAAGTCCGAGTAGCTATTTGTTGAGTTGTATAATAAGATAATATAACAAGATAAGCAAATAAAAAATAAAAAATGTTTCAAAAACACCATATTAATATCAAAGGCATATAACAAAACAACTTTTTTTTATCAAGAATCTGACCCAAACAGATTACGAACTTCCACTAGTTCCCACTTTCCTCTCGCTTCAAAGACATAATGAAACTTCCAATACGCGCACAGTACAATATTATCTTAATAACATAAAGATATGATATTAATACCATAAAATGGCAGGAATTGACAAACAAATGCATACACATTAAGTTGTTGAGAAGGTAGATTAGCACAAAAGAGAAGACATGAGTCCCAAACACAATTTAATTTCCTTGTAAGTTTCCCAGAAGACATATTCTTGTTTTAAGATCAAACATATTCTTATTAAGGGCACTAGTACCTCTCGAATCAAGACGGAGTACGGTAAAATGTACAAAATTGTCCAAATATGATCAAAAAGTGTGGTTATAGTCACATTCAAAAGTATCATATCAATAAACATATTAGTGAAACACCAATCAACTCATAAACAAAGAATAAAAAACATGTAAATGAATCCAAATAAAAAAATGATACCAAACTCTAGCAATTCATTAGCAAAGATGAATATCGAGACATCTATGAAGCAGGAACGGTCCAAAAATAGGTACATGTGTCCCTGTAGCATCGGACATTCCAAATAGTTTCCCTATATTCAAATCTTCAATATGGATCAACATTGTAATTTCTAGGCTAAAGTAGCATTCTCAATACAATTCCAATCACAAATCACCTCCTTAAAAGTTTAATTTCTTCCTCCAAAATAAAAATAACCACACGTAGAAGAATTCAAAGATCGCAACTTTGTAAAGAATTGAACAAAAAGATTGCAACTTTATGAGCTTACAAGCAGTTTGCGATGAGAGAAGCACCGGATCCTCGTGTCCGGGGAACTGCCTCTTCGACTTGGACGGAAAGCAGCCCATCGTCTCCTCTTTCCACCGTCGCCAAACTCCAAACCTCAATCCCCCAAATCATAATCCACGAATACCCTAATCTCCATCTCCTCCAAACTCCATCAGAAAAAGAAACCCTAATTTCCCAATTCAGCATCTAACAATAAAAAGCTTTAATCGTTGGTAAAAAAATTAATACTTTGGGAAGAAATCCTAACCCTACCCCTAGCCGTAACCCTAGGGCTCACCGGAACGACAGAATTCCAGAGAGAGGAATTTCGTCGGAGGAATCGAGCGGAGGGGAGAGAGAGGAGAGGGCCCTATTAATGGCGATCGGACGGTCAGGATACAAAAAAATGGCTCAAAAAGCGACCGCTCGTTCCCGTACCCTAGTTCGGAGTCGCTGAAGACACGGAGGTCGAGCGCCACCACACGGTAGCTTCAGTCGGTAAGGCCGAGGGTCTGGTGGCTCGTAGAAGTTGAGGAGGAGGAGGACCTTCGACTTTGCCATGGACATCATAAGATTCCGCTGCCTGCGGAGAGTCGATGAGGAGGAGGAGAAGGAGGACGAGGAGGAAAAAGAGGGTTTTCAGAGTGGAGGGGAATTTGGGGATTATGGTTTGGGATTTAGAAAGGAACTATAAGAGAGAGAAAGGAGGAGGAAGAGGAAGAAGAGGAGGAAGAGGGTAGAGAGGAGGAAGAAGGGTTTGTTAGTTTTGGCTCTCCTTCTCCATCTGCTCGTAGAGAAATAGAGCGGAGTGGAAAGAATCGGGAAATAAAGAAAATGGGATTGAAAGGCAACCCGTCAACATATATCAAATTTTAAAAAAATAACCAAAATGGCAGCTGAAAAAATTATGCCAATTTTTTTAGGTATATGTTAGTTGACGGTTATTACCGAACCGTCACTAAATAAAAGGATGTTTCTTGACGGATCATCTAAAATCGTCAACTATTATGCTATAAGATTGCTAAATTAACGTAAAATAAGGCATTTCTTGACGTAAGGCTAAATCCATCAAGATAAGACATTTTTTTGACGGTTTTTTACGACCGTCAACTTATAAACCGTCAAGAATCTTCATTTTTCTTGTAGTATGTACGAGGTCGAACTGTGCGACTTCGGGTTGCGCCAACTGTATCTAGAGGCGTGGCATCGTATGATTGAGATATACATGGTCGTGTACAGAGTAGTGGACACGTTTTGAGAGATTAGTGGCATGTGCGCCACGTCATCCTACTTTAGAACATTAGTTGCTTCAACTTTGTCAGGTTGAACGAGCTTTAGTCAAAGAGTCAAACTGCGCTTGATCAGGTTGCGCCTAGGCGCAACTTAGTACATAGGCACGTGGCATCATTTGATGGTGATGTGTTTGATCATGGCAGTATGGTGTGCACGTTCTGCGAAGTTAGTGGCATGAAAGCTACGTCATCCCGTTGCATTCTGTGGACCAGTTTGACCAGATTGCGCCTTATATCAAACTGTGCCTAGCATTTGGGTTACGTGTCAGTCTATGAGGAGAGTTTGATTAGGTTGCGCCTATGCGCAACTTGCAGAGTGCACTGAACAACTGTCATCAATGACAGCAAATCGTCTCGAGCGCCACGCTTTACGAGATTTGAAGAGATTTCTTTGTTTGACGTGTTGTCAGTTGTCAGTGCTGTCAGATAATGATGATAATTATTGTCAGGCGCCACGTAGGTTTAGGTGCAATATGATTAGGCGCAATCTGATATGTGGCACAACTTGAGCAGTGGCACAACTTGATTTTTGGGCTTCACAACAGTGGCACAACTTGATTTTTTTGGCACAACTTGATTTCTGAGTAGTATAAACATGGCGCAACTTAATTTTTAGGCTCTACATAAACATGTTAGTCAGATAGAGCTGGAGACAACTAGTACAAACCTAATCGATTGGGTCGCCACTACAACCTCCCCAGCTAGAACTCGGCCCTTCTGTGCCAAGTTCTCCTGATCTACACCTACTACGTCCTGTGGACCATAGTAGGTAAGGCACTCGTCCTCTGCGTCGTCTGAAAAAATATATCCAGTCAGGATTGGAGCGAATCACAAACTCTAATAACAGTTCCAATTAAATGACAAAAGATATAAAACAGTAATAGTGAGTGTAATACATGTTGAGCATAATGAACTATACTATAACTATCTAGCATATCAAGTAACAAGAATAAAAAAAATGGAGTAATAAGAGCATCACAATGAACATGAATTAGACAGAAAAGAAACTGAACTAACTGTATTTGAATCATCATTTTCAACAAGTGTTCTATCAATAACAATGATCACAATAGTACGACTCAATCATGCGGGTAACATATAATTGAATATACACAATATCACAATAGTACGGCTCAATCCAATAGGATTGGCTATCCACCATATCACAATAATAAGGCTCAACCCAACAAGATTGGCTATCCACAATAGTACAGGAGTACGGCTCAATTCAATAGGATTGGCTATCGACAATAGCATAATAGTACGGCTCAATCATATGGATAACATATGATTGGCTATCCATAATAGTACAAGAGTACGGCTCAACCCAATAGGTTTGGCTATCCACAATAGTACGAGAGTACGACACAATCCAATAGGATTGGCTATCTACAATATCACAAATGGTGTCAACACAAGAGTATGGAGATCGAACATTGAGATATGAAAATAGTATGTATATCAAAACATGAACTATAACAACTAACATATGTGACCATCGTGTCAGGAATTAACTATAACATCACTAAAGACAAGAATCATAACAAGTATCAGATAATAAAAACTATCAGAGAATATACTCGCCTGAAATCCGGTGTGAAGAATCAACAATGTCTGATATGGTGCCTCGAGGTCTTAAATATTCAAACTAGTCCAATTCTAGGGCAATAAGCCATTTCTAGGTCAACTAGTCAAACTTGGTCAAACTAACTATTTTTAGGTTGTATGAGTCTATTTCTAAGGTATTGAGTCCATATACTAAGTTTCTAGGCTATACTAGCCATATAGGATACTAGGGGTGCCTATTACCAATTATCAATATAGAACTTAAATATCTAATTTAGATATCTACTACTTATGTTTACCCCAGCCCTTATCTTCCAATAGTCTTACATATTTATATTCAATATACATACCTTGCTACACTTATTTTTCCTTATCCCATTACATACTCTATAGGTAATGCCTATTACCTTATCCTCCTAGGTAAAACCTCTATAACTGCTACCTGGGCATTACCCCCAAACCTATGAATTCCCTATTGGTTGCGTGCACTCCGCTCTCTTATTTCCTATTACTGCTATAGTGGCTAATTCATATATTTTCTCCATACCTGTAGTACTTCCTACTGCCTAACCCCTTAATTTCCTGTTAACTAATCCCCCTTCCCTCCTAACTTACCTGCCTACACTGCTTCTCATACCTTTACCAAACTCAAGTAAAACCTATGTTTTTAATCCCTGTAGTTGGACTCTAGTCCACAGGGATCCCCCTCTCTACTGATACACTCGAATTTCCCATATGTAGTTTCAAACACCTATGAAACCCCCTATTAATAAATGTTATACCCTATTCAGCCTTCATGTTATCAGGAATGGGTATATCCCCAGTGCCAATTACTGATAGGACCCTCTTCTACCACCTAAAACCCACTCACACTATCACATGCTCACAATACACTCACATATATATACATTCACATATATATATATATATATATATATACAGTCTATATATACATATAGTGTATCAGTAGGATACACACACTCTTTGTCCTATTTTCCTGTTTTTCCCCGCTCCATAGACCTATACTCTCCTTTACACTGGTGTTTCCCCCAAGGCCCTGCCCTCTTCTTATTTTCCTAAAGCAGTTAGCACCGGTGCACATGTGTGCCCTGCTGCTAGTGATACTGTTGTTGGCTTCTAAGCAGAACACCCAAGTGCATTCACTACACTGGTGAAATTTCCCCTTCAACAGGCCTAACATATTGCTTTTATCCCTCTTCCTATTTATTCTTAGTATCATAAATGTATATACCCATACTGCCAGTTAATACTCTCCCTACACCTTCACTTAGGTACAAATAGGTCATATGGGAATCCCTTTACCTGTATTACCTATTGTTACCGCAAGGAACTCTGTTCCCCAAATATGCAATACTGTACTGGTCTAGATTCCCCACTTCCCCCTCTATACACATCTGTACACAGGTGAAGGCTGCACATGTGCCTTCCTCAAAGGCCCTCTATACTGATAACAGCATAAACCTCTCACCGATATACATTACCTGCCTCACTCCTTCCCCACCTGTCTCAACTGTATGTCAAGTATCCCCTATATTTTTCTAAAACTTGCCTGTACCCGAGCCCCAAACTTTCCTCTAATATTTCCTAACTGATCCCCCCTCACTTGCAATACTTATTCTACTGCCCAAGTTCCCCCTTATTATATACTGGTACCCTTTTAAACTCTGAAACCCCCAACATATCTAATATGTACATCTAAGACATTTTCCCTGTGTACTAAGTGCACTTGTATTAGTTGGGTCCCCTCTCCCTTTATTTACTTGCACATACCCTAATTTGTTTTCAGTTCTCACAACTCTCTGCCCACAGCTACATTGTACTGCACATAAATCCCCTTCCCTTGAACATGAACATCAAACTCATATACATATATATATATATATCCATAGACACGCATACACATGCATTAACAGTACCCTTGACACACACATGCCTATGTATACAGTATGTACATATAGGACTCATACATATGTATATATAAAGACATACATACACATGGGTATGGCCTTACATATACAAACACAAGTCATACCCGAACATCCCCAAATCACTATGACCACATCCAATATATGAACTAGAGCCTAGTAAACATAATAAATAGCTATCGTGATGTGTTGTGTAGAATGTGCCATGGGTATCACAAGTGTAGGAGTCCAAAGAACCCCAAATTGATCTCGTATCCTAATGCAACATGATACAATCAATTAGTATCCATGTGTGGACACTATACTAACCTTATACACTATTCATATGTCCATTTAGCCTATGAAACAATATGACAAACACTTGGTGTGCCGTCCTCGGATTTCTTTCAAAAGGGGCACAAAACTCATTCTAACTTTCAAATCGAGATTCATTAGTATCTTAAAACTCTTTCTATGGGTAGTTCTGGTCCATGGGTGAATTTCTAGGGGCTTATTGTCATAAATAGAATATAATAACAAGGAAAGAGAGGGTTATATCTATTGGAAGATGGTTTTCCAACCAAATTGACACTATTCGGACACGTAGCTCCTAACAAGTGGACTCATATTCTTTCTCCTAGTCTCCAAGCTCTTTTTAGACTCTTCCTTGTGTAAAGAATGAGTGAAATGTGTTGAGAAATGGGTGAAATTTAGAAAGAAATAGATGGAGGAATGGGAAGAATGCCAGATAAGGAAAATAAAGGCTACGAAAAAATGGAGTGAATGAAGAGAGAAGCCTCTCTTGGCCGGCTATTTAACCTAGGATAGGTTAGTAAAAAAGTCCTAGGTTGCCCTCTAATAGTTGTCATATGACTAATTAAAAGCATGGAGGGTTTTGGGCCTATTTCGGTCAATCGTCTAATACCTAATTAAACTAATTAGTCATGACTAAAGAGTCTAATAGGGCTAGTCTAATAAGTTAGTCTATGAGTCACGTCATGCTAATTATCGGGCTCTAGTTTACTATTTAGGCAAATCGGTTCACTAACACTAGTCTAAAAATTAGGCTAGCCACTAACCGTAAATACTGTTGGAGTGGGTGGGGTTCCCAACCTATGTGGAGAAGACCCCGGAGTGCGACGAGCGCCGTTCGTGTGTCGAAGAAGCTCGAGAAGTAGGCGATGCGGAGTCGCTGCTGCTGTTGGTGACCCAGAAGGAGGTTCTGGAACGGGGCAGCCGAGTTCGGGCCGAACTCGGTCCCAGGCCGAGTTCTGGCCGAACTCGGTCTGGCCATTCCAGAATTGTGGTGCTAGGTTCTGTTTGCTTGACACAGAGTTCTGGCCGAACTCTGTGTCGTCGGGGCTGATGCGGGAATTTTGATGAGTTTTCATCATTGGATCTAATCCAACGGTCCAGGTTTCTTGCGGGATTAGGGAGTTAAGTTGGGATTTCCAAACCCTAACTTCGTAGGCAACACAATTATGGAGAACACAACTTGGAGAGAGGAAGGAGGCAAGAGTGCCATTACAACTTCAGAAGAGAAGACGGAGGATTGAAGGTCGTTTTCGAAGGAGATCGTGTTTCGGGTAATCTCTACTCGTCGTTCTCACTCTTCGTAGCCTTGTAATCATTGTTCTTATTTCTGAGTGTTGTAGGGATCCGATTTGGATCGGGAGGAGTTTGTAGAGGGTGTAATTCTTCTATTCCATTAGTGAAGGCTTCTCAGGGTTGGACTCCGATCGTCCCGTGGTTTTTCTCGCAAGGGTTTTCCACGTCAAAAATTCTCTGTGTCTGTGTGGATTGTTTTGTATGGTTGTTTTTGGTTCGTGCATTGTATTGCTCGGTCCCCTCGCAGGTACTCTCCGGTTTGGGGAAAGGTTTCCGTGCTTCTTTCCCAACAGAGTGGTATCAGAGCCAGGTTCTGGAATTCAGAAGGAGTGTCAGTAGTTGACAGAGAAACCAGAGAGGAGAGATGGATGCGAAGCCGGTGCGCATGTTGAACCTGAACGGCACCAATTATCACTATTGGCGGAGCAAGATAAAAGATTTGCTATTTGTCAAGAAGCTGCATCTACCTGTATTTGCATCCGAGAAGCCCAGTGATAAATTCGAGAAGGACTGGACGTTCGAGCACATACAGGTGTGTGGGTACATACGGCTGTTTGTTGATGAGAACGTGTACAACCATGTTGCCAATATTGAGCACGCGAAGACGTTATGGGATAAGCTGGAGTCTTTGTACGTGAAGAAGACCGGGGTAAACAAGCTGTTCCTGATCTGGACGATGATGGGTCTGCGGTACAAAGACGGGGTATCTATTTCGGATCACTTGAGTGAGTTCCAGGGCATGGTTGACTAGCTATCATCTATGGGAGTCAAGTTCGACGACGAGGTTCAGGGACTATGGCTGCTGTGTACTTTGCCAGACTCGTGGGAGACCGTACGAGTATCTATGATCGCTTCTGCTCCAGAGGGCGTGGTCAGTCTGGAGTTTGCCAAGAGCGGGGTGTTGAATGAAGAGATACGGAGACGTTCTCAGGGCACTTCATCCACATCTCATCACTCAGAGGAACTTGTTTCAGAGAGCAGCGGAAGGGGCAAAAGCAGGGGTCCAGGTGGTGGCAAAGACAAGAGCAGGAGGAAGTCCAAGGGTCGGTACGAGGACTCAGAGTGTTACCATTGTGGCAAGAAGGGCCACATCAAGCGGAACTGTTTCGCTTGGAAGAGAGAGAAGAAGGACGACAAGGGGAAGCAAGAAGAGAACACTACAGCGGCGGCCTCGATGCATGGAGGCGATGTGATCGTCGTAGGTGATGAGGTCATTATAAACCTCGCCTGCATGACAATTCTTGGCTGGTGGACTCAGGGGCTTCAGCACATGTATCTCACAACAGGGCACTGTTTGCCACTTACACTACATGCGACTGTGGAGTGTTGAAGATGGGCAACGGAGATGTGTCGAAGGCGGTTGCCGTTGGAGATGTGCATTTGAGAACGAAGACGGGTGCGGTTCTTATTCTCAAGGATGTTCGTCATGTCCCTGATATCCGTTTCAACCTGGTGTCGGTTGGAAGGTTGGATGACGAGGGATTCTTCGGTCTCTTCGGAAACAGTCAGTGGAAGCTTTCCAGGGGTTCGATGGTGATTGCCAGAGGAAGTAAGAAGTCCGGTCTCTACTATACGGAGGGGAGCGCACAGGGGGCACAGGAGGTGAACGCAGTCAGTGATGCGTCTACCAAGTTGTGGCACAGACGGCTCGGCCATATCAGCGAGAAAGGGATGAGCTACTTGGTGAACAGGAAGGTGATTCCGGGGCTCAAGTCTACAAAGTTGGAGATGTACACGCACTGTTTAGCTGGGAAGCAAAATATGGTGTCTTTCCAAAGTCACCCAAGTTCGAGGAAGCCGACGTTGCTCGAGTCGAGTCACTCGGATGTCTGCGGTCCTATGAAGGTAAAATCTCTTGGTGGTGCTTCTTACTTTGTAACCTTTATTGATGACTGTTCCAGGAAGGTTTGGGTCTATGCCTTAAAGACCAAGGATCAGGTGCTGCCTACTTTCAAGGAGTTTCAGGCCTCTGTTGAAAGGGAGACGGGCAAGAAGTTGTTGTGTGTTCGGTCCGACAATGGCGGCGAATACATCGGTCCCTTTGATGCGTACTGCAGAGAGCAAGGGATACGACACCAGAAGACTCCGCCAAAGACACCTCAGCTCAATGGTGTAGCAGAGCGCATGAACAGGATACTGATGGAGAGGGTGCGATATTTGCTGTCAGAAGCAAACTTGCCAGGCAGTTACTGGGGTGAGGCTTTTCTCACAGCTGCTTATGTTATTAATTTGTCTCCTAGTGCTCCTTTGTAGGGTGATGTGCCTGACAAAGTATGCTACGGCAAAGAGCCGTCATACAATCACCAGCGGGCGTTTGGTTGTAAGGCCTTCGTGCATGTACCAAAGGACGAGAGGACCAAACTTAAGCCGAAGACGAGGCGATGCGTCTTTGTCGGCTACGGTCGGGATGAGTTTGGCTATAGACTCTACGACCCAGTGGAAGAAAAGCTCTACAGAAGCAGGAATGTGGTGTTCGTCGAGGATCAGACCATGACCAACACTCAGGATTCCGAGACGCCTTCTGAGGCTGAGGAATTGCCTGAGTTAGAGTCATTTCGCTTCGAGCAGTTTTCAGAGGACATCACAGAGGATCCAGTTATGGGGGAGCCGGTACATGGAGTTGCTCCCAACCTTGATCATCAGCCTGCTGATGGTGGTCAGGGTGTCCCTCAGGAGGATGAGCATGCCGGAAAGGCAGTTCCTGAAGGGAAGGAGGACAGCCAGCACCAGTGGTTCCTTTGAGGAGGAGTGACAGGGATCATCGACCATCTACGAGATACTCAGCGGATGAGTATGTGCTATTGACTGACGGGGGAGAGCCCGAAAGTTTTGCAGAGACTATGGAAGACGAACACAGGCAGGAGTGGATGGAGGCTATGCAGGAGGAGATGAGTTCCTTGTACACCAATTCCACTTATGATCTGGTACGGTTGCTAAAGGGCAAGAAGGCTTTGAAGAATCGATGGGTGTTTAGAGTGAAGCAGACGGATGATGCTACTCGCCCTCGATACAAATCGAGGCTGGTAGTCAAAGGCTACGGTCAGCGGAAAGGCATAGATTATGATGAGATCTTTTCGTCTGTCGTCAAGCATTCGTCTATTCGGATGGTGCTAGCATTAGCAGCCAGTCTCGACTTGGAGGTCGAACAGATGGACGTGAAGACGGCATTCCTCCACGGTGATCTTGAGGAGGAGTTGTACATGGAGCCGCCAGAGGGATTCTGTGAGAAGGGCAAGTCACATTTGGTCTGCCAGTTGAGAAAGAGCTTGTATGGTCTGAAGCAGGCTCCGAGGCAGTGGTACAGGAAGTTCGAGTCATTTATGGGGGAGCATGGTTATGCACGGACGACGTCGGACCACTGTGTATTTATGAGATATTTTGTCGATGATGATTTTATCACTTTATTGCTCTATGTTGATGATATGCTATTAGTGGGTCGGAATGCCACTAGGATAGCGGAGCTGAAGCGCCAACTGGGCGCGGCCTTCTCTATGAAGGATTTGTGCGCAGCGAAGACTATTCTTGGGATGGAGATCAGCCGAGAGAGAAAGTCCAAGCTGCTACACTTGTCCCAAAAGAAGTACATTCACCGGGTACTTCAGCGTTTCGGGATAGACGGGTCGAAGAAAGTGAGTTCCCCCCTCGCGGCTCACTTTAAGCTCACTGAGGAGCAATGTCCATCTACCGAGGACGAAAAGGAAGATATGGAGCAGGTTCCATATGCCTCAGCTATGGGAAGCCTGATGTATGCCATGGTGTGTACGAGGCCAGATATTGCTTATACAGTTGGTACGGTTAGCAGGTATCTTTCAAATCTTGGAAGGGTATATTGGAGTGCGGTCAAGTGGATTCTACGTTATCTTCAGGGCACTGCTGGTTGGAGACTTTCCTTTGGTGGTGACGAGCCGAAGCTGGTTGGGTATACCGACGCTGATATGGCTGGAGATGTAGACACAAGACGATCGACTTCGGACTACGTGATGATGTTTGCGGGAGGAGCGGTGTCGTGGCAGTCGCGGTTGCAGAAGTGTGTTGCCTTGTCGACGACGGAGGCGGAATACATTGCGGCGATGGAGGCTTACAAGGAGCTATTGTGGATGAAGAAGCTGTTGCAGGAAATAGGACTGAAGCAATAGCAGTATACTTTGCTTTGTGACAGTCAGAGTGTTATACACCTTGTGAAGAATCAGACGTTTCATAGCCGGTCCAAGCACATCGAGACCCGGTATCATTGGATACGGGATGTGGTTGAGAAGAAGGACGCAGAGCTTGAGAAGGTTCATACAGATGACAATGGAGCTGATATGTTCACGAAGATTCTACCAAGAGGGAAGTTTGAGTACTGCAGGCAGATCGTCGGGATGACGACATCCTCCCCATAGTTGTGAAGGAAAAGATTTGTTGGAGTGGGTGGGGTTCCCAACCTATGTGGAGAAGACCCCGGAGTACGACGAGCGCCGTTCGTGTGTCGAAGAAGCTCGGGAAGTAGGCGACGCGGAGTCGCTGCTGCTGTTGGTGACCCAGAAGGAGGTTCTGGAACGGGACAGCCGAGTTCGGGCCGAACTCGGTCCCAGGCCGAGTTCTGGCCGAACTCGGTCTGGCCATTCCAGAATTGTGGCGCTAGGTTCTGTTTGCTCGACACAGAGTTCTGGCCGAACTCTGTGTCGTCGGGGCTGATGCGGGAATTTGGATGAGTTTTCATCATTGGATCTAATCCAACGGTCCAGGTTTGTTGCGAAATTAGGAAGTTAAGTTGGAATTTCCAAACCCTAACTTCGTAGGCAACACAATTGTGGAGAACAAAACTTGGAGAGAGGAAGGAGGCAAGAGTGCCATTACAACTTCAGAAGAGAAGACGGAGGATTGAAGGTCGTTTTCGAAGGAGATCGTGTTTCGGGTAATCTCTACTCGTCGTTCTCGCTCTTCGTAGCCTTGTAATCATTGTTCTTATTTCTGAGTGTTGTGGTGATCCGATTTGGATCGGAAGGAGTTTGTAGAGGGTGTAATTCTTCTATTCTATTAGTGGAGGCTTCTCAGGGTTGGACTCCAATCGTCCCGTAGTTTTTCCTGCAAGGGTTTTCCACGTCAAAAATTCTCTGTGTCTGCGTGGATTGTTTTGTGTGGTTGTTTTTGGTTCGTGCGTTGTATTGCTCAGTCCTCTCGCAGGTACTCTCCGGTTTGGGGAAAGGTTTCCTCTCTTGGCCGGCTATTTAACCTAGGATAGGTTAGTAAAAAAGTCCTAGGTTGCCCTCTAATAGTTGTCATATGACTAATTAAAAGCATGGAGGGTTTTGGGCCTATTTCGGTCAATCGTCTAATACCTAATTAGACTAATTAGTCATGACTAAAGAGTCTAATAGGGCTAGTCTAATAAGTTAGTCTATGAGTCACGTCATGCTAATTATCGGGCTCTAGTTTACTATCTAGGCTAATCGGTTCACTAACACTAGTCTAACAATTAGGCTAGCCACTAACCGTAAATACTAACACAATATTTATAAATAATATACATAATATAAAATAAATAATTATGCACAATATAATGTAAATATAAAATGATAAATTATCCCTCTTTTGGATTTAGGCAATTACAATCTTATCCCCCTCAATGAAATTTTGTCCTCGAAATTTAAGTTGGCCGTACTCTTCTCTAGGTCAAGCCCCCACAATCAAAGTCTAGAAAAATCCTAGGTGAAGTTATACAACTTGCAATTCGATGTAATGTAAATAACACGCATGGTTATAGCCTTTACAGTGTCATATTATTGTAGTCTCTATTAGGGTTCATTACTACTCTAGCATGAAAATCATAGATGTAAGCTAAAGGTACTGAGAAATCAATCAAGCGATCAATAGATGGAAAGGAACACAAGAAAAATGAAAGAACATAACCTAACCTTCTAGCCCATCACCTGCAGTGTTGGTCTCCTCGACTGCCATCGCAAAAGCCCTGACTTGTTAGGGTGTCTCCCTGTAACCTCCGTTAATTGATTTCTTGGATATTTAAAATTTTTGTATATTTCAAATCTCTAAAATTTTTGAATCTTTGAAAATCGTGCAATTCTAATATTGAGAAATATTTTCGACCGTAATTGCTGTCGGTGCTTGTTGGTCTTTAATTTTTATAAAAACTACCTTTTGTGAGATGTTTACGCTAATTGAAATTTTTTTTCATTTCGAGAAAAGATATAAATTATAAATATTTATTTTCTTATAAAAGAATATTAGTAAGATTAAGTTTTGTAAATAAAAATATTTTATTAAATAATTATTTTACTTAAGATTTTTTATATTTGTAGGTTATTCGTTTTGCCTCGTATCAGACTAAGGTCGTATCGGTCCTACTTTAGCCTACCAAGCCTTAGGCTTGGATCGTGGGCCACAAATTTGTTTTGATAGTAATTAGAAATTTTAGCTAAATTATAATTAGCTTATAAATTAATTATACTGATATCTTAATTAAATTAGCTAAAATATTTAGTAGTAGTTAACTAATTATTAAAAAGATAACAAATTGTTGGAAGTTAGTAGTTAGTGATTAGTGTTAGTTTTCTACTAATTTTTCCCTAATTCTATTACATGTACATTGGATTTTAGGATTTCCCCTAAACTATCCTTTAAATAACACATTTCCAAGGAGATACTAACCTAGAAATTCCTAAACCTAAGTTTCCTATAGTCGCAACTGTAGTAGCCTGTCATCTGATCCCGACCATATTTACTCGACCACCATACTGCCAACCTCTGACCGTCTCCCCAACATCTACCACCACCATCATCACCATTCCATCCGACCCTATCTCCGGCCACGGATACCCCAGCCCGGCCACAGTCGCCTCCACCATTATAGCAACACCTCCACCACCATGGCGATACCATCCGCCACCACTATTCTGTTCCGATAGCCACCAATAACCCCATCTACTCTACCACGCACCACCACTGCAATCACCACCATTCTCGCCACCACAATAACTGTTGGTGTTTTTTGCCTTTGGACTAGAAAAGATAGTCCCACATCGGCTACACCAAATGGTGAGTATCTCAATATAATGCATTGCTTGTGTTGAGGTGTGCACATGAGGTGTAGTGGGGCACAAGTTTGTGCCATGTGGAAGTATTTTTCTAGAAGGAAAAAGGATTAAATCCAACAAGGATGAAAGTTAATTTTTGTTGTGCGGACTCGGACTCGGACACGGACTCCAGGATGTCTCGTGCATGCACGGGAGTGTTCGGAGGGTAGGCATGGACTGGCACACTTCTATGCTGATTGTGGGATGATCTAAAATATCAAACTCTATTTTTGAGTATTGGTATTTTAGTCCCACATCGGATAGGAGAAGAGGTGAAGTCTCAACTCCACTCTATAAATAGAGCCCCTTGGCCTCCTTTGAAAGATGCACCAAGAAGAGGGTTGAGGGAGTCTGTTAAGTCCAGGAAGCCCGTTCAAGTCTCAAATATTGACTTACGAGCGTTCCAGAAGTTTTCCTGAACTTGCTGGTTCCTGGGAGCTTATCCGTACTGCGGGTATAGCTTTGAGCGCCGGTGTTCTACACCCCAGCGAGATCCGTTCTTCTTCTTCCTCCCTCTTTCTGTTGCCTTCGAGATTCTGAGACTCAACTATTATTGATCATCTCTTGTTGCCTTCGAGAATACCGTCGCTTCTCTTTAGAAGTAATACGGTTCGGTTGCCTTCGAGAATACCGTCGCTTCTCTTTAGAAGTTACACGGTTCGGTTGCCTTCAAGAATACCGTCGCTTCTCTTTAGAAGTTATACGGTTCTGTTGCCTTCTAGAAATATTACGAAATAATCTTTTTAGATTCTCGTAATACAACATCACCTTCTTTAGGGTGTTGTTGCCAGAAACATTGTCTTTACAATTGTTTCTGAATTCGTGTTTTTTCCATCGATTGTTCGTCAAGGTACTATCAATCTCAAAGCTATATGATTCGATGGAAAACACTCGTGCTTCGCTTGTCGATACCGGCTTTAATAAGTTGGAGAAATTCGACGGTGAATACTTCCAGATCTGGAAGCGAAAGGTGACTCTGAACCTTCAACTCGTGGATGTTAATCACGTGTTGGATGAGGAAGAACCAATCGTTCCAGCAACAGGATCTGCTGCTGTTCTGGCCGCTGCTACGAGCAAGCAGACGAAGTGGAAAAATGATAACAGCATATGCAGGCTGCTGATCCTGAATTCCATGGAAGACTCTCTGGCCGAGTCCTACACAAAGAAGACTTCTGCCAAAGAGATCTGGGAGTCCGTGGGAAAGCTGTATGACGACGACGAGGCCCGGTCGAAGACGTTCATGGTTGAAAAATACCACAAATGGGTCTTTGAAGACGAAAAGAACATGCAGCCCCAAGTGAAAGAGTTCATGAAGCTGCGCCAGAAACTGGAGGACGATAGCATGCCCCTCGTCGACAAGTTCGTCGTTGGAGGGATCGTAGAAAAACTTCCTCCAGGATGGAGCAACATCTATGCAAGGATGCATAGGAAGAAGATGGAGATTAGCCTGGATAATCTCCTCAGTGAGATTCATGTTGAGGACGAAATGCGCTCTCAACAGAAGTTGGACGCCCTGTCCAAGCAACTAGCAACGGCGAATCTGGTTCAAGCCACCAGAGAGAACAAAGGGAAGCAGGCGGCTTCTCACCACAAGAAGAAGGACTTCTCGAATCTGAAAGTGAAGGGTCCAGGATTCAAGCAACAGAAGTCCAAGTCCCATGTGACTTGCTTCAACTGTGGCAAGAAGGGTCACTATAAAAGTGAATGCAAGTCCAAGCCCAAAGAGCAAGGTGAGCCTAACAAGGTTTCTTTGGTTACTAATCAAATTGCCATGATAGCACAGGTTGCAACTGTGGGGGCAGACTTGGACTGGTGGATAGACACTGGCGCGACATGTCATGTCTGTTCAGACAAGGACTGGTTCGTCTCCTATGAGCCTACTTCCGAGAAAGTCATGATGGCGAACCAGGCACAAGCTGAAGTACTGGGGATCGGGACGGTGGAGCTGAAGCTTACATCGAGGAACATTCTAACGCTTCAAGGTGTGAAGCATGTTCCTGCAATCGCAAAGAACCTGATCTCTGGGAGCCTGCTCTGCAACGCAGGCTTGAGGATGGACATCAATGCTGGCCAAATGGTGATGTCCAAAAAGGGTACTTTCTTCGGGAAAGCTTTTCAGACTGAAGGAATGTACAAGATTCAGCTTGTTGTAACCCAGCATGATAATATAAATGTTATCACTTTTTCTGATTATTCTCTTGAGTTGTGGCATAATAGGCTAGGACATGTTCATTGTAAAAGAATTAACAGAATGTCTAGTCTAGGACTTATCTCCAAGTGTGGGGGTAAGGTAGAGAAATGCGAAGTATGTGCTCAGACGAAGATCACTAGGAAACCCTTCCACAGGGTCCATCGAAGCACAGATCTTCTGGAGTTGGTTCACTCAGATATCTGTGACTTCAAACAATTCTCTACAAAGACCGGGATGAAGTATTTCATTACTTTCATCGATGACTTCTCAAAGTATGCTTTCGTCTACTTGCTAAAGTCTAAAGACGAAGCATTCGAGAAGTTCAAGGAGTTCAGGGCCGAGGCTGAGCGGCAAACTGGACAACAACTCAAGAGGTTAAGGAGTGATCGAGGCGGGAAGTATCGGTCTCATGAATTCTTATCATTCTGCAAAGAACATGAAATCATCAATGAGACGACGGCTCCGTATTCTCCACAATCCAACGGAGTAGCAGAAAGAAAGAACAGAACGTTGACAGAGATGATGAACTCCATGCTGTTGACTGCGGGTCTTCCAAAGTGTTACTGGGGAGAAGCTGCACTAACGGCAACGTTCATTCTGAACAGAGTGCCATATGCAACTTCCGACATAACTCCTCATGAACTCTGGTTCAAAGTCAGACCTAACTTGAATGTTATTCGAGTGTGGGGGTGTCTGGCTTATGTGAAGCTCCCGGATCTGAAGATTCAGAAGCTGGGGACAAGGACTATGAAGGCGATCTTCTTGGGGTATGCCGAGAAGAGTGATGCTCGGAGATTCCTTGATATCGGGTCAAACCATATCATCGAATCTCGCGATGCTGAATACTTTGAAGACAAGTTTGCAAAACACAAAAATATTATTCTCGCGGATCTTCCGGAGAATAATGAGGGTACAAAGCAGACAGAAGTCTTTAATGAACCAGTAGTCCAAGATGAAGCTGTCGTCAAGGAGACACCAGCTGAACCAGAACTCGCTGAGCCGTCAACTAAGCGAATGAGGAGGCCGAAAGACTTCGGAGATGACTTCGTCACCTATCATGTGGAAGCAGATCCGCTTACCTATGATGAGGCAATGAAGACCAGAGATGCTGTATTCTGGAAGGAGGCGATAGACAACGAGATTGACTCAATCACCTCCAACAACACATGGGTATTGGTTGACCTGCCAGAAGGAGCAAGACCCATCGGATGCAAATGGATCTTCAAGAAGAAGATGAAAGCAGATGGAACCATTGACAAGTTCAAGGCCAGGCTAGTGGCCAAGGGGTTTGCTCAGAAGCAGGGGATCGACTACTTTGACACTTATGCTCCAGTAGCTCGGATGACAACCATCAGATTGTTAATTGCTCTAGCAGCAATACACAAGCTGGTGATACATCAGATGGATGTGAAAACGGCATTCCTTAATGGCGAGCTGGCCGAAGAGATTTACATGCAACAACCAGAAGGTTTTGTCGTCAGAGGTCTGGAAGACAAAGTCTGCAAGTTGATGAAGTCTCTGTATGGTTTGAAACAAGCTCCCAAAATGTGGCATGAGAAGTTTGACAAGGTGATAAGGTCAAATGGCTACAGGGTCAGTGAAACAGACATGTGTGTCTATACGAAGTTTGCTGACGGAAGAGGAGTAATCGTTTGTCTTTACGTGGACGACATGCTAATCCTAGGTACGGATTTAAGCTGCGTCACAGAGACAAAGAAATTCCTCTCGACCAAGTTCAGTATGAAGGACTTGGGGGATGCCGACGTAATCTTGGGGCTCAAGATCATCCGGACAAGCACTGGAATAGCGCTGTCACAATCTTATTATATTGAGAAAATGCTCACTCGCTACGGGTATCAAGATCTTCCATTTATTGATACACCGTACCGGAGTGATCAGAAGCTAGAGCCAAATTTGAGGGAAAGCGTCAGGCAGTTGGAGTACGCTAGCATCATCGGAAGCTTGATGTATGCTACTACTGCAACAAGGCCTGACATAGCTTTTGCAGTGGAAATGCTGAGTCAGTTCACTAGCAATCCAGGCGTTGAGCACTGGAAAGCTGTGAAGCGTGTTATGAGATATCTCAAGAAAACTCAGACATATGCACTTTTCTACAGCAGAGATCCGTTAGTAGTGGAAGGCTTCAGTGATGCTAGCTGGTGTTCAGATATGGAGAGCGAGTATTCCACAGGTGGATTCGTATTCGCCATGGGCGGAGCTGCTATATCATGGAAGTCGAAGAAGCAGACTATGTTATCTCGCTCCTCCATAGAATCTGAATTCTTTGTATTGGATGCTGCTGCAGATGAAGCAGAGTGGCTTCGGGAGCTCATGTATGATCTTCCGGTGGTTGGGGCTCAGATACCGGCAATACCGATATACTGTGACAACCAGGCGGCAGCAGCAGTGGCATCAAATGAACTCTTCAACGGGAAGAAGAGAACGGTGTGGTTGAAGCACAGAGCAGTACACGATCTTATCAAGATAGGTGTTATTGCAGTGATTGATGTTCGGAGTCAGGAGAACCTGGCGGATCCGTTCACCAAGGGCCTCAAGCGCCAGCTGGTCGATGACACAGCTTGTAAAATGGGCTTGAAGGCATTATGATATTGTGTTATTACATTCCTACCATAAAGTTTTATACTATTAGTTCAAAGAGAAATCTACTAGGCATCTAGCTTTTGGTTCAAGGGAGGACTATTAACCAGAAGAATATCAGGAACGGTGGGTACTTGTCCTATGTGACATGGAGAGGTTACGGACCTACAACCACTATTGTCTACTATTGTTTTCTGCGAAAAACGGATCCTGTGGGAAGGTTGGCTTAAACGCCTTAATGAGTTCTCAGGCAGAGTGAATGCCTGGTGTGCTTTACAGGAAGCACGGTAGAGCAGCACTACAAGGAGTGAAACTCTATGCTACAGTGGGGTGACTCCACCATAAGGTTCCCAGGTAGGGATAATGCCTCGGCTTTGCAAGCTAAGTCACAGCGGAGTAGCACCGCAAATAGGCAGGTAGCCTAATGCTGTATGATAATCATAATAAAGAGGGGTAGACAGCACTACAAAGAGGACGATGTCCTCATGTTACAGTGGCATGACACCACGAAGAGGTACCGGGTAGGGTAAAGCCTCGGCTTTACAAGCCATGTCATAGCGGCGTAATACCGCACGGAAGCGCAAGGCTTCATGCTGGGTAGTTTGGCACTACAAAGGGGCTTGTGACCTCATGCTACAGTAGTATGACACTACGATAAGGTACCCAGGTGGGGTAAAGCCTCGGCTTTAAGCCATGTCATAGCGGCGTAGCACCGCAAAGAAGCGCAATGCTTCATGCCATGACTCTTTATAAAGAACTCACCTATAGTGTATGGAAAGAGATATCAGGCCGTCTCTTGAGGGTAAGCTTGTAGACGCCCAAAATTATACACTGAAACCAGGCTGGCACATGGCCTTCAATGTGCAGCCAGAAGCACAGTTGATGTCATTATGTGAGTAGGAAGAATTGCAGTTATGGTGCAGAATTCAAGGCTTAGTCCATTCTTGTATCATGCTGTTATTTAACCTATGCGGGAAGATTCAAGTCGTAGCGACATCTCTCCTAATGCATGATGGACAATCACTGTGGGGAACGCTCAACCCATATATTGAGATATGTGGGGGATTGTTGGTATTTTTTTGTCTTTGGACTAGAAAAGATAGTCCCACATCGGCTACACCAAATGGTGAGTATCCTAATATAATGCATTGCTTGTGTTGAGGTGTGCACATGAGGTGTAGTGGGGCACAAGTTTGTGCCATGTGGAAGTATTTTTCTAGAAGGAAAAAGGATTAAATCTAACAAGGATGAAAGTTAATTTTTGTTGTGCGGACTCGGACTCGGACACGGACTCCAGGATGTCTCGTGCATGCACGGGAGTGTTCGGGGGGTAGGCGTGGACTGGCACACTTCTATGCTGATTGTGGGATGATCTAAACTATCAAACTTTATTTTTGAGTATTGGTATTTTAGTCCCACATCGGATAGGAGAAGAGGTGAAGTCTCAACTCCACTCTATAAATAGAGCCCCTTGGCCTCCTTTGAAAGATGCACCAAGAAGAGGGTTGAGGAAGTCTGTTAAGTCCAGGAAGCCCGTTCAAGTCTCAAATATTGACTTACGAGCGTTCCAGAAGTTCTCCTGAACTTGCTGGTTCCTGGGAGCTTATCCGTACTGCGGGTATAGCTTTGAGCGCCGGTGTTCTACACTCCAGCGAGATCCGTTCTTCTTCTTCCTCCCTCTTTCTGTTGCCTTCGAGAATCTGAGACTCAACTATTGTTGATCATCTCTTGTTGCCTTCGAGAATACCGTCGCTTCTCTTTAGAAGTAATACGGTTCGGTTGCCTTCAAGAATACCGTCGCTTCTCTTTAGAAGTTACACGGTTCGGTTGCCTTCGAGAATACCGTCGCTTCTCTTTAGAAGTTATACGGTTCTGTTGCCTTCTAGAAATATTACGAAATAATCTTTTTAGATTCTCGTAATACAACATCACCTTCTTTAGGGTGTTGTTGCCAGAAACATTGTCTTTACAATTGTTTCTGAATTCGTGTTTTTTCCATCGATTGTTCGTCAAGGTACTAACAATAACACAATCCGCCGACCGGCCGAGCCACCACTACTATTATCAACCACCATACTAAAACACACAGACAGAGAATAGAGAGGAGGAAGAACCATCGCCTGACTCGACGCCCCAAGCCCGTCGACCTTTCCGGCGAGTCGAGCCACTGTGGCCTCCATCCTCTGACCGGCGCTGTCCTTACCTCGACCAGATCTGGCACCCTCCAACCTGGATCCCGCCCATCTGGATCTAGATCTGAACAATGTCGCCGCTGTCGCCCTCATCGCCTCGCTCCTTCTGGCGAAGGCCCGTCCCCAAGCAATCCCCTATGCTGCCTCTACCGGTGATCACCTGTGCCGCAGTCGTATAACGATCTCGCCATCGTGAGCCGACCGCTGTTGGCAAACCTCCCGTTGGAGAGCGCCTATTTTCCCATCTCTCTCCAGCTTGTTCTTTTGGAATTTTGATGTGGGATGAGCCCATAGCCGAGACCTCCAATTCGTATACATTTGAGTTTAGTAAGAGTATGGCAGCATGAACCCCTTCCATGGTTTTAAATAGATTAAAAAAATAGTTTGGTTAATTTCATGAGTTGATATTTTTTGAGCTAAGAATTGTAAGAGGGCAGCTGCAACACAATTGAGACCCCCTTTCTCCTCCCCCTTTTCATTTTTAGGTGAATGAATGAGTAGTTATTGTCAGCTATTTAGGAATTAATAGTAATATTAGTTAGAGATTGTTGTTATTTTATTTTATTAATACTATTAAATATGGTTGAATTTTTGGGGCTTCATTTCAAGCCCATAACTAATTTTGGGTTGGGTTTTAAAATATATATTTATAAATATTATTACTCTATATACTATATATCCCTAATTATTAATCTTATTATTATTTTTACTATTATTATTAATGGTATTACTCATTTGAAATTATATAAATATATATAGTAATACATATATCAAAGTTTTGCCCTAGAATTATATTTGACAAATTGGGGCTGTAATTATATGTTTTAGTTACGTATTTCCCTTCGATCATTAATTACGACTATTTATACTCGTTTTCTTTTCTCGACCCGATTATCGTACTGAACTCTGATCTTGGGCTTCAATATATCAAACTAGGCTATTTAGATTATTCTGGACTCATTGGAACTATCTGTGTCATCATTTAGGACCGTCTTGTAGAGCATAATGTTGTACCTATTTCATGTCGACACGTTTGTGTCACGTATGTCGACTCCAACCAATTTAGGCAAGTACATTCTCTGATAGTTTTTATTCATGATAGTATCTATATTGCATGTACTAGACTACTTTACTTTATGCTGACACATTGTTAACACAAACCAGTACTATGTGGATCTTGCCATGAGATGTTATCCCCTTAACGGGTGCATCGAATATTTCAGGTTCATGTACTTTATTATGTACATTTTGTACTCCTTATATTCGTATTATCCATGTACACTCATGTGCTCTTATGTACTCTCATATTCACATGTGCTTTATGTTCAAACTAACAATCATGTTCATAACGTAACTTGATTGGATCCTTGTGTATTAATTGGAGTAGGGAGAGTAGAAATGGTTACGTGATTAAATCCTTCTAGTGTACTCATATATGTCTATTATACCCTCATATATAATGAAGTTACCATAGAATACTCATGTACAACCTAAACCAATCACGTAACTGTTTTGTGCTCTAAATCACTTATATTTATAATAGTTTACCATGTTCTCTATTTTATTCATATAATCAGTTTACTTATATTTCCATGATGCTATTTCCTTATTTCTTGCATTTCATATTCAGCATGTCAGGTATCTTATTCTATTGCTACCATGTACTGGACTGCTTTTAGGGTTACGTACTTCACTCCAATCCTGACTGGATAACCACATTTTTAGAAATTGTTATGCCCCACATTATTGGACTAAGGATGACGCTAGCTGAGACGGATCTCGTTGTTCTATTCACCATGAGTTGTCTTTCGGGAGTCCTAGGCCTTTGTTTTATGATTTATGTTTCAATATTGGATTTGTCTCCGATATATTTTGGACCTATATATTCATTTGTAGACTTTAGTTATTTCAGAGTTATTGATATCTTTTTTATCCTATATCTTTCTTAGATACTTGCGATGTGATTTGGGTACATTTATTGTTATAGATTCATCTAGAAGTTGTAAATATGTATTGGTTACTTGACAGCGTTCTACCAACGATACTGTGGCGTAAGCTGGGCATGGCCCACGTACTCGTGCTCGAATATTCGGGTGCTGGTCGTGACATATTTTTATGGTGGCACATGCAGGTCAGTCTTTGCAACTAATGCAAAGTCATGGTAATACTTAGGCTTAGCTGTACTACTGCGAGCCTGTCCTAGGATTAGGATTGAATCACGAAATATTTTAGGATTTTGGTACTCAATCACATATTAGGAACTCTTGATAGATTCCAGGGATGACCCCTAAGAATCTTACTTTGAAACTCTTTCGAGTCTATTCCCACTTGCTTTTGCTCATCCTGATTTTGAATATATGTCTGTTATCGAACCCTATTCTTCATTAGGATGAGTTTATTGACCCCAGAGAGAACTAGAAAGTAGAAGTTGAACTTATATACCATTTAGGTTGAGGAGAGAATGATTAGCCAATCTAATTAATATAAAGGTTGAGATTTATTTTAGATTATATTCAAAGAATTTTGAACTTTGACCTAGATAGCACCTTTGGAACGGCCCATGATAATCTCACCCTAAACCCTACCTCAAAATCTATTTTTGCTTATTTTCATTTACTCTTTCTTGATTCGTTGTTGAATTTGATTCCTATTGTTCGTTGTTGACTTTGATTTTGTATCTAGATAAATTTTATGGATTGAAATAAGGTATATTCTAATAACATATTTGATGAGAATAGTTAGAAAGGTACTGCTTTATTTATGGAGTTTAGAATTTATCGCAGCCATACTAGCTATTATGACAAGGACATAGAGCATGATTTTAGATATACTATCTTAATTATGGGATTTAGATTTTCTTATAGCCATACCGGTTGGCATGGTAAGAATTCTAGATAACATGACTATAGGGTATATACCTTAGTTATGGACTCTATTGTTTGTTGTAGCTACGCTTACTGACGTGGCAAAAATTCTGGCAATATGATTTCAGGAAGACGTGTATGGTTACAGATCATATCTTAAATTGGTTCACTTTGTTCTGACCAAATGAGCAAGAATAAATTTTTATTATTATTTCTTCGTCTTATGATTACTTTTTCGTCTTAACTAACTCTGTCCAAATTACATTGATCAACTATCTCGTATCTACTTTTGTCAGCTACACTTTGAAATCTCTGAATTCTCGTATCTCCTTACTTGGGAAAGGTCGAGGAAGTATCGTAATCATCTAGCTCGCAAAAAGGATGTAATTGTCATCAATGGTGATCTTGGTAGGGGTATAGATCATTGGACATAAAATAAAATTAGTAGAAGAAAATATGACCGAGATTAGAAGTAAGAAGAGACCGGTAGTATCAGTTTGGAAATGATTACATTAGAGAGTTATTTTGGGTATAGATTATTTTGGAAAGAACGTAGGAGGATTTCGAGTAAGAAGAACAATAAAATATACATTAATGGTGAGAACTGTAATATCTTGTAGTTATATTTTTTTAGAAACTGACAAGGATATTCGAAGTCAAATTGTTTTGAGAACTGGGATATTTTTAGGTTATTGACTCTTGAGATATTTTGTATTTGAATTTAGGCTTTGATACTAAATCTAGGAATTTAAATAATGAAGAAGAGATTTTAACCGCATACGGTGATAATACGGAATTGAACAAAGGTTGGTAAAAGAATGACTAGGAACATGGAGAACATAACATTTTCGAGTTAAAGGAAACTCTTAGACATTTTTGTGAGAATTCTAAATTTAATAAGGATAATGTTTGAAGGTGTAAGTTGAAGAAAATGTGAAGGTTGATTTTATAATGGGGAATAAGTTTCTATATGGCATAGTGGTATTAGATTTGTGTAATACGAGGAGTGTGATTTGAATAAGTTCAAAGATTTCATAAACTTTGATTTAGAGATTTTGGATACAATTTAGGACAAGGTGGTGGAATTTGGATTTAAAGATGATTAAGTTGATAGTGTAGCACAAAAACAAGGGAATGGAGTTCTAACAAAGAATATACTTCATAGGTTAGTAACATTGGAATAAAGGTCAAGCCTATAGTATTATAGAAGGGTTCAATCTTCATGATTGAAGATGATGATTTTTGGTCAAATAAGGGTTTGATTTTCATATTTGGACTTGTGAGGTAAAGGTAGAATTGGTAAACGATGACCAGATGAACTTGGTAGTAGTAGAGTGAGATAATTTGACTTCCTTCTGCAATCCTATCTTGATAACCTATCCTAGTAAAACGAAATTTGATTTTCCCTACCCTTGAATCATTCTTTATGTTTCAATATCGCTAAATTATAATTCCCTTTGATCGTGACCAATCGGTTTTGGTCATCTCCTCTATCGTACCAATATTCTTAAATCCTTGATCACATTCGATTGATTTAAATTCAATCGTGACCTAGATTTTTATCAATACGTTTCTCGTGCTTGGACTACGATTATATTCTTTATCATGTATAACTACTGTTTGACAAAGGTTAGACGAACCTTATCTATGATCATGTTGAATTTTGATTATGATCATATTTGGATTTTAACACTTGTGCCTAAACTCTTTTCTAACCATGATTTAAATTCTTGATTATATCTGAAATTCTAATATTTAGTCGTGCCTAGATGAGCGGCACGATTAAATGACTTGAATCTCGTAACCGTAATTTTAACGATCATGACTGCATATAAATTTTACCTCGTAATTGTACCTAAAATTTTGGTCCTTGATCATAATTATCCGACTTGATTACGAACTTTATCATGTCAGAACTTGAGTTGATCATGTCGAAATAAATTTTTCATCGTGCCTAAATTTTGATTCTCTAGTCACTCGTGCTCAAGTTTCATTCAAAGTCATGACTAGGTTTTAAAAAATTTGTCACTCTATCATAGATCGTGCCTAAGCGATTCTACTCATCCCAAAATTCTTAAGCCTTGGTTTTGCTAATGACCAAGTGATTACGATCTTTAGTCACTGATCATGCCAAACACTTTATTATTCCTAGCGATGTCAATAGCGTCATTTTTTGTATTTGAACGTGCCTATATAACCTTGAATCTAATCTTATCCAGCCTAGATCATATTGGTCATTCTAAATCAGAATTTTAACTTGATCATAATTGAACAATTTTGATATTCCTAGTCACGACTTCGCGCTTAAATAACTTAAATTTATTCTAAATTGTGCCTAAAACCCTGATCCTCTGTCACGACTATATGATAGATTCGTGCCAGAATATAGACTTTGATTGTGTCTGAACCATTTTCTATACCTGCAAAAATTTTGATTCTGTAGATACTCATGCTTAGGTTCCACCCTAGACATGCCTAGGTTTTGGTTTTCATAATCTTATCCTAGATCGTGCCAAGAGAATTTAGATCATTCAAGTTTGAATCACGTCCGAGCTCAGATTGTATTTCACGACTTAATTAGTCATACTCGTTAAATTTTCGATCGTGCCCATAAGACCTTGATTTCGAGTCTTGATTATACCTAAACCATATGTTGGTCATAACTAAGCTTCGCTCTTGATCGCGCATGTGCGACTTTGAGTCTGAATCCCATCAACCTAAACAACTAAGAAATTCCATATCTGAATTTCCATCATATCTGCGATTCTCCTAGCCATGATTGAAATCGTGCCTCAATGACTTGAGTTATTCCATAACATGCCTATACAATATTGTTCGTGCTATAATTTATCGTTCCATTCTATCGTGCCAAAATTATAAGTCGTACCTAAGTAATTTTGAAATTTGATTGTCTTGATCATGCCAAAATCGCCATTCTTTGATCGTGCCTAAGGCACTGACTAAACTTTCTATTATATTTTGATCCCTCCGTCAATCTTAATTTCGAGGACGAAATTTCTTTAAGGATGGTAGATTTGTAACCTCCGTTAATCGATTTCTTGGATTTTCAATTTTTTTTGTATATTTTTAAATCTCTAAATTTTCTGAATCTTTGAAAATTGTGCAATTCTAATATTGAGAAATTTTTTCGACCGTAATTGCTATCGGTGCTTGTTGGTCTTTGATTTTGTAAAAACTACCTTTTCTGAGATGTTTACGCTAATTAAAAATTTTTTCACTTCGAGAAAAGATATAAATCATAAATATTTATTTTCTTATAAAAGAATATTAGTAAGATTAAGTTTTGTAAATAAAAATATTTTATTAACTAATTATTTAAGTTAAAGATTTTTTATATTGGTAGGTTATTCGTTTTGCCTCGTATCGGGCTAAGGCCGTATTGGTCCTAGTTTAGCCTACCAAGCCTTAGGATCAGATAGTGGGCCACGACTTTGTTTCGATAGTAAGTTAGAAATCTTAGCTAAATTGTAATTAGCTCATAAATTAATTAGTATTGATATCTTAATTAAAAATAGCTAAAATATTAATTAGTAATTAACTAATTATTAAACAGATAACAAATTGTTGGAAGTTAGCAGTTAGTGATTAGTGTTAGTTTTACACTAATTTTTCCATTATCCTATTATATATACATTGGATTTTAGGGTTCCCCCCAAAGTACCCTATAAATAGCACACTTCCCAAGTAGATATTAATCTAGAAATTCCTAAACCTATGTTTCCTATAGCCGCCACTATAGCAGCCTATCATCCGATCCCGACCACATTCCCTCGACCATAATGCTGCCAACCTCCTGGCCATCTTCCAAACATCTGCCACCACCATCATCACCATTTCACTTGACCCTGTCTTCGGCAACGTACACCCCAGCCCGGCCACAACCGCCCCCACCACCATAACAACGCCTCCACCACCATGGCGATACCATCCGCCACCACCATTTCGTTCCGACAGCCACCAATAGCACCATATACCCCACCACGCACCACCACCACAATCACCACCATTTCACCACAATACCAACACATTCTGCCGACTGGCCGAGCCACCACCACCATTGTCAACTACCACACCAAAACACACAGACATAGAATAGAGAGAAGGGAGAACCTTCACATGACTCGCCGCCCCAAGCCTGTCGACCTTGCTGGCGAGCCGAGCCGCCGTCACTGCTATCCTCCGACCGGCACTATCCTTCCCTCGACCTAGATCTGGCACCCTTCGACTTGGATGCCGCCCATTCGGATCCTGATCCCGAGCCCCGCTCCACCCGGCGCCACTTCGACCGCCTCCCGAACCACGCCGCTGCCCTCATCGCCTCGTTCCGTCCGATGAAGACCCTTTTCCGCACGATCCCTCGCGCTACCTCCACCGGCGATCATCTACGTCGCAGTCCCCTGACACCTCACCATCGTGAGCCAACCGCCCTCGGCAAACCTTTCGCTGGTGAGCTCCCATTTTCCCATCTATCTCCAGCTTGTACTTTTAGAATTTTGATGTAGGATGAGCCCACAGCCGAGACCTCCAATTATTATACATTTGTGTTTAGTAAGAGTACGGCAGCAGGAACCCCTTCCATTGTTTGAAATAGATTAAAGAAAAATATTTTGGTTAATTTCATGAGTTGATTTTTTTGGGTTAAGAATTGTAGGGGGGCAGCTGCAACACAATTGAGACCCCCTTTCTCCCCCTTTCGTTTTAAGTGAATGAATGAAAGGAATGAGCAACTACTGTCAACTATTTAGGAGTTAGAGTTGGTTGTTATTTTATTTTATTAATATTATTAAACATGGTTGAATTTTTTGGGCTTAATTTCAAGCTTATAACTAACTTTGGGTTGGGATTTTAAATGTATATTTATAAATATTATTACTCTATATACTATATAATCCTAAGCATTAATATTATTATTATTTTTACTATTATTATTACTAATGGTATACTCATTTCAAATTATATAAATATATATAATAATATATTGTTATCAAATTTTTGACCTAGAATTATATTTGACAAATTGGGGCTTTGGTACTAGGATGATTTTCTATATTTTAAATTTTATCTAAAGAATATTGTGATTAATAAAATATGCTTTCTAATAATTATATGTTTTAGTTACGTATTTCCCTTATATCATTATTCACGACTGTTTATAGTCGTTTCCTTTTCTCGACCGGATTATCGTACCGAACTCTCATCTTGGGCTTCGATATATCAAACTAGGCTACTTAGACTATTTTGGACTCATTAGAACTATCTGTGCCGTCGTTCGTGCCATGCACGTCGACTCTAACCAATTCAGGCGAGTACATTTTCTGATTATTTTATTCATAATAGTATCTATATTGCCTGCTCTAGACTACTTTGCTTGATGTTGACACATTGTTAACACGGACTAGTAGTATATGGATCTTGTCATGTGATGTTATCCCCTTAACGGGTGCATCGGGTATTTCATGTTCATGTACTTTATCATGTACGTCTTGTACTTCTTTTATTCGTATTATTCATGTACACTCATGTGCTCTCATGTACTCTCATGTTCAAACTAACAATCATGTACGTAACATAACTTGATCGGATCCTTATGTATTGATTAGGGTAGAAGGAGTAGAAGTGGTTATGTGATTAAATCCCTCTAGTGTACTCATGTATATGTCTGTTATACGCTCACGTATAATGGAGTTACCATAGAATACTCATGTACAACCTAAACCAGCCGCATAACTGTCTTGTGGTCTAAATCGCTTATATTTATAATAGTTTACCATGTTTTCTATTTTATTTAAGTACTCAGTTTACTTATATCTCTATGATGCCATTTTCCAATTTTTGTATTTCATTTCCAGCATGTCATGTGTCTTATTCTATTGCTAGCTCTATATTTTCTACCATGCACTGGAACTACTTCCAGGGTTATGTATTTCACTCCAATCTTGACTGGATAACCACACTTTTAGGAATTGTTATGCCCCACATTGTTGGACTGTAGGATGATGCTAGCTGAGATGGATCTCGTTGTTTTATTCACCGTGAGTTATCTTCTGGGATTTCTAGGCCTTTGTATTATGATTTATGTTTCGTTATCTGATTTGTCTTTGATACATTGTGGACCTGTATATTCATTTGTAGACTTTAGTTATTTTAGAGTTATTGATATCTTTTCTATTATATATCTTTCTTTGCTGCTTGCATTATGATTTGGGTACATTTGTTGTTATAGATTATCTAGATGATGTAGATACCTATTAGGTACTTGACAGCGTTTTACCGTCGATTCTGCGGCATAGGCTGGGTATAGGCTGGGCATAGCCTACATACTCGTGTTCGAATATCTGGGTGCGGGTCGTGACACTCCCTATGCTGGTGCAGGGCAATTTGCGGTGCCATAGGTGTCCTAGCTGTACCCTTATGGTCTGGGGCTGTACCAAGGGATGGACGAGCTAGGAGGCAACCCCTCACTTCATGTCTAGCCATTCCATAATTCAAGCAAACTCTGAGCCTCTTCCTACAGTTTTCCTAAGTATGTCCAGACTTCCTACAAAAGGCACAAGTAGGAGTCCGTTGAGTCTGTCGAGTCTGCTGAATGGGAGCTCTATATGGTGGATGGTACTCCACTTGAGACTGAGAAAACTCCTTCTAAATATGGGGTGCGCCTAGCAAGCCCTGCACTAGCCCCAACCAAGAAGTAGCAATCTCTCTTGGGCTTCAAGCCCAACTTTTGCTTTACCTTGTGCACCTCCGTATAAGTCTAGTAGAACGAAGGGACAAGGATCTTCACATCCCAGTTAAGACCCTCCCCGAAATGGCTCGCCCTGATCTCCGGGTCCAGCACCATGTACTATGTATATCGGCTCAGCCTGCCGAACTTTGCAGTATACTCCTCTACTGACATACCTCCCTGATGGAGATTCCGGAACTGTCTGGCCAAATCTAATCTGTCAGTGGACGAGAAGAACTTCTTCTTGAAGAGGACTTCAAACTCAGCCTAGGTGTGGCCCTCTCCAGCAAAAGCTGACTCATTTCTGAACTAGGTGCGGGCAATATCAAGCAGCTGAAGCCCTACTGCCTCAACCTTCAAGTCATCAGCGAGGTGGGACACCCTCATAAGTCGCTCGATATCCTCGAGCCAGTCATTTGCATAAATGATGCCCTCGATCCCCTGAAGTATCCAGGTCCCAGCTTCTTAAAATCCTGGATGTTACCCGGCCTAAGCTGGACATCCTGCTACTAGACTGCAGCTTTCCGCTCTAGTGCTGCTAGAATGAGCTGATGGGCACTCTTCATGCCCTATTGTATTGTGTTTGCGTGCCTCTGGTGCACCTCAGATTGATCTCTCTGCACCTCTAGTATCTCCCAAAATAGAGCAAACATCTGCCCCATGTCGGTAGGAACTGGAGGTGGAGGAGAAAGATCTCCTAGAATAGACGGAGCAGTCCACTACGCAGGAGGAGGAAGAACACCTGCAACAACCTTGGGAACGGTCTTCTACAGTGGAGGAGGAGCGCCCCCAAAAGTAGCTAAAACTCCCAAATAAACGAAAGAAATGGTCGGAGCAACTCCTGCAGCCAGATCATGAGGTCGAGAGGTAGAAGACCTCTCATAATCTGCCGTTGGTCCAAGGTAATGGGATCTAGTCATGGGTGCCATCATAAAGACATGTCAAACAAGGAGGTCAATATGGCACAAGATAAGATATTATAAAGAAAGGGCAATATTTAAGGAGGATAGTAATCGAACAAAATAAAATAGAAGACAATAATTCAAATCTCTAAGGCCTAGCGTGTCCTATGCTAAATGCAACAATCATCATTCTAAGATATTAGAGGTGTTAAGACGCGAACAAATCTAGAATAGAATCTGATAATCATATTGTTGTGTCCGAAAATCATGTTATCCAGAATCTTCACCTCGCCAGTCAGCATAGCTGTGACAACCATCAGTCCCACATTCATTGTATATAGATCTAAAATTATGTTGTTCGAAAGAATTGCCTTGCTAGCTAGCATGGTTGCGAAAAATTTCAAATTCCATAACTAAGATATGTATAGCCATAAACATGTGATCAAGAATTTTGCTTCGCCAGCTAATATGATCATGGTAATCTCTAGACTCCACAACTAAGACGGACGACTACAATCCTCACTGCCTCGCCTAGTATATAGTACTAGAATATACCCTTGAAATAGTCCATAAGCTTGTCCTTTTCTTAACACAACTTCAAAGTTATCAATGTTCATCAAGAATAAATTTTTAAAATGAACAAGGAGGAGAAGACAAAAACAAGTGAAAATGAATTTCGGGACAGATTTTGTAATGAAACTCTCAGGGGTCGTCCTAGAAATCTTTCAAGAAGTCCTAATTGTGATTGACCATTCTCCCTTATCCTAATACCCTATCTCCTATATCATATCGCAGGTCGCAGTAGTACAACTATGTTGTTGCACTACCATGGTATTGCTCTATTACAAAGCTGGACCTGTATGGGCTACCACAAAAACGTGTCATGACCTGCACCCAGTTTAGGGGCACGAGTATGTGGGTACGTCCATCCTACGCTGCAATCGACAGTAGAACGCTGTTTAGGTCTACTATACTAGTAATGAATATGATCTGTCAATATATATATATATATATTTATATATATATATATATATATAAATATATATATATATATATATATATATATATATATATATATATATATATATATATATATATATATATATATATATCATCTCCAATTGGAGGACAATAATGATATAGCATACTCAATCAAAGATCTATAAAGAAGAATGAAATATCAAGATAAAAGATGGTAACTTAAGGAGAATTCCAGAAGTATAATACAACATAATATATGTCCAGAATCTACGAGTCAAATATCCCAATTCAAGTTTGAATAATAAACATGCTAATCAGATAGCGCTAGAGACATAACCAGTACATGCCTAGTCTACTGGGTCACCACTCCACCCTCCTCAGCTGGAGCTAGGCCCTCTGTACCAAGGTCTCCTAATCTATGCCTACTACGTCCTATGGGCTAGGTAAGGCACTTGTCGTCTACGTCGTCTAAAAAATATATTCAGTAAAGATTGGAGCGAAGCACAAACTCTAACATAAGTTCCAATTAAATAATGAAAGCTATAAAACAATAATAGTGAGTTTAATACATTATGAGCATAATAAACTGTACCACAACTATCTAGCATATCATGTAAAAAGAATAAAAAGACTGGGTAATAAGAGCATCGCAATGAACATGTATTAGACATGAAAGAAACTAAACTAACTATATTTGAATCATCATTTCCAACAAGTGTTCTATCAATAACAATGTTCGCAATAGTACAACTAAATCATACGGGTAAAGTATGATTGGCTATCCATAATATCACAGTCGTATGTCTCAATCCAACATGATTGGCTATCCACAATAGTACGGCTCAATCCAATAGGATTTGTTATCCACAATATCACAATAGTATAGTTAACCCAACAGGATTAGCTATCCATAATAGTACAGGAGTACGGCTCAATCTACTAGGATTGGCTATCAATAATAGCACAAAAGTACAGCTCAATCATACGGGTAACGTATGATTGGCTATCTATCAGTATAAGAGTATGGCTAAACCATGTAGGATTATCTATCCACAATAGTATGAAAGTACAACTCAATCCAATAGGATTGGCTATCCACAATTTCATAAGATGGTGTCAACACATGAGCAGGAAGATCGAAATAAACAATGAGAAATAAAAATAGTATGTATATCAAAACATGAACTATAACAACTAACTCGTGCAACCATCGTGTCAGGAATCAAGTAGAACATCATTAAATAAATGAATCATAACAAGTATCAGATAATAAAAAATATCAGAGAATGTACTCGCCTGAAATCCGATATAAAGTATCAACAACGTCCGATACGGTGACTCGAGGACCTAAATATGGAATATTATATCTGAATACAAGTCAAACTAGTCCAATTCTCGGTCGTTAAGCCACTTCTAGGTCAACTAGTCAAACTTGGTCAAACTAACTATTTTTAGGTTGTATGAGTCTATTTCTAAGGTATTCAGTCCATACACTAAGTTTCTAGGCTATACTAGCTATATAGGATACTAGGTAGCCTATTACCAATTATCAATATAGAACTTAAATATCTAATCTAGATATCTACTACTTATGTTTACCGTAGCTCTTATCTTCGAATACTCTTACATATTTATATTCAATATACATACCTTGCTATACCTATTTTTCCTTATAACATTATCTACTCTATAGGTAATGCCTATTACCTTATCCTCCTAGGTAAAACCTCTATAACCACTACCTAGGCATTACACCCAAACATATGAAGTCCCCATTGGCTGCCTGTACTCCCCTCTCCTATTTTCTATTATTGCAATAGTGGCTAATTCATATATTTCCCCAAATCTGTACTTCATATTGCCTAACCCCTTAACTTCCTGTTAACTAATCCCCCTTCCTTCCTGACTTACCTGCCTACACTGCTTCTCATACCCTCACCAACTCAGGTAAAACTTGTGGTTCTAATCCCTAGAGTTAGACTCCAGTCTACATGGATCCCCCCTCTCAACTGATATACTCGAATTTCCTATAGGTAGTTTCGAACACCAATGAAACCCCTATTGATAACTGCTATTTCCTATTCACCATTCCTATTATCAGAATGGGTATATCTCCATTGCCAATCACTCATGGGACCCTCACCAACCACCTAAAACCCACGCACAGTGTCACATGCTCACAATATAATCACATATATATATAGTCTATATATACATATAGAGTATCAATAGGATACACACACTCTTTATCCTATTTTCCTATTTTTTCCGGCTCCACAGACCTACACTCTCCCTTAAACTGTTGTTTCCTCTAAGGCCCTTCCCTCTTCTTATTTTCGTGCAACATTTAGCACAGGTGCACATGTGTGCCTTGCTACTACTGATACTGCTTGTACAGGTATTAGTTGGGTCCCATTTTCCTTAATTCACCTGCACACACACTCCAATTTGTTCATAGTTCTCACAACTCTCTGCCCACACCTACATTGGACTGCACATAAATCCCCTTCCCTTGAACTTGTCAAACTCACACACACTTATATATCGATATATCCATAGACACACACACACATGCATTAACATTACCCACTTGACACACACATGCCTATGTATACAATATGTACATATAGGACTTATACATATGTAATATAAAGACATACATATACATGGGTAAGGCCTTATATATACATACACAGGTCATACTATGAACTAGAGCCTAGTTAATATAATATATAGCTATAGTAATATGTTGTGTAGAATGTGCCATGTGTATCACTAGTGTAGGAGCCCAAAGAACCACAAATTGATCCCTTATCCTAATGCAACATGACACAACCTATTAGTGTCCATATGTGGACACTATACTAGCCTCATATACTATTCATATTTCCATTTAGCCTATAAAATAATATGCTTGGTGTGCCATCCTTGAATTTCTTCCAAAAGTAGCACAAAACTCATTCTAACTTTCAAATAGAGATTCATAGTGTCTCAAAACTCTTCCTATGGTAGTCCTAGTCCATGGGTGGATTCCTAGGGGTTTATTATCACAAATATAATCTAATGACAAGGAAATAAAGGGCTATACCTATTAGGAGATGGATTCCCAATGAATAGCCAAATGGACACGATTCGGACACGTAGCTCCTAGCAAGTGGACTCATTTCCTTCCTGTAGTCTCCAAGCTCCTTCTAGACTCTTCCTTGTGTAGAGAATGAGTGGAATAGGTGGAGAAATGGCTTAAATTTGGAAATAAATTGATGGAGGAATGGAAAGAATGCCAAGTTAGAGAAAATGGAGGCTATGGAAAAATGGAGTGAATGAGGAGATAAGCCTCTCCAGGTCGGACATGTATACGGTTAGGTTAGTACAAAATCTCTAGGTTGGCCTCTAATAGTTATCATATGACTAATTAAAAGCATGGAGGGTTTTGGGCCTATTTCGGTCAATCGTCTAATCTTTAATTAAACTAATTAGTCATGACTAAAGAGTCTAATGGAACTAGTCTAATAAGTTAGTATGTGAGTCACGCCATGATAATTATCAAGCTCTAGTTTAGTGTCAAGGCTAACCAGTTCACTAACACTAGTCTAACATTCGGCTAGCCACTAACCATAAATACTAACACAATATTTATAAATAATATACATAATATAAAATAAATAATTAGGCACACTATATGATATAAACATAAAATGTTATATTTTTATCCCTTAATGTCTACCATTTTATTCTCATTTGATGACTAATGGTACCCATTATATTTATATTTTGCTTTAGGATGCAATTGGAGACACTAAGTGTAAAATGGAGCTAAATTACAATTTTAGACAATTTTGACACCTTTTACCAAAATGGACATAACTTTCTCCTCCGAAATTCAATTGAGGTGATTCAAAAAATTTGGAAAGCTAGACAAAGATCTACAACTTTCATATTTTGAGATTTCTGAGATTTAGGCTGCAACATGGACGAAATCAGGCTTGAAGTTGAGTCAAAGATGTTGTGAGCAAAAATAGGAACCAAAATAACTATTTCCCTACTTGTTCTATGACTTAGTTTTATTGTTTGAGAAGTTGCAACTTTTAGAGGATTTGTAGGAAGATATTGTGGGCTTCAAATAACCAATTTAGAGTGTATAAAAGGAGTAACAATCATGAGGAAACAACACACAACTTTTCTTCTTCTTCTCCAACTTTTTTTTTGAAGTTTTGATGAACATGTGCGGCTAAAAGTCTTACTGGTCGAAGGAAACTGAAGCCTTGGAATCAACAAACTTGTGAGATCTAAATTGTTATTATATGTTTGATTTATACTTTCGGTATTAAATGTTTTTCTATGCCAATTTTTATGATTGTTTTGTTTAATTACTGGGAGGCCTACTAGTTTATTATTCATTTCGATCTACCGCTAAATTAGATATTAAATCCGTAATTGTTTAATATTTCTAATTTATGAAGCAACCAAGATTTAATGAACTACTTTATTTTATTAGATCTTAGGAGAAAAACTTTTGACAAAATTAAATGCAACTGCATATGCTTGTGTTGTTTTGCTTTATCAATATCTTTGTTCTCTAAGAAATTGCTATATTAAATCTTCAACGCTTGTCTTAGATTATTTAGTAACTAAAGTTAATTAGGTTGCTTTTATCTAATTAACTAAGCCTAAGTGAGATAGAAAGATACTTCCAATAATAAATATTCAAAGTATGATTTAATTTATGCTTGGATCGATGATCAATTTTAAGATCCCAGTGGTGAATGTTGACTGTCACGACCCTCACCCGCTTTTCAGGATGCGAGTGCGTGCGCAAGCTAGCTACATATCAAGCGAACTTCAGCCCAACTCAAATATGTATACGCTGTCTAGAATAAGGTATCATGTTTAATATGTTAAGTTAAACTATATCTCAATCAACAAGAATAATATAAAATAAGAATGAATATTATGGTTCATAGTCTGCAGTCCACTAGCATATATGTCCGATTAGACTCCAAAAAAATAACATGAGTCTATAAAGCTAGGCTAACAAGCAGAGTACAAATAAGGGATGTGAATATGTAATCACGAAAGATACCTGAGTCTGAAGTAATCAACTACGATCATGATCAGCTAACTAACTCCGTGCAATAAACTAACTGGAAAGATCATCAGGCCCTCAGGGGACTAGCAAGATACATAAAACATGCATATCTAACAGTTTATAATGCATAAAAAAATCTAGGATATAAGCAGGAAAAGTCTAAGCAATACCGATACACGAATATGTGAACAACTACGCATAAATGAACTACTGAAAGAAAAACAGGTGAACACATGACAAAGATCAACGGATAACCAAACCCTCACCACTAGTGTGGACTCGCAGGCTTGAACGGATAACAAAACCCTCGCCCCTAGTTGGACTCGTAGGTTAGCTTCAAGCAATCAATCAGATAATCAAACCCTAGCCTCTAGTGTGGACTCACAGGTTTGAACAAATAACTAACCCTCGTCCTTGGTGTAGATTCGCAGGTTAGTTCAAATAATCAACCCTTGCCCCTAGTGTGGACTCATAGGTTAGTTCAAACAATCAACCTTACGACACCATATGACTCAGTCAAGGTACATGTGAGAACAAATCCGGTATGAACTATAATATCAAACCATGAACAATGATGATATGAATGAGACAACTAAACTAATATGCAAAATATGAAAAAATGCATTTCACCAACCAATAAAAGAAACTAGTAATGACATGTAATAAAGAAGAAGAATATAAGCATGTAAATAAACTGTAAATAAAGGCAAGGTATACTTGTCTGGTGGTAGCGCGTAGAACCAACTTTATCCAGTCAATCAATGAGCCACAAAAATCAAACTCACATAACAGTCTCCGGAGGCAGAAACAAATATTATCAATTTGTTCATAATAGTAAAATTAGCTAAGGTAGTCTACCCATAAGTCCAATTCTGACACAACAGCAAAACGATAATTTTGGGTCAAATCGATGTCCGTTGTTGGACCCATTTTATATCGAAAAGCGTGCCAACATCTACGATCTCTAAAGTCAACAAACTATATGTCTACGGATCCATTTTGATGATACGAACCCAACCATATGTCCAAAGTTAAATTTTTGGTAGGCCGTGCACAAATTTGCCAATTAGATCAGATTGCGTGCCCGCCAAAATAGCGTTCTGGTCGACCTTCTCAGAATTGGTCCAAACATGGAATATAGGACCATAAAAATGATACGGTCCAGTTAGCACAAGTTCATCTTAAGATGACGAATATGCACGAAGTTATTGACTGGTTTACAAAGAGGCCGATACGGGGTATCTCGACGGATAGCCTCGATTTTGTCGCACACATGCAGCAAAATCAAGTTTCGTTGAATCTCATACGTCAACAACATCCATACGCATCTTTCGATACTAATGGGTTGCGACCACGTCGCCCGGTTTGTCGGGGTGCACGTCGTATCGGGAAAATTTCATGTTTTCAAAAAAAGTTTTTCATAGTTTTTCTTGATTTTCAAATTAATTTATGTTACAGTCTGAATAACTAGAAATAAAAATAATAATGGGGTTTCCATCTCGGTTAGTTTGTCTTCGAACCTATTCAGGTGCTTTTCTAAAACTATCAATGGATCGGCGATTTTTTGCCTTCCAAAACAGGTCCATTAATAAGTTTTATGTTTCATTTTGAACAGATTTTTGCCCACTTTTGGGTCAATTTTTTAGGCAATCTAGAGCGTCTAAATTCAAACTAATTAAAGGGACTAAAAGTCGTTTAGTTTATGAACATACCAGAGAAAACGGATCGCAAAATGGTGGAGCGACAATAAAGAAATTGGATCGCAAAGTCGGCCGTGGGCGCGATGTTGACACAAAGTCACAGTCAACCAAATGTTGATAACATTGACTAAATAATACTTGTAATAATTCAATACGACACACGACAACCACATCCAGCTCAAGCCAGACGATAGCTCAGTTTTGTAAATACAAGTCATTTTTGAGTATGTATTTTTATATTTATTGAGTCTAGACTGTTGTAAGCTGAGTTGTGCTGAGCTATTGAGACTTGCCCTATAACCTACCCAAAATCCATAAAGCTCCACACATCCAAAATAAGCCCATTGGACCCTAAGACCTATTCTGTGCTCTGGAGACAGAGTTCGGGCCGAACTCTGCCTCCATACAGAGTTCGGGCCGAACTCTGTCCCCTAAAAATTAGCACCCTAATTTTTAGGGTTGGCTGGTTGCTAGTTGTCCAACGGCCAAATTTTTAAAAATTCCTACCAGAATTTTGGCCGAATTCTGCCTGCCAATACCATATAAATAGGCCAAGAATTCTCTCATTTTCATTCATCCCATCTTCTCTTATCTTCTCTCTAAAGCTCAATATAAGCCATACCCTTCTTCATCTACTAGCCACAAGCTTCCTAAGCCTCGAATGCTCAGTATCTCTCAGTTAGGAGTCTTGTGCAAGAGTTCAAGAAGTCACTTGGAAAATTCCAAGCATCGTCGCTGCGATCCTTTGTAAGAAGTTAACGTGCTCTTCTGAAGAAAAGGCACGGGGTGTAACTACTATTTTATAAATAGTGGATTTAATCCTGAGCTAGAGTTCTCAGGCCTGGACTAGTCCTCCACGAGGGAAACCAGGTTAAAATCGGCTGTGTTTGCGTATGCTTTCTTGCTCCTTATTTATTTCCGCATTTACTCTGATTAGTTTTTCTTGTGAAAGAGTTTAAATTTTTAATTGGCTATTATCGCTATAAACTCTATTCACCCCCCTCAAGAGTTGCCATCTATTTTTCAATTGGTATCAGAGCTCTGTTCTCTCAACAAGGACTAACATCCTAGAGCTGATCCATGGTAACCACACAATCCTTGATTTCCAATCATGGTGAAGGTCAGTCCACTCATAGACCTCCCCTATTTGATGGAACAAACTACACATTGGAAAACAAGGATGAGCTTTTATCTTAAGTCGCTAGACTTTGACCTGTGGACTATCGTCACTGACGGTTACAAAAAGCCCGCCAGAATAGTTGTCAATGGTGATCTCGTTAAGAAATCACATGACAAATATTCTGACGAAGAGAAGAAACAGGCAAGTCTAGACGCGAGAGCTATTAATGCTTTATTCTGTGCTATAGACAAGAATGAGTTCAACAAGGTCTCTACATGCACCACATCTCACGAAGTATGGAGACTTCTAGAAGTGACGCATGAAGGAACCACCCAAGTCGAGGAATCAAAGATAAGCCGTCTCACTCAAGAATATGAGGCTTTCAAGATGAAGCAAAATGAGACGATTACGCAAATGTTCACAAGATTCCTCGACATCATCAACCTCCTGTCTTCGTTCGGCAAACAATATTCAAATCATGAGAAGATTCACAAGCTACTTAGGGGGCTCCCAAAGATTTGGAACCCTAAGGTGACAGCCATCATAGAAGGAAATAATCTCACAACCATATCCGTAGAGACCTTGATGGGAAAGCTAATGACTCATGAGCGTGACCTCAAGGACTTCGAAGAGCCTGCTCCTAAGGCTAAGGAGATCGCACTCAAAGCTCACCGACGGAGGGCTGACCCCGAAGAGACGGATGACGACAACTCGGAAGGTGACGATCAAGCTCTTCTCGTCCGCAACTTTAAGAAATTCCTTCGCTTCAACCGAAGAAAGAAGGAACCTCAAGAAGACGATGAAGAAGAGCCAACCTGCTATGGTTGCAAGAAGACAGGACATGTCCGAAAAGATTGTCCATACTTAAAGAAGAACAACCGTTATGAGAAGCCATACAAGAAGACTTCCTCAAAGAAATATGCCAACACAAGCATTTGGCATGAAAGCGAAGCTAGTGACTCCGAGGAAGAAAAGGACTCTCCTCAAGATACGGCTAATGTGTGCCTAATGGCAACTTCCGACAAGGTATCAAACGAAACTCTTGATGGCTTCACTTTTGATGAACTTGGCGATGCTTTCATCGATTTACTTAATGATCACAAAAAGGTCATTGGTAAATACAAACATGCCAAGGACAAAATCAAAAGTCATGAAGTCGAAATTCAAAGACTTTCTCTATTACTTGATAACTTTAGAGACACTTCACCCACAGATGTCACAGATGAGGTATCTAAGCTTAAAATAAGCTTACATGATGCCGAAGCACGCATTGAACAACAAACACAAGAAATCACAACACTCAATACGGAGCTTACAGAAGAAAAGAGTAGACACAAGATTTCTATCACTAAGATATTTGGTTTGAATACTAAGATTACTGAACTGCAGGCTGTCTCTAAGAAACTAGAGACTAAATTGGAAAAACAGGTTGCTCAACCTCAAACCCAATTTCATGAGACACACACAAAGCATGATACCTCTCATACTAATCACCCACGTCATCCACCTACAACACGTAACCATGCTTACATATACACACACTTTCACAAAGGACACAAACAACATGCACGTAGAAATAATTATCATATGTCACAAAATCATCATGCTACACATAGATACAATCATCATCATGTTGCACAAAAACCATATCACCATCAGTCTACATATAGACAATATCACCATGCCACTCCACATCACTCTACACATAGTCATCATCACCATGCTAATTCTATATCATCATACATCTCCTCATCACTCTACTTATAGACATCATCAGCATGCCCCTAATATAAATAGGAATGCTACATGTACTTATTGTGGTTTACATGGACACATTTCACCACAATATAGAATTAGAAGATTAGTAGATAGAAAGATATATGCATGGTTTCCAAAAACTAACTTTTCAGGACCCTCAAGAACTTGGGTACCAAAGGTCACATCTACTCTTGATGTAGGTGGACCTTCCCTCCTTAACTAAAAGTAAGTAGATTTTCGATAGTGGATGCTCGCGGCATATGACGGGAGATGCAAATCTTTTCGCATCACTATCGATGAAGAGAGAAGGATATGTATCCTTCGGCAACAACCTAAAAGGTTATATCACTACCAAAATACACTCAATTAGCGATGAATATTTAGCGATGGCAAATTTTTGTCGGTGTTAGCGACGGCTTTGTGGCCGCTCAGCGACTGAGTACCGACTACACGCCTTTGCCATTTTTTATTTTAATTTTAGGGGGAGGAAAGGTCGCACGTCCGTCGCTAGACTGTTGTAATTATAGCGACGGATCCCCAGTCGTCGCTACGTAGTCGATTATTTGGCGGGAATTGTGTAGAGAATTGGCGGTACATATCTTTGACTACGCAGCGACGGATATTCAGTCGGCACGTATCAAACATGGCGACTACGTGGCGACAGATTTTCTTCCGTCGCTATTCAGTCGGTATATATACATACCAGACTTTAAATGAAACGGCAGGGAGAACTTTTCGCATTTCCCCCAAATTTACTCTCTCCTCTCTCTCTCTCTCTCTCTCTCTCGCCGGTGTCGGCTTCGGTGATCGGCGTCAGTGTCGTCGTCGGCGTCGACGTCCTCTTCTCTCTCTCTCTCCCGAAGGTAACCCCTCTCTCTCTCTCTCTTTCTCTCTCTCTCTCGATCTCTCTCTCTCTCTCTCTCTCTCGGGGTCTGGGAGGCGGGCTTGGAGTTGTGGCGTCGGGCGGCTGGCTTGGGTCGGGGGCTGGGCGGTAGGCTTGGGGCGGCGGCGTCGGGGGCTGGGCGGCTGGCTTGGGGCGGGGGCGTCGGGGTCTGGGCGGCTGGCTTGGGTCGGGGCCTGGGCGGTGGGCTTGGGGCGGGGGCGTCGGGTTCTGGGAGACGGGCTTGGGGCTGGGGCGTCGGTGGCTGGGCGGCTGGCTTGGGTCGGGGGCTGGGCAGTGGGCTTGGGGCGGCGGCGTCGGGGGATAAGCGACTGGCTTGGGGCGGGGTCTGGGCGGTGGGCTTGAGGCGGGGGCATCGGGGTCTGGGAGACGGGCTTGGGGTTGGGGCGTCGGGGGCTGGGCAGCTGGCTTGGGGCGAGGTTTGGGCGGTGGGCTTGGGGCGGAGGCGTCGGGGTCTGGAAGGCTGGCTTGGGATTGGGGGCTGGGCGGTGGGCTTGGGGCGTCGGGGGCTGGGCGGCTGGCTTGGGTCGGGGGCTGAGCGGTGGGCTTGGGGCGTCGGTGGCTGGACAGCTGGCTTGGGTCGGGGGCTGGACGGTGGGCTTGGGACGGCGGCGTCGGGGGCTGGGCGGCTGGCTTGGGGCGGGGGCGTCGGGGCTATTTGCAACCGACGTACAGCCATAAGCACTATTCATATATATATGCAACCGAACTACTGGACTGGGCGGCGGCCTTGGGGCGGCGGACTTTGGTCGGGGGCGGCGGGTGGCTTTGCTTCTCAAATTTATCTGAGTTTATATATTGGCTAAATAATATGTTATCCATATTGGGTGTTCCATTAGTTTGGTAGTATTTGGATTAGTAAATATGAATATGGGTTTGGATTCATGGTGTATATATATGTTCACTGTCTCAAGGACAGTGCGAGTTCTATCAGTTGTGTGCTTTTGTATAGATGTATATATCTATACATCTAGCTGTGATATACATATGTGTATGTGACAATCTCAGCTAGCGACGGACTAGTTACCGGTTAGCGACGAATATTTCCAGCTCAATTTGCATTAATCTATGGTACGACATGGTGATCAGGACATAGTCCCTGCAGCCATTCGACTGGCGAGGCAGAAACTATGTAGCCGTAGATTAAGTTGACTGTCTTTCGACCCTCATCCCTCGGCAATGATGATATGACAACCTATCACTATATCTTATATAGTAGTAGATGATGTCTTAGTATTACATTAAGTGAGTTCATCTTGATTCTGTTATATCCTTCAGATACTAGATACGATAAGAATATATACTACACGATATGTATACAGAATATAGATGATTCACACTAATGTATGCTAGAATAAATTTTGGGTTGTGTTCTGAGCCATCCGTTCTTACACTTAAAATACATAGGAATTAGTAGTGTGAGAGCACCAGAGAGAGTGAGAGCGCTGGAGGGGGGAGGAGAAAGAGAGAGAGAGTAATTAATGGTACGATATGGTGAAGTAGTACTTTATTTTGGCTCCAGGTCCAGCTCAATTTGCATTAATCTACGGTACGACATGGTGATCAGGACATAGTCTCTGCAGCCATTCGATTGGCGAGGCAGAAACTATGTAGCCGTAGATAAAGTTGACTGTCTTCCGACCCTTATCCCCTCGGCAATGATGATACGACAACCTATCACTATATCTTATATAGTAGTAGATGATGTCTTAGTATTATATTATGTGAGTTCATCTTGATTCTGTTACATTCTTCAGATACTAGATACGATAAGAACATATACTACACCATATGTACAGAACATAGATGATTCACACTAATATATGCTTGAATGAATCTTGGGTTGTGTTCTGAGCCATCCGTTCTCACACTTGGCAAAAAATGAAATTTTTTTATACTTTATCGGCTTCAGAAAATATACTCAAATTACACGATGGTTCCTTTAGTTAGCTTGCTTATGTTATAATTATATTATTTGTGACTATCGATCTTACCAGATGGCACCCATGACCCGAGGAGCGGCACGTCGTTTGAGGAAAATAGTGAATGCTGAGGTGGCTCCTCCTACAGTTAAGGAGGAAGTGGCACCGGTTGCTAGTGAGACTGGGAGTTCTATTCATCCAGCACCTGTAGCTAGTGAGACCGGGAGTTCTCTTCAAGCAGTCCTTGCAAGGGACGACATCTCTCCTCACGCCAAAAATCTCGCTTTTTTGAGGTGGTTGCGTGATCGTATCACTGAGCGTTTGTATGAGCAGCGTGGTTCACATTAGCTATTAGTACTTATTTGTATTGGACTATTTGTATTGAGTTGTTTTTGTATTAGACTATTTGTATTGGACTACATATATGAACTAGAAATGTGTCAATCTCTGGATTGTATTGGACTACGACATGGTGATCAGGACATAGTCCCTGCAGCCATTCGATTGGCGAGGCAGAAACTATGTATCCGTAGATAAAGTTGACTGTTCTCCGATCCTCATCCCTCGGCAGTGATGATACGACAACCTATCACTAGAGGATACTCTGAGAGATCCATCTGTGTAGGACGTATACTCTGAGATATCACCTTTACAAGAATGATATCAGTAGTAGGATTGAGTGCTGGAGGGGATATTATCAGAGTATACGTCCTACTCAGATGGGTCTCTCACCGTTACTATTTTTTTCTGACAGCAAGGTGGATGTGCTCCATCAACAGATTCTTGCTTCGAGCCAAAACTTTGCCCCGAAGCTCAAGTGGACATCCTTTGTGTAGAGCTCGAGTGAGAGGTTCCTGACAGCATGGTGGTCTCCTTTGTCAAAGTATCCCTGCTCATCCCACATTGGTTGTGGGACGAGCACGGATACTTTAACAAAAGAGACCACCATGCTGTCAGGAACCTCTCACTCGAGCTCTACACGAAGAATGTCCACTTGAGCTCTGGGGCAAAGTTTTGGCTCGGAGCAAGAATCTGTTGACGGAGCACATCCACCATGCTGTCAGAAAAAAATAGTAACGGTAAGAGACCCATCTGAGTAGGACGTATACTCTGATAATATCCTCTCCATCACTCAATCCTACTACTGACATCATTCTTGTAAAGGTGATCTCTCAGAGTATACGTCCTACACAGATGGATCTCTCAGAGTATCCTCTAGTGATAGGTTGTCGTATCATCACTGTCGAGGGATGAGGGTCGAAGAACAGTCAACTTTATCTACGGATACATAGTTTCTGCCTCGCCAGTCGAATGGCTGCAGGGACTATGTCCTGATCACCATGTCGTAGTCCAGGGATTTGATTCTGTATTTTGGTTTCTGTATTTTGGCTCCAGCTCTATTTGTATTAATCTACGGTACGACATGGTGATCAGGACATAGTCCCTGCAGCCATTCGACTGGCGAGGTAGAAACTATGTATCCGTAGATAAAGGAGGGAAAAGATAAATCGAATTATAATAACGGATATTAGGTTACTCTTTAGGATAATTGATGTCTATTTTATATTAATTTGGTTTGGTCTATATGATTCTTGGATAATTGGTGTACATTAAATTCGTATGTGCATATTTGGTCTATGTGATTGTTGGATAATTGGTGTGCATTATATATTGGTTTGGTTTATGCATATTTTTGTGAACAGGAAAAGTGCTGCAATTTTTTTTTAAAAAATTCTCAGTTACCGACGGACTAGTGACCGGTTAGCGACGGATATTTCCAGCTCCATTTGCATTAGTCTACGGTACGCTATGGTGATCAGGACATAGTCCCTGCAGCCATTCGACTGGCGAGGCAGAAACTATGCAAGTAGCCTTAGATAAAGTTGACTGTCCTCCGACCCTCATCCCTCGGCAATGATGATACGATAACCTATCACTATATCTTATATAGTAGTAGATGATGTCTTAGTATTACATTAGTGAGTTCATCTTGATTCTGTTACGTCCTTCAGATACTAGATACGATAAGAATATATACTACACCATATGTACAGAACATAGATGATTCACACTAATGTATGCTAGAATGAATCTTGGCTTGTATTCTGAGCCATCCGTTTTGATCAAGCATCTTCCTTCTCCTCTCCTCCACCATGGCTCTGAACAAATTGGCTCCTCCCTCTACTTCCCTTCTTCTTATTTGACTCTCTCAGCCACATATGACATCCAGCTCAAGTGTAGAGTCGGGGGAGAAGAAGTGGACAGGAAGAGGAGGGGGAAGCAGTACAGCCGGCGGCATGACCCGGAGGAAGTACAGAGATTTTCTTTAACAGCCGTAGGAGAACTATAAGGATATATCTTTTTACAACATGTCATCTTGTCAAAGCCCTTCATGTGAATATCATATTACCGCGATGTCGAAAGACTAACATGTCATAAGTTTTTAAGCCGTGTGTTTTGACATAATCTTTCCAACTCTTTCCTCCTATGTAGTAGTGTTGCATTGTTACATAGCAGGAAAGAGTTTTGAGGATTATGTCAAAACACACGGCTTAGAAAATTATGACATGTTAGTCTTCCGACACCGCGGTAACATGATTGTCACATTAAGGGTCTTTGACAAGGTGATATATTGTGAAAAGATATATCCTTATAGTTCTCCTACGTCTGTTGAAGAAAACCTCTGTACTTCCTCTGGGTCATGTCGCCGGCTGTGCTGCTTTCCCCTCCCCTTTCTGCCCACTTCTTCTCCTCCGACTCTACACTTGAGCTGGATGTCATATGTGGCTGAGAGAGTCAAATAAAAAGAAGGGAAGTAGAGGGAGGAGCAGATTTATTCAGAGCCATGGTGGAGGAGAGGAGAAGGAAGATGCTTGATCAGAACGGATGGCTCAGAACACAAGCCAAGATTCATTCTAGCATACATTAGTGTGAATCATCTATGTTCTGTACATATGGTGTAGTATATGTTCTTATCGTATCTAGTATCTGAAGGACGTAACAGAATCAAGATGAACTAACTAATGTATGCTAGAATGAATCTCGGGTTGTGTTCTGAGCCATTCGTTCCGATACTTGGCAATTAAGCCATTCGACTGGCGAGGCAGAAACTATAAGGCTACTTGTATGTTCTTCCAACTTTAAATTACAAGATTACATAGTTGGTTAAATAAATCACTAACCTCATCACGGTGAGTCTTGGTGTAGCACTCAAATGTGGGGCACCTGTAATCTATGTGAATTCATCTTGATTCTGTTACATCTTTCAGATACTAGATACGATAAGAATATATACTACACTATATGTACAGAACATAGATGATTCACACTAATGTATGCTAAAATAAATTTTGGGTTGTGTTCTGAGCCATTCGTTTCCATACTTGGCAATTAAGCATGTAAAATAGAACTGATTATGTTTAGTTTGTCTTACGATACAGATTTTTACATCCAAATTGAAATGGATCGTTACTTCGTTGATCGTACATGGATATACTATAGCAGATCAACCTCCTGGACCGTAGGTACTTATAAGTATTGACCGTATCGGATTAGTATCGATCTATCATTTTGGTATGGGCCGTATTGGTTGGTATTGGTCTTAGCGAATTGGTATCGTCCTATCCGATATGTATCGGCCGTATAGCTAGGATTCATATTGGCCTTATCGATTTGGTATCGGTCATATCCGATAGGTATCGGCCGTGTTGGATTATTATATACCATTTCGGATTAGTATCGTGGAAGGTTTAGTAACAACTGTACTTGGATTTCTCTCTTTTAGAGCTAGATTACCATTGCAAGAGAGTCACGAGAGCGTAGATGGCTAGTTACAGAACATACATACTTCCTTTTCAATTTCGCTTTTCCTGATTGAAAAAGAAGTATGTATGTTATTGTAACTGGCCAATCACGATCTGGTGATTCTCTTGCAATGGTATTCTAGCTCGAGAAGAGAGAAATCCAAGTACAGTTGTTACTAAACCTTTCACGATACTAATCCGAAATAGTCTATACTAATCCAACACGGTCGATACCTATCGGATATGACTGATACCAAATCGATAAGGCCAATATAAATCCTAGCTATTCGGCCGATACATGTACATATCGGATATAGGACGATACCAATTTGTTAAGGCCAATACCAATATGATACGTCCTATACCAAACCGATAGACCGATACTAATCTGATACACTAGATACTAAGTACATCTGGCCTATACCAGCGGATCCACAAATTACTGTACGATAGGTCCAACGACTCCAGTTACATTCGGTTATCGGTGATTTCATGATTACATAGTCATTCTGTTAGTCTTGTGATACAGATTTTTACTCTCTCATGCTACCAACGTCACAAGTTTTCCAGTGCTGCTCCCTCTAATGATGATGAACTCAAAAAACCAACGTCACAACTTTTATAACTTGAGTAAATTTCTTTACCCTATATAAAAATTTCTGTTGTCAGAAAGATGGCTCCTAGGACTCGTCGAGGTGGTGCTGCTAGTCGAGGAAGTGGTCGAGGCAAGAAACACTTGGAGGTTGACATGGAGGAAGTCTCCATCGTCAAACAAGAGCCGGTGACTGTTAAGGAGAAGGTGTTACCAAAGGTCGAGGTCAAGGAAGAACCGGTGACCATCAGGGAAGAGATTGCTCCCAAGCTTGAAGCTAAGGAGGAGCTACCGTCAGAGAGTAGTAGCATTGGGACCGACCCTCCTGTCCCTACAGAAGACCTCAACCAGATTGAGCCTTCGTATGCAAAGTGGCTGATAGAATGGTACATGCCTCACCGCAACTATCATCCCTGGCTGTGAGGATTCATCGTCTGACTTGTGGTCTTTGTTGAGGCCAAAGTCGATTTTTCTATGTGTTTTAGAATATTTGTGAAAATTTTGGAATATTTGTGCTATGATCGGATTATAACGATGGATATTAGGTTACTGTAACTGGCCACCTTTACAACCTATGTGTTTTGGAATATTTGTGAAAATTTTAGAATATTTGTGCTATGATCGGATTATAACGATGGATATTAGGTTACTGTAACTGGCCAACTCTTTCCTATGTGTTTTAGAATATTTGTGAAAAATATGGAATATTTGTGCTATGATCGTATTATAACGATGGATATTAGGTTACTCTTCCGGATAATTGATGTCTATTTTATATTAATTTGGTTTCGTCTATATGATTCCTGGATAATTGGTGTGCATTAAATTCGTATGTGCATATTTGGTCTATGTGATTCTTAGATAATTGGTGTGCATAATATATTTGGTCTATGTGATTGTTGGATAATTGGTGTGCATTATATATTGGTTTGGTTTATGCAAATTTTTGCGAAAAGTGAAAGCGCTGTAATTTTTTTTCAAAATATTCTCAGTTAGCGACGGACTTGTGACCGTTTTGCGATGGTTACTACCAGTTTTCGACTACTTTTCGACGACTATTCCGTCGCTAACTGGAGATTTGAAATTTTTTCCAGGTAGCGACGGAGTGTCGACAGATTATCCATCGGTATGGTACATTGTTCGACGGAATAGCGACTACCTATCCGTCGCCCTTATTCTGGAAATATCAAGAATTTCCAGAACAAGATCGACGGTTAATCCGTCTGTATTTCGTTGATAAATATCGACGAAATAGCGACGCCTTATCCGTCGCCATGTTGCTGGAAATGACATGAATTTCCAGAAGCTGATCGACGGATTTTCCGTCAGAAAACCGTCGCTAATCCGTCCTTTGTTATCGAAGGCGTCGACGGCTTAGCGACGGAACAATACGCTGTGATACGCTATTACGACGGGTTACTGACAAAATTTTACGTTGCTATTGTCTACACAGTTCAGTACTTAAAATTTGAAATGGACGAGAGTTCGTCGAAAACGCGTTGCTAAAGTTTCGTATTGTGAAGTCGACAAGCGGTCGCTATTCCGTCGCTTCACGACTACGTAGCGACGGACCGTTATTAGCGACGAGCTGATTGCCGACAGATTTTTTTGGCCAAAATCCGTCGGTTATCGGTCGCTAATCGTAATTATCGTCGGATTGGCGACGGATAGGGCCGTCGCTAAATCGATAAATTTTGGTAGTGTATTATAGGTAATGGTAATATTGGTTATCCTTCCTCTCCTGTAATAAAAGATGTCTGCCTAGTAACCGAGTTAAAGCATAACCTGCTCAGCATTAGTCATCTTGCTGACCATGGATATGACATTAACTTTGGACAAAATAAATGCCTTATTTATGATAGGTCAACAGGAGACATTGCTTTTGAAGGGGTAAGAGAGGATAATATTTATATTTTCTATTTGTCTATAGACACTACCAATGCAGGTAGATGCCTATGTGCTCATAAAGATGAAAGATTACTATGGCACCAGCGTCTTGGTCATGCCTATATGGATACTATATCCAGGCTATCGACCAAGAAGCTAGTTAGAGGCTTGCCCGATATCACATTCAAAAAGGACACGGTATGTGCCGAATGTGAATTGAATAAGGCAACCAAGTCCTCATTTCATTCCATTAACTCTATAAGTACTACTAGACCCCTACAACTTCTCCATATGGATTTATTTGGCCCTAGTAGATTAGCCAATCTTGGTGGAAAACTCTATGCCTTTGTTATTGTTGATGACTTTTCAAGATTTACTTGGGTTTTCTTTCTTAAAAATAAGAGTGATGCTATTTCGGTTTTCAAGATTTTTGTTAAGAAAGTTCAAAACGAAAAAGGCTACATGATTACTCGAATCCGAAGTGATCATGGAGGCGAATTCAAAAATTCTGATTTTGAAAAGTTTTATAATTCTAATGGTTTTGATCATGAGTTTTCTTGCCCAAGAACTCCTCAACAAAATGGTGTTGTAGAGCGGAAGAATAGGACTCTTGGCGATATGGCTAGAGTCATGTTGAACAAGTTTTCACTTCCGAAATACTTTTGGGCTGAAGCTGTCAGTACAGCATGCCACATTTTAAATAGGGTGCTTATTCGTCCTATTATAAAGAAAATACCCTATGAGCTTTGGTTTGGGAGAACCCCAAATGTTTCTTATTTTAGAGTTTTTGGTTGTAGATGCTTTATCCTTAACACCAAAGACAACTTAGGCAAATTTGATGCCAAAGCTGACGATGGTATTTTCCTTGGCTATGCTGCCAAGAGTAAGGGATATAGAGTTTTTAACAAACGCTCATTAATTGTGGAAGAGTATACAAATATGACTTTTGATGAAGATAACAGTGCAGCAGCTACTCTTGATGATGATGTTGAGCCATCAACTTCTACTCCAATGAATACCACAACCGAAACTAATTCTCTGGAGGGCTTGCCAAAGAAATTCTCTTTCCAGCCATCACATCCAAAAAATTTGGTGATCGGTGAGGTTTCACGTGGAGTAACTACTAGATCATCATTAAGAGACTCTATTGCTAGCACTGTCTTTGTTTCACAAATTGAGCCAAAAAATATTTTAGAAGCTTTCAATGATAAATTTTGGATCTCTGCTATGCAAAAGGAACTCAAACAATTCGAGAGGAGCCAAGTATGGGAACTCGTTCCTAGACCGGCTAATCACTCGATTATTGGTACTAAATGGGTTTTTAGAAACAAAATGAATGAAGATGGTTCAGTCACACGCAACAAAGCTCGTCTAGTAGCCCAAGGATACAACCAAGAGGAAGGTATCGACTACGATGAGGCGTATGCTCCTGTTGCTAGATTGGAATCCATTCGGATGCTTTGTGCATTTGCAAATTTTCAAAATTTTAAATTATTTCAAATGGATGTTAAAAGTGCTTTCTTGAATGGATTTATTAAGGAGGAAGTTTATGTGAAACAACCTCCTGGCTTTGAAAATCACAAATTTCCCGACCACGTGTTCAAGCTAAAGAAAGCGCTGTATGGCCTCACACAAGCCCCTAGAGCTTGGTATGAACGGCTAAGCAATTTCTTGCTTGAGAAAGGTTTTTCAAAAGGGAAAATTGACACCACACTTTTCATAAAATCTTTTAAAGACACTATTCTTTTAGTACAAATATACGTAGATGATATTATATTTGGTTCTACTGATGAAACCCTTTGTCAAGATTTTGCCAATTGTATGCAGACCGAGCTTGAGATGAGCATGATGGGGGAGCTCAACTACTTTCTTGGGTTGCAAGTCAAACAAATGTCAAATAGAACCTTCATCTGTCAGTCGAAGTATACAAAGGACATGCTGAAAAAATTCGACCTTGACAACGTCAAACCAATCAGTACTCCAATGGCTACTTCAACCAAACTTGAACCAGATGATAGCGGCAAACCCGTAGATCAACGTAAGTATCGAGGTATGATAGACAGTCTACTCTACCTTACTGCTAGTCGCCCTGATATTATGTTTAGCGTTTGCCTATGTGCTAGATATCAAGCAAATCTTAAGGCATCACACATGACCGCGATTAAGCGTATCTTTCAATACCTTAAGGGTATGGTTACAGTGGGCCTATGGTATCCCAAGTCAACATCATTTGACCTCATTGGTTACTCTGATGCTGACTTCGCCGGATGCAAGGTCGACCGTAAAAGTACGAGCGATATGTGTCATTTATTAGGAAAGGCTTTAGTCTCTTGGTTTAGCAAGAAGCAGAATTCTGTCGCACTATCCACAACAGAAGCTGAATACATCGCAGCTGGGCGTTGTTGTGCACAAATTCTGTGGATGAAGCAAACCCTTGAAGACTATAACTTATCTTTCATGCATATTCTAATCTTTTGTGACAACACTAGTGCTATAAATCTTACTAAGAACCCCATTTGTCACTCACGTACGAAGCACATTGAAATACGTCATCACTTTTTGCGTGATCATCAGCAAAATGGCACGATTAACTTAGAATTTATTGACACTGATCATCAGTTAGCAAATTTCTTCACAAAACCATTATCCGAAGTGCACTTCAATTTTCTTTGTCGTGAACTTGGAATTTTAGATGAAGCTGTTGTAAATTAAAATAAACCTGCGTAAATATCGAGTATATCTTGATTCTCTTGTGATGAACTTGCTATGGGTACAAGTCGAAAGGGTCCTTCTGACAACAAGGCGTAAAAGCCTAAGCGACACGGTGCACTAGTCCTCAGGACTACCGCTAGCTGGGATCTGGCCCCTGCAGGGCAGCTTCAAATATTGAATTATAATATAATTCCTTGTTTATTATACGGTTCATTTTTATTTATCACATGCTGAAATACTATTTTTTCAACTTCATATTGCTGCTTCGAACTCACTATCTGTTATTCATTTGTTTACTTATTAGATCTTTTCTTGTATTTATACTCTTGTCTTATATTGGTCTTTCTTACTTAACCATTTTTTCTTCATTTCTGCCTGATTCCTATTCTGTGACCAGGATCCGAAATTCGGGCCGAACTATGCCCTTACCAAGGTTCGGGCCGAATTTGGCCTGACTGTTCCAGAACCGGAAACAGTCTCAGCCGTTGATCAGATGTCAGATCCAATGGCTATTATTTGCTCCGACCAAGAGAAACCCTTCCCATATTTTTAGTTTCTCTTCTCTCTCCTTCCTCATTACCACCTTTTCCACTTCTCCTACTCAACTCTCTCAAAACCCTAACCCTAATTTCTCCTTTCTTGAGCTCCATTCTTCCCGAAACTCAAGGAGAAGGCTTCTTTTTCAATTCTCCTTCATTGTTCATCACTAGTTTGAGGTATAATTCCATACTTTTCTATATCTCAATTTCTTTCATTATCTATTGTGTTATGGCTCCACGTTTGTTCAACCGTAGGAAGAGACTTCGGACCGAGGGAGCATCCTCGTCGAATGCTCCTCCTCGTGTTGAACCACCCGTTGCACCGGCCATTGAACAACAAATCCATCCGTTGTTCAATCCTCCGCGTCCATATGATCCAAACACTTTTGATGACCGAACTTTTGTATCACTAGATGCCTCAAATGATTGGTTTAGTGATTTTCGAACACGTCCAGTATTTGCGGGACACCCCATCAACTCTATATTCTTACAATATGATGCACTCTTTCATGACCTTTGACTTGATGAACTTGTTACCACAAATTTGGTCTTCTATCGTAGTGCTATTCAAATGTTTTATTGCAACTTAACCCATGATGATACTCATATTTATTCACGAGTTGCGGGAATTGATATCTCCTTTGACGATTTTAAATTGGCCGAATATCTTGAGCTTCAAGAGCCTAATTCTTGGGAAAAGCTTGTTGAAGCTAGATAATTTCAATTTCCCGAAGGGATTTCACTTGAAAGCTTCAAGGACGACTTGTTTAGCTCAAACACACGTCCTCGTAAACTTTTGGCTAAATTCCTCAATCCCTATTTCTATGACCTTCATCGGATCATATTCAACACCATTCTACCCAAAGCGGGTTCTACCGATGAAGTCACTTATTTTGAAATCTTGGCCTTATACCATCTCCACTTCCATGTTCCCTTTAATCTTTCACGCACAATGATGGATTGGATGATTAACTGTAGGAAGAAACCAAGATCTTTAGTTTATGCATTATACCTTCCTATGATCTTTCATACGTTTCATGTACCCCTTGATGAGTGTCCATTCTTACCTGCCCCCGCCTTCCTCTCTAAGGCAAGGAGGCTTCAGGCGGCCATTGGCTCACCAGTAGTGTCTGAGCATTCTGATGATGAGCCAGATGCTCCTCCTCTTGGACAGGATCCTCCTCCTCCTCCTGCCACTCTCGAGTCTCTTCAGACCATGCTCCGAGATCGCTTCACTTTGGAGGACGATCGATGGACTCAGCTGGATTACCGGACCACCTTGCAGATAAGTGCTATCAGCAACTCGCTGCATGATATTCGGTATTCCATGTCTCGCCATCCTTCCATGCCCATCTCTATGGAGCGAGACCCTGGTCGTGAGGGATTCCGTATTGATGACCCTTGGGTTCGTCGTTACATGGATCCAGATGTGGCATTTGTGGACCCACGTCGCTCCTTTACTGATCCATCAGACGACGCTGGGCCTTCACGTGCTCGATGATGGATATGGACTGCTCTTTGATGCTGCTACTGAGGATCATAGATTATGGTTTATGCATTTTGGTTTTAGTTACTTTTATGTACTTGGTTTGTATTAGATCTTTTAATGAGTTGTGACTCTTGAGACTTTGGTAGTTCTATCAGTTTTTATGTCATTATGTCTCTTGAGACATTTGGTCGTTATATCAGTTTATATGCAGTTTCTTCTCTTATCTTTTAGTATGTTTGCCAGTTATTACTTATCTTATATTGCTAAATGCCAAAAGGGGGAGATATGTATATTCTTTTTGTCTATATGTGCTTTTGGAAGAATGTTCTTAACAGGCCAACAAGATGCATTGTTTACGGGGGAGCTATTTTTTAAAGCTCGGCACTAATTATGGGGGAGTTATGTCTTTACATGTGTCCAGGTATGAATATTGAATATACAATTATTGTTTTGTCAATTATCAATATGGGAGAGATTGTTGACACAAAGTCACAGTCAACCAAATATTGATAACATTGACTAAATAATACTTGTAATAATTCAATACGACACACGACGACCACATCCAGCTCAAGCCAGACGACAGCTCAGTTTTGCAAATACAAGTCATTTTTGAGTCTGTATTTTTATATTTATTGAGTCTAGACTGTTGTAAGCTGAGTTGTGCTGAGCTCTTGAGACTTGCCCTATAACCTACCCAAAATCCATAAAGCTCCACACATCCAAAATAAGCCCATTGGACCCTAAGACCTATTCTGTGCTCTGGAGACAGAGTTCGGGCCGAACTCTGCCTCCACACAGAGTTCGGGCTGAACTCTGTCCCCTAAAAATTAGCACCCTAATTTTTAGGGTTGGCTGGTTGCTAGTTGTCCAACGGCCAAATTTTTTAACATTCCTACCAGAATTTTGGCCGAATTCTGCTTGCCAATACCCTATAAATAGGCCAAGAATTCTCTCATTTACATTCATCCCATCTTCTCTTCTCTTCTCTCTAAAGCTCAATATAAGCCATACCCTTCTTCATCTACTAGCCACAAGCTTCCTAAGCCTCGAGTGCTCAGCATCTCTCAGTTAGGAGTCTTGTGCAAGAGTTCAAGAAGTCGCTTGGAAAATTTCAAGCATCGCCACTGCGATCCTATGTAAGAAGTTGACGTGCTCTTCTGAAGAAAAGGCACGGGGTGTGACTACTATTTCACAAATAGTGGATTTAATCCTGAGCTAGAGTTCTCAGGCCTGGACTAGTCCTCTACGAGGAAAACCAGGTTAAAATCGGCTGTGTTTGCGTATGCTTTCTTGCTCCTTATTTATTTCCGCATTTACTCTGATTAGTTTTTCATGTGAAAGAGTTTAAATTTTTAATTGGCTTTTATCGCTATAAACTCTATTCACCCCCCTCTAGAGTTGTCATCTGTTTTTCACGCGAGTGCTGCTGCTGTTACCGCTGTCTGTTGGCGTGACTATTGCTGCTGTTACTGCTGTTGTTGCAGCCGCGCACGGCTGTGCCCGGCCGGTGGCCGTCGGTGCGCACATAACAAGGGGTCACCCGACGTCTAGGGTTTGGGGTTAGGGCTAGGGTTTTGTTACTCCTCTCGCTTTTTCTCTCGTTATACATACAGAAACAGGGTCAGTTTTAGGAGAAATCTGGTTTGGGGTGTTCGGCCTGGTACGAACAGTAGCCTGGGATGGTTTTTTTTTTCTTTTTCCATTTCCTTTCTTTTGTTATATATATATATATATATATATATATATATATATATATATATATATATATATATATATATAATATACACATACACACACACAACATATATATATTTGGCTGTATACCTTAGAAATAAATACAATTAATACCTACTAGAAATTTCTTAGATAGTAACCAAGTGGTTATAGTCTATCTTTACTATTTATATAATTTCTATTATTTATTAGAAAACGTGTACATAACAAACTTCATAAATACAAATATACCTATTTATGCATTTATTTAAAATGAGCACACATACAATTATATATATATATATATATATATATATATATATATATATATATATATTAGACACACAAACTTTATTGAAATAATAGGCACAAAATGCCGAAGGCTATACAAGTAAGTACGCTCAACGCGACAAAAGTAAAGGAAATTAAACAGCGCGAGACGCGCACAAAATGAACCAGATCTCTACGACGGCCAACAAAGGTGCGAGAGACCCGGCGGGAGACCTAAAGAAGGGCCTCCCAAAAAGTGTTGGGGGCGTGAGAGCAGCGCCGACTAGACTTAGAAATTTGTCTGATGACCTCTCTGAATAATTGTGTAGGTAGGAGTTGACGATCTTCATATCTGAATTTGTTGCTGTTCTTCCACAGAACCTAGATTCCGGCGGCTACTACGATCTGATGTCCGTAGAAGCGGCTCCAGATGGCCAAGAGATCGTGGAAGCCGCCAGTTGTGGGGAAAAGGCTAAGTCTATTGTGAAGATTGAGCCAAATGTGGTTCGCCAATTCACCAGAATGAAGGACGTGTTCAGCCGATTCCGATTGGTGCCCTACGCAGCAATGCCATCTGGACGCTAGATTGAATCCGATAGATCTGATAGAGTCATCTATCGGAAGCTTTCGTTGAAATGTGCGCCAGATAAGGATAGACCATTTGATGGGTATACAAGATTGCCAAAACTTAGCAGAAATAGTATCTGGCACGCCACTACCTCTCGCCATTAATCTGGCGGTAGCCAGCATAAAAGTTCCATTCAGGTTAGGTGACCATCTCCACGTGTCAGGTATGTCAGTGATCCTCAGGTTGGCAGCACACAGACTATCGGCCACCGGCTGACCGAACCAATCTCTGACCCTCCCCCAATTCCATCCGGAGCCGTCTACCCATAGATCCCTAATTTCGTATCCCGGCGGACCACGAACGTTGGGCAGGATGGTATATTCCCCAAACTACCGTTCCAAACGGGCTGATGAACGACCGTCACCCAACTGCAGATAGATAAAAGGTTCTGTGAGGTTGCGTCCACGAATTATGCGATGCCACGACGTCGAAGATCTATTATTAGTGAGAGCCTCCGACAGATGAGAGAATCTGGAGTATCTGGCTCACATGAACCTCGTCCATAGAGAGCTCTTCGTGCGTAATTTTTACCACAACTTCATGGAGCAGACGTCCACGATGTGGGCAAGTCTGCTGAATCCTATACCTTCTGCTTCGGTTGGTTTGGCCATGGTAACCCAACTGGCCCAGTGGTGTTTGTCCTTGCCGTCGCGTTGACCCCAGAAGAACTTGGCGAAAAGGGATTCAAGATAGTGGAGTACCTTTTTGGTGGGGAAGCAGACGTCAAGGGTGTACAACGGGATGGAGGAAAGGACGTGTTTGATACGGATCAATTTGCCCCCAGGGATAATATTGTATATATATATATATATATATATATATATATATATATATATATATATATATATATATATATATATATATAGTCTAATACCCGCAAAATGCCTAAGGATATCTGAGAAAAATTATATATTATATTTTCCAAGGTTAATATGAATCAAATGGCAATTAATGCGTATGTTGTTTTTAATATTAAACTTATAGAAATTAATTACTATAATATATATATATATATACATATATTTTTTTTTTTGGGGACTATAAAATATATATATATATATATATATATATATATATATATATATATATATATATATATATATATATATACATGGATGTCGTTGGTCGCACTACATGACTACCTGGGCTTGGGTTGGATTCGGATCAAGTTTGGGCTAAATTGGGTACAACCGGGTTTCCTAAAAGTCAATGATCTTAACAATAAATAATTAATTACTTATAGGGGTGATGTCACAACTTAGCCTAGTTTTCCTAGTTGGGACACACTTATGGCTTGGCCTTCCCTATCCTGGCTAAAATACTAATCAAAGCACACGACTGCACTATCCGTGCCCTTATTTCTAGTCATCTGGCACTCCAAAACTTCACCATGACTAAGGTCTTCTATAATATTAATTAATTATTTATTTACTTATAAAATTTTAAGAACTATCATTTAATTCAAATAAAAAAATTTAAAATTTTGGGAAGAGGGGTTACAAATCTACCCACCTTAAAAGAATTTTGTCCTCAAAATTTAAGAAAAAAGCCCATCAGTGATGATAGAAGACGGGGTCCCACTAGCTATCAATTATTCTCATTGTCGTGGCATTTGACAAGGAATCGTCAGATAACTAGTCTACATTGCAACTAATAAACTAGTATAAGGCCAAATCATTTTTGCAAAACCCATATACTACTATGATTATCCGTGAATGCATCCCATACGTCCTTTTCTCTTCGTCATATCCTCAACTATGTAAATTTAATATTTTTTTGAAGACATACCTTCCAATATAAGCCCCTTTTTTTCATTTGCTCGACCAAATCTTGAAAAGTTCATCATTATTCTCTAGATTTTTTTTTCCAAATCAACTTTCCTACTGAGATTGTCTACGCACCTTAAGTCAAACTTACTCCATCAAAACTTTAAATTCTCGCAAGATTTTATCTTCCAAAATAAATTCAAAATTTATCTACCCGTGGTCGTCCTTAAAAAATACTTTCAATAACACTGCATTCCTATGGCATATAGTATTCCTACCACCCCCATCTTATCCACCAATGCAATCTTAAACTAA
>JANAVB010036019.1:17638494-17875994 GCA_029216955.1 Iris pallida
AACATTCAAATGAGCCAAATAACAACTACAATTAATAAGCTGGAGGCCTACTAGTTTATTTTTCATTTCGATCTACTGTTTAATTAGATATCAATTCCGTAATTTTTTTTATTTTTCTAATTTGTGAAGCAACCAAGATTTAATAAACTACTTAGTTTTATTAGATCTTAGGAGAAAAACTTTTGACAAAACTAAATGCAACCGCTTGTGCTTGTGTTGTTTTGCTTCATCGATCTCTTGGTTCTGTAAGAAATTGCTAGATTAAATCTTCAGTGCTTGTCTTAGCTTATTTAGTAATTAAAATTAATTAGGTTGCTTGTTTTTAATTAACTGAGTCTAAGAGAGATAGGAAGATACTTCCAATGGTGAATATTCAGTATGAGTTAATTTATGCTTGCATCAATGATCAATTTTAAGATTCCAATGGTGAATATTGACTGAGACCAATATTTGTTTCATTGATTGATTTTAATACTTTAATTATTTTTATCTCTTCTTAGATTTTCATTTATTATATTCAAAACTCTCTCCCCCATCCTTGTTCACATAGCATAAAATTATAGTAATTATTCTCCGTAGGATCGATCCTTACACTCAATTCTATATATAATTTTAAGAGTAAAGGTTTTATTTTTGGATGCTTACGATAGCACACCATAATATAATATAAATATAAAATGACAAAAATACCCCTCTTTCGAATTTAGGCAGTTACACATGAGAACTTTGGAAACTGTGTCATTCGAGGAACAAAAGCACTCGAAATAGTTCTGTACAGCTTGCCATCGGTAGTGCACGTTACTGTTATTGCATGCTTCGAACTTGCCATTGGCATAGCACATTGGTCGCGTATGGCACGTGCTTCCTTGGGCTTCTTTGCACTAGCCCTAGAAGGCGCATAGTACCCAGAGTCCAAATTTGGCTTACCAAGAGGGCAAGTAATTCTGTCAAAGACAAAAGATCTTTTATGTGTCGCTGGTCCCAAGTGCGGGAGAATTGCTGCATCTTTCCTCTTGTGTTGCCCTTCGACTGGGGGTGCATGGCTCAGGGACGACAGCCTAAGCTGCACTCCTAAGACCTTTGAGCTGACTGAGGGACTATAGTAGGAGTGCGTACAGATGCAGGGAGTGCGCCATGGTTTTGGGATGCATGGGGCGGATCCCCTTCAGCTGTGCTGCTTGGCATAGTTATCTTGGGCACCCAAGTGCGGCGAGTCTTCTTCGGGTTTGCTAGCTGCTTCGAAGGACTCGTATTGCCTTCAGAGAGCAAGTCCTTAAAAGCTTGCTAGTCGAAATGTATGACCAGCATCTTTTGAGAGGACCTGAGAAGATTATCGTCAGATTGTATCACCAACTTCTCGCCAGAGAAGAAGGAAGTCCCCAGCAGAGTCGCCATTTTATTTGCCATAAAAAAAATTATACGAACTTTTTGTATTACAAACAAGAAAAAGTACACAAGAAATCCTAAACAGTAAATCTAAGTACAATTTGATTATGGGAAGTGTGGCGATAGAGATCGAACATTGTAGTAGTTCCTCTACTTCGTTGACGATCTGAAAATGAGCAGAACTTGCTCTGACTCTCTGAATGCATGTGAGTGGATAATCCGATGTTGCCAATCAAGAAATAGTCGAAGATCCGAAATGAAAAAAGACTTCTTCTATTTATAGGCTGGTGGAATGAACCACCCATGCGCACATATACGATATGTATATTGGTTTTTGGTACATGAGCGCTACGTACACAAAAATATAGCTGAATCTATTGTAACTACACTGTTGGGTTACGGATGAGCTGACATGTGGCAGATGTTGAGGTTCGTTTATTGCTGAGATCTTAGGTAGTTGGCAGCCATTCATAAAAATGACCGAGTCAATGACATATATTGTATGCACATTGTTCAAAGATCTTATTCTCTTGAAGCAGACTAGATTCGATCGTACCTAAGAGATACTGCACTATTGCTGGCAATGTGGCATCCTTCAACAAGAGCTGTCATTTGAGGATGCTATAAGAGCTGCACTTATAGACATTATGGAGGCTGCGCTTCTAGGCGTCATAGAGGTGCTTTTGAGCTCTGTTATGAAGATCTGTGCTTCTAAGCTGTGAAGAGTTGCACTTTAGAGCGTTAATATAGCTGCACTTTTAATTACGTTGAAGACCGTGCTTTGGACTGAACCGATGGCGAGTATTTGATAGCTGACATCTTCTATCTGACTATTGACAACTGACAACTGATAGCTATCTCCGAAAATTTGTGTCAGCGAGCCATAAATGTTTAAAATGATGGCCCGGGGTTTGAGACTTGTTAGGCTACACCTTTGGGTGTTGTGCTTCTAAGGCGTTGCATTTTTGTGAAGCTCCGAGGTGTTGTGCTTTTGAGAAGCTCCAAGCTGTTGTGTTTTTTAAGGCATTTGGGTAAGACATTCCATAATTTATGCCGCTGCGTGGGGCACGAGAAGTTATGACCTTTGACGAACGACTTTAGTCAAGAAGCCTCAAATGCGATTCATTGTCATAAATACGAGGTTCATCCAATTAACTCGGAGCCTTTGACTGGCTGCCATTGGCATGTTGGTTTGACCACACATAGCCTATAAATTGGGGTACTTTTAGGGCATAGACGCGTTCATGCACTCCTCTCGCCCCACTTCCTATCGGAGATGATGTTTTGATGATTGTGAGTCTTATACTTGGCGAGCTTGGCAGAACTTGTGCCAGTCGTGGGCCAGAATTAAAGAACTTTTTGTTTAACTAAGTAATAAGCTTGATGAAGCAATCTTTGAGAAGAACTACGTTGACTATGGGCTGAGTTGTCCTCGTGTAAAACCCCTAAATTTCTACTATATTTTTTATTTCTAAATTTGGTACTGGTTTTTTTATTTTGTATTGTATTATGCGTCGTTACGTTGTACGTCGCGCACTCATTTTTGTTTTTCGTAATTGCACGACGAGTGCAAATATGTGCGAGCGTACATATTTTTAGAAAAATATTTTTTATATTTTTATAGTTTCAAAATAATATATGTAATAATTATTTTAGCTATCATACTAACATTTCCAAGTCCATTATTTTATTTATTTATAAAAAGTCTTTCGTTTATAATAGTTATTAATAATAAATAATATTCTTTATGCATACGAATATATTTCCTAAATATTTTTTAGTTTATTTTAAAAAATATAGTTTTCAAGATTTATTAATATTAATATTTTATTATTCGAAAAGATATTTACAAATATATATTATTTTCAAAATTATTATTATAGTATTTTTGGAAAACATATTTTGAAATTTTATGGCAATTTAAATCTTAATTTGAATTAATGGATTGATTTAAATAGTAAATTAATATCTAAAATTGAAATTGATTTATCTCATTTGATTTTAAACTAAAGGATGGAATTTAATTGGATTTAAATTGATTTATATTTGGATTTGAAATTTATTGAATTTGATTTAAATTAAATTACAAATTATCTATAGAGATTTAAAATCCCCACAATCCTATCCAAGTGGGAATTCCCACCTCCTATATAAGGAGAGGTACTCCTCCACATAAAAATTTCATAAAAACCAATTCTCATAAACCAATCAAGCCAACATCACCGGCTCGGCCAAGTCTCCTCCGCCAAAAGCGTGCCTCCCTTGTCCCGGCCTCCTTGCCAAAGCCGTTAGCCACGCCGCCAATAGAACCTCCAGACCACCCACCGAAACCGACATAAGCCACCGACTAGCCTCACCGTGCCACCACAACTCGTCGACTCCGGCCACCCCCACACTGCCATCACCACCAAAAATAATCAAAACCCATATCCTGTGTCCAGCCCTTTGCTGTGTCCAGTCTGCCTTCTTCAATTCCGTGCACATCTCGTGTCGTTTCTTGGTGTCACTACCACATTTCTAGTTTGAGGATATTTTTGTCATTTTTGAATTATTTGAATTTAATATATTTTATTAGGAATTTTTAAATAATTTAATTGAATGATGTGATTTAAATACTAATATAATTATTGCCTTGTGATTATGGTTAGCCTAACCTAGATTGGACCAAACCTAGATGGGTCATAACTAATTTAGTGAGCCACTTTGAGAATTAGCGGGTTTTGGTTAAGGGATTAAGTCAAGTCTAGTTATGGTTAAGTGATTTGCAAAAGACTAAGAAAGAGCCTTTTGTTCTAGACCACACAATACCCTTGATTCATTCCTAGCCATAGGATGAAACCTAAAAAACCTAACCCTAACTTTTATTACTATCCAAGACCCCCCCTTGCCTATATAATGTCTCTATGGGGATTTGTGCCTCTTTCTTTATTAGTTCTTCATTTTCTTAAGGAATAGGTAAGCCTCCATTTAATTTCTTCCTAGTTTAATCAATAGGACTCCTTTTTGATTGGGATTTCTTCCATTATGATCTAATCAATGTTTTCTTGCTGATGGTGGAGTCAAATCTCAGATTTGCATCAATTTAGGGATTTTGGGTGACTTTGAAGAACTCCTTGGAAGAGACTTTTTGTGTTGAAGAACACCCATAGGTACATTCTATTCCACCCATTAAAACTAGGTTTAAATTGCATATTCATCTAGCCCTAGGTGTCCTGGTTCTGTAGGTATAGGATTTTCTATTTTTCGTGTCCTGTACGTGTCCGTATCGGACACGTATCAGTGGCATGCGCAGGTGTTCGACGACCGCAAAGGGCATTTCGTTCGAGTTTTCAAATTGTGTTTGAATGGAAATTCTTATTTTAATGTTGCTTACACGATTGTGATTGACTAGGGTGGTTTTGAGTCGTGTCCGAGTCACAATGGACTCGTGGACACGGTCGCACGCGCCTGGGCGCACTGTCCTGCTACCCGCAGGGTCGTGCGACTCATACAGGACACGTGGGCGCGTGCCATTGGACGTGGAGCTCGGGGCAGTATCTGACACGACACTCCCCAAGTCTCGTGTCACTTGGTGGCATGTCGGGTGCGTGCAGACACGTGCACAAGCCAACCGAGCTCGTGCAGTCTCGTGTGCGCGTGTGTAATGGTCTGGACACTTGTGTCTAGTGTTTGTGGACACGAAACTGAGGGTATGACACGTGCACACATTTGATATTAATTACCAACCTTTTTCAAGGATTATTAAATTATATTTTATTGTCGAATGGGAATTCCCTATTTTTCTGATACTGTCAGTATCAGTGAATTGATTCACTGTTTTTCTCCCTGATTTGATTTGCATTAAAGATTTAATATCGTGTATATTATGATGATTTTAATTACTACACATTTAATGTCAAGTTTAGGACTTAGGGGATTCATTTTGTGATTAAATTGTTGATTAGAAGTTCAAATTCAGAGGAGGGAAACTGTATAATCAATGATACTCCTTTATATTAACTGTCCTCAATTTTAACCTTACTGTTTTGAGGATGATATGTCATGATTAATTGAGTAGCCTCCTTTCTAGATTTATATATATGTTTTAGTTAATATGTTTATGTATGGACATATGAGATTCACATTGGAATTCGAAAATTTAGGAGAACATGAACCTGAGATTATTCTGAATTCTGAAAACTCAATTTCCTGTCACCTATCTATTCCTATGTTTATACAAACCTGAAATCTGAGAATACTATTTGGTTTCCTTTCCTCTTGCTAACTAAACTTGCCAAACCTGAGTTGATGAACTGTTAGTGTTATATATATATTGAAATCTGAGATTGCATTGTGATGTTTGAACTCAAAAGAAAACTGAGTTCTTATAAACCTGAAATGTATGGCAATTTCTTAATGAACTGAGTTGATACAAACCTGGGCATGTTCCCCATTGTCACTGTCAATTTCAAATCCTGAGAACCTTACACTGATTGGCATTTTCCTGAGAATTGTGTTTGGGTGTCATTAATTGATGTGGTTCATGAATGGTTACATGAAATAAATTTTCTATTCCTTTATCTAACTGAAATTTAACTGCATGATATGTTCCTGTTTCTGAAATGGAGTATCAGTCTTTTTATGTTAATACATATGGTGTAAAACCTAGTTCTATAATAACTTACACCTATTTATATATGTTATGTAGGAATTATGTATTGGTTCAATATGGGGATATCATTTGGGTTTTGAATGCTAATGATAGCTTTTCGAAATCCTAAGAATCATGAGCTGACTTCCTTTTCCTTAATTACATATAAATTCTGCACTGTGCATTTTCTGAGAATTAGTTTCCATTCCATTTGCACTGCCACACTGTTTTTACACACACAAACTCAATTCCTGTCTTGATTTCCTGTCCCTTTTATTTTATGGACTGATTTGTTAGGTATATAATCTGGGAACTTAATTACTTGTAACCCTTCACTGTTTGCATATCCTGAGATCAATTCCCTGTGACACATTCCTGAGAATACTAACAATCATCCCACACAATACAAATATTTCTGACACACACACCCTCATATCCAGGGAGCTTAATTGCCTACACTATAAACTCTCATGTCCTGCACACAAATGAAAACTGAGAACTACTGTTTTATGAAAACTGAGATTTCTGAGTTTGAATGGACTGATTTTCAGTATTTTAATCTGGGATTTAATTAGGACTGCCCTGTGGTTTATGTATTGGTTTTCATTGTGGTTGCTCACTGTTTTCCTCACTAATTCACACACAAGTATCATTCACTGATTTTCACTCACCTAGGTAACTGTCACACTCATGTGGGTAGTCCCCCTCACCCACTCTCACACACACACCATTACACACACCCTCTCTATATATATCCTATTTCCTAATGTAATATATGTAAATATGTAATGTGTATATATATATTATGGTTGTGTAATATATATACATATGTTATGTATTAGATATAGGTAATGTTAGGTTGTCATGAATTATGATTGGCTAATAGGCATGATATAGCCTATAGCCTATGGTGTGTCAGTTAGACTAGTTATGCCTAGTTAGACTTGTTAGACCTAGGTTTGACTTCTTGGTTGACCATGGTTGACCAAGAGTTGACTTTGACCTAGTTTGACCTAGACTCATGTAGAATGCATAGTAGAGCTTCATTTTATCATTGTAGACTTGTTATGACTTGTGCTGTTCTGATTAGGAGCCAGACACCACTCCTCGGACAGTATATTCACTTTGGACATTCAGATACCAGGCGAGTACATTCTCTGATCATTTCATATCATGTTTAGGATTATATTTCCTGCTTTAGACTATCTTACTTAATGCTGACACGTTGGAACACGGATTAGTACTATATGGATCCCTTCAAGAGATGTTATCCCTCTCGGGAGCATCAGATACTTTTGACCAGTGTGTTTCACTTACATCATGTATCTTATGCTTCTATCATCATGAATCTTCAGGAATCAGCTAGTGACTCATGTACCCTCATGATCACCGAGCCTTCACGAATCAATTCATGAATCACCCTATACGGGTAGTAGTTTAGTCACGAATCTTAACGTAACTTGACTGGATCCTTGTGTATTGATTGGGGGTACGGGAGAGTATGAATGGTCATGTGAATAAATATCCAAAGTAGTGTAGTCATGAATCACTCTTAGTGTAGTCATGAATTAGTCCTAAGCCATTCACATGTTCGTCTGTACTCTAAATCACTAGCACTATCTCTCTTTTATATATCATAGATATTTACTTACTGTCTCTTTCTCTTACATTATGTTATTCTTCAGTTTCCTGTATTTTATTCTCTAGCATGATTATACTTCTTTTCATGTTATGACTTATTGAGATGTATTGTGCTCGCTCCTGTCCTGACTGGACCTGTTGAAATATTACAGAAGATGAGGACGAGGCTGGCTGTCCCACTTATTATGGGGCTACCCTAGATGATAATACAGACTTGGACCAGCTGCAGGAGCCCTTAGCTGTGGACGACACTCCTCTAGACTAGGATGTCTTTATTTATATTCATTCTGGATGATTGTATATATTGATACTTGGATTTGGGATATGTATTTATCTTAGACAGTTAGACTCTCTATTTGTACTTGGGATTTCCTTTCATTTCAGCAGTGCTTATCTATCTATGATTCCATCTTATCTTCTGCCTTAGTTTGTGATTGAGTTTACTTCTGCTATGTCACCCCCATTCGGGGAGTATAAACTGTTTAGCTTTATATTGTTAGATGTTGTGACCTAGGACAACGTTCTACTACCGACACTGCGGCGTAGGTTGGACGTACCCACGTCTCGTTGCCCTTACTCCAGGGTGCGGGTCGTGACACGTTTTTAGTGGTGGCCCATGCAGGTCTAGATTAGAAGTGTAGTGGTATTCGAACTAGAATATCAGTACAGCCTGCAGTAGAATTAGGAAATTTTTGAAAGTACTTAATCACATTAGGACAAACTCTTTATCAGATTCCGTATATCTAAAATTTTGCTGCTTATTGTCTTCCTTTGAATTTAAACTGTCCTCCTTTGATATTTCGACTCACTCTCAGCAATTATTTTTTTGATCTGTGTCTCCAGGATGGTCGAGACACGATCGCATCGCCAGGGCCAGGGGGATACCGAGGAGAGGTCTGCTACCTCTCACACTCAGCAGCCAGCCCCTGGTACCGCAGCCCCCGTCAGGCCAGCAGGGGTAGGCGTTTCAGCAGTTTTTGGAGGAGCCCCAACAGATGTGAGGCATGAGCCAAGTCCGATGATTCCGGATGTGCTTCAGCAGCAGCAGCTACCTGCGGGGATAGTTGATGACGTGCAGCTGTTGGCTTTCTTCCGACAGTACATGGAGGGTGAACAGACCTAGCAGCAGAGGCACACGGCAGAGCTCACTTGAGGCATTAAGCTGGCAGTGACCGCAGTGGAGAGAGTCGTAGCACAGCCAACGGCAGCCCCGCAGCCGTACCAGCCACAAGAGAAGGGCATCCAGGACTTCCAGAAGAAGCACCCGAGAGACATCCGAGGGACAGAGGGGATCCTCTATGCCGATGAGTGGATCGAGCATATGGAGGAGATCTTCAGGCTGGCTGAGATCCCGACGAGGCTCCAGATAGAGGTAGCGGCCAGTATGATACAAGATCTGGCCTGTACATGGTACCAGACTGACCCGAGGGTCGACACAGCAGGACAGACTTGGGCAGCATTCAAGAAGCTGTTTAAGGAGAAGTTCTTTCCAGATGCAGCGCTGGAAGCCCTCGAGACCCAGTTCGAGGCCCTAGTCCAGGGGAACCAGTCTGTGGAGGAGTACACAGGAGAGTTCTGCCGCCTGAGCAAATTTATGGAGGACTTGTTGGAGACGACGAAGGCCCGGAGGTTCCGGAAGGGCTTGGTAAAGGAGGTCAAGTCCTACACCAAGAACGCCCGCAGCGCTACATTTGAGAAGATCCTGGTGGACGCACTAGCTGCAGCGGATGATCTTGTGCTTAGGCTCAAGAGGGGTAGAGACTCCCAGGAAGGCAGCAGCAGCAGAGGACCGGCCAAGAGGCCATACTTTCAGCAGCACCACCAGCATCAGAGGTTCCAGCCACAGCAGTTTCAGCAGCCGAGGCAGCAGCCAGTGCTGTATCAGCAGCAGAGGGTACAGCAGCAGGCACCGAGGCAGCAGGCCACCCCCTGTGCTTATTGTAAGAAGCCAGGGCACGAGTGGGACGAGTACAGGAAGAGGTTGGGTAGATGCCTTCTTTGCGGAGCAGCGAACCATCAGATGAGGGACTACGCTCAGTATACTGGCAGGATAGCACAGGGAGCAGGAGCAAAGGCTCCAGGGGGACCGTAGAAGGGACCATTGCCGACTCAGCAGCAACGATTTGTGCAGCACCAGTAGCAGGCCAGGGGAGGCCAGCAGGGGCGAGCTTTCGCCATGGCAGCTGAGGATGCAGAGGCGATAGGAGAGCTGATCGCAGGTTCGGTTCTTCTCGACTCCAGACCAGCTTTTGTATTATTTGATTCCGGTGCTTCGTATAGCTTTATATCTGTATCGTTTGTGATTAGACATGGCATCATAGTTGAATCGTTGCCTAGGACTCACAAGATCACGACCGGGGGTGGCATTATCCTCGTACGTGATATTTGTAAGGGACAGAGTGTTGTCTTGGAAGTTCGTGAGTTGGAGGTGAGCCTGCTCGTAATGCCATTGTCGAACTACGATATAGTACTCGGCATGGATTGGTTGAGCAGGCACCACGCCAGCATTGATTGCAGAGGGGGTAGAGTTCTCTTCAGAGTGCCGGGGAGCCAGAGTTCGAGTACTCCAGACGTCTGGCGGAGCAGAGCAACGGAGTTTTCTGTGGAGTCTCGGTTGAGGAGCAGACGATTCTAAACCCCTTGATAGCAGAGTATATGGATGTTTTCCAGAGGAGTTGCCAGGATTGCCACCAGACAGAGACATAGAGTTCTCGATAGACTTGGTTCCAGGAGTGGAACCCATCTCTCAGCATGTCTATCGAGTGAACAACAGCGAGCTGGTGGAGCTGAAGAAGCAAGTAGATGAGCTGCAGGACAAGGGCTTCATCCGCTCGAGTTTGTCGCCATGGGGTGCACCAGTGTTGTTTGTGTCGAAGAAGGATGGGTCAGTACAGATGTGTATTGACTACATGGCACTCAACAACCTCACAATCAAGAATAGATACCCACTGTCGCGGATCAACGATCTTTTTGACCAGTTGAGCGGAGCTCGGGTATTTTCCAAGATTGATTTGAGGTCGGGATATCACCAGGTGAAGGTGAAGAGGAAGGATATTCCCAAGACCTCTTTCAGGATGCGGTACGGGCAGTTTGAGTTTTTGGTTATGCCGTTTGGGCTAACCAATGCACCAGCAGTGTTTATGAACCTAATGAACAAGGTGTTCCACCAGTACTTGGACAAGTTCGTGGTGGTGTTCATTAACGACATCTTGGTATATTCCAAGACTGAGGAGGAGCACAAGGAACATCTGCGAATAGTGTTGGAGACTCTCAGGAGGGAGCAGCTTTATGGGAAACTCTCTAAGTGTGAGTTTTTCTTGGACCGGGTGGACTTTTTGCGGCATGTGGTGACTGGAGATGGTATCTCAGTTGACCCCAAGAAGATTGTAGCAATTGAGGCATGGGCAGCGCTAACTTCAGTTACAGAGATCAGGAGTTTACTGGGGCTGGCGGGATATTATCGGAGATTTATGCAGGATTTCTCTCGGGTTGCAGAGCCGTTGACTCGGTTGACCTGGAAGGATACTGAGTTTGTTTGGTCAGAGGAGTGTCAGGCAGCTTTTGAAGAGTTGAAGAAGCGGCTTACGACAGCTCCGATTCTGACATTGCCTTCAGGATCAGGTGGGTTCACTATTTATAGTGACGCTTCAGGAAAGGGGCTGGGTTGCATCTTGCAGCAGCATGGAAAGGTGATTGCCTATGCTTCCAGGCAATTACGTCCCCATGAGAAGAACTACCCTACCCACGACCTGGAGCTGGCAGCGGTGAATTTTTCTTTGAAGTTGTGGAAGCATTATCTGTATGGGGAGAGGGTGGAGATCTTCACAGATCACAAGAGGTTGAAGTATGTGTTCACTCAGAAGGAGTTGAACATGAGGCAGCGCAGATGGCTAGAGTTGATGAAGGACTTTGACATCCTACTTCAGTATCACCCAGGGAAGGCCAACGTGGTTGCCGATGCCTTGAGTAGGTATCCGACAGCCATGTGTTTGACCATGGATCAGTATTTGCTTGCAGACTTGGAGAGCCTTGGGATTGAGGTGATCATGCCCGGGGTACAGATGCAGTTATGGGGGATGCAGATTCAGTCAGACTTGGTGGAGAGGATCAAGTCAGCATAGTTTAAGGACGTTGCTCTACGGTGTCTCCGAGAGCAGGTTCGACCAGGATTGCTGGAGGGCAAGTTTTCTCTTGCAGATGATGGTGCCTTGAGGCACGGATCAAGATTATGTGTACCCAGCGGAGATTTCAGGGAGCAGGTTATGCAGAATGCCCACAGATCTCAGTACTCTATACACCCTGGTGCCAACAAGATGTACCGAGATCTAAGGGAGCATGTTTGGTGGTCTGGGATAAAGCGGGAGGTGGCTCGCTTCGTAGCTAGGTGCTTGATCTGTCATCAGGTCAAAGCGGAGAGGCAGAGGCCCGGTGGATTACTGCAGCCGCTGCCAATTCCCCAATAGAAATGGGAGCATATCACTATGGACTTCGTATCAGAATTTCCGCGTACACCTGGAGGGAAAGACGCAATTTGGGTCATCGTTGACAGGTTGACCAAATCGGCCCACTTCTTGCCATTCAAGGTGGGTACGTCTACAGAGAGGCTGACGGAGATGTATATGAGGCAGATAGTCAGGATTCACGGAGTTCTGGTTAGCATCATCTCAGATCGAGATAGTCGCTTTACTTTCTATTTTTGGAGGAGTATGCAGATTAGCTTGGGCACTCAGCTCAAATTTAGTACTACATTCTACCCCCAGACGGACGGACAGTCAGAAAGGACTATTTAGACACTTGAGGATATGCTGCGAACCTGCGTCCTGGACTTTAGAGGTTCCTGGGAGGATCATCTTCATTTGGTGGAGTTTGCATACAACAACAGTTTCCAGGCCAGCATTGAGATGTCACCTTTCGAGGCTCTGTACGGGCGTAGGTGCCGTACACCCTTATCTTGGGATAATGTTGGTGAGCGAGCTTTACTGGGGCCAGAGATGGTTGTTGACGCAGCCGAGAAGGTAAAGATCATCAGGGACAGACTTCGCATGGCACAGGACAGACATCGACACTGGGACGATAGCCACCGGAGGCCCTTGGAGTTTGAGGTACAGATTAGAGTAGGATTAGATTTAGGTATGATTGTTGTGTTTTATTGATCATATTTGTTCATCATAGTTAATTTGAGACCTTGCTTGTGTTTAGGTCAAAGACATGGTTTTTCTACGGATATCTACGACTCGTGGTACGATACGTTTTGGTGGAGGTGGGAAGCTTAGCCCGTGCTTCATCGGCCCTTTCGTTATCAGCGGGAGAGTCGGCGACATGGCTTACAGGCTAGACTTTCCACCTGCACTTGTGGGGGTCCACAACGTATTCCATGTATCACAGTTGAGACGGTACGTGGCTGACCCTAGCCATGTGCTTGATCATTCGGAGATTGAGGTCGGACCTACTCTCAGTTATCCAGAGCAGCCCGTGGAGATTCTGGATCGCCGGGAGAAGGTTCTGAGGAACCAGGTGATACCTTTGGTACGCGTCGCATGGAGGCATCATTCTCCAGGAGAGTCTACCTGGGAGCGGGAGGATGAGATGCGTAAGCGATACCCATATCTTTTTGGACCGTGAGGTATACTTTCTATCCTTCTCACCAGTTGCATTTTGCCTTTCAATTTCGAGGACGAAATTCTTTTAAGGAGGGTAGATTTGTCACTACCACATTTCTAGTTTGAGGGTATTTTTGTCATTTTTGAATTATTTGAATTTAATATATTTTATTAGAAATTTTTTAATAATTTAATTGAATGATGTGATTTAAATACTAATATAATTATTGCCTTATGATTATGGTTAGCCTAACCTAGATTGGACCTAACTTAGATGGGTATTAACTAATTTAGTGAGCCACTTTGAGAATTAGAGGGTTTTGGTTAAGGGGTTAAGTCAAGTCTAGTCATGGTTAAGTGATTTGCAAAAGACTAACAAAGAGCCTTTTGTTCTAGACCACACAATACCCTTGATTCATTCCTAGCCATAGGATGAAACCTAAAAACCCTAACCCTAACTTTTATGACCAGCCAAGACCCCCCTTGCCGAAATAATGTCTCTGTGGGGATTTGTGCCTCTTTCTTTATTAGTTCTTCATTTTCTTAAGGAATAGGTAAGCCTCCATTTAATTTCTTCCTAGTTTAATCAATAGGACTCCTTTTTGATTGGGATTTCTTCCATTATGATCTAATCAATGTTTTCTTGCTGATGGTGGAGTCAAATCTCAGATTTGCATCAATTTGGGGATTTTGGGTGACTTTGAAGAACTCCTTGGAAGAGACTTTTTGTGTTGAAGAACACCCATAGGTACATTCTATTCCACCCATTAAAACTAGGTTTAAATTGCATATTCATCTAGCCCTAGGTGTCCTCGTTCTGTAGGTATAGGATTTTCTATTTTTCGTGTCCTGTACGTGTCCGTATCGGACACGTTTCAGTGGCATACGCAGGTGTTCGACGAAATGCCACAAAGGCCATTTCGTTCGAGTTTTCAAATTGTGTTTGAATGGAAATTCTTATTTTAATGTCACTTATACGATTGTGATTGATTGGGGTGGTTTTGAGTCGTGTCCGAGTCACAATAGACTCGCGGACACGGTCGCGCGCGCCTGGGTGCACTGTCCTGCTACCCGCAGGGTCGTGCGACTCATACAGGACACGTGGGCGCATGCCATTGGACGTGGAGCTCGGAGCAGTGTCTGATACGATACTCCTCAAGTCTCGTGTCACTTGGTGGTGTGTCGGGTGCGTGCGGACACGTGCACAGGCCAACCGAGCTCATGCAGTCTCGTGTGTGCGTGTGCAATGGTCTGCACACTTGTGTCTAGTGTTTGTGGACACGAAACTGAGGGTATGACACATGCACACATTTGATATTAATTACCAACCTTTTTCAAGGATTATTAAATGATATTTCATTATCGAATGGGAATTCCCCATTTTTTTGATACTGTCAGTATCAGTGAATTGATTCACTATTTTTCTCCCTGATTTGATTTGTATTAATTATTTAATATCGTGTATATTGTGATGATTTTAATTACTACACATTTAATGTCAAGTTTAGGACTTAGGGGATTCATTTTGTGATTGAATTGTTGATTAGAATTTCAAATTCAGAGGAGGGAAACTGTATAATCAATGATACTCCTTTATATTAACTGTCCTCAGTTTTAACCTTACTGTTTTGAGGATGATATGTCATGATTAATTGAGTAGGCTCCTTTCTAGAGCTATATATATGTTTTAGTTAATATGTTTATGTGTGGACATATGAGATTCACATTGAAATTCGAAAATTTGGGAGAACAGGAACCTGAGATTATTCTGAATTCTGAAAACTCAATTTCCTGTCACCTATCTATTCCTATGTTTATACAAACCTGAAATCTGAGAATACTATTTGGTTTCCTTCCCTCTTGCTAACTAAACTTGCCAAACCTGAGTTGATGAACTGTTAGTGCTATATATATATTGAAATCTGAGATTACATTGTGATGTTTGAACTCAAAAGAAAACTGAGTTCTTATAAACCTGAAATGTATGGCAATTTCTTAATGAACTGAGTTGACGCAAACCTGGGCATGTTCCCCATTGTCACTGTCAATTTCAAATCCTTAGAACCTGAGAACCTTACACTGATTGGCATTTTCCTGAGAATTGTGTTTGGGTGTCATTAATTGATGTGGTTCATGAATGGTTACATGAAATAAATTTCCTATTCCTTTGCCTAACTGAAATTTAACTGCATGATATGTTCCTGTTTCTGAAATGGAGTATCAGTCTTTCTATGTTAATACATATGGTGTAAAACCCAGTTCTATAATAACTTACACCTATTTATATATGTTATGTAGGAATTATGTATTGGTTTCATGTAGGGATATCATTTGCGTTTTGAATGCTAATGATAGCTTTTCGAAATCTTGAGAATCATGAGCTGACTTTCTTTTCCTTAATTACATGTAAATTCTGCACTGCGCATTTTCTGAGAATTAGTTTCCATTCCATTTGCACTGCCACACTGTTTTTACACACACACACACTCAATTCCTGTCTTGATTTCCTGTCCCTTTTGTTTTATGGACTAATTTGTTAGGTATATAATCTGGGAACTTAATTACTTGTAACCCTTCACTGTTTGCATATCCTGAGATCAATTCCCTGTGACACATTCCTGAGAATACTAACAACCATCCCACACATTGCAAATATTCCTGACACACACACCCTTATATCCAGGGAGCTTAATTGCCTACACTATACACTCTCATGTCCTGTACACAAATGAAAACTGAGAACTACTGTTTTATGAAAACTGAGATTTTTGAGTTTGAATGGACTGATTTTCAGTGTTTTAATCTGGGATTTAATTAGGACTGTCCTATGGTTTATGCATTGGCTTTCATTGTGGTTGCTCACTGTTTTCCTCACTATTTCACACACAAGTATCATTCACTGATTTTCACTCACCTAGGTAACTGTCACACTCATGTGGACAGTCCCCCTCACCCACTCTCACACACACACCATTACACACACCCTCTATATATATATCCTATTTCCTAATGTAATATATGTAAATATGTAACGTGTATATATATATATATATATATATATATATATATATATATATATATATATATATATATATATGTATATATATATATATATATATTTATATATATATATATATATATATATATTATGGTTGTGTAATATATATATATATATATATGTCATGTATTAGATATAGGTAATGTTAGGTTGTCATGAATTATGATTGGCTAATAGGCATGATATAGCCTATAGCCTATGGTGTGTCAATTAGACTAGTTAAGCCTAGTTAGACTTGTTAGACCTAGATTTGACTTCTTGGTTGACCATGGTTGACCAAGAGTTGACTTTGACCTAGTTTGACCTAGACTCATGTAGAATGCATAGTAGAGCTTCATTTTATCATTGTAGACTTGTTGTGACTTGTGCTATTCTGATTAGAAGCCAGACACCACTCCTCGGACAGTATATTCACTTTGGACATTCAGATACCAGGCGAGTACATTCTCTGATCATTTCATATCATGTTTAGGATTATATTTCCTGCTTTAGACTATCTTACTTGATGCTGACACGTTGGAACACGGATTAGTACTATATGGATCCCTTCATGAGATGTTATCCCTCTCGGGAGCATCAGATACTTTTGACCAGTGTGTTTTACTTACATCATGTATCTTATGCTTCTATCATCATGAATCTTCGGGAATCAGCTAGTGACTCATGTACCCTCATGATCACCGAGCCTTCACGAATCAATTCATGAATCACCCTATACGGGTAGTAGTTTAGTCACGAATCTTAACGTAACTTGACTGGATCCTTGTGTATTGATTGGGGTACGGGGGAGTATGAATGGTCATGTGAATAAATATCCAAAGTAGTGTAGTTATGAATCACTCTTAGTGTAGTCATAAATCAGTCCTAAGCCATTCACATGTTCGTCTGTACTCTAAATCACTAGCACTATCTCTCTTTTATATATCATAGATATTTACTTACTGTCTCTTTCTCTTACATTATGCTATTCTTCAGTTTCCTGTATTTTATTCTCTAGCATGATTATACTTCCTTTCATGTTATGACTTGTTGAGATGTATTGTGCTCGCTCCTGTCCTGACTGAACCTGTTGAAATATTATAGAAGATGAGGACGAGGCTGGCTGTCCCATTATTATGGGGCTACCCTAGATGATAGTACAAACTTGGACCAGCTGTAGGAGCCCTTAGCTGTGGACGACACTCCTCTAGACTAGGATGTCTTTATTTATATTCATTCTGGATGATTGTATATATTGATACTTGGATTTGGGATATGTATTTATCTTAGACACTTAGACTCTCTATTTGTACTTAGGATTTCCTTTCATTTCAGCAGTGCTTATCTATCTATGATTCCATCTTATCTTCTGCCTTAGTTTGTGATTGAGTTTACTTCTGCTATGTCACCCCCATTCGGGGAGTATAAACTGTTTAGATTTATATTGTTAGATGTTGTGACCTAGGACAGCGTTCTACCGTCGATACTGCGGCGTAGGCTGGACGTACCCACGTCTCGTTGCCCTTACTCTAGGGTACGGGTCGTGACACTTGGGTTCGACCCCAAGTGTGTCCATATTTTATTCCACTAATTTCCATACAAATCATCTGTGTCCGACACACCCAGGACACAAAAAAAAGAAAAAAAAACTCGTTATATCCATCCAGACCACTAAGATGACCAAGAAACCTACCGCAACATCGCCGTCGGCCGAGCACCAGCGTCCACGACTTCTTCCTCGACTGGCCCGGTGTCGCCGAGAGTGCTGCTCTTCTCTGGTACCGCAGCCTTCGTTGCCTGAACGTCGGACCCGACACCACGTAGCCAACCTCCCGGTGACGCTACTACCGCTCGACCGAGTTCTTGGTAATCGAAACCCTCTCGATCATCGAACAGATCCACCACGAACTTACCACCATCGCTTTGTCGACCGCTCGATTCCTCGAGCATCGTCGTTCCCGGCCGAACTCGCCTCCACTGCCTCATTCCCCCATCGCGTCGACATCGACGCGCCGTACCGCATCACCACCGCAGCCGGCCTTCCTCTTCCCTTTCCCCTCCGCTGAACCCCTTCCACGTGCAGCCCTGGCCTCCACCAAAGATACCCGTGGCCAGCGCCTCTGCCGTCGGCCACCACGAAACCCCTCCAGCCATTGCGCGCTGCTTCACCATGCTGCACGTCGCATCCGCCTCCTCCGCACGATCGCCGGAAAAACCCTTGGCCACCGGACCACCAAACCCCCTCCGACCCTCTCTCTCTCCTCCTCCGGTGTAGTGCCCACCGCAGCGCTCGGTCCTCCGCCCTCCGATCAGTCCCGTCCGACGCCGAACCCTCTCTCGCTCACTCTCTCCCTCCCTCGTTCCTCTTTCTTCTCCTCATATTTTAATTTCCTTTTGATCTCTCTCTCCTCTGGGGAGAAGAGAACAGAGTTTATATTTTTTTATTTGTTTTTATTTGTTTTTGTTTTTGTTTTTGTTTGTTTGTTTCATTTTTTGACTTTGGGCTAAGCCCATAGGGGAGGGCCAGTAGGCCAGGTCTTGGGTTCTTTTGATATTTTCGTTTTTATTTTGGGCAAATATATGTGTAGTACGTAAATATGTTTTAGAAAATATAAGTAAGATACGGTTATTTTAGTATTTATTTAATTAATATACTATAAGTTTTGAAAGCAGCGGTAAAAATAAAATAAAATAAAAAGGTTATTATTATTATACCTATATTATTTCTAACATATTTTAAATATGGTTTTACTTAACAAATATATTTTTAGATATTTTCAATGATGCCTTTGACCTAAGAATATATGGTTGACCAAAGGTAGATTTTTTTTGTCTAAAAATATATTCCTAGATTTTCAAAATGTTTAAGAGTATCTTGAGAAAACATAGTTTTAAATTTTTCTAGATTTTCGAATAATTTATTTAAAATATTGGGGCTAATATATCTTTAGATAAAAAAATATAGTTTTAAAACCCTAAGTAGTTTTTTCGTGTCATTATTATTATTTATTATTTTTGTTCTTCTATCTAAAGAGTTTATGGAGTTTCCGGTAAAAAGAAAGAAGGAAGAAAAGAAAACAATTTCCTAGTTATATCTAGACTAACGAAATCTACTTTTAAAAATTATATATTACAATTTTTTTTACAATAGTATAAGTATTTGTTTTACGCAACTTCCTTCTATTATCAAACATTATCCGTGTCTAAGCCCATCATTCCTATTCCCTCGTCAAATCGAGACTACCTTATGTCCATCCTAACTAATTTGACCATCCTGGTCCCGATGGAACCCTCCGTGCCGCCAACAGAGGTCCCCTTATGTAGTTGTTACACCGAAGTCGCAGACCGTGCCATCTTGATCATCGCAGCACACCAGGCGTCCTACCAGGCAAGACACCTTGCCTTTACTGTTTAATTTCTTGCTCAATATCATGCATGTTTTTATTTCTTATAAGTTGTTCTTTCAAAACCATATGTAGTTGCAAATTATTATACTTTAGTTTTCTTTATGCACTTGGCCTAGAGTTAAGGGACCACCTTTGTTTGTGCCGCATTCATTGGCCGACACCTGTGTGCCACGATGTCACGTGTCTCATATAGATTCAGACTTACGTACCGACCATACATCGGTGCGTACAGGACGGGCGTTAGAGTATAACTGCTAATATAGTTGTCTAGGAGACTTAGCAGTTATTAGGAATATTGTGGTGTGGATTCAGCACGAGTAGTGCATGGGGAGGGTGAAGACAGTTATTAGGTGCAGGGGCTTTCACACCTTTACTTTTCTCTAGCTGTCGTTTATGACTCAGTCGAGAGCTAGTGGCCGTGCATTTATTTACTTTTCTCTAGACGCCACTAGTGCCTCGGTTGAAATACAAATGTGTCGTGCATTTACTTTCCTCTAGCTGCCGTTAGTGACTCACCCAATAGCTAGTGGCCGTACATTTATTTTTCTCTAGATGCCCCTTAGCTCTCACTCGAGTGCTAATGGGCCGTGCATTTACTTTTCTCTAGACGCCACTAGTGCCTTTGTTGAAACGTTAACGTGCCGTGTTTCAAGTCTCGATAGCCCTTGTGTGGAACGTTGTCTTCAAAGTGCATGATTACACATAAAATGGTTTATGAACTTTATCTGTTTAGTCGTATATACTTTTCTATTGAGCTTTTATTACTCAGTTTATGGCATGATATTATGTGTCTTGTTATGTCCCTCTGAGGACCTGGTTATCTCGCCAGGTGTGTGCTCTTGTCTTTCGCAGGTGTTCTATCTCTAGTCGTGATCATCGCTATTTCTTCGAGGATGATTGCACTTGAATCGTCTTCGCTTCGCTCGCCAAACTTAATTCATTTTCCATGTATTTCTTTTCTTGTCTTGTTGGTAGTAGATTTGTCTCCGCCCAACATATTGTACAAATACATTTCTATAGATAATTACATAAAATCTTTATTTTCCTTTATTTTGTGTGGATGAGATTAGTCATGGTTTTACTGCATTTACAGCTTATGTATCCATACGAGGCCCATGTACTTCGTATGAATACAGCTGGCATTTTTACGTTCCTAGTCCTACGTATTATGGGACTGGGTCGTTACATGTTTTTGTGGTGGCCCGTGCAGGTCAAGATAAATTGTTTGGTTACTTTACCGTACCAAGCAAGCCTGCGTATAGGATTTGAAGTCTAGGATCTCATCCACACACTTGACCTCTTTCCTCGACCCCATATTCGAATTACCGTTCGACTCATCAATTGTAACTTGCTTGATTCCTCCTATCATTATTCTTATCTTCCCTTCGTGCTTGCTAGAGATTGGCCCTACGAGTTAGATGTCCCAAACACCCTTAGCTTAAATTCTTTAAGTTGGGTAGAATACCCCATGACTTGACACACCTTGACCATTAAGGGAATACAAATAGTATTATCTAAACCATAGAGACTAGAGGAATTTAACCCATTTGGTCAACCAAGCCTTGGTCAATAAAACCGTAGGATGATGGTATAGGAATAAACAAAACTTAGATCCTTATGACTCTTAGACTATTTGTTTTTATTTCATCTACCACCGTGCATATGTTCTACTATCTAGACTAATGATGCTAAAAAATAGCCTAGTATTTGCAAGCTAATTCTTTATCGAGCTTGATCAAGGCATATGATAATGAGCGGTCGCTCCCTAACATATTGTCTAATCAGAACCGGTGAATGATGGTCTGATAAACCGAGTGCACTTTGGTTCGCCTTTTTCATATATCAATCTACGTGGATGGGATGTAGTTGAACTTTCCCCTTAGAATTCCATCCACGACTGCCTTGACGACTCTTTTGAAATTTATACGGCCTCCTTTGAACCACGTATTCGTAATCGATAATATCGTCCTTGCACTCCTTATTGCTTTCACCTTCAACCATTTTAGAAGGACAAAGGCGTATGCTAGAACTTCCTCTAGCTTTCCTATTAATTATGACCATCACCACTCAAATGTTGCTATGTCTTCATCCTAAACTCCTCGTCCTCCTTCTTGGCCCTATATTTTCTACCCACGACCATACCCGTATTGTCTTTCTATCATCTAGATCGCAACTTCTCACGACATGATTTTGTTGAGCATTGTGAATTGATTTTTTCTCATCGATACCCCCTTGTGTCTTTTCACCCCTACTAATTCTTAATTTCGTGGACGAAATTCTTTTAAGTTGGGTAGGATGTAAAACCCCTAAATTTCTACTATATTTTTTATTTCTAAATTTGGTACTATTTTTTTATTTTGTATTGTATTATGCGTCATTACGTTGTACGTCGCGCGCTCATTTTTATTTTTCGTAATTGTTCGACGAGTGCAAATATGTGTGAGCGTACATATTTTTAGAAAAATATTTTTTCTATTTTTATAGTTTCAAAATAATATATGTAATAATTATTTTAGCTATCATACCAACATTTCCAAGTCCATTATTTTATTTATTTATAAAAAGTCTTTCGTTTATAATAGTTATTAATAATAAATAATATTCTTTATGCATACGAATATATTTCCTAAATATTTTATTAGTTTATTTTTTAAAAAAAATATAATTTTCGAGATTTATTAATATTAATATTTTATTATTCAAAAAAATATTTAAAAATATTTATTATTTTCGAAATTATTATTATAGTATTTTTGGAAAACATATTTTGAAATTTTATGGCAATTTAAATCTTAATTTGAATTTATGGATTGATTTAAATAGTAAATTAATATCTATAATTGAAATTGATTTATCTCATTTGATTTTAAACTAAAAGATGGAATTTAATTGGATTTAAATTGATTTATATTTGGATTTGAAATTTATTGAATTTGATTTAAATTAAATTATGAATTATCTATAGAGATTTAAAATCCCCACAATCCTATCCAAGTGGAAATTCCCACCTCCTATATAAGGAGAGGTACTCCTCTACATAAAAATTTCATAAAAACCAATTCTCATAAATCAATCAAGCCAACATCACCGGCTCGGCCAAGTCTCCTCCACCAAAAGCGTGCCTCCCTTGTCCCGGCCTCCTTGCCAACGCCGCTAGCCACGCCGCCAATAGAACCTCCAGACCACCCACCGGAACCGACGTAAGCCACCGACTAGCCTCACCGTGCCACCACAACTCGTCGACTCCGGCCACCTCCACACCGCCATCACCACCAAAAATAATCAAACCCATATCCTGTGTCCAGCCCTTTGCTGTGTCCAGTCTGCCTTCTTCAATTCCGTGTCCATCTCGTGTCGTGTCTTGGGTCCGACCCCAAGTGTGTCCATATTTTATTCCACTAATTTCCATACAAATCATCTGTGTCCGACACACCCAGGACACACAAAAAAAAGAAAGAAAAAACTCATTATATCCATCCAGACCACTAAGACGACCAAGAAACCTACTCCGACATCGCCGCCGGCCGAGCACCAGCGTCCACGACTCCTTCGTCGACTGACCCGGTGTCGCCGAGAGTGATGCTCTTCTCTGATACCGCAGCCCTCGTTGCCTGAACGTCGGACCCGACACCACGTAGCCAACCTCCCAGTGATGCCACTACCGCTCGACCGAGTTCTTGGCATTCGAAACCCACTCGAGCATCGAACAGATCCACCATGAACTCACCACCACCGTTTTGTCGACCGCTCGATTCCTCGAGCATCGTCATTCCCGGCCGAACCCATCTCCACTGCCGCGTTCCCCCATCGCGCCAGCGTCGACGCGCCGTACTGCGCCACCACCGCAGCCGGCCTTCCTCTTCCCTTTCCCCTTCGCTGAACCCTTTTCGCGAGCAGCCCTGGCCTCCACCAAAGCCACCCGTGGCCAGCGCCCCCGTTGTCGGCCACCACGAAACCCCTCCAGCCGCCGCGCGCTGCTTCACAACGCCACACGCCGCATCCGACTCCACCGCACGATCGCCGACAAAACCCTTGTCCACCGGACCACCAAACCCCCTCCGACCCTCTCTCCCTCCTCCTCCAGTGCAGCGCCCACCGCAGCGCTCGGTCCTCCGCCCTTCGATCACTCCTGCCCGACGCTGAACCCTCTCTCGCTCACTTTCTCCCTCCTTCGTTCTTCTTTCTTCTCCTCATATTTTTATTTCCTTTTGATCTCTCTCCCATCTGGGTAGAAGAGAACAGAGTTTATATTTTTTTTGTTTTTTTTGTTTTTGTTTTTGTTTGTTTGTTTCATTTTTTGACTTTTGGCTAAGCCCATAGGGGAGGGCCAGTAGGCCAGGTCTTGGGTTCTTTTGATATTTTCGTTTTTAATTTGGGAAAATATATGTGCAGTACGTAAATATGTTTTAAAAAATATAAGTAAGATACGGTTATTTCAGTATTTATTTAATTAATATACTATAAGTTTTGAAAGCAGCAGTAAAAAAATAAAATAAAATAAAAAGGTTATTATTATTATACCTCTATTATTTGTAACATATTTTAAATATGGTTTTACTTAACAAATATATTTTTAGATATTTTCAATGATGCCTTTGACCTAAGAATATATGGTTGACCAAAGGTAGATTTTTTTTATCTAAAATTATATTCCTAGATTTTCAAAATGTTTAAGAGTATCTTGAGAAAACATAGTTTTAAATATTTCTAGATTTCAGAATAATTTATTTAAAATATTGGGGCTTATATATGTTTAGATAAAAAAATATAGTTTTAAAACACTAAGTAGTTTTTCCGTGTCATTATTATTATTTATTACTTTTGTTCTTCAATCTAAAGAGTTTATGGAGTTTCCGGTAAAAAAAAAAAATCAATTTCCTAGTTATATCTAGACTAACGAAATCTACTTTTAAAAATTATATATTATAAATTTTTTTTACAATAGTATAAGTATTTGTTTTACGCAACTTCCTTCTATTATCGAACATTGTCCGTGTCTAAGCCCATCATTCCTATTCCCTCGCCAAATCAAGACTACCTTATGTCCATCCTAACTAATTTGACCGTCCTGGACCCGATGGAACCATCCGTGCCGCCAACTGAGGTCCCCTTATGTAGTTGTTACACCAAAGTCGCAGATCGTGCCACCTTGATCATCGCAGCACACCAGGCGTCCTACCAGGCAAGACACCTTGCCTTTACTGTTTAATTTCTTGCTCAATATCTTGCATGTTTTATTTCTTATAAGTTGTTCTTTCAAACCCATATGTAGTTGCAAATTATTATACTTTAGTTTTCTTTATGCACTTGGCCTAGAGTTAAGGGACCACCTTTGTTTGTGCCGCATTCATTGGCCGACACCTGTGTGCCAGGATGTCACGTGTCTCATATAGATTCGGACTTACGTACCGACCGTACATCGATGCGTACAGGACGGGCGTTAGGGTATAACTGTTAATATAGTTGTCTAGGAGACTTAGCGGTTATTAGGAATATCGTGGTGTGGATTCAGCACGAGCAGTGCATGGGGAGGGTGAAGACAATTATTAGGCGCAGGGGCTTTCACACCTTTACTTTTCTCTAGCTGCCATTTGTGACTCAGTCGAGACCTAGTGGCCGTTCATTTATTTACTTTTCTCTAGATGCCACTAGTTCCTCGGTTGAAACACAAATGTGCCGTGCATTTACTTTCCTCTAGCTGCCGTTAGTGACTCACCCAAGAGCTAGTGGCCGTGCATTTATTTTTCTCTAGATGCCCCTTAGCTCTCACTCGAGTGCTAATGGGCCGTGCATTTACTTTTCTCTAGACGCTACTAGTGCCTTGGTTGAAACGCTAACGCGCCGTATTTCTAGTCTCGATAGCCCTTGTGTGGAACGTTTTCTTCAAAGTGCATGATTACACATAGAATGGTTAAGGACCTTTATCTGTTTAGTCGTATATACTTTTCTAATGAGCTTTTATTACTAAGTTTATGGCATGATATTATGTGTCTTGTTACATCCCTCTGGACCTGGTTATCTCGCCAGGTGTGTGCTCTTGTCTTTTGCAGGTGTTCTAGCTCTAGTCGTGATCATCGCTATTTCTTCGAGGATGATTGCACATGAATCGTCTTCGCTTCGCTCGCCAAACTTATTTTATTTTCCATGTATTTATTTCCTTGCTTGTTGGTAGTGGATTTGTCTCCGCCCAACATATTGTACAAATATATTTCCATAGATAATTATATGAAATCTTTATTTTCCTTTATTTTGTGTGGATGAGATTGTCATGGTTTTACTGCATTTACAGCATATGTATCCATATGAGGCCCATGTACTTCGTATGAATACAGCTGGCATGTCTACGTTTCTAGTCCTACATATTATGGGACTGGGGCGTTACACCTTGTTTATGCAGCGTGCTAGCTGTGCTTTGGCCCAAGATGACGCTGGGTGCCAAGATGTTGAATACAGGACCTTGTATTGATTTCTATTACTATCTCTGTCCAGCCAGAGTCTAGGTGCTTCACCAAAAAAGGCACTTTTCTTGGCCTATATTATAGGGGCATCGAGAAAAGGTGCTTTTCTTGGCTTACATTGTGAAATACTTGTTAGGCTTCGCTTTTGTATGCTGCGCTTTTGTATGTTGTGCATTTGTATGCCGCGCATTTGTATGCCGCGCATTTGTATGTTGTGCTTTTGTACGCTATATTTTTGTATGCCGAGTAGGTTGATAGCTTTATTTATGTAATCTTGAATATGGAGAATCTGTAGTAGACTTCTACTATTTTGTAGTCATGATTATTATTAAAGAATCTCCTTTATGCACTTTTTTCCCATTTGTACCATGCTTTTCTCAATACTGTCTGTCTGAAGTGCGCAGTAGTTCCTTGATTTTGACTTCTTTTGTGGACGTTGTGCTTTCGGTTTTCATGCTTATACACTAATCTCTACAACTGTGCTCAGGGTAGTCCAAGAATCCTCTACAGCAATCTTCTTCGGATCAACGGATATACCATCTCCCATCACAACATAGCCAGAAAGCTCCATCCTGTCAAAAAAAACTTATATTTTGAGGGTTTTTCGTATAGCCTCTTCTTTCTAAGAGTCTTGAGCACGATCCTCAGATGCTCTTCGTTCTCTTTCGGGGTCTTCGATAGACAAGAATGTCGTCAACGAAAACCACCATGAAATGATCAAGGTATTTGTGGAACATCTTGTTTATTAGGTTCATGGAAACTGATGGTGCGCTAGTCAACCCAAACGACATCACTAAGAACTTGTACTGGCTATATCTCATTCGAAAAGTAGTCTTCAAAATATCCTCCTTCTTCACTTTCATCTGATCATACCCTGACCTCAAGTCTATCTTCGAGAACACCCTAGCGCAACTCAATTATTCAAAAAAATCATCGATCCTCGACAACGGGTATTTGATCGTGATAGTGATTTTGTTCAAAGCATTGTAGTCAATGCACATATGCATTAACCAGTCATTCTTTGGCACAAAGAACATCAGATAATCCCAGGCAAGGAACTCAATCTAAGAAACCCCTTCTCAAGCAATTCAGCAATATGCTTATTCAGACACTATGTTAATGTTATTAATCCAGTACATGTGCTGCGATACAGGCTCTTCACCTGGCACAAGATAAATAGATAATTCTATATCCTTATCAGGCGGCAATCTGGGCAACTCCTTAGGAAAAACATAAGGCAACTCCGTATTGATAGGATAAGGTAACTCCTTCTCTACCATTGCTCCACCAATAGCTCTATACTAGGCTCTACAGCTCTAATAAACTACCGAATCTCTAGGAAGACTAAACATAATACATCTATGGTGGTAATCAATACTAGCATACTGCATAATCAACTAATCTATCATGAGAAATATATTAAAATTCACGAGTGACATTATCAGTAAGCTAGAACACAATTTTCTGCCTCCCAAGGTTATGCGGAGTCTGACGTAAATATCCTTAACTAGGATAATACCTTCACCAGTCAAGATCTTGCAATTATAATACAATGGCTCAGATGTAATGCTATGCTTAAACCAAAGCTACAAATATGAAACTATGAGTAGTGCCAGAACCAAACAAAGCAATAGCAGAAAAGAAATCAAGAAGTATATAAGTTGCTATCGCATCATCAAAAGGTGCCTCGGTCTCCTCGACCGTCATAGTAAAGGCCTTGCCCCTCTGCTGATGCTATGAAATGTGCTACTAAGTGGGTATAGTTCCTCTACGTGGCTATGCTAAAGCAGGCCTCACAGGTGCTCTAGGGGCAGGAGCCATCCCCTGAGCTGGACAAACATATGTTGTAGACCAGTGTATAACTATCTCATCCACAACATCAATAAGAAAGAAAGCAAAATGCTGCAATAATATAAAAGTATAAATATCCCACATCAAAAAAAATATGAGAGTCTGGTGGAGAACAATCCACATAAGTACAATTGAAATACAATATATCTGGTGGAGAATAATCCACCTAGTACAACACGAAATAAATTGTTGTAAATATAAAGATACTAGACTTGACATCTGCTAACTAGATAATGATGTCAGTCTGAAGCTGAAGCCATCCACGATCAAAGGAAATCTAATGGAAGTATCTCCAAGTCCTTTGCGGGGACAATTCATGTCTCAACTTCTGGCCCATAGACTGTGGGGGCTGTACTGCTCGTCAAGATTTGGAAAAGAAACCAAGTCCTCAGTGGGACAAAACAAGATACAAATGGTACAAATTGAATGTAATACTGTGCAAATAAATAGGGTAATCTAACCATCTATGTCAATGCAAGTTAAGGACAACCCCGATACGTATGGCTAGGCGTAGGCATAGATATCAGCCACAATGTCCCATTGAACGTGGCATCTACTAAATAAACCAACATAATGCTCCGAAGAACGCTGATAATATGAATATATTAATATACAAACCTATCTCCCCGTCGAAAGTGGCATCTGCTAAAGGGATATCATCAGTCTCTGTAGATCCATAGACACTACAATTACCAATGTTATGTGTCCCATACACCTACTAGTTGTCCTCCCCATCCCAATGCATATGTCCAGGTCGTATGTACAACATGAACATCACGTAACTACAATGTCAGTTAAGTATTCTAATGCCAACAACTCTGCACGGTACTGACATACCTGTCGAGTACATCGATAGCCAGTCGTATATGATTACACGCATCAAACATGAATAGGTCATGAGTAAGACGTGTCAGAGTCCTGAAAAAATATTAGAATACCTCCCAAACCTTCGGTATGTCACTAAGTCTAGGTTAATGTATTATCTACTCATCAACGCATTCGTTGACTACAACCGTGTCATACTCAGACGCTCACAATTATAGTATACTATCCATAATAGAATCATATAATATAAACAATGAAATTTTCTCAGTAAAATAAGATGGCAGGGTATCTTGCCTGGAACTCCGTGCTGCAACTGTAGAGAGCCCGCTACTGTCTCCTCGTCGAAACAACCACGAAAGCCTAAAGTATGATATTTAAATTAGTTTATGTACACTAACATGAACAAGATCCCAATGTTCTAAGTAGTGTTCTTAGGTTGTTACGTTCCATACTTTTTAGAGTCGTCTAACTATAGAGTTAACCTCTATTAATTAGATTTCTAATTGGTATCCATATTATTATTAATTTTATTACTCAACTCTAAGAACATTTTCTAGATTGGTTTAATATTCTAATCATGGTTTTATAAAGAAATTTTTTTTATATATAACTCAAAACTAGGCTATGTATGCAACTAGTTTTATAACAAGTTTTCAAGATTATTCAAGCGTCACCTAGCTAATAATCTCTTAATTAATCACATAAATATTCCAAAATTATTTATATATTACTAACAAAATGTTATAATCTCCTTTGCAATCATGTATTTTATATCACAAACTATCACTGACTAGACTAGTTAAGATCTCGACCTATTATGAATAGTTTTCTGTTCCTTGTAACCTAGATTATCAAACTTTTGTAATCATACAAAAATAAACTAATATCTATATTCTGGAAATATAATTTAAAATACTATTTTTCATTTATTAACATAGGGATTTAAGTATTTATGCATATGCAAAATATACTAGTTATTTATTACTAGTAACTATACAATTATAAACTAAATCTTTTTCCTAAAGAAAACTATGTTCTATCTCCAACTACATGATTATAGGTTCTGGAAAATAAAGTCAAAATAACATTTCTCTCCATTTAACATATTATTTTATGTGTTATAAAACAACAAAATTAAACTAGTTGGTACAGACTACTTTTAGCACATCTTTCCAACATAACCTTTTCACTAATTCTTATGTATTTTACCCTAAAAAAATATCAGTTTAAATTTTGAAATTAAACACCATATAATATATAATTTCTATTCCTAACATGGGGTTTAGGCATGAGAAGGATTAAAACACAATCTATTTATGTTATTCTAGTGTTTACACATGATCAACACTATTACCCTTATGAATCTCCACAATTTATATCTTGTATCAAATATTTTACAGTATAGAAAATTAGGTAATTTCAAGTCCAAAACAGAATTACATAATTGATTTTAGAGTTATTTAGTATATATATATATATATATATATATATATATATATATATATGCAAGTTGGTGTTCACTATGGATAAAAGAAAAATATACAGGTTGGTGTTCACTATGGATAAAAACTAGGTTGGTATTGAGGTTTCCTAGTGTAATATATAAAATATATATAATAAGTTGGTTAAATCTTTATAAATCATAAAGAGTGATATTTTGGACATCTAGGGGGTTTCAAGGGGATGATTTGATCACTAACCTCTTTGGAAACTGTGTTCAAAATGGCTCGAATCGCAGCTTCTTTGAAAAATTTTAGATTTGACTTCTCCTCCTAGTAGCTCCTTGTAATGCTTGTGTAGGTTGTTCTTGGGGCTGTGGTTGCTATAAAAGACGGTAGGGTGGTAGGAAGAGTGTTAGGGTGGTTGTAGAAGAGGTTTGACTGTTGTGGAGATGATGGAAGAGTTGACAAGGTGATGGAGAGAAAGTTTGGACATATTTGTGTTTGTGGAGGTAATTTTTTGCCGAGGGAAAAATATAGGCTGATTTAAGTTACAAAATTAATGAGGGTGAGGTTAAATAGAAGCGGAAGAGCTAGGGTTGGGCGCTACTCACTTTGGTTTAAGTGGGAATGCGAAGAGAAAGGGGGTTTCATCCATGAGAGGAAAGTGAAGGGGTTGTGGTTATGTAGCTTCCCTTCCCGAAAATTATTGAATTATTTTATTATTATTATTATTAAAAGGCATTTTAAATATCTATATAATTTCTCGGGAGCCAAATAAATAGTGTAAAACCCCAAGAATTTATAGGGATTTCTATACATATTTCCTATTTTATATTTTTCGTATTTTATAAAGTAGCTAAGTAATTTAGTTTTATATGATTTTGAATAATAGTAATTAGCAAGTAATTGGTAATCATTAATTACAATGAGCATATATTGGCTCTAATTAATAATTAGTATATATGTAGGAAATCCTTTAGAAATTATTTAATAATTTTGTGAGGATGGAAATGTATATATAAGTGTATATGTTTATATATTACCTATTTAGTTGTTTGCCAAGGAAAAAGAAAAAGGAGAAAGAAAATAGAAAGGAAATGAAATCCCAAATGGACCAGCCCAAAAGGGGCCGAGCCCAAACCATTTTCTCCCACAGCCCACAGTTCTCAGCCTTCCCCAAGTAAACAGCCCGACCACACATTCTATTTTACTGAATGTATATATACAGAGAAAGAAAACCGAGAGAGAATAACTCCACGAAACCCTAACTCCTCGACACAAACCCCCGCGCCACCCTAGCCGACCTCGTCCCCTACCCCAGGCGCGCCGCCCGACGGCCCTGTACCGCCGTCAGGTCGCCAGAGGTCGGCCACACAGGGCGCGCAAAACGGATCATCCGACTGGAACAAAACAGCAAGTGCACACGACGACCCGAGTTTGCCGCGATCGTTCTTCCTCCACGCTCGCTCGTTTTCCGATCCAATTGCACAGGTACGTAGCCAACCTATACATCTCCACACACTGTTAATTAGGCTAGGGAAGAATCAAACAGAACTTGTGAGATTGATTCATAAATACCCGACAATCAATGTCCAAAAAATAGGACAAGATGACAGCTAACACCCTGTGTTGGAAGAGTAATCCCGAGCCAAAACTGTCGAAACCTGAAAAACTAATTTATAACAGTCGAAGCCAACCTATAGGGGATCAAAACCCTTTTGATAGATTGATATTTCATTTATTTTACAGAGAGTTATTCAACTCTGATGTTGACCGAAAACCTGATTTCAAAACAGTAGAAAACTTGAAAAACTCATCCACATGACGTACGTTCCGCCAATCCGGGCGACGTAGTCGTGCACCGAATGCATCGAAAGCTGCGTAACAGCTTCGTGGTCGTGTGGGCTTTGACGGAATTCAAATTGGTCGCGTGTGCGCGACGAATTTGATGCATATCTATCAAAATTTATCGTATCGGCCTCTGTGCAAAGTTCCCAATTACTTTGTGTACGCTCATCAGATCGAGACGAAACTTGTGCCAGCAGAACCGTATCATTTTTTTGGTCCTGTATGCCAAGTTTGGTCCGATTCTGAGACAGTGGACAAAATCGTCGTTTTGCGGGCCCCGCGGTTCCACTCAACGGGCAATTTTGTGCACGGTCCGCCGGAATCCAACTTTGGACATACGGTTGGGTTCGTATCAGAAAACTAGATCCGTAGACATGTAGTTTGATGACTTTAGAGACCATTGACTCGGGCACGCTTTTCGGTGCAAAGCGGGTCCAACGGCGGACATCGTTTTGCCCGAAATTACCGTTTTGCCCCTGTGCCCAGAATTGGACTTAAGGGCAGGCAATCCTAGCTAATTTGACTATTCTGAGAATGTTGGCAATGTCCGTTTCAGCTTTCGGAGACAATTGTGGATTTTGACTTTATGGCGTACAAGTTGACGGTATCTTATTTGTTCTTCGCGCTGCCACCATGCAAGTATACCTTGCCCACTCTACAGTACTTTCATGCATATTACAGTTTCTTTTCTGTCATATTTCATTACCTGCTTCTTATTTTTATATCAGTGATATTTTCCTTATTTACGTGCACGTACATTATTTTCTGTGTCTATTATATCACTGTTACTCCATGTATAGGTCCTGGTAGTATTGCCTTGTCGCGAGTCACATTCACTTGATATGTCTTGACCTGTTAGTTGTACTTGACTTCATTCTACTTGACTGGACACCTGTATAGTTCCTTGTGACATAGAGGACAGTTACTAGGCATGCGGGCTATATGATAGTTTCTGTTGGCCGGTAGTTCAGATGAGCTTCGGTTGTATTGATTATTCTGTTGGCTGTTAGTTTCGTGCTACGGTTGCGATATTCTATTGGTAGTTATTCTCGGAGGAGATACGATTGTGATTATTCTGTTGGTCGTTAGTTTCGGATGAGCTACGATTGTCATGGTACTCTGTCTATTAGCCCAAGTATTGAACATTGTCCTTGATGTTACGTTATCATGTATTTGTTTAGAAGTAGAGTGTCATATTTCTGTCATTCCCTTTATGCATATTAGTTACTATCATAGTGGCATGTTTTATGTATCTTGCTAGTCCTCTGAGGACCTGATGATCTCTTCAGGTTTAGCGATTGTATGGAGTTAGTTAGCAAAGCGGGATGGTACAGGATTGCGATGCATGATACAGGTATTTGCTTATGATATTTCTTTATTATCTTTTTGTACTTTATATTCCATACCATGATATACTCTGCTTATTTATAGACTCACATCATTCTTGGAGTCTAATCGAACAATATGTTAATGGGCTGCAGACCATGACCCATACTTGTTCATTCTTATTTTAGATGATTCATGCGGATTGAGATATAGTTTAGAATAGACATGATACCCATGACCCTGACGGCTTATACGTGCTCGAGCCGGGCTGGAGTCCGCTCGATACGTAGCTGGCTTGCTCACGAGCTCGCGTCCGAAAAGCGGGTGCGGGTCGTGACAAGTTTTTGTGGTGGCCCATGCAGGTCAGAGCATATCGTACCGGTTACGTAACTGTACTGGTACGAGCCTGCGACTTTGACTAGACCTTAGAAATCTCAATCCACACTGCCTTGAAAATTTTCCTAGAAATTCTCTACGTCCTTGAAAATTCTATATTTGCTCTCGATTATACTCCCTTGCTTTCCGTACCGTTGATTCTCGTCCCTTCCCATTTCGGAGCGACGAATGATCGTGCTGTCTAGAACTCATCAGAGATTCTTAAGTTATATTAGAATATTGCTTGATTTTGAATATTTGGTTGTTTGATAGATATGAGAGATTATAGATGTTATATGCCCTAGATATATGTTGGTAGGATTGTTAGCAACTAGTTAGAAGATTATAAGATTTTAGTGACCGTATTTTGAGGAGTAGTGTGACCAAAGGTGGGTAGAAGTCCTCGAGTACTCGGAGTATAACATGACTAGAGAAGGCATGAAATATTGTTATATAAATTAATTTGAGAAGATTAAGGTGTTAGTAGACTTTGAATTTTAAGGGATAGTCATGAATTAAAATTTCGAGGACGAAATTATTTTTATTGTGGGTAGATTTGTAGCTTCCCTTCCCGAAAATTGTTGAATTATTTTTTTTATTATTATTATTAAATGGCATTTTAAATATCTATATAATTTCTCGGGAGCCAAATAAATAGTGTAAAACCCCAAGAATTTATAGGGATTTCTATACATATTTCCTATTTTATATTTTTTGTATTTTATAAAGTAGCTAAGTAATTTAGTTTTATATGATTTTGAATAATAGTAATTAGCAAGTAATTGGTAATCATTAATTACAATGAGCATATATTGGCTTTAATTAATAATTAGTATATATGTAGGAAATCCCTTAGAAATTATTTAATAATTTTGTGAGGATAGAAATGTATATATAAGTGTATATGTTTATATATTACCTATTTAATTGTTTGCCAAGGAAAAAGAAAAAGGAGAAAGAAAATAGAAAGGAAAAGAAATCCCAAATGGACCAGCCCAAAAGGGGCCGAGCCCAAACCATTTTCTCCCACAGCCCACAGTTCTCAGCCTTCCCCAAGTAAACAGCCCGACCACACATTCTATTTCACTGAATGTATATATACAGAGAAAGAAAATCGAGAGAGAATAACTCCACGAAACCCTAACTCCTCGACACAAACCCCCGTGCTACCCTAGTCGACCTCGTCCCCTACCCCAGGCGCGTCGCCCGACGGCCCTGCACCGCCGTCAGGTCGCCAGAGGTCGGCCACACAGGGCGCACGAAACGGATCAGCCGACTGGAACAAAACAGCAAGTGCACACGACGACCCGAGTTCGCCGCGATCGTTCTTCCTCCACGCTCGCTCATTTTCTGATCCAATTGCACAGGTACGTAGCTAACCTATACATCTCCACACCCTGTTAATTAGGCTAGGGAAGAATCGAACAGAACTTGTGAGATTGATTCGTAAATACCCGACAATTAATGTCCAAAAAATAGAACAAGATGACAGCTAACACCCTGTGTTGGAAAAGTAATCCCGAGCCAAAACTGTCGTAACCTGGAAAACTAATTTGTAACAGTCGAAGCCAACCTATAGGGGATCAAAACTCTTCTGATAGATTGATATTTCATTTATTTTACAGAGAGTTATTCAACTCTGAAGTTGACCGAAAACCTGATTTCAAAACAGTAGGAAACTTGAAAAACTCATCCACACGACGTGCATCCCGCCAATCCGGGCGACGTGGTCGTGCACCGAATGCATCAAAAGCTGCGTAACAGCTTCGTGGTCGTGTGGGCTTTGACGGAATTCAAATTGGTCGCGTGTGCGCGACGAATTTAATGCGTATCCGTCAAAATTCACCGTATCGGCCTCTGTGCAAAGTTTCCAATTACTTTGTGCACGCTCATCAGATTGAGACGAAACTTGCGCCAGCAGAACCGTATCATTTTTCTGGTCCTGTATGCCAAGTTTGGTCCGATTCTGAGACAGTGGACAAAATCGTCGTTTTGTGGGCCCCGCGGTTCCACTCAACAGGCGATTTTGTGCACGGCCCGCCGGAATCCAACTTTGGACATACGGTTGGGTTCGTATCAGAAAACCAGATCCGTAGACATGTAGTTTGACGACTTTAGAGACCATTGACTCTGGCACGCTTTTCGGTGCAAAGCGGGTCCAACGGCGGACATCGTTTTACCCAAAATTACCGTTTTGCTCCTGTGCCCAGAATTGGACTTAAGGACATGCAATCCTAGCTAATTTGACTATTCTAAGAATGTTGGAAATGTCCGTTTCAGCTTTCGGAGACAATTGTGGATTTTGACTTTATGGCGTACAAGTTGACGGTATCTTATTTGTTCTTCGCGCTGCCACCAGGCAAGTATACCTTGCCCACTCTACAGTACTTTCATGCATATTGCAGTTTCTTTCTGTCACATTTCATTACCTACTTCTTATTTTCATATCAGTGATATTTTCCTCATTTACGTGCACGTACATTATTTTTCTGTATCCATTATATCACTGTTACTCCATGTATAGGTCCTGGTAGTATTGCCTTGTCGCGAGTCACATTCACTTGATATGTCTTGACCCGTTAGTTGTACTTGACTTCATTCGACTTGACTAGACACCTGTATAGTTCCTTGTGACATAGAGGACATTTACTAGGCATGCGGGCTATATGATAGTTTCTGTTGGCCGGTAGTTCAGATGAGCTTCGGTTGTATTGATTATTCTGTTGGCCGTTAGTTTCGTGCTACGGCTGCGATATTCTGTTAGTCGTTATTCTCGGAGGAGATACGATTGTGATTATTCTGTTGGTCGTTAGTTTCGGATGAGCTACGATTGTCATGGTACTCTGTCTATTAGCCCAAGTGTTGAACATTGTCCTTGATATTGTGTTATCATGTATTTGTTTAGAAGTAGAGTGTCATATTTCTGTCATTCCCTTTATGCATATTAGTTACTATCATAGTGGCATGTTTTATGTATCTTGCTAGTCCTCTGAGGACCTGATAATCTCTTCAGGTTTAGCGATTGTATGGAGTTAGTTAGCAGAGCGGGATGGTACAGGATTGCGATGCATGATACAGGTATTTGCTTATGATATTTCTTTATTATCTTTTTGTACTTTATATTCCATACCATGATATACACTGCTTATTTATAGACTCACATCATTCTTGGAGTCTAATCGAACAATATGTTAATGGGCTGCAGACCATGACCCATACTTGTTCATTCTTGTTTTAGATGATTCATGCGAATTGAGATGTAGTTTAGAATAGACATGATACCCATGACCCTGACGGCTTATACGTGCTCGAGCCGGGCTGGAGTCCGCTCGATACGTAGCTGGCTTGCTCACGAGCTCGCGTCCGAAAAGCGGGTGCGGGTCGTGACAAGTTTTTGTGGTGGCCCATGCAGGTCAGAGCATATCGTACCGGTTACGTAACTGTACTGGTACGAGCCTGCGACTTTGACTAGACCTTAGAAATCTCAATCCACACTGCCTTGAAAATTTTCCTAAAAATTCTCTACGTCCTTGAAAATTCTATATTTGCTCTCGATTATACTCCCTTGCTTTCCGTACCGTTGATTCTCGTCCCTTCCCATTTCGGAGCGACGAATGATCGTGCTGTCTAGAACTCATCAGAGATTCTTAAGTTATATTAGAATATTGCTTGATTTTGAATATTTGGTTGTTTGATAGATATGAGAGATTATAGATGTTATATGCCCTAGATATATGTTGGTAGGATTGTTAGCAACTAGTTAGAAGATTATAAGATTTTAGTGACCGTATTTTGAGGAGTAGTGTGACCAAAGGTGGGTAGAAGTCCTCGAGTACTCGGAGTATAACATGACTAGAGAAGGCATGAAATATTGTTATATAAATTAATTTGAGAAGATTAAGGTGTTAGTAGACTTTGAATTTTAAGGGATAGTCATGAATTGAAATTTCGAGGACGAAATTATTTTTAAGGTGGGTAGATTTGTAGCTTCCCTTCCCGAAAATTGTTGAATTATTTTTTTTATTATTATTATTAAATGGCATTTTAAATATCTATATAATTTCTCGGGAGCCAAATAAATAGTGTAAAACCCCAAGAATTTATAGGGATTTCTATACATATTTCCTATTTTATATTTTTCGTATTTTATAAAGTAGCTAAGTAATTTAGTTTTATATGATTTTGAATAATAGTAATTAGCAAGTAATTGGTAATCATTAATTACAATGAGCATATATTGGCTTTAATTAATAATTAGTATATATGTAGGAAATCCCTTAGAAATTATTTAATAATTTTGTGAGGATGGAAATGTATATATAAGTGTATATGTTTATATATTACCTATTTAATTGTTTGCCAAGGAAAAGAAAAAGGAGAAAGAAAATAGAAAGGAAAAGAAATCCCAAATGGACCAGCCCAAAAGGGGCCGAGCCCAAACCATTTTCTCCCACAGCCCACAGTTCTCAGCCTTCCCCAAGTAAACAGCCCGACCACACATTCTATTTCACTGAATGTATATATACAGAGAAAGAAAATCGAGAGAGAATAACTCCACGAAACCCTAACTCCTCGACACAAACCCCCGTGCTACCCTAGTCGACCTCGTCCCCTACCCCAGGCGCGTCGCCCGACGGCCCTGTACCGCCGTCAGGTCGCCAGAGGTCGGCCACACAGGGCGCACGAAACGGATCAGCCGACTGGAACAAAACAGCAAGTGCACACGACGACCCGAGTTCGCCGCGATCGTTCTTCCTCCACGCTCGCTCATTTTCTGATCCAATTGCACAGGTACGTAGCTAACCTATACATCTCCACACCCTGTTAATTAGGCTAGGGAAGAATCGAACAGAACTTGTGAGATTGATTCGTAAATACCCGACAATCAATGTCCAAAAAATAGAACAAGATGACAGCTAACACCCTGTGTTGGAAAAGTAATCCCGAGCCAAAACTGTCGTAACCTGGAAAACTAATTTGTAACAGTCGAAGCCAACCTATAGGGGATCAAAAATCTTCTGATAGATTGATATTTCATTTATTTTACAGAGAGTGATTCAACTCTGAAGTTGACCGAAAACCTGATTTCAAAACAGTAGGAAACTTGAAAAACTCATCCACACGACGTGCGTCCCGCCAATCCGGGCGACGTGGTCGTGCACCGAATGCATCGAAAGCTGCGTAACAGCTTCGTGGTCGTGTGGGCTTTGACGGAATTCAAATTGGTCGCGTGTGCGCGACGAATTTAATGCGTATCCGTCAAAATTCACCGTATCGGCCTCTGTGCAAAGTTTCCAATTACTTTGTGCACGCTCATCAGATCGAGACGAAACTTGCGCCAGCAGAACCGTATCATTTTTCTGGTCCTGTATGCCAAGTTTGGTCCGATTCCGAGACAGTGGACAAAATCGTCGTTTTGTGGGCCCCGCGGTTCCACTCAACAGGCGATTTTGTGCACGGCCCGCCGGAATTCAACTTTGGACATACGGTTGGGTTCGTATCAGAAAACCAGATCCGTAGACATGTAGTTTGACGACTTTAGAGACCATTGACTCTGGCACTCTTTTCGGTGCAAAGCGGGTCCAACGGCGGACATCGTTTTACCCAAAATTACCGTTTTGCCCCTGTGCCCAGAATTGGACTTAAGGACATGCAATCCTAGCTAATTTGACTATTCTAAGAATGTTGGAAATGTCCGTTTCAGCTTTCGGGGACAATTGTGGATTTTGACTTTATGGCGTACAAGTTGACGGTATCTTATTTGTTCTTCGCGCTGCCACCAGGCAAGTATACCTTGCCTACTCTATAGTACTTTCATGCATATTGCAGTTTCTTTTCTGTCACATTTCATTACCTACTTCTTATTTTCATATCAGTGATATTTTCCTCATTTACGTGCACGTACATTATTTTTTTGTATCCATTATATCACTGTTACTCCATGTATAGGTCCTGGTAGTATTGCCTTGTCGCGAGTCACATTCACTTGATATGTCTTGACCCGTTAGTTGTACTTGACTTCATTCGACTTGACTAGACACCTGTATAGTTCCTTGTGACATAGAGGACATTTACTAGGCATGCGGGCTATATGATAGTTTCTGTTGGCCGGTAGTTCAGATGAGCTTCGGTTGTATTGATTATTCTGTTGGCCGTTAGTTTCGTGCTACGGTTGCGATATTCTGTTAGTCGTTATTCTCGGAGGAGATACGATTGTGATTATTCTGTTGGTCGTTAGTTTCGGATGAGCTACGATTGTCATGGTACTCTGTCTATTAGCCCAAGTGTTGAACATTGTCCTTGATATTGTGTTATCATGTATTTGTTTAGAAGTAGAGTGTCATATTTCTGTCATTCCCTTTATGCATATTAGTTACTATCATAGTGGCATGTTTTATGTATCTTGCTAGTCCTCTGAGGACCTGATAATCTCTTCAGGTTTAGCGATTGTATGGAGTTAGTTAGCAGAACGGGATGGTACAGGATTGCGATGCATGATACAGGTATTTGCTTATGATATTTCTTTATTATCTTTTTGTACTTTATATTCCATACCATGATATACTCTGCTTATTTATAGACTCACATCATTCTTGGTGTCTAATCGAACAATATGTTAATGGGCTGCAGACCATGACCCGTACTTGTTCATTCTTGTTTTAGATGATTCATGCAAATTGAGATGTAGTTTAGAATAGACATGATACCCATGACCCTGACGGCTTATACGTGCTCTTGCCGGGCTGGAGTCCGCTCGATACGTAGCTGGCTTGCTCACGAGCTCGCGTCCGAAAAGCGGGTGCGGGTCGTGACAAGTTTTTGTGGTGGCCCATGCAGGTCAGAGCATATCGTACCAGTTACGTAACTGTACTGGTACGAGCCTGCGACTTTGACTAGACCTTAGAAATCTCAATCCACACTGCCTTGAAAATTTTCCTAGAAATTCTCTACGTCCTTGAAAATTCTATATTTGCTCTCGATTATACTCCCTTGCTTTCCGTACCGTTGATTCTCGTCCCTTTCCATTTCGGAGCGACGAATGATCGTGCTGTCTAGAACTCATCAGAGATTCTTAAGTTATATTAGAATATTGCTTGATTTTGAATATTTGGTTGTTTGATAGATATGAGAGATTATAGATGTTATATGCCCTAGATATATGTTGGTAGGATTGTTAGCAACTAGTTAGAAGATTATAAGATTTTAGTGACCGTATTTTGAGGAGTAGTGTGACCAAAGGTGGGTAGAAGTCCTCGAGTACTCGGAGTATAACATGACTAGAGAAGGCATGAAATATTGTTATATAAATTAATTTGAAAGATTAAGGTGTTAGTAGACTTTGAATTTTAAGGGATAGTCATGAATTGAAATTTCGAGGACGAAATTATTTTTAAGGTGGGTAGATTTGTAGCTTCCCTTCCCGAAAATTATTGAATTATTTTTTTTATTATTATTATTAAATGGCATTTTAAATATCTATATAATTTCTCGGGAGCCAAATAAATAGTGTAAAACCCCAAGAATTTATAGGGATTTCTATACATATTTCCTATTTTATATTTTTCGTATTTTATAAAGTAGCTAAGTAATTTAGTTTTATATGATTTTGAATAATAGTAATTAGCAAGTAATTGGTAATCATTAATTACAATGAGCATATATTGGCTTTAATTAATAATTAGTATATATGTAGGAAATCCCTTAGAAATTATTTAATAATTTTGTGAGGATGGAAATGTATATATAAGTGTATATGTTTATATATTACCTATTTAGTTGTTTGCCAATGAAAAAGAAAAAAGAGAAAGAAAATAGAAAGGAAAAGAAATCCCAAATGGACCAGCCCAAAAGGGGCCGAGCCCAAACCATTTTCTCCCACAGCCCACAGTTCTCAGCCTTCCCCAAGTAAACAGCCCGACCACACATTCTATTTCACTGAATGTATATATACAGAGAAAGAAAATCGAGAGAGAATAACTCCACGAAACCCTAACTCCTCGACACAAACCCCCGTGCCATCCTAGTCGACCTCGTCCCCTACCCCAGGCGCGCCGCCCGACGGCCCTGCACCGCCGTCAGGTCGCCAGAGGTCGGCCACACAGGGCGCACGAAACGGATCAGCCGACTGGAACAAAACAGCAAGTGCACACGACGACCCGAGTTCGCCGCGATCGTTCTTCCTCCACGCTCGCTCATTTTCTGATCCAATTGCACAAGTACGTAGCCAACCTATACATCTCCACACCCTGTTAATTAGGCTAGGGAAGAATTGAACAGAACTTGTGAGATTGATTCTAAAATACCCGACAATCAATGTCCAAAAAATAGAACAAGATGACAGCTAACACCCTGTGTCGGAAAAGTAATCCCGAGCCAAAACTGTCGTAACCTGGAAAACTAATTTGTAACAGTCGAAGCCAACCTATAGGGGATCAAAACTCTTCTGATAGATTGATATTTCATTTATTTTACGGAGAGTTATTCAACTCTGAAGTTGACCGAAAACTTGATTTCAAAACAGTAGGAAACTTGAAAAACTCATCCACACGACGTGCGTCCCGCCAATCCGGGCGATGTGGTCGTGCACCGAATGCATCGAAAGCTGCGTAACAGCTTCGTGGTCGTGTGGGCTTTGACGGAATTCAAATTGGTCGCGTGTGCGCGACGAATTTGATGCGTATCCGTCAAAATTCACCGTATCGGCCTCTGTGCAAAGTTTCCAATTACTTTGTGCACGCTCATCAGATCGAGACGAAACTTGTGCCAGCAGAACCGTATCATTTTTCTGGTCCTGTATGCCAAGTTTGGTCCGATTCCGAGACAGTAGACAAAATCGTCGTTTTGCGGGCCCCGCGGTTCCACTAAACGGGCGATTTTGTGCACGGTCCGCCGGAATCCAACTTTGGACATACGGTTGGGTTCGTATCAGAAAACCAGATCCGTAGACATGTAGTTTGACGACTTTAGAGACCATTGACTCTGGCACGCTTTTCGATGCAAAGCGGGTCCAACGGCGGACATCGTTTTACCCGAAATTACCGTTTTGCCCCTGTGCCCAGAATTGGACTTAAGGACAGGCAATCCTAGCTAATTTGACTATTCTAAGAATGTTGGAAATGTCCGTTTCAGCTTTCGGAGACAATTGTGGATTTTGACTTTATGGCGTACAAGTTGACGGTATCTTATTTGTTCTTCGCGCTACCACCAGGCAAGTATACCCTGCCCACTCTACAGTACTTTCATGCATATTGCAGTTTCTTTTCTGTCACATTTCATTACCTGCTTCTTATTTTCAGATCAGTGATATTTTCCTCATTTACGTGCACGTACATTATTTTTCTGTATCCATTATATCACTGTTACTCCATGTATAGGTCCTGGTAGTATTGCCTTGTCGCGAGTCACATTCACTTGATATGTCTTGACCCGTTAGTTGTACTTGACTTTATTCGACTTGACTGGACACCTGTATAGTTCCTTGTGACATAGAGGACAGTTACTAGGCATGCGGGCTATATGATAGTTTCTGTTGGCCGGTAGTTCAGATGAGCTTCGGTTGTATTGATTATTCTGTTGGCCGTTAGTTTCGTGCTACGGTTGTGATATTCTATTGGTCGTTATTCTCGGAGGAGATGCGATTGTGATTATTCTATTGGTCGTTAGTTTCGGATGAGCTACGATTGTCATGGTACTCTGTCTATTAGCCCAAGTGTTGAACATTGTCCTTGATGTTGTGTTATCATGTATTTGTTTAGAAGTAGAGTGTCATATTTTTGTCATTCCCTTTATGCATATTAGTTACTGTCATAGTGGCATGTTTTATGTATCTTGCTAGTCCTCTGAGGACCTGATGATCTCTTCAGGTTTAGCGATTGTATGGAGTTAGTTAGCAGAGCGGGATGGTACAGGATTGCGATGCATGATACAGGTATTTGCTTATGATATTTCTTTATTATCTTCTCGTACTTTATATTCCATACCATGATATACTCTGCTTATTTATAGACTCACATCATTCTTGGAGTCTAATCGAACAATATGTTAATGGGCTGCAGACCATGACCCATACTTGTTCATTCTTGTTTTAGATGATTCATGCGGATTGAGATATAGTTTAGAATAGACATAATACCCATGACCCTGACAGCTTATACGTGCTCGAGCCGGGCTGCAGTCCGCTCGATACGTAGCTGGCTTGCTCACGAGCTCGCGTCCGAAAAGCGGGTACGGGTCGTGACAAGTTTTTGTGGTAGCCCATGCAGGTCAGAGCATATCGTACCGGTTACGTAACTGTACTGGTACGAGCCTGCGACTTTGACTAGACCTTAGAAATCTCAATCCACACTGCCTTGAAAATTTTCCTAGAAATTCTCTACGTCCTTGAAAATTCCATATTTGCTCTCGATTATACTCCCTTGCTTTCCGTACCGTTGATTCTCGTCCCTTCCCATTTAGGAGCGACGAATGATCGTGCTGTCTAGAACTTATCAGAGATTCTTAAGTTATATTAGAATATTGCTTGATTTTGAATATTTGGTTGTTTGATAGATATGAGAGATTATAGATGTTATATGCCCTAAATATATGTTGCTAGGATTGTTAGCAACTAGTTAGAAGATTATAAGATTTTAGTGACCATATTTTGAGGAGTAGTGTGACCAAAGGTGGGTAGAAGTCCTCGAGTACTCGGAGTATAACATGACTAGAGAAGGCATGAAATATTGTTATATAAATTAATTTGAGAAGATTAATGTGTTAGTAGACTTTGAATTTTAAGGGATAGTCATGAATTAAAATTTCGAGGACGAAATTATTTTTAAGGTGTGTAGATTTGTAGCTTCCCTTCCCGAAAATTGTTGAATTATTTTTTTAATTATTATTATTAAATGACATTTTAAATATCTATATAATTTCTCGGGAGCCAAATAAATAGTGTAAAACCCCAAGAATTTATAGGGATTTCTATACATATTTCCTATTTTATATTTTTCGTATTTTATAAAGTAGCTAAGTAATTTAGTTTTATATGATTTTGAATAATAGTAATTAGCAAGTAATTGGTAATCATTAATTACAATGAGCATATATTGGCTCTAATTAATAATTGGTATATATGTAGGAAATCCCTTAGAAATTATTTAATAATTTTGTGAGGATGGAAATGTATATATAAGTGTATATGTTTATATATTACCTATTTAGTTGTTTGCCAAGGAAAAAGAAAAAGGAGAAAGAAAATAGAAAGGAAAAGAAATCCCAAATGGACCAGCCCAAAAGGGGCCAAGCCCAAACCATTTTCTCCCACAGCCCACAGTTCTCAGCCTTCCCCAAGTAAACAGCCCGACCACACATTCTATTTCACCGAATGTATATATACAGAGAAAGAAAACCGAGAGAGAATAACTCCACGAAACCCTAACTCCTCGACACAAACCCCCGCGCCACCCTAGCCGACCTTGTCCCCTATCCCAGGCGCGCCGCCCGACGGCCCTACACCACCGTCAGGTCGCCGGAGGTCGGCCACACAGGGTGCGCAAAACAGATCAGCCGACTGGAACAAAACAGCAAGTGCACACGACGACCCGAGTTCGTCGCGATCGTTCTTCCTCCACGCTCGCTCGTTTTCTGATCCAATTGCACTGGTACGTAGCCAACCTATACATCTTTACACCCTGTTAATTAGGCTAGGGAAGAATCGAACAGAACTTGTGAGATTGATTCGTAAATACCCGACAATCAATGTCCAAAAAACAGGACAAGATGACAGCTAACACCCTGTGTTGGAAGAGTAATCCCAAGCCAAAACTGTCGAAACCTAGAAAACTAATTTATAACAGTCGATGCCAACCTATAGGGGATCAAAACCCTTCTGATAGATTGATATTTCATTTATTTTACGGAGAGTTATTCAACTCTGAAGTTGACCGAAAACCTGATTTCAAAACAGTAGGAAACTTGAAAAACTCATCCACACGACGTGCGTCCCGCCAATCCGAGCGACATGGTCATGCACCGAATGCATCGAAAGCTGCGTAACAGCTTCGTGGTCGTGTGGGCTTTGACGGAATTCAAATTTGTCGCATGTGCGCGACGAATTTGATGCATATCCGTTAAAATACACCGTATCGGCCTCTGTGCAAAGTTCCCAATTACTTTGTGCACGCTCATCAGATCGAGACGAAACTTGTGCCAGCAGAACTGTATCTTTTTTCTGGTCCTATATGCCAAGTTTGGTCCGATTCCGAGACAGTGGACAAAATCGTCGTTTTGCGGGCCCCGCGGTTCCACTCAACAGGCAATTTTGTGCACGGCCCGCCGGAATCCAACTTTGGACATACGGTTGGGTTCGTATCAGAAAACCAGATCCGTAGACATGTAGTTTGACGACTTTAGAGACCATTGACTCTGGCACACTTTTCGGTGCAAAGCGGGTCCAACGGCGGACATCGTTTTGCCCGAAATTACCGTTTTGCCCCTGTGCCCAGAATTGGACTTAAGGACAAGCAATCCTAGCTAATTTGACTATTCTAAGAATGTTGGCAATGTCCGTTTCAGCTTTCGAAGACAATTGTGGATTTTGACTTTATGGCGTACAAGTTGACGGTATCTTATTTGTTCTTCGCGCTGCCACCAGGCAAGTATACCTTGCCCACTCTACAGTACTTTCATGCATATTGTAGTTTCTTTTCTGTCACATTTCATTACCTACTTCTTATTTTCATATCAGTGATATTTTCTTCATTTACGTGCACGTACATTATTTTCTGTATCCATTATATCACTGTTACTCCATGTATAGGTCATGGTAGTATTGCCTTGTCGCGAGTCACATTCACTTGATATGTCTTGACCTGTTAGTTGTACTTGACTTCATTCGACTTGACTGGACACCTGTATAGTTCCTTGTGACATAGAGGACAGTTACTAGGCATGCGGGCTATATGATATTTTCTGTTGGCCGATAATTCAGATGAGCTTCGGTTGTATTGATTATTCTGTTGGCCGTTAGTTTCGTGCTGCGGTTGTGATATTCTGTTGGTCGTTATTCTCGGAGGAGATGCGATTGTGATTATTCTGTTGGTCGTTAGTTTCGGATGAGCTACGATTGTCATGGTACTCTGTCTATTAGCCCAAGTGTTGAACATTGTCCTTGATGTTGCGTTATCATGTATTTGTTTAGAAGTAGAGTGTCATATTTCTGTCATTCCCTTTATGCATATTAGTTACTGTCATAGTGGCATATTTTATGTATCTTGCTAGTCCTCTGAGGACCTGATGATCTCTTCAGGTTTAGCGATTGTTTGGAGTTAGTTAGCAGAGCGAGATGGTACAGGATTGCGATGCATGATACAGGTATTTGCTTATGATATTTCTTTATTATCTTCTCGTACTTTATATTCCATACCATGATATACTCTGCTTATTTATAGACTCACATCATTCTTGGAGTCTAATCGAACAATATGTTAATGGGCTGCAGACCATGACCCATACTTGTTCATTCTTGTTTTAGATGATTCATGCGGATTGAGATATAGTTTAGAATAGACATGATACCCATGACCCTGATAGCTTATACGTGCTCGAGTCGGGCTGGAGTCCACTCGATACGTAGCTGGCTTGCTCACGAGCTCGCGTCCGAAAAGCGGGTGCGGGTCGTGACAAGTTTTTGTGGTGGCCCATGTAGGTCAGAGCATATCGTACCGGTTACGTAACTGTACTGGTACGAGCCTGTGTCTTTGACTAGACCTTAGAAATCTCAATCCACATTGCCTTGAAAATTTTCCTAGAAATTCTCTACATCCTTGAAAATTCCATATTTGCTCTCGATTATACTCCCTTGCTTTCCGTACCGTTTATTCTCGACCCTTCCCATTTCGGAGCGACGAATGATCGTGCTGTCTAGAACTCATCAGAGATTCTTAAGTTATATTAGAATATTGCTTGATTTTGAATATTTGGTTGTTTGATAGATATGAGAGATTATAGATGTTATATGCCCTAGATATATGTTGGTAGGATTGTTAGCAACTAGTTAGAACATTATAAGATTTTAGTGACCGTATTTTGAGGAGTAGTGTGACCAGAGGTGGGTAGAAGTCCTCGAGTACTCGGAGTATAACATGACTAGAAAAGGCATGAAATATTGTTACATAAATTAATTTGAGAAGATTAAGGTGTTAGTAGACTTTGAATTTTAAGGGATAGTCATGAATTGAAATTTCGAGGACGAAATTATTTTTAAGGTGGGTAGATTTGTAGCTTCCCTTCCAGAAAATTATTGAATTATTTTTTTTATTATTATTATTAAATGGCATTTTAAATATCTATATAATTTCTCGGGAGCCAAATAAATAGTGTAAAACCCCAAGAATTTATAGGGATTTCTATACATATTTCCTATTTTATATTTTTTGTATTTTATAAAGTAGCTAAGTAATTTAGTTTTATATAATTTTGAATAATAGTAATTAGCAAGTAATTGGTAATCATTAATTACAATGAGCATATATTGGCTCTAATTAATAATTAGTATATATATGTAGGGAATCCCTTAGAAATTATTTAATAATTTTGTGAGGATGGAAATGTATATATAAGTGTATAAGTTTATATATTACCTATTTAGTTGTTTGCCAAGGAAAAAGAAAAAGGAGAAAGAAAATAGAAAGGAAAAGAAATCCCAAATGGACCAGCCCAAAAGGGGCCGAGCCCAAACCATTTTCTCCCACAGCCCACAGTTCTCAGCCTTCCCCAAGTAAACAGCCCGACCACACATTCTATTTCACTGAATGTATATATACATAGAAAGAAAACCGAGAGAGAATAACTCTACGAAACCCTATCTCCTCGACACAAACCCCCGCGCCACCCTAGCCGACCTCATCCCTATCCCAGGCGCGCCGCCCGACGGCCCTGCATCGCCGTCAGGTCGCCGGAGGTCGGCCACACAGGGCGCACAAAATGGATCAGCCGACTGGAACAAAACAGCAAGTGCACAAGACGACCCGAGTTCGCCGCGATCGTTCTTCCTCCATGCTCGCTCGTTTTCCGATCCAATTGCACAGTTACGTAGCCAACCTATACATCTCCACACCCTGTTAATTAGACTAGGGAAGAATCGAACAGAACTTGTGAGATTGATTCGGAAATACCCGACAATCAATGTCCAAAAAATAGGACAAGATGACAGCTAACACCCTGTGTTGGAAGAGTAATCCCGAGCCAAAACTGTCGAAACCTAGAAAACTAATTTGTAACAGTCAAAGCCAACCTATAGGGGATCAAAACCCTTCTGATAGATTGATATTTCATTTATTTTACAGAGAGTTATTCAACTCTGAAGTTGACCGAAAACCTGATTTTAAAACAGTAGGAAACTTGAAAAACTCATCCACACGACGTACGCCCCGCCAATTCGGGCGATGTGGTCAGGCACCGAATGCATCAAAAGCTGCATAACAGCTTTGTGGTCGTGTGGACTTTGACGGAATTCAAATTGGTCGCATGTACGCGACGAATTTGATGCATATCCTTCAAAATTCACCGTATCGGCCTCTGTGCAAAGTTCTCAATTACTTTGTGCACGCTCATCAGATCGAGACGAAACTTGCGCCAGCAGAACCGTATCATTTTTTGGTCCTGTATGCCAAGTTTGGTCGGATTCCGAGACAGTGGACAAAATCGTCGTTTTGCGGGTCCCGCGGTTCCACTCAACGGGCGATTTTGTGCACGGCCCGCCGGAATCCAACTTTGGACATACGGTTAGGTTCGTATCGGAAAACCAGATCCGTAGACATGTAGTTTGATGACTTTAGAGACCATTGACTCTGGCACGCTTTTCGGTGCAAAGCGGGTCCAACGGCGGACATCGTTTTGCCCGAAATTGCTATTTTGCCCCTGTGCCCAGAATTGGACTTAAGGACAGGCAATCCTAGCTAATTTGACTATTCTGAGATTGTTGGCAATGTCTGTTTCAGCTTTCGAAGACAATTGTGGATTTTGACTTTATGGCGTACAAGTTGACGGTATCTTATTTGTTCTTCGCGCTGCCACCAGGCAAGTATACCTTGCCCACTCTACAGTACTTTCATGCATATTGCAGTTTCTTTTCTGTCACATTTCATTACCTGCTTCTTATTTTCATATCAGTGATATTTTCCTCATTTACGTGCACGTACATTATTTTCTGTATCCATTATATCATTGTTACTCCATGTATAGGTCCTGGTAGTATTGCCTTGTCGCGAGTCACATTCACTTGATATGTCTTGACCTGTTAGTTGTACTTGACTTCATTCGACTTGACAGGACACCTGTATAGTTCCTTGTGACATAGAGGCAGTTACTAGGCATGCGGGCTATATGATAGTTTCTGTTGGCCGGTAGTTCAGATGAGCTTCGGTTGTATTGATTATTCTGTTGGCCGTTAGTTTCATGCTATGGTTGTGATATTCTGTTGGTCGTTATTCTCGGAGGAGATGCGATTGTGATTATTCTGTTGGTCGTTAGTTTCGGATGAGCTACGATTGTCATGGTACTCTGTCTGTTAGCCCAAGTGTTGAACATTGTCCTTGATGTTGCGTTATCATGTATTTGTTTAGAAGTATAGTGTCATATTTCTGTCATTCCCTTTATGCATATTAGTTACTGTCATAGTGGCATGTTTTATGTATCTTGCTAGTCCTCTGAGGACCTGATGATCTCTTCAGGTTTAGCGATTGTATGGAGTTAGTTAGTAGAGCGGGATGGTACAGGATTGCGATGCATGATACAGGTATTTGCTTATGATATTTCTTTATTATCTTCTCGTACTTTATATTCCATACCATGATATACTCTGCTTATTTATAGACTCACATCATTCTTGGAATCTAATCGAACAATATGTTAATGGGCTGCAGACCATGACCCATACTTGTTCATTCTTGTTTTAGATGATTCATGCGGATTGAGATATAGTTTAGAATAGACATGATACCCATGACCCTGATAGCTTATACGTGCTCGAGCCGGGCTGGAGTCCGCTCGATACGTAGCTGGCTTACTCACGAGCTCGCGTCCGAAAAGCGGGTGCGGGTCGTGACAGGTTACAAATTTATTATATGGTGAATTTAATCTTGTAAAAATAAGTTTTAGTGTATGAACCATTGTTTTGGGTTTTTTGTAAGATTAGAGAGGGTGTTTGGTGTTTTACTTGACTACTTAATTAGGTTTTGGGTTGGCATTAGGTTGAGAAAAAAAATTATGCTCATTTGGTTGAATAAGTATTATATTAAATACTATAATTTTTAAAGGTGGCTTCTATTTTTCTATCCTTAATTAATCCTCAGAATGATTCATAATGTTATATTAAATTAAATATAACTAAATTCGGGTAAGGGGTTTTATAGAAGATCTACAAAACAAGCATACACCGAGCCTCTTCCTGCAAATATCCAAGTGTGCCATGTCTGCCTATAGTAGGCATATTGGAGCTGGTCGAATCTGCCTCTAAGGCAACTGTTGGACCGCTGCTCGGGCTAGTGGATGGAAAGCCTTCTACTGGATGTGGGGACACTTCGTAGGTCTCTGACCGCTACTATCCCCTAAAGAATCCTGATCCCTATTGGGCCTGAAACCCAAATCTTCCTCTGCTACCTAAGCTGCTTCTACTAAATCAGCAAAAAGTTGTATCTCGGCTCGTAGTATAGTGCACTCTAATCTCTTGAGCCAAACCCTTCTGAAATATGTGGACTCGATCTAGAGGATCTCTGGCCATGTACTCTGCAAAGCGGCTTAACCTACTGAACTCGCCAGCATACTCATCTATCGAGAGACTACCTTGCACTAGATTCTGGAACTAACTATCCAAAACCCATTGGGCCACCTAATAATATAATTTCTTCTTAAGGAGATATTTGACCAGCTTCCAAGTCAGAGCGGGTACTACAAGCCTAGGGTAAGTTTGGAACCAGGTACGTGTAAGGACAAAGTGCTGCAAACCCACGTCCTCAATCTACAGTTTCTTCAGAATCTGAGCTACCTACAAAATCCCCTCTATATCCTCAAGCCACTCATCAATATAAAGGATTCCCTGAGTACCCTTGAACTCTAAAGTAGACATCTTCTTGAAGTCCAAAATAGTACCTCATTTCTGATAGTGTCTGTCTCTAAAGAATCCGAGGCCACCTGATGGGCATTTTCCATGCCCTTTCATATCTGCTCAGTTTGGGCTATGTGTGACTCAGCCTGCATCCGTTAAACCTTAGCCAATATCCTCTGAGAATCCACCATACCCTAGATAAGAGTAAAAAGATGTGCCCCATCGGTAGGCATGCCTCCAGGAAAAAATAGTAGTGGAGCAGGTAGACTCTTTGAGGCAGCTGGAATGGTCCCCTGAACTGATGGAGGTGGAGCAACAGTATTAGTATAATCATCTACTTTCGAAAGCTACTTCATCTACTTTCGAACAACGAGCCCTGGTCTTCGAAGGCATCATGAAGATAGTTTGATATAAGAATAAGTAAATAAGGCAAATGATAAGATATTGTAACGCCAGTCTCAATATACATAGGAGTAGAAAACGTATATGCCAATCGTATAATAAATATACGTAAGCTGTATGCAGTATAATCATGGTTCACTAAATCTCATATAAAAAAATAAAATAATAAAGATATTATAAAATCAAATATGAATTGTCATTGTACACGTTGCTAGATGGAGACAAATCCACTACCAACATTAAACTAGAAAGAAAAAATAGCAAAATAAAGAATACAAGCAACAATGATGATGCAAGCGCATGTCATCTTCGATAGAGAGAAATGGAACCCTAACCAAACAAGGACAGAAGATGCCACCCTAATCCATGATGAAGTATCTTTCTACGCCATAAACCCGATGTAGTATCCGGATCACAATATGGTTCAGTATTTTATCATCGAAGCAGTGAACCATACCTTCAAGCAAACAAGGACAAGGTGTGGCACACTAGTTTGTGACAAACTACCGTTCCAAGCCGTAATCAGTTATAAGTACACAACTAAGTAGAAAAGTAACTATACCTGTATTGGGCATTAGGGGCCTCAAAGCATCACGTTTCCTCAAACGTCAGTGACCATCAGTAAAATATAGGGTAGTCAACCAGCATCTCCGACGGAGAGTACTGTCATAAAAGGTAAAGTGCATGGTAGCCCATACGCTAAGGAACTGTCCTCCCTACCCATGCCTACATATGTTGTATTTACAACATATGTAAGCTCTACTAACTACTAAGTCAAACTACTCATGCAAATACAATTAGCAGTTAATCCTATTGCACGACATATACGTATCGATGTACGGTCGGTACGCAAGTCTGAGATCTATATGCAACTCGTGACTCGTGGCACATAGGTGTCAAGGCCAATGAACTTGGCACAAATAAAAGGGTACTCTCTTAAATCTAGGTCAACTATGCATAGAAATAAATAAAATAACAAAAATATAACTAAACGGTAATTTGCATCTAAATACGATATGGAAGAACAATTTTATATTTGTAGAAAATAAATAATAAATGCATGCAATAAGGTGAGGTAATGTAAATAAACAGTAAATGACAAGGTAACTTGTCTGATGTCGTGCCACAATCATATTGTCATAGAATTGGCTCAGGTGTTAAAACTTTACAATATAGCCTCAAATGATGGGACAGACTACTCTGTAGAATCCAAAAGAGTTGGATTGACTTTGAGGAAGTATAGATTTCGCAAAAATAGGTATTTTTATTAGTTATTGACATGATTCGATAATCAAAAAAATTTGTATAAATTAATATTATAACTATTTTGGTAACTATTTGTTTTATTTGGAAACTATGTTAGTCAAAATATTTTAAAGATAAATATCAAAAACCAATTTATGGCAAAATTCATAATTACGTTAAACCTTAGTTTTAGGTCAAAAAACTACATAAATAATATAATACTACTCTGGAAATATTTTAACATATTAGCAATAAGTAACAATATTAATTTAAGTAAAACCAACAATAATAATAATAATAATAATAATAATAATAATAATAATAATTAGTAAAAAATAATATTAATATTAATATTAAAATTTGTAATAAAAACTATAGTACTTTATTATATATATATATATATATATATATATATATACATGTATTTATACTATTACCTACATAATAGTACATATACTTTATTATTAAGCCCAGCCCAAGCCCCTAACACTTTATAAATATATATTTTTAAACCTAGGCCCGGAGCCCAATAAGCAAGGCCCAAAACGATTATTTCAAAGCCTAATAAAAATTCCAGCCCAAACCCAATTATCCCTCTGTTCCTGTTTGGAAAAGAGAAAAAAGAGGATGGAAAGAGAAGAAGAAGTAAGAGTGGAAGGGGGTTAGGGGGAGAAGAATTCACCAGCGCTCTTGCGTGGTACAACGGTGTGGTCCCGATGGCGTCGTACTTGAGGGACGTTCGGTAGAGGCGGCTGGAGGATTGTCAATCCTTATTTGGAAGCACAGGCTTGCCGAAAGGAGCTCTCGCTGGAGGCTGGACCGACGACCGGTTGGTCGACTGAGCCAGAGAAGCAGCGACATGCGATGGGCGGCGCTAGTCTCCGGAGGCGGAGGATGAAACTGGGCATTCGACGAAGCTCGTCGATGCGGCAGTCATCAAGATGAGGCCAGGATATGATGGAGAGGGGTTGAGGTGTGGTTGAGGGTTCGGGTTCGGGTTTTGTATTGGTTTTTTGGTTTTTTAGGACTTTATGAAGCGGTGGCTGGTAGATGCAATAGAGGGGAGTCTGTTGTTGGTGCCGGACGCAGGGTGTTGACGATGGTGACGGGGGTTGATGAGATGCAGGGGTCGAGACTGAAGAAATGGTGGTGCTTGAAGGCTATCGCAGTAGTGTTGCCTAGGACGATGCTACGGAGGATGGCCGTGGTCGTTGGCCGGCTGCACGGAGGAGAAGGGCGTTCTCCGGCAAGGTTGTCGGGCTGGGTTGGGGTTGGTTGTATGTTAGTGGCGACGGTGATCTGGGGTGATGGTGTAGCAGGAGCAGATGACTATGTTTGGCTCGGTCGGGGCAGCATCGACGGGAATTAGGATAGGATTAGGGTTAGGGTTTAGAACAATGTCGGACTATTCGACACAAATTTTTTGGATTGTGTTGAACATGTGTCTGGTGTATCAGACACAGAAGATGATGTAAATGTAATAGTAAAATTAGTGGATGGACACCTGGGGTCGGACTCGAGGCCAACACAGGCTGACACGAGAAAAGTGGCACGGACATGATGCACGGATACCTTTGGATGAAAATTTTGGGTTATGGAATTTAGTTTGGTTTCTAGGAATAAGTACAAAGGAAGCCCTCCTTAAATAGGATGTGAAACTCCCAATAAATAAATCTCACAATAAATGTAAATCAGTTTAGAACTAATTTAGTAAAATCTAATCCAAATTTAAAATTACTCCAAATGAATAAATTTAAAATGCTTTTTTATAATTTAAAATAATACCAAACAATTTTCTAAAATCAAATTTTACAAATATACATGAATTTATTTTCATATACATCGCATGCAAAATAATACATATTATTTATTAAAAAATATTATTTTCTAAATTATTACCTTTACTTGTATAACGAATAAAATTATCTTTTTAGAATAATAAAAATAAAAATAAAGTTTGACTAAAATTCGGCGGGACACATTTTATATACAATTTTTTTAGCTTATATGTATTTCGAAAAATTATTTATTTTATATTTTCATTAAAAACTTATAATAAACTTTTGTATATAAAAATTATAATTAAATACTTCGTATATACGTATTCGTCCTCAACATATAAATACCAATACAAAAAAATCTATAGTAAAATTTTAGGGGTTTACATCGTACCAAACTTATAAGAATATAGTCATCGAAATTAAAAATAACTAGGGTAAGTGGAGTTGAGAAGGTAGAAAGATTTTCTTAATACGAAAACATGATCAAAACATTGAGCATGCAGATGGAATGGCGTTTAACAAAAACATGAAATTTGAATAACTAGAAAAATAACATCATTGGGTATAGTCTAGAAGATGATCTCATACATGACATCACAATCAGTATCTAAATTTGTACTACTAAAATCTGCTCTATTAGTGACGTAATATAGCGACAGAATAAAATAACGTTGCTAAATATTAAATATAGCGACTCCTTTTGATAGACATCGTAAAACGTCGCTGAATAGCGACGTTCCGAGACATGATATAAAATATGTCGCTGAATAGCGACGTAACATAAGTTATGTCGCTACATAGCGACGTCAAAAGCAGACGTTGCTAATGTTTTAATATATCCCGTTCGAAACTTTCATTTCCCCTTCTCTCTCCCAAAAATACTTTTATTTCCCCTTTCTCTCTCTCTCCGAAGACAGCAACCTCCTCCTCCGACGAAGCCCCCCTCCTCGCCGCCTCCCTCCTCCGACCGAGCCGCCATCTTCAGGTAAACCCTAACCCTAGCCCTAGCTATCTAGACACAGACACGGACACGGACACAGATACTTACATTTATAACCCTCCCTCTTCCTCGCACCCACTTCCCTTTCCCTCCCCCTACCCCCCGCCGCCTCACCCTTCCGTCGGCATATATTTTATGGGTCACGTCCTCTCGAGCAGCACCCACTGCCCGCCGCATCACCGGGGCTATGACCTAGATTCGAACTACGCATGCTTCGGTTCTCCGCTAGTGAAAATGAAGTAGAGAAGAGGGTGAACATGCCACTGTTGGACATGTGTTAGAGCCTATGCGAGTTTGTCGATGTGGCTATCAATGACCGTGAAGGAAGGTTATCTGTGCTGTGCTGGATATGGAGTGAAGTGACCCCGTTGGATAGTTAGGAGCTTGTATCAGTAAGTGTTTGTGTGTCTTAGAGATACTAAAGTATCAGTATTCCTATAGTGTTGAGTATTAGTGGCTTTGTTAGAGGGTATCTAAGAGTGAGATTAATTAAGTCCATGCATTAGGAATGTGTGTTGCATAGTGGTGTCAGTTTTGTACTGCAGAAAATTATTATGAGAGAGTTTGAGTGAGGTTAGTATGTGTTATTGTCAGAAATTAGCAGGGCATGAGAGTAACAGTTAGGATACATGTGTTAGAGGTCAGTAACTCAATATCAGAGGTTGTATGAGCCTATATGAGCCTCCTTGTGTCAGATGTGTCCAGTGAGAGGGGATAGACAAGAGAGTAGGATAGGTTGGTTTTTTAAGAATGACTCAAAAATAGAGAATAGAGTGAGAGAGGAGAGTTGGTATCTTGAAGGCAAGAGAGAGTTATATATATATATTTCGACGATCCATTCTTGGAGAGATGGATCGGGAACTGCCTGATCCCGAATATTTTGACGACCCCCAGATCAAGCAGGATCAGAGACCTGTGGAACTCATATACTAACGACTGGAACTGGGACAAAATTTGCGTTTGGTCCGGTAACAAAACGGTTGACAGCATCCGCCAGTACGGACTTAGCCTCGGACGCGAGGACGATGACCTGAGGTGGTCGCTTGAGGCCTCCGGGTAATTCTCGGTGAGATCGGCGAGAAACGCTGCTCGAGGGTCCAGACAGCCACATCATATCATTGCGAGCTATTGGCATTCCTGCATCCCTAAGAAGTGGTCCTTCCTCATGTGGAGAGTCATTAGGAAGAAACTGCCGACCGACGACATCCTTCCCTCCAATGGGATCAGCTTAGCGTCAGCTTGCAATTGCTGCTCTGACCGTCAGATGGAGACCATTGACCACATCTTCTGTCAGGGAAGCCTGCCAGGAAGCATCTGGAGGACCCTCAACCAATACTATAATATAGCCCAAGGTAGTGGACGCTTCAACGATCTGGCAGGACAATGGGGTTCTGCCTACCATGGCCACCAGATCGTCGCAGCAGCCGCTACGTGGGTGATTTGGAAGAATCGTAACAAGGCGAGATACGAGGGTCACCAATACTCAGCCGACCAGCTCATCCAGGAAGTCTTCTGCCAATGTCATAAACGGAGCACCCTGTGCGACCACAGTCCGAAAGCTTTCTGGTCCTCGATCCACCCCTAGCCGTGGGCGGCCTCCCATCCTCTGGACGACAGAACAGTCCCCCCTCTCGTCATTCCATTTTGTTGTATACTTGTATATGCTTTCCTTTTTGTGCCATGTATACGTGGCTTCGGCATTTTAAGCCTTGCTTAATAAAATAGGGAGTATTTTTCAAAAAAAAAAAAAAAAAAAAAAAAAAATATATATATATATATATATATAAATGTATATGAGTTAGTTAAGGACTAAAATTGTATATAAGGGATCTGTATAATAAGAGGAGTGAGGTTCAGCCTTGGATTAAACTGGGGGTGTTCCTAACAGGAGATGTATAGGCAGGGAAGTGCTTGGTTTGGCCTGGGTTGCAATATGACAGGTCTTAACTTTGGCTCAGGCACTTGCCTACATGCAATGCAATGTCATATTGCCTTAGCAAGTACAGCTACGCACTATGGTTTGGCCTGGGTTGCAAGATGAGTATAAGATACTATAATAGATAGTATATGATAAGGTAATAATAGAGTGAGTATTACCTACTAGTAGCTAAGGTATGGGTTATTATCATAGTCTAAGGATTGGATATTAGGTAAGTGTCAAGCTACCTATGGGTTACATACCCCCATGTAGCAATATATATGAGATACAATTTCATTGTTCAGGTTATCCAACAGAATTCATTACTCAAATTATGAAGATATACTACTCATTATAATAAATACTTAGAGTGCAAAAAACATACACACACATATTATTAAGTGAGATATAAGGTAGACAAGGATACGAGGATATATAGATAATAGGTTAAGTGGTGATTTCTTAATGCAAGTATGGTAGGATTTTGGAACTTAGATATCAAGTTATAATACTAGTGTAGGTATTTATGATACGAATTTGTGCCTATTGGATAATTGTGTGTCCATCTCTGCAGAATTATTTCCAAATGGATATGAATTACTACTTGCGGTGTCATTCATGGATGTACAATCGTCGTCCTGATGATATGTGCGGTGTGCGGGATGAATACATAGCGAGAGTAGAGCAGTTCCTGCAGTTTGCCAAGGCGTTCCCTCAGTACATGGACGACACCAAATTTAAGTGTCCGTGTATGAAATATCATAACGTGAAATATTATCCAGAAGTGGAAGTGACATATCATTTGTACTCGAGGGGTTTCACCCCTAATTACTATCGGTGGACCGCACACGGAGAACTTGTGTCTTTAGCATCAGAGCCGGAGCCTTATGTTGAGCCGTATATTCATACGGGACCTAATTTTGTTTCAGATAATCATGCATACGACGACGGGTTCGTGAACATGGTTTTCGACGCTGCGGGGCCTAGTTTTGTTCATAATGCAGCTGAGGAGGCACCGAATATCGATACTTCAAAGTTCATGGAGTTGCTGGAGAATACAAGGACTCTATTGTATCCTGGTTGTGAGGATCATTCACCGTTGGAGGTGGTTACAAGACTGTTGAGCATTAAGTCAGATTTTAACATGTTGCAAGAATGCTACAACCGAGTGTTGGAGTTGATTATAGAGATCTTGCCGGCGGGGTGCTAAGTTACCTAAAGACTTCTATCGGCCTAAGAGGATGGTGAGATCGCTCTGGATGGGATACAAGAAAATCGATTCTTGTCGCAACGGGTGCATGTTGTACTACAAAGACGACAAGGATGCAGATGTGTGCAAATTTTGTGGTACTAATCGCTATAAGACAACTAGTACAGGAAGGTCTACCGGTGCAAGAAGACCGATCGATTCAATGTACTACTTGCCTTTAACGCCGCGGTTGCAAAGATTATTTATGGTGAAAGAGATGACCGAAAATATGAGTTGGCACATGCGAGAACAGATTGAAGGAGTGTTGGATCACCCATCCGATGGAGGAGCGTGGAAGCACTTTGATCGAGTGTATCCTGATTTTGCTTCAGATTCGCGTAATGTCAAGTTGGGGCTATCTTCTGACAATTTTACTTCTTTTGGTCTTTCGGGATCCCAGTATTCGTGCTGGCCTGTGATTGTCACTCCGTATAACCTACCGCCTTGGATGTGCATGAAGACTCAGTACATGTTTCTAACCGTTATAATTCCTGGTCCGAACAATCCCAAGAGGAACATTGATGTGTACTTACAGCCTTTGATAGATGAGTTGAATCAGTTATGGGAAGTAGGCGCTAACACGTACGATATTTCCAGGAAGCAAAATTTTTGGATAAAGGCAACCCTTATGTGGACCATCAACGACTTTTCGGCCTATGAAATGTTATCTGGATGGAGCACTCATGGCCGTCTCTCATGTCCGCATTGCATAGACCGATCTAAGGCTTTCCGCTTGAAACACGTAGGAAAATCGTGCTTCTTTGATTGTCATCGACAATTTCTGCCAAAAGATCATCCGTTCAGAAGGAACAAGAATGCATTCCGTGCCGACGTTGTAGAGAAGGGTGATCCACCTCCAAGGTGGTACGGAGCTACGATATTGAAGGAGGTTAGAGATTTTCCAAGTGCTATCGAAGATCCTACAACTGGGTACAAGTGCGATGGATTTGGTAGAGATCATAACTGGACAAAGAGGAGCATATTCTGGAATCTGCCATATTGGAGTACCAATCTGATCAGACATAATCTTGATATCTTGCATATTGAGAAGAATGTGCTTGATAACATAGTTAATACTGTGATGGACGTAAAGGAAAAAACGAAAGACAATCCCAAGGCCAGGTTGGACTTAGAAGAAATATGCAGACACCCTGCATTGCATTTGATAGAGGAGAATGGAAAATAGTTCCTGCCGAAGTCAATTTTCTCACTGGACAAGGAGGATAAAGTGAGACTTTGTCGGTGGATCCAGGGCTTAAAATTTCCAGACGGATATGTGTCAAATCTGAGAAGATGTGTCGATCCGAAGAAAAATAAATTGACGGGTATGAAGAGCCACGATTGTCACGTATTCATGAAGAGGTTAATTCCGGTTGCATTTCGGGAATTCTTACCGCAGGCAATTTGGGATCCATTGACGGAGCTTAGCATATTCTTCAGGTATCTTTGTTCTAAGAAATTGCTCGTTGATCGTCTAGAAAAGCAAGAGAAGGATATTGCGATAACACTGTGCAAGCTAGAGAGGGTGTTTCCTCCTGGATTCTTTGACTCTATGGAGCATTTGCCGATTCATCTATCCTATGAGGCACGTGTTGGTGGACCCGTCGAATATCGATGGATGTACCCGTTCGAGCGACATTTGAATCACCTAAAAAGAAAGGTGAAAAATAAGGCACGGGTCGAAGGTCCTATTTGTGAAGCCTATATTCTCGAGGAGATTACAAACTTTTGTTCGATATATTTCAAGCCTCATGTTGCAACTAATAGAACGAGAGCTTCCAGAAACAACGACGGAGATTATGAATATAATGATACAATACTGAAGGTATTCAATGCTCCAGGAAATCCATCGGGTAAAATAAAGAAGAGATATCTGAACGATGATGAGCTAAGGGTTGCTCAGGTGTATGTATTACTCAACTACGATGATGATGAAGTAGAGAAGCTGGAGGGGTAAGTAATTAATACGTCTACATTATTTTAATAGTATTGATTATTATACTATTACATTAATTGAACGATGTTGTTTTCAGCATATTTAATGATGATGTGAGGTCAGGTAGGCCACACATAACAGAAGAAGAACTACAACAAGAAATGATGCGTTATTTTCCATCATGGTTGAGTGCATATGTAAGACTTTAGAACTCTGTAATTATCTTTCTGTATATGCACTTGAGAATGAGCTTAATTTATTTTTTTGTGATATTTAGGTCGATCGTCCATACGCAAGATTTGAGAATGAGTCTATTAGAACGCTAGCCAAGGGACCAATTTATGCTGCAAAAATATGGCCAAGCTACTGTGTGAATGGATTTAGGTTCAAGTCAACAACTTGCCCGATCAGAGACAACTTTGTGGATCTCGATTCCATAAAAAATAGTTGTTTGTGTATCAGATCTTCGAACTACGAAGATGTTGATGCGGGCAACGATTTCTATGGCATCCTACGGGAGATTATGGAGCTGACATATAGTTATGGAATATAGCCTGCTAAGATTGTGTTATTCAGGTGTGATTGGTTCGATCCGATTGAAGGTCAAGGTTGGAAAGTAGACAAGCACGGTCTTGTGGATATAAATATCGACGTCAATATCAAGCCTATGAACCATTTGTCCTATCAAGTCAGGCTCAGCTCGTGTACTTCACAAGTTATCCTAAACGGAAAACAACAAGGTCGGACTGATGGGCAGTATGCAAGACTAAAGCAAGAAATACCTTTGAGGTTGACGATATAGCTTATCAAGAGGATGAACTACCTCTTGTAACAAATATTATAGAAGTGGACACGACGAAAGTTCCTCATTACATATCTAATTGTGTAGAAGAAGTAGAATTATCTGAAGAGGAAGACGAAAATAAAGATGTAGAGGAAGAAGAAGAAGAAGAAGAAGAAGAAGAAGAAGAAGAAGAAGAAGAAGATGAGCTAAACGAACTAGATAAATTTTTAGAAGAGGATTAAATCTGTATGTTTGTTTTATCATCATATTTGACACTTTAGTGACACTTGTGACTATGATATTTTTAAAAAATCTGTGATGTCTATTATATAAATATGTATATTTGTTTTATTGTCATATATTATTATCAGGTATGACTAGACCCGGACGACACGGAGGTTATTATATTATATAGTCCCGTGTACGTTAGGCTGGGGATGCAGATTCTGTACCCTTATCCTCATCTCCGAGTACACCAGTGTACCATTCTGTTCTCGGTCCATTACCGGGACAGGGCAGTTCCAGCAGGTTGGCGACTCCTCCCTCGTCGTCCAGCATTCCTCCCGCGTCCATTATTTCTTCCGCATCCAGCATTCCTCCCACGTCCAGCATTCCTCCTGCCGACGGCTCCATAGGGAGAGCCGACATCGAGCATATGGAGGACGACGATCAGACTGATCCTGGTCAGGCAGGAGGTGAGAGCGACCCTCCATGCGATCCCACGGACGAGACGCGTATGGAGATTTGGACGGACGGGCCAACGAAGTAAGTTAATTAGTTAGTATATATTTCTTAAATGATTATATATACATATATATTCATAAAATTTATTATTGTATAGATATCGCCTCCTGCAGTACAGAGACAACTGGGGTTATTTCTGAGGCAGAACTATGGTGGGCCTTGGATTAACTACTCAGATGCTCCCGTAGATAGAAAGGCCTTTTGGTTGGCCCACTTCAAGGAAAAAAGTTTGTTTATTTTAAATTTTAATAATCATTTGTGTATATTATACAACTCTTTCTATTTTACTTCTTGTAGAGGGCCTATTTCTATCCACCACACCGGGCGGCAAAGATCGAGGCCCAATTTTCTGCCGTCGCAGGCAAGCTCATCCGTGATGCGATCCACGACCAGAAGTCTCGTGATCGCTCCGGAAAGCCGATCCATGGTTGGATCACGCCAGAGCACTGGACTACGATGAAAGCTAGGTTCGGCGAGGCTAGGTACCAGGAGCGGTCTGACAAGGCCAAGGTGGCACGGTCGAGCGCTAGTAAGTGGTATGGTGGCTCCATTCCTATGACGGAGCATTTTCGTCGTCTGGTATGTTTCCTATGACGGACATTATTTTATATATGGTTGGATAGAATGTTCAATACTAATAATAGATAATATATTTTAACTGGTAAAAAGGGTGAGGACCCCAACATGGTGACCGTCTTCCTGGTCACCCATCGAAGGGATGGGGAGTTCATTGACAAGAGGGCGACGCAAGCATGTGTACGTTCTATTCTTTATATTAATTTACTATAATTTAGAAAACAGGAAAATAGATATCAATATAGACTTTAGCAAACACTTAGACGTTATCAAATATTGTTATAGGCCGAGTTTCTTCGACTACAAGAGGAGGCGGCTGCTGCTGCTAGTACGCCAGCAGAGGGAGGGGCTGGTACTTCCTCTCAGCCGCATACAGCTCCATCGCCGGACGACCTCTGGATGACCGCCGTTGGTGGTCTTCAGAAGGGTACGTACTACTGTACGGGATCCTACGGCGCCTATTTGGCTTCAGATTCATCCCGGGCCCCCTCTGTCAGTGCGCAGTCTCCAGCTTCGCAGGCGTCATCACGAGCTCAGGATATTGGTCGTCAGATCGACGAGCTGAGTCGCGAGTTATAGCAGCAGATTTCTGATCACCATACCGCAGAGCGACGATCCGACGATCCGATGATCACCGGACGATTTAATACGGTCGATCGCAGTATACAGGAGCTGATGAGTCTACAGCAGGCTACATCTGCCAGCTTGCACACGCTCACCGAGTCTACGGAGCGCACAGAACGTAGACAGGTCGAGCTGGAGGGATCGCAGAGGACCATGTCTGCCTCACTCACTCAGATACATACTTCGATTGAGGAGAGTTCTCAGAGGATGGTGAGTACCCTTGCTGTGCATGCTGAGCGACTGCGAGAGCTGGAGCAGATATATTTTTTCGGTCCATCGACGATGCCGACTCCAGACGTTGTACTGCCTCGTACTGCCCCTATGGTGCAGCTCACACAGGAGCAGTATGAGTACATACTATCTCAGATGCGCAGCAGGGGTCCTCAGTGATCCAGTAGATTTTTTTATTATCTTTGTATGTATTGGCCCTATGGGCACATTGATCATTGGTACACTGATTTTCTTTCTTATTTGACTATGTTGGACATGTATGTTTGTTGGATATGTATGTTTGTGATATTTACTTTGTTGGTATTTCCATTGAGTACATGTATGATATTTAGTTGTAGAGTGTTATGATGGAAGACTGTTATGATGGGAGACTGTTATTCATCTATTAGTTGTAGACTGTTATGATGGGAGACTGTTAATTATGATGATAGCTGCCAGGGGGATGACAAATATACCTACACTGGGTTATAAGCGATGATCTGATATACAAAGGAGGTGCTGCCCAAATTTAAAAAAATATAATGTGTATTTTTGTGATGATGTGTGTCTATGTTTACAGTGTATGTGAAATACAGTGTTCGGAACCATCGATTGTTTCGATTACTGTTGTATGTTTTATCTTGGACAGAAAGGGCAACAGTTCAGGGTGTACTTCTGAAAGCTTCATTTTCACATCCTTCACTTTTTCGGGACGTCGTAAAGGATCCCGAGAAGGTGAAGGACGTGAAGGTGAAGCTCTGAGAGGTGCACCCTGAACTGTTGCTCTTTCTATCCAAGATAAAACATAGAACAGTAAGCAAAACTGTCGATGGTTCGAACACTGCACTTCACACACACTGTAAACACAGACACACAGTATAACAAAAATACACATTATATTTTTAAATTTCTTTTATAATATCTGCGACGTATAGCGACGATCTGCGACGTATAGCGACGTACCCTGACGTCGCTAATTAGCGCCGTTACGTCACTATCCGTCATAATCCGTCGCTCAAAAGCTGACGTAGTAGAATCCTGACGTCGCTAATTTGGTCACTGTACGTCGCTACACTGCTGACGTGGCAGCAATGCCATGTCATCACATAAAAAGAAATAACGTCGCTAAGTAGTCGCACTACGTCGCTAATTTGGCGACGTATAATTTTGTCGCCCTCCGTCGCTAATTTTGCGACGAGCCAACGACATTGTTGTCACGTCACAAACAGCGACGGAGGGCGACGAATTTGTCATCTGCGACTAGCTTTTTTGCGACCTTCATGTTTCGTCGCTAAAGTCGTCGCTAATTACGATTAGCGACATATTTTCCTTAATTAGCGACGTATCGTGACCTCGCTAATTTGCCTTATTTTAGTAGTGTCAAGAAGCAATTACATCAATCCTATAAACGACACCCAAAAATATAACCTTTACTCTTAAAATTATATATACTAGTGAGAGTAAGGATCGATCCAAGGAGGGTAATTAGAAAATTTTTATGCTATGTGAACAAGGATGGGGTGATAGTTTTGAATATGATAAAAGAAAATTTAAGAAGAGCTAAAAACAATTAAAGTATTGAAACAATCAAAGGAACAAATATTAGTCTCAGTCAACATTCACCATTGGGATCTTAAATTTGGTCATCGATGCAATTATAAATTAACTCATACTTTGAATATTCATCATTGGAAGTATCTTCCTATCTCTCTTAGGCTTAGTTAATTAAAAACAAGCGATCTAATTAACTTTAATTACAAAATAATCCATGACAAGTGATGAAGATTTAAGCTAGCAATTTTTTAAAGAACCAAGAGATCGACGAAGCAAAACAACACATCCACCAGTGGTTGTATTTAGTTTTGTCAAAAATATTTCTCTTAAGATCTAATAAAATAAAGCAGTTCATTAAATCTTTATTGCTTCATAAATTAGAGAAATCAAACAATTACAGAATTAATATTTAATTAAGCAGTAGATCGAAATGAATAATAAACTAGTAGGCCTCCTGATAATTAAACAAAACAATCATGAAGATGGGCATAGAAAAACAATAAATCAAACATATAAAAATAATTTAGATCTCACAAGTTTATTGATTCCAAGCATATAAAAACAATCATGAAGATGGGCCTAGAAAAACATTAAATCTTCCATTTTCTTCGACCAATAAAACTTTTAGCCGTAGATCTTCTTCAAAACTTCAAAAGAAAAGATGAGTTGTGTATTGTGGTTCCTTTCCTCATGATTGCTACCCCTTTTATACACTCTAAATTGGTTGTTTGAAGCCCACAACATCTTCGCACAAATCCTCTAAAAGTTCCAACTTCTAAAACCATAATAAAATGAAGTCATAGAACAAGTAGAAAAGTAGTTATTTTGGTTCCTATTTTTTGTTCACAGCATCATTGACTCAACTTCAAGCCTGATTGCGTCCACGATGCAGCCTGAATCTCAAAAACCTTAAAATATGAAATTTGTAGATCTTTGTCTTAGCTTTCCAGATCTTTCTGAATTACCTCAATTGTATTGCAGATGAGAAAGTTATGCCCATTTTGGTAAAATATGTCAAAATTGTCCAAATTATAATTTAGCTCCATTTCGCACTTAGTGTCTCCAATTGCATCCTAAAGAAAAATATAAGAATAATGAGTACCTTTAGTCATGAAATGAGCATAGAATGGTAGACATTAAGGGATAAAATATAATATTTTATGTTCTCATCAAATACTCCCATACTTAACTTTTGTTCGTCCTCGGACAAAACACTAATTTTTTTTTCAAAAACGAAAGTCACGGTTGTAATGCCATAAATAAAGAATAATCAAGTTCCTCAAAACTCATAACATGTCATAAAATATATTCTTACACAACTTCTAATTACTTAGTAAGTATTTTCACTTGAAGATATAGTAAACTAAATTGGTAGACCCTCACGGAAATAAAAACTCAACTCTCATATATTTGAAGGGTATGTGTCTCGCTCAAATTCATTCCAAAAGAAATGATCTACCATAAGCTTGCATATCTTCTCATTCTCTACCACAGGAATCACATGTATAACACAAATCATAAGGACACTTCATGGATTGTAATGGGGCTTAGGATAAAGTGGGATATATTTGGGAGGTTAGCTCAAAAGCCATCAAAACTAGTGAAAAAAATGATTTAACTAAAAATCACCCCATTCAACAACTTCTTCAATTTGACTTCAAAGCATTCAACATACCACTTTATTGGAATATTTGGAGGAATTATGAACATGGATATCAAAAGTAGTTTCCTCCATCACTTCTTTTCTTCATTACTTCTTTTTCTTCTTTTCTTTTTCGTTTTCTTTTATCATTGTTTTTATTTTTTTTCATTTTTTTCTTTCTCTCTTCCTTTCAATTTTTTTAAATCAAGATGGAACTCAAGAATTTGAGAATAAGAACGTGTTCCATTTTGTTAGTTATATCTATGCCACAAATTCAAACACCCCCACACTTATTGTTTTGTACACCCATACATATCATAATGTTCTACTAGCTTTTCGGCTTGGGTAAATTTTTTTTTTCAAGTTAGAGCTTGTAATGTGGGTTCACAAAAATAAAAGCAGTGTGGCTCAAAGGGGTTCAACAAAGAAAAAATAATTTCAGGGTAGGCTATTTGGCTTATATAGCGAATAACGAAGATGGCCTTAATCATGTTCATGTATACATGTGTCGATGTGACCTCGAAGATAATCGAAGCAAGTTCTAGAAAAACAAATCTAGAGAAGAATCTCTCATCAAAGAAAATAGTGAGACTAATGTGTCAGTCTAATGGCTCAAAATCTCACCGGCTTTTGTCTACCAAATTTAGTCAATACCATTATTAAGGCAAATGACTCGACTAATTAATTCTAAGTTGAAAAGAGTACTTGTTCAATCATGTTAATAATTTTTCAAACATAGTTGAATCTTGTTCATGACGTACACACAAAAAATTATTGAAAATAACATAAAACAAAACTCATTTTTTTGGAGAGAAAAAAATTCAAAAAATATTTCTTAAAATAATTTAAATCTCCAACCCATACTTAATCTGACATTTTCCCTAATGTAAGGCTAAACGCAATGGAAAGAAAAAAATAAACGAAAATAAAAATGCAAGAATAAGAACAAACTCCCCTTGGGTTGACTGTATTTATTGTCGTGGATGTGTCCTCCTTCAATTGGTATCAGTTGGATCCTCAAGATTCAATTCATCTACATTCTTTACTTTGAAACCTTCATAGAAAAGCTTGAGCCTTTTGCCACTTACGTTGAACACTTTGGAAGATGTTAAACATTGAATTTCAACTGCACCATGATAAAAAAACATTAGTAACAACAAAAGGTCCAATCCAACGAGAACGTAATTTACCCGAAAATAGGCAAAGTCGTGACTGGTATAGAAGAACTTTTTAACCAACTTGAAACTCCTTCCTAGAGATCATCTTGTCATGAAAAGCATTCATTTTCTCTTTATAAATTGCGAGCATTAAATTTTCTCCAACTCTTGTAGTTGTAACTTCCTATGTTCTCCATTTTCATATGTCTTCATATTGAGACTCTTGATAGCCGAATAAGCCTTGTATTCTAACTCAACAAGAAGATGGCACAATTTTCCAAACACCAACCGGTATGGCGACATACCAGTAGGTGTCTTGTTTGCGGTTCTATACGCCCACAAAGCATCATTCAAGCGCAAACTCCAATCTTTTATACTCGGATTGACCATCTTCTCAATGATGGACCAGATCTCTCTATTTGATACCTCCGCTTGACCACTAGTTTATGGATTATAGGTAGTTGACGCCTTATGGGTCACATGGTACTTTTTGAGCAAAGTCTCCACGGTTCGATTGCAAAAGTGAGTACCTCGATCACTTATTAAGGCTCTCGGAATTCCAATCCTGGAGAATATGTTGGACTTGATAAAATTTGAAACAACTTTAGAATCATTCGTCCTGGTAGCTATAGCTTCTACCCACTTTGATACATAGTCAATATCAAGCAAAATATAGACATAACCAAAAGATACAAGGAACGGTCCCATGAAATCGATGCCCCAAACATCAAAATTTCACAAAATAGTACAAGATTTTGTGGCATTTCATTCCTTTGATATATATTACCTGTCTTTTGGCAATTATTGAATGGAATATGAATAACGAAATAAAGATGACCAATAGAAACTACATTCTAATACCTTTTTTGTCGTCCTCTTAGCTCCAAAATGTCCTCCACATGCTTAAGAATGACAAAATGTAAGAATTGAAATAATTTCATTTTCATGAACGCACCTTTTTATTACTTGATCTGCACAATGCTTCCACAGGTATGGGTCATCCCACACATAGTATTTGGTATCACCTTTGATCTTATCTTTTTGAGCCTTTGACAAACCAGGAGGAAATATATTAGTAACCAAATAATTTACAATATTTGCATACCAGGGTAATGTCGTACTTGTAGCTAACAATTGTTCATCAGGAAACATTTTTTGCAGACAAAGTTCATCACCACATGAACTAAATGACTTAAATGATTTGCAACATGATTTTCTGTCCCTCTTTTGTCTTTGATCTCCAATCAAATTCACTCAAGAGAAGTACCCATCAGTTTAGACTTGGTTTTGCCTCTTTCTTCGTCATCAAATAACAAAGAACTGTGTGATCAGAATAGACAATGATTTTAGTACTAAGCAAATAAGATAAAAAAATTTCTAAAGCAAAAACAACAACTAAAAGTTTTTTCAGTACTAAAGTAATTTTTCTAAGCATCATTCAAAGTTCTTGAATTATAATAAATTACGTGAGATGCTCTTCCATTAATCCTTTGACCCAATACATCGCCTACTGCATAATTACTTGCGTCACACATTATCTCGAAAGGCATGTTCCAGTCAGGGGGCGGGATAACTAGAGTAGAAGTCAATAGTTTTTTTAGTGTATCAAATACCTTTTTACAAGCCTCATCGAATTCAAAAGCTACATCCTTTTGTAGCAACTTATACAGAGGTAACGTTATTTTGGAGAAGTCTTTGATGAATCTTCGATCTTCGAAAAAAACCTGCATGCACTACGCCAGAATTCGTGTTTCTCGACGGACCAAAATCGTCAAAAACTATATATTTCGACAATTTTGGCCCGTCACATGGTCCGTCAAAAATAAACTGTAGTTTACTGTAAATGACGATTTTCTATCGTCGATAAATAGGTGAAGAAAATGATGGATTTGGTCTGTCAAACCATAAACGGCGAATTTGATCCGTCAATTAACCCGCTAAATTAATTCTGCATAACTATCAATTTTTAACCAAAATATTCGTCAAATTTCTGTAAAATATTCACCATGACTATTTTTAATTAATCAAATATGTTTTCTGTAAACAAGTACGTACATATTGAATCTAAAACTAATTAAAGGAATTCAATTGAAAATGCATACTATCAATTCAAAATGAATATAACCACCACATTCATGAATCTCAATTGCTATTGAATAGCAATAACTATCATTTTCTTTGTAGCATACAAGTACTTGTAATTGTTCTCACACATAACATCAAAATAAAAAAAGAATATAATTTTAGAATACCTATGAAGTTCACTCCAAAAAGTAGAAAAATAAAATAATATTCAAATCTTAATAAAATGAACAAACTCTTTTAGCCGATTAATCAAATCACCAAGCATAATGTCTTCAAACTTTCCATCTCCTTCAAACAAATTTGCATTCTGGCAAAAGATTTCATCGACGATGATAGTATAAATATTTTCCTTTAGTTGTGTATCAGAATTTAAGCGTCGAAAAACAACATGTTTTCTTTTGAAGACCTTTAGAAAACATGTCTTAGACAAGTTAGATTGTTCATGTACCTACAACCATTGAAATTCAAAGATACAACAACATTAGCTATTGTAATTTTCATAGAAGGATGCAATTTTTTTATTACTTAGTAAATGGGTCAAATTGCTATACAAATTAAAACAACATCAAAATGACATATGTATGATCTACCATTAGAATCCGATACGGGAAACACATTAAAATTGTCCACATCAAATAAAGTACAACTAGGGATAACAACAATGGCCTGGTTGGGTGTCAACATGCACGGCAAGGGGCAGCAGAAGTGCCATGGTGTGTGGTGGATGATATCTTGCAGTTCTTTTAATTACTTAAATTTGTGTAGGCCTAAAGATAACTTAAAATAGAAATCTCCTCATGGTTTAGTATCTTAGGTTCCATACACATGCACTAGGACACCATGTAGCTTTTTTAATTAAATATATCAGGTTCCTCATGGTTTAGTATCTCATGTTCCACACTCAGACTCATGGTTTATTATCTCAGGTTCCTCATGGTTCGGTATCTCATGTTTTGGCCTAAAGGTAAATTTAAAATAGAAATCTTCCTTCTTGAGTTTGTTAATAAACAGAGTTAGATGGAGTCAGGTGATTACAGAGCACTTGACCATCAACAATACTATTCACTTGTATCCCAGGGGCAAGGGAACAAATAAAACACAGTGATGCTTAATCGACTCCTCAGTTTATCCTAAAGTAGGGTTAAACAAAATCAATGTTACCATCACGAAAAATTATTAGTAGAAATGGAAATAACCAAATTTGTTAGAAATTTTAGACAAATACAGAAACCTCATTAGATCAAAGATACATAAAGGGCTCATATCTCAACTTGTGTAAGAATTAACACCTCGTCTGATGCTCAAAGAAGAACACTTCAAGCTGAAGCCCCAACTTCCAAATGAGAGCAGAGGGTTGCCCCTAGTGAGTTAGCCTCATATCTACAATTGATACCACGAGTTAAGATTGTATAACATTTGTATTATGTAATTTCTATATAGAGACTAAAATTTTTTCATGGGGTCTACATATTCTATACTTTTGATAATTCAGATAGATAGTTCAAAATACCTGGAAAAAGATACTACAAACTACTAAGAAAATGTACCCAGGGTCTCCTACTTTAAAATTTTGAAAATTTCAATCGTTTTCGTTAATCTCAATATATTTCTAGGAAAAATAAGCAACTTTGTGTACCAATTAGCAACAAAAATGTTTATAGAACCAACCTTACCACTATGATTTCATAGTGATTACTTAGTAAAATTTATAATAGTTCAAAACAAAAGTAAATTCCCAAAACAAAGTATAAGTTATTGACATCACAGTTCTTACAGAGTCCTCATAGAAACCAATAAACTATAATTGGCAAAATACATATTTAATAAGGTAGATTGAAGATATTTACTAATGGACCATGATGAAAATCCCATAACAAACAACTTGCTTTCCATCAAAGAGTTATGTATGAAATCTACTGGAACTGCCAAGCGGTAGTTGATCTGTCACACTCGAAAATCAAAAATTTGAAATGTCTTTGTTGCTTAATGCATGCATTTTTGATGCACCAGACATGTGAGAACTTACAAGAAGGCTAGAGAATAACTATTATTGACCAAAAAAACTTTTGAACTCAATGAAAAGGACTAAAAATAAAAAAAAAATTTATACACACAGCTAGTAGTAGTGGTCTTGAGTGTTCTGAAGCAGATATTATACAATGCCTCATTATCAAAAACCATGCATTCATTTGCATTCTCATCTAACTGGTGCACAGATATGGTCATGTTGTATGGTTCAACAACTGTGTCAGAAACCTTAAGGGACGGAAAGACAGAGAATGTGAGCATTATCCTGTCTGGGTACTCCTCTCGGACCTTTGAGATTAGTAGTGTTACCATACCAAATCCACTTTCGCTCCTCAAGAGAGTGGCACACTTGGAATCTTTTTCGTAAAAGATCATAATATCTGTTGTACGAATTAGTTCACTGGTCAGAGTGAAAAACAGAACATAAGAAGTAGAAAGATCTTGACCATGATCATCAAATAATTATACCTTGCAACAATCACAATTTTTTGTCTCCTTTCTGAACACATCAATAACCAAGTCTACAAGCTCACCCCCTCATTGTACTATCCCTTAGCCCAGTTGTTTCCATCACCTGACTACCCAAAAATAAATTTATCTAGGCAGAAGATATGCCCATGTAGTCCAGTCCTTATGCTACATTATTCTGTAGATATCAGAATAATATTGTTAGCACATCTACTTGTCCTTTCGTCAATTTTGGCAAAAGCAGCTCCTCATGTCTTCTAAAGATTAATGTGACGAAGGCAGTATCACAAACTAGGATCCAACATCAAGGCCAGATAATTGGCTCTTAATTAACTGTCCACTGATATTTACTATAAACTAGAAAAATCTAAGTATAAGGGTTATCCTAGCCTGGTTGATGAATAGCATATGAAGCTAACCACTCAGGTGAGATGTTCTAGTATCATGAAGGGTCATGAAAGAAATTCCATCAAAAGGAGGACAAAGAACATTAACATGCAGCTAACATCTATAAGCACTTATAAGCAATTATATCTTCTTACAGGTATAACTTTACAAAAGATAGAAGTATGTCTCACATAACTTACAATCATGGATCATGCAAAATGATTAGAATGGGAATAATCAAGTTGATGAAAATCAATGAAAAAAGAATATATATATTTAAACCTAAACATGGGATATTATTAGAAGAAATGCTACAAATAGCCCTATATCTGTTACATCTTTTTTGAATGTACCCAAAACCAAGTGCATTACCTGCTCCTATTAATATGGCTCTCCTCTTATCTTTTATGAAACCAAAGTATGACGGTTCTATAGTTTTCACTTTTTTGTGAATGATGTCAGACGCCAAATATTTTCTCTTCTTCAATGGGCCGAGACTAGCAATTGGTCCAATGCCTCATTACTTCTAAAATATTTAAACTACATGCATGTTCCTTTGTCTTGTAGTTGCATTTCTACCTATCAATTAGTCATAAATGATCAAAAGAAAAGACTAACATTATGCACCATGTTTTTCTTAAGCAAATTTGATATTATTGGCCCTCTTTGGATCATTGGTGAGTTAAAGAATTTCTTAAGCTCATCACATTATTGTTTTTGTTAGCTCTTGTTCTCTCCATCAAGACATTATTTACGTAAACCAATGCCACTTTGAAGGCTCATATGATTAGTATTCTCAACCGAAGGTTATATATTGTCAATAGAGAAAGGAAAATACTAGCCTATACTAGGAAACACATACCCTCTGAAACTCATCGTGCCTGTAATGTGTCATGTCCAACATGTATTTTTAAACATGGCCTAGATATTGTAATGTTTCATTGCAACACGTACATCAACTGGAATTCAAACTGAGCAAGATAGTGTTACCTTATAGTATTAGTAAGCTTTTCCAATTTTTCTCCAAATAGGTAGCACCAGTGTTAATAAAGACCCCAATGCCATTTGAGACTGAACATGCAACAGAGAAATTAAGATTGCAATACATATCTAAAACTAATATGAAGAAACAAAATTTCCTTTGATGATATAGGTATAATTATCAAGAGGAAAAATGGAGAAGTCAGTAGAAGAGTAGGTGGTGATAGTCGCTTGGGTGATGCTAGCATCACTGGATCCCTTGGAAAAGAATATAGACATCAATGTTAGTATCAACGCTAATGAAAATCATGCTCAAGTTGAGTTTGTGTAGAGAACTGTTTGCATGTTAGGTCCAATATGAAATATAGTCGCCCTAATGCCAATGGGTGAACTATTCCCGGTGCCAGCAAAAACAATAGGATGCGCTTCGAAGGATATCATGCACAAAACATCGATTGAGTTTTCAATACTCCGAATATCATTCGATTCAAAACCATGAACATGCTAGAACAAGAAGAACAAAAGAAGGAGAAAACTAAAAACCAAAACAGGAAGAAGAAATTACCATATTCTATTCTTGAGGAACCAGAATAAGAAGGAGAACAGTAGGTCCGCTTTAAAACCACCTTTCCTATTCAAAACCATGAGCAAGAAGGAGAACACCAAGTCGGCTTCAAAACCCCCTTTCCTATTCAAAACCATGAACGAGAAGAAGAGTGAGAAAATGAATCAAAGAACAAAGCTACTGATGAAATTAATAAAAAGGAAATTTAGGGCTCCAACCTAAGAATTAGAGTTTCACGAGAGATATAAAGAGATGAAAATAGGGATATAGGGTTCTATGTTTGGTCGCCAAGTTTAGGAGCTAAATTTTTAGGAAATTCTAAATATTTTAATAAAAATCAACAATTTTAGTCTGTAAAAAAAACAATTGTCATGGCCCGTTGTTTTCTTATGAACCTAAAAAGTCAAAAATTGTTGTTTTTGACATAGTGATTTCCAAGAAAAGAATGAACTGCCCGCACAATAGTGGGATAAGGTAAAGATTGAATAATATCAATTTTGTCTTTATCTACCTCAATTCCCTTAGGTGAAATAATATAATACAAAACTATACCATGTTCAACCATGAAATGACATTTTTTAGAGTTTAACAAAAGATTAGTTTCTACACATCTTTGGAGAATAAGTGCAAGGTTATGCAATCATTTATCAAGGAAGTCTCCATAAACTGTGAAATCATCCAAAGATACTTCTATAATATGCTTAACATAGTCTGAAAATATGCTAACATACACCTTTAGAAAGTGGCTGGTGTAGAAGTATGAAAAATTTTCAGCAATGAAGCCTTATGCGCCCAAGCCAGTGAAGCTCTATGCGCCCGGCCAGTGGAACTCTATCCACCCAGCCAGTGAAGTTCCATGCGCCCAAGACTAGGCCCCCCCAAAAGGAGGGCGCATAGCCTGAGACATGGCTATGCGCCCAAGCCTGACTCAGTCAAAGCCATGATCAAAACTTGCACCGAAGCGTATGGCCACGTCAGCCTCCACGAGCAATCGTGCACCGAAGCATGCGGCCATGTCAGCACCACGATCAACCCACGACTATGCAGCCTTCATGCGCCTACATCCTATGCGCCCAAAGTAGGACTATGCGCCCACATGAAAACCAGTGTGTTTTCCTCATGTGGGCGCATAACATCATTCCAGCTCAAGAACGACTATAAAAATGGGCCTCATCTCTCTTCAAAACACAGAACGGTGAGCATTTTCAAGAGCCAAATTGCTGCACTTCTTGCTAGTGAGCCGAGAGTTAGCAATTTTCTTAGGTTTTCTCCTACTTTTGTAATCGGAGTGTCAACGGAGTAAAGGAGCAACTGTCGCTCGATCTCTATTATCCCATTCCCCAGAATTCTTTTTTGTACTCGGGGATCCTCAACGCAGGATCTCTCAGGCGTACTCGATTTATGGTGCCTTGCGCCAATAAAAAAAAGACAGCATTTTTTCTTCTTTTTTGTGTGTGTCCACAAAAATGGCGACTCTGCTGGGGACTACCTTTTCCTTTGACGAGAAGGTGGTGACGCAATTCGATACCGACAAAGTGGGGAACACTCAGAAGATGCTGATCGTAAAGTTCGATCAGCAGGCGTTCGAAGAGATGCTCTCGAGGGATGGCTCTACTCCCTCAAAATCAGCAAAGCCAAACAAGTCTCGTAAGACTTGACTTCCGAAGGCTCGCTGTGCATATCCTGCTAGTGTCAGAGCAGATATGCAACTGGAGGACTCTATCATATGGGCGCATGACTCTGCCACAGAAGTTCCTCAAATGGAGAAGGCTCACACCGTTTTGGGCTCTACTAGCCCAGTGACTTCTTTCCTGCACAACCAACAACAGAGTATTCGACGCTCGAGACTTGGCAAAGAAAAACAGTACGATACTAAGAATTAGGGTGTGCGACACTCTGGGCAAACCCGGCGAGGATCACAAACAAAGAAGATAAAATTGGAAGAAAACAGCGCTGCTCCACCAAGCATGCGCCCAAAGCCATGCGCCCAAGGGGATGTTTGGGCGCATAACCCCAACCAGAATGCTTCTGTCTCCAACTGACTGGACATCCAGGGTCATGTGCCCAAACCTATGCGCCAGGCTCGCAGGATCCATACTATATACACACATCAAGGAGGCTAAGACATGCTGTCAAGGAGCATGCACCCACAACAAAAAGATAGGCCCCAACACGTATAGCACGGGGCTGTCTTCAAGGACATCATAGAACTTAGGTATGGGGGTTGCCCCTGCACGTGAACTAAGTCTGGATGCGCCAACTCTCCTTACGAACCCATATGCAAAGCTCGGCAATGCATGCAACATAGGTTGTAAGGCAAAACTCCATTCCGCTGACTTGTGCGACATGATAAATCATAAGTGTAAGCGAGGGAGGACATAACAATTCATAGTGCACATCCGTTTACCAGTATTATTATCAACTGTTGCTGCTCCAAAGCAACAAGAGTGCCTCAGAGAAAGTCTGTGTTTCGACGGCTGTATTTCTCTGACGATGAAAAGCCACTGTGTGTTTCATCCAACATGGCTTCATGGGGTCCCCCTTACGGAAGCCCCAATCAAAGACGGTGGACTACGAACCCAACTTTCTCTCTCAGTTCCGCGAGAAGAAGAAAAAGAGGTCTACCAACAGATAGCCAGCAGGCGGTCACATCTGAAGGAGTCTATATGGGTACTCGGTCAAAGCTAAGATTTCGTATGGACGATGAAGAATCCCAAGCTGGGGGTAGTATTCCTTCAGAGTCTGAAGCGGATGACCTCCACACTGGGGGTAGCCTTTCAGAGGATGACGATCCCTTCGAATCTGATGGCGACTATCTACCTCCTCTACCTAAAGATGAAGGACTTGTTCATTCGGAGACAGACAGTATCAGCACCAGTTGTACTGTTTCCTCTATTCATCCTCGCATGTTATCTACATACATGGAGGACAGAGAAAGACCTAAAGAAGCAGTGATCAGATCAGTAAACGGCTAGAGGGTCTTAAAACAGCATTCGCCAAGATCACTGATATGCTTACCAGTATCATGGCAGTTCATGCTGCTGGGGTTGTTCCTCCACCTCAACAAAACATCTCTGCCTATGCTAGTCCAACTCATAGCAACAACCCTCCTTCACTACAAAAGGAGTATCATTTTGTTGCACCTCCTCCAAATCTTGCGAATGCTGGGGGTGGTCCTTCGCTAACGACGCCTGACAACCATTCAGTAATCGTTTTCCAATACCTGCTCAATCAACAGGATGCAATTAATTCCCTGGTCGCCCGTCTCGATACCATCTCATACAAAGATGAGCTTCAGAAGATGGGGATATCTTAACCGTATCCCTCTGAGTGGGAGAATGCTACTTGCCCTCCTAACTACAAGCCGCTGACACTGAATTCATTTGACGGGTTGACTTTTCCTCGTCATCACATGACATACTTCAACAAGCAGACTCTACACTTGCCCAGAGATGATCCGTTCTTATCAAATCTGTTTATTAGCACCTTACAGGGGGTATCTTTCGAATGGTTCTGCAGTCTGTCTGACGAATGTATCAATTCATTTAAAGACTTGGAGAGGTTGTTCCTCAACAGGTTTTACGAGAGTGGCATGCATGTTAGATGTCCACCCTCATCGAGACCAAGCAAAGGAGGACTGAGTCTGTCATCGCCTTCATCGAACGCTTCAGGCGGCTAGCACGGAAGATGCCCTTCGGCATATCAGACTCAGAACTTATGGATACTTGTCGACATAACTTCCTTCCTACGGTGAAGTTTTATCTGGGTATACATAAGTATGATACATGGCCCGCTTTCATTGGGGCCACTGATGCTGCTGAAAATGACATTCCTAACTTGGAACTACTGGGGTTGAAAATACCCAAATCTGAAGATAAGGGCAATCATCCTTAAACTATCCCTGTTCGTAGGGGTAAAGGAAAAGAAGTCCTGAAGGTCAACACATCCAAAAGAGCTTCCAATTCTCAGGACGCCTCCGACAAGCCTAAGGAGACCTTCTCCTTTGACGAAGACGATGTCATTACCATCTTTCACACATTGACGAAGGGTAATAAGCTGACATTGCCTCCACCACAACGTACTGCAGTGGCGGACCAGCTCAACGATCCCAAGTACTGTCTCTATCATTAATACGTGCATCATTCCACCAAGGACTGCATCATCCTAAAAAAAATAGAACAGCTTATCGACAGCCAAGTGATCAACCTCGAAGCTGAAGACAAGGTCGTATCTTCTAACATGATCTCTCTTCAGTTTGGTGACTTTTCTCCCATAGAAGTCCCAGACGGCGTGGTCCCGTTTTCCAAGGCAATAATGGAAGTCATCAACCTACCGCTAGCTCGCAACTCAACCTTGGTGCCACTCACGACTGAACGTGGTGAGATCCTGTGGGTCCATCCGGACCTTGTGCAAGAAGTGACGCAGGGGGTAGTACCTCCAAATACAAAAAGGGGCAAGAAATAAAAGTCATGCCATATGGTATCCTCTCCCATCTACGAGGTTCTATCTGGCGAGACGCGATCGGAGAAGACTTATCTTCGGACATACGACCTCGTACAAGAATAAGCAGTACCTTCTCAACCTCCTACTGCCCCACAAGCTCAGAAGCTGGCCCATTTAAGCCTCCAACTACGGACAAAGCCAAGTAAAAGGAGACGCGGTTTGACAAATCTCTGAAGGCGCCTGCTCTCGAAGGTATGGATCGGCCCTACAACTTTGACATACTGGCAGAGCTAGCCAATACACCTGCTAGGTTGTCTCTGTTTGATCTATTGTGACTCTCCAAAGAAATGCGAAAGGCCTTATGTAAGGCATTACTACATGTCGACTCTTATCTCGCTGAAGTCAAAGCCCCTGCTGAAGACCCTGTCTCCTATCCTCACTGCCACAATACTATGGAAGTGGTGCCCAACATCATATTTTCACAGGAGGACATGCTACTCAAAAATAATCATCATAATAGACCCCTGTACTATACAAGATATTTTGGGGTGATCAAGGTGGACCGTATGCACATCGATCCAGGATCCTCCCTCAGCGTCATTCCTAGAAGTTTGCTTCAAATTCTGGGGATCCCTCTGTACAAGCTATCTGTAACCAACACAACTATCATGGCTTTCAATGCGGGTCGAAGCCACCCGCTGGGCAAGATCCGTCTCAAGTGCCAGATCGGTAATCTTTGAACGGAGGTTTCCTGCTATGTGATCGATGCTAATGTATCCTACAACGTCTTATTGGAACGTCCATGGATACATGAGAACATGATCGTTCCTTCCATACTTCACCAGTGTTTCAAGTACGACAGTGACAGTGTCGTGAAGACGGAGTTTGCCGATGTCGATCCTTTTAAGGGTGTCGAGGCCTACTATAGAGATTCGGTACTTTACCAATCTTAGCCCCCCCAAGGATGATGGCAACGAAGCTGACAATGAAGCTGAAGCAAGTTCATCCTCCAATGATGGTCCCCTGATCATCCGAGTCAAAGGACGTACTACTCCAAAAAGTACTCCGAAGCCTCTCACAATCTGGGTAAAATAGAAGAACCCTGACAAGCTCAAACCATTGACCATCACTCTCAGCAAGACACCCCGGAAGGAACCTACTGATGCCCGTCCTCCCAATCCTTCAGAATTACCCTACGTGGTGAACTCGGCCAAGAGTATGGCTCCTCTTCCAGATGATGATCCTCTCAATGAGTATATCAATACTCATAATAATGTACCTTCAGCGGATGATATTATCCCTGAAGAAGAACTTATTGTAGGTCCTAAAAATCAAGTTGCACCCATCAAAAAAGCAAAGAAAATCAAATTGTGCATCCTTCAAGTGAACTGTGCAGGAAACAGATTGTGCAACAAACTCAACTGCACAAGCTAAACTGTACACACATCCAAGCGTGCTAGCTGACGTGGCCGCATCATCATTATCTGACAAAGAATCAGATCTTCTGACAGCTGACAGCCCGAAGAACGAGGAAACTGTTCATTTCTCGTACAGTACAGCGCTCGAGGATAGCTGTACAGCCAGCACAAGCTACCAGCCAATGGAAGCACAATCTGCTAAATTTCCTGCAGTGTAATTCAATCCCAGTGCAGTCTGAAGCTAGCGCAATTCATGTGGCGCAATCCATCAAGATAACTGACAATTTACACGTGGCCTACCTGCCATCAATTGCTCACTACGTGGCAATCGTCTGTACACGACCAAGCATATTTCAATCAAACAATGCCACGTATCTCATACAGTTGGTCCACGATCGAGTAACTGCCAGCGCAGTTTGCTGCTTGTGCAGTCTAATGTCTGTGCAATCCATCCGATGCAATCAAGAATAACTAAAAATTAGTTATTTTCAGAACTCTATAAATAGAGTTTCAAGTCTTTCATTAGGGGGGATCAGAGAAAATCAGAATCAACATCCGATCATCACCAGAGATCAGGAGTTCTTGCCAAAGTGTTGTTGCATTCTTCAGAGGCTACAGTCTTAAAAGTTTTTATCGTCCAAGGGATAAAGCGATCGTCTTCAGATCGGATTCCTATAGTTGTACTTTCCCAGAATTCTATTATAATCTTCTTACAAAGTTTATAAAATAAAGAACAACTTTTATTTTTGCAAACAAAATGGCGACTCTGCTGTGGACAACTTTCTCCTCCGATGAGGAAGTGACAACTCAATGTGACGTTGCGTCTATCAGAAAGACGCAGAAGATGCTAGTTGTAAAGGTCAACTAGACGGCCTACGAGGCGATGATCAACTCCGGGACTACTCGTCGCACTGCGACTTCTTCCAAAAGTAAAGTTTGTTCAGTGTGGACTCCAAAGTCCTCTGTACAACCCTCTGCACAGCCTGCTGTCTCTGCTGCGCAGTCTGCTGTCTCTGCTCCCAAAATTGCTGCGCAGTCTGCTGCTTCTCCTGCCCATACGCAGTATGCTGCTCCCCTTGCCAGTGCACAAACCACTTCCTATGTTGCTCTGTCAAAGTGCAAGACTCCCCTTCCCCTGTCGCAGTTGGCTGTAACTCTGTCTGCGCAGTCCACCACTCCAGAAACCAGAATGCAACTCAAGCACTCTAAAGTCAAGACTCTTGCTGCGTAATCTGCTATGACTGTGGCAAGAAGACCTTCTGTCAAAACTCATCATGCTCAACCAGCCAATGCGCCTACTGCTATTCCAACCCCTGTACAAACTGTGCCAGCGCAGTCTAAGAGGGACATCCCTTTGGCCAATCTCTCTTCTTCTTACAGCAAGGGGAAAACTCTGCTCCTCTTCCCAAGCACCCTGTTGCTGCAGCGCAATCCACTGGGGGTAGTCTGTTGACTATTCCTCCTCCTCCTCAGAACAAAGAAAAAGGTCCGTTGGTCTTTTCTCAAACTTCCTCGTCCCACGACTTGGAAGACAACAAAAGGAAACGCTGTAAGCCCACTTCCCAATTTTTTTTAATTTTATTTGTTTATGATTAATTTTATGGCCATTGTGAGTCATGCCAAAGCTTATAGGTGGGCTATGACCATATTAAGGTCATATGACCTCTAGATAGCTTATATATGTATAATTTAGCTATTTTATATTTTTCTACAATATTTTGGATATTTGTAGGTATTTAATATTTAAGGTTTTATTATTTTTTAGGACTTTCAGGATTTACTGTAATGTCATACGGGGGTATTTCGGGACCAAATATTTTTATTTGGGCTCTTAATGACTAAAAAAAATTTCTAGAATATTTTAGATTTTTTTTGGATTTTTTAGAATTTTTGGAAATTTTTATATAATTAAAACCTATAGAAATAATATTTTATAAGCTTTGGAAATTTACTGTGAGGTTACATGATGATATTTTATGTTAAAAATATTTTATTTAGATTCTCGACACTTAGAAATATTTTCTAGAATTTTTCTGGATTTTTCTGCAATTTATTTTGATTTATTTGGACTTAAAATGATTTTTAAATGATTTTCTGAATTAAATAAATAATTAGCCAATAATCCACCCGGGGGGGGGGCCCAACTGTCGGCGCTGCTACAGTAACCGCCTCTCTCCTATATATATGCATTGTATATTCACAAACCCTAATTAATTATAGCCTCCTCCTTTTGGAGTTTGATCCTGGTGATTCCCCGACTTCCCGAGGCGATTGCCGTCAACTCGGTCCTCATTTTCTCGTGCCGTTTTTTTGTTGGAAATGTATTGAAGTATAGTTTCTGAATAACAAATTTATGTTCATAATTTCTGAACCTAAATTTCTGAAAAATTTTGTAGAGTGTCGGTTGTCCGAAACTTGATACGTTTTGGTGTTTTCGAGATTTCGGGAGAAACAGAAATCGAAATCATGAACCGTTTGAAGTTTCGAAAAGCTAACTCAGAGCGCTACGACATATATTTTTTTGGAAATTATTTCGTTAATTTAGTATTTTAGTTTTTCTGTTGAACTCAGAACTGATCGGTTGATCCCCATTTTGGTCACGATTAGCCATAATGGCGATATCTTTTGACCAAAGCATGATTTTGCGGCACGGTCGATTCCAGCGCACTCATGGCACTGAAATCTACCAAGGTGCACTTTCAAAATCTAGAGTTTACAGCGTTTGACTAAAAATTCAATGGTACGTCTCGATTTACGTGTCATGGTTTCCAAAATTGAGAAACACGACTTTTGATGGCCAAACTTGCATGTTTAGATTATATTCAGATTATTATTAAGTTAAATTTGGTTTTTAAGTGAATTATTACAAAATTAATTATTATTAGATTAGTAACCCAACTAGCCACTATTTAGAACTAGAACATTAGAATTGATTTGTGATTTTCGTGCATGGTTCCTGGTGCGATATGTGTTATAGGTTGCCAGGTTCTAGATCAGCATCCCCTCATCCTCTACTTATGGCTACGGTTTGTGCAAGGATTCAGGCAAGTGCACTTTCTGATTGTTTTCCGATTCATAGTAGTCCTTTTATTTTATGTCTATACATATATCTTGCTGCTTGTTGACACGCTCGTCACACGTAGTAGTCGGGAGGGGAAATATCTTAGTAGACATGTGGACTACCTAGAACTATCCCTGTGTCTTTTCGTGAATGCTAGCAGCTGCACAGGACACGTGCAGTGTGCCTTATTTACCCCTAGCCGTTCACATGTCGAAACGGATATTTCACACCACCTAGGTAGATGTCTTTTATTTTTTTCTTTTTATCTCCACCGTGCCATGTCATCAGTTTTCTTTCCAGTTTTTATATCTCATATGTTATTTTCATATCTTGTTAATTCTATTGTGTTTTTGCATTGTCGTCGGTTTGTGTACTTGTTCCATTCCTGACTGGAAACCAACATTTTTTAGGTTTAGCCACGATCACTCTTAGCATTTGGGAAGGCTTGGGTATGCTGAGGTCAACCTAGAAATAGAAAGCAGTTGTATCAATTCCATTAAATGTAAAGTCTTGTATTTTTTTTAAATATAAATCTTATAAATATTGTAATAAATTTAGAAATGTGAATGAGCAGCAAATATGATTTTTGAGCGCATTTATTTCTTGCGGGCTTGACAGCGTTCTACCGTCGACTCTGCGACGTAGGCTGGCTTGCTCACGAGCTCGCATCTGAAAATCGGGTATGGGTCGTGACAAGTTCTTGTGGTGGCCCATGCAGGTCAGTTTTTGCAAAAGATTGCGAACTCGTGATGGTACTTAAGTTAGTCGTACCATTGCGAGCCTGCGCCCAAGAAATGCTCATTCACAATTAGGATTAAAATAATTCAGGAGAATAACTAGGACTAGGAGTCCCTTGTTCAAATTGACCGTTGGATAGTTAAGGTTATTAGATAGGCCATGCAATTTAGATAGCTTGTTAAATCCCTATAGGTACACTATTACTTTTGATATGACAATATGATCCAATATAGATATACTATTCGCTTGGTATGCTAGACTTGCCTAGAATTAAGGCATTAATTTTGATAAACTGTTTAATTCTCTTTTGCTGTATTAGATATAAATCTTATATCATAAGTTAGAATTGCCTATTTTAAATTTTATTTTGCTGTAAGGAACTGGTTTATAATTTTCTGATTCTGTTATTCCTGTATGAATCTCGAGGTAGATTGATACAAAGTTTTTCCCTCAACTATTTGAGATATATATATGAGATAAATGTTAGGATGTTCTTATTTTCCTTGTCGTCAGTTATTTCCCCGGTCAACCTTTTACCTTAAGGATTGAGACTTACAGGCATGTGTTTACGCTTTCTACCATAGTCAACTAAATTGAATCCCTAGCAGCTCTTTGACATTCTTAGGAATATAGTTAGAGCATTTTAACGACTGCGATGACTAGACAGCAGCGTACTGTCGCAAATTACCTGAGAGCGGAGAGTGTGGGTTCACTGCAGCCAGCAGCGCACTAGCGAGGCACAACCCATAGAATAGAAACCATTTTGAAGAATTGTAGGTTAGGGATCATTGCTAAAACTATGTCCTTGTTGACCTCTTTAGATCATAGATACCCTGTGTCAATATAGGATAGAGTATCTGATAGCTTATCACAATTGAATCACGGAACCAAGGGTTTACCGCAGCCAGAGTATACATGCTAGGTAAAATTCTTGGTGAAATGACTTCAGACGTGATCACAAGTTTAGGATACTATAGAGAATAGAAAGATACCCGATATGACCCTAAGATCCGAAACCAATACTAAGATAAGTTCTGTAAGTTGAGTAGCACGTCTCCCACCCTAGCGTCCCGTGGTCCTCACAATCTATTAACAAGGTACTTGACCGACATTAATAGGTTTACCTAGAATATAGAATTTAGAGTTCCATAACCCATTAATAGACCAAGGCCTTATGGATAGAGGATAGTAGGATGACTGTATAAGTAAGAACACCAGGTAAGGTTTGATTCTCACAAAACTCGAACTACTAGTGCCTCCTTTCAAAAACAAAGTCTTGCGTACTTGTATTTTGACTATCTTGACCAACACTGCAACTACAGCCTAGTTTTGTAAGCTTCCCTTCAATCGAGCTTGATTCGAGACATGTATTTATTGGGGACGCCCGCTAACATATTGTCTAATTAGAATCATTTTATTACGGTCTGATCAACCATGATGCAATTGGTTCGCTCTTCATCTAATTACCCTATGTGGATTGAGATATAGATGTCTCTAGGATCTCATCCACGACTGCTTTGACAATTCCTCTTGAATTATTCATTCGCCTTTGAATCACGTAATTGTATTCAGTGACATCTCTCTTGAACTCCTTATCGTTTTTGTCTTTCACTGACTAGAAAGACGAAAGCTTGTAATTGATAGATAGATATAGAGTATCCCCATGGCTATAATAGTGGTATACGCAAGGGTAACTACCATCAGCCAGCCAGGTGACTGGAACCTTGCCTTGAGATACTCGTTCTCTTCTCGACCTTCAAGCTACTATCGGGACCTTCTAGTCATCTGGATTTGAGGAACGATCCTTGGCTTGAGTTATATCTACTGTATCCTATTACGCTGTGCCTTGTTCTTTATTAACAAAGGTCGAGGTACAATACCCGGACCTTGAAATCCTTCTAACCCTATTACTCCTAAAACCATAGCCTAGCTCCTAAGGTGGGTAGACTGTAAACTTTCAAAAAAATTTGGGATACACGAGAATTATCGATTGATTAGAATAATTTCTATTAGAATGATAATTAGTGCCCCATAGACTCCCACTTTTCATTTAGATTATTTTGTGTCCCCGGCCGTGTCATTAATATCCGGAGCACGAGATTAGCTGTTACCTCCCAACAAATTTTATATGCAAGATCTAGACGAGCCCACCTTCACCTAGGTATATCATGTCCCACTCAAACCCGTCCCCTTGTACTCTATTTTTGTGCTATGACTATCAGGTTAGAAGGACTAGCTATAACCCTTACCACAATACCGGTACACTTCCCGATTTCTACTAGAGCCTCAACCTTGACTCAATTCCTTCGGCCCAATATATGGTTATGATTTACTCGAAGCCCATTACGCATATGCCACTAGTGTGCTAGCCAATTGAGGCCTCATGTGCTACTTAAACACAAAAGTTACTGAAGGCACATTTTGGGCTTGAGGGACTAGCTAACCAACTTGACTGGCAACTAGCTCAACTCCTTGGGTAGAAACCTATTCTAGGTTACCCTAACTAGTAGAAATAGTTTTATCATTGGGATCTTGTCCAGTCCATATAGATTGAAATTCAAGGTTCGTCCAACCAACGGTTGGTGTCCAAATAGAGAACCCATTAAGACCACAATCTTGATTTCTCAAATTCCGTTCCATTATGGAATCTTGTTTGAATTAGAATTTTTAGAACAAGACTTCTGTAATTCACGGATCGCAGGCCACTCTAAATAACGAAGGGTTCTTTGATTTAGCAAGTGACTAGACTAGAGTAGCCCAATCTAGCAAATAAGTCAATGGTTCGTAAACTTTCTTTCTACCCGCATCATTGGAAACTCTCTACCGCTCTTGAGACTTCATATTTGCTCTCGATTATTCTTCCTTATCATCATGTCCTTCCTATTTCAGAGCGACGAATGGTCATGCTTATTAGAGTTTATCAACATTTCTTAGCTACTTGTGTAAGTTTGTTGCTTGTTAAATTTTGGGTTACTTGATAGATACGAGAGGATTATAGATACCATATGTCCTAGATATTTTTGGAAGAGTTATTAGCCACTAGTTAGAAGATTATAAGATTTTAGTGACTTATGTTTCAAGGGAGTAGTGTGACTAAAGGTTGTTAGAAGTCCTCGAGATTTCGTAAATACCAAATGACTAGAGAAGGATATAAACGTTTTTTGAGAAATTAAATTTATGGAGATTGAGGTAATAGGGGATTTATTTTTTATTTATTTTTGAATTTTAAGAATAGTTACGAATTAGAATTTCGAGGACGAAATTATTCTAAGGTGGGTAGATTTGTAAGCCCACTTCCCAATTTTTTTTAATTTTTTTTAATTTTTTTAATTTTATTTGTTTATGATTAATTTTATGGCCATTGTGAGTCATGCCAAAGCTTGTAGGTGGGCTATAATCCCACACCTGTGGGTGAGAATACTGACTTGACCATATTAAGGTCATATGACCTCTAGATAGCTTATATATGTATTATTTAGCAATTTTATATTTTTCTACAATATTTTGGATATTTGTAGGTATTTAATATTTAAGGTTTTATTATTTTTTAGGACTTTCAGGATTTACTGTAATGTCATACGGGGGTATTTCGGGACCAAATATTTTTATTTGGGCTCTAAATGACTAAAAATATTTTCTAGAATATTTTAGAATTTTTCTGGAATTTTTTAGAATTTTTGGGAATTTTTATATAATTAAAACCTATAGAAATAATATTTTATAGGATTTGGAAATTTACTGTGAGGTTACATGATGATATTTTGTGTTAAAAATATTTTATTTAGATTCTAGACACTTAGAAATATTTTCTAGAATTTTTCTGGATTTTTCTGCAATTTATTTTGATTTATTTGGACTTAAAATAATTTTTAAATAATTTTCTGAATTAAATAAATAATTACCCAATAATCCACCCGGGGGGGGGGGGGGGGGGGGGGGCCCAACTGTCGGCGCTGCTACAGTAATCGCCTCTCTCCTATATATATGCATTGTATATTCACAAACCCTAATTAATTATAGCCTCCTCCTTTTGGAGTTTGATCCTGGTGATTCCCCGACTTCCCGAGGCGATTGCCGTCAACTCGGACCTCATTTTCTCGTGCCGTTTTTTTTGTTGGAAACGTATTGAAGTATAGTTTCTGAATAACTAATTTATTTTCATAATTTCTGAACCTAAATTTCTAAAAAATTCGTAGAGTGTCGGTTGTCCGAAACTTGATACGTTTTGGTGTTTTCGAGATTCCGGGAGAACAAGAAATCGAAATCATGAACCGTTTGAAGTTTCAGAAAGCTAACACAGAGCGCTACGATATATATTTTTTTTCCAGAAATTATTTCGTTAATTTAGTATTTTAGTTTTTCTGTTGAACTCAAAACTGATCGGTTGATCCCCGTTTTGGTCACGATTAGCCATAATGGCGATATCTTTTGACCAAAGCGTGATTTTGCGGCACGGTCGATTCCATCGCACTCATGGTACTGAAATCTACCAAGGTGCACTTTTAAAATCTAGAGTTCACAGCGTTTGACTAAAAAGTCAATAGTACGTCTCGATTTACGTGCCATGGTTTCCAAAATTGAGAAACACGACTTTTTATGGCCAAACTTGCATGTTTAGATTATATTCAGATTATTATTAAGTTAAATTAGGTTTTTAAGTGAATTATTATAGAATTAATTATTATTGGATTAGTAACCCAACTAGCCACTATTTAGAACTAGAACATTAGAATTTATTTGTGATTTTCGTGCACGGTTCGTGGTGCGATATGTGTTATATGTTGACAGGTTCTAGATCAGCATCCCCTTATCCTCTACTTGTGGCTACGGTTTGTGCAAGGATTCAGGCAAGTGCACTTTCGGATTGTTTTCCGATTCATAGTAGTCCTTTTATTTCATGTCTATACATATATCTTGCTGCTTGTTGACATGCTCGTCACACGTAGTAGTCGGGAGGGAAAATATTTTAGTAGACATGTGGACTACCCAGAACTATCCCCGTGTCTTTTCGTGAATGCTAGCAGCTGCACAGGACACGTGCAGTGTGCCTTATTTACCCCTAGCAGTTCACATGTCGAAACGGATATTTCACACCACCTAGGTAGATGTCTTTTATTTTTTCTTTTTATCTCCACCGTGCCATGTCATCAGTTTTCTTTCCAGTTTTTATATCTCATATGTTATTTTCATGTCTTGTTAATTCTATTATATTTTCGCATTGTCGTCGGTTTGTGTACTTCTTCCATTCCTGACTGGAAACCAATATTTTTCAGGTTTAGCCACGATCACTCTTAGCATTTGGGAAGGCTTGGGTATGCTGAGGTCAACCTAGAAATAGAAAGCAGTTGTATCAATTCCATTAAATGTAAAGCTTGTATGTTCTTTAAATATAAATCTTGTAAATGTTGTAATAAATTTAGAAATGTGAATGAGCAGCAAATATGATTTTTGAGCGCATTTATTTCTTGCGGGCTTGACAGCGTTCTACCGCCGACTCTGCGGCGTAGGCTTGCTTGCTCACGAGCTCGCGTCCGAAAACTGGGTACGGGTCGTGACAAACGCTCTTTAGCCAACCCTTCCTTACAAAACAAAGGAAAATGCCCTTTGGTCTTTTCTCAGTCTTCCTCGGTTTTTACCGTAGAAGATCAACCTGAACGTGCCTCGGCACCAATCGGTACAAGAAATCTCTCAAACAAGAGTTCTTCTTCCCTCCTTGCCAAAGGGAAGTGTAATGATCAAAGAGGTATTCTGCCTACTCCGGTAGCAGAATTCCAAGATCTCCCAACTCTTAGGATATCCCGCTCAAAACAGGGAAAATTGCTGGTGTCTCAGACAGAAACCCCTGGGGGTGAATTTGCTGATCTAAGAACATATCTCAATAGGCCAATTTCGGCAAAACGCAAACAGCCAATGCCGAAGACCAACCAGCATCAGTGGCAAACTTCCAGGATCAAAAATCCTGACACCTATGCTAATGAAATAAGTACTTTCCTTTACACTCGAGGGACAAAATATTTGAAGAACCGGAACCATATTCCGAATGTTGTCAAAGAACATATCCCTCAGACTTCTTCTCGTCCCGTTATTGTTCCCGATCTCCGAGAACACCTCAAACAAAAATAGGACAACATCTCAACACCTCCAGTGCAACCACTTGGACACCATTGTAATCATATGGTTGTCATCAAGTACTGTTGTCAGACAACAAAACGATCTGTCTTCGATCGTTTGAACTTTACAATATCTGAACCAATGTCAGAAGATGAAGACGAAGTTTTGTACGCTTCCGTCAACATGACTTCCCGAGACACTGGGGGTAGAAAATGCTCCAGACACGGCAAGCCTCACAGGCCGAGTCAGCGATATTTAGATCTACTCCAAGAATCTTCTGACGGAGTATTTCGACATACCAGATCCCAAAGCCGAGACACAATCGGTCAAAGGAATCTTCAAGATTTTTTCGGTCATCTCCTTCTTTCTCACTCAGGAGATGATTCTTCTCCGACTATGATGCATACAGCTAAAGTTCTGAACAGACAGTGTCTTCCACTATACCTAGAGAAGTGACAGCTTATGTTGTCACTGAAGACCTAGATGCTTCTAGTTCAGCAAGTCAAGAACAGCGAATAGCTACACTATAAGACAAGTTGAAGACCATGGCCGAATTGGTTGCAAGTATGCATTCTATCATCGTAGCCTAACATACAGTACCATCGATTGTACCTGCTGCAAATCTTGTGATCATAGCATCGTCAGTGCTAGTCAATGCAGGGCTAGAGGTTGCATCTCCTCAAGTACCTCCTGTACAGATTTAACCTACACCCAGTCAGTCAGGTGCTGGAGGTAGTGCTTACCACGCTGTTCCTCCCCCTAACACTCTGATTCAGCCTTCTCCTTCTACATCATTGGAGGATGCTAATGAAGCTGTCAAACTCCTGCGAACTCAATTTGAGGCCTTCAAAGAGAAGGACAACTTACAGAGGTTAGGGATCAAACAACCCTACCCAGTTGTATGGAAGGAAGTCCCATTTCCTCCAAAGTACAAAATCCCTATAATTTTGCTATTTGATGGCAGCACTTCTTCCAGTCAGTTCATCAACCACTTTGAGGTAATGACTGTCCAACTCCAGGCAAATGACGCTCTTCTTACCAGAGTATTCGTCGGCTGTTTAGCTGGCGTAGCATACGATTGGTACAGGAGCTTGCCCGATGGCTGTATCACCTTTTTCTTAGGTCTAAAACAAATCTTCTTGGAACGATTCTATGAGGGGATCAACGACATGACCATGTCAGCCCTTAATAAAATCAAACAAAGACATAATGAAACTACTGAGAGTTTCATTGAAAGGTTCCGCCGAGAAGCTTTAAAAATACCTCCTGGAACTCCGACCGCTGTGACCATAGACACCTGCAAGGCAAATATTTTGTCTATCATCAGCATGTGGACGGGGTCAACTCAGTTCAAAGACTGGCCATACTTCATTGTCAACGCTAAAGCAGCTGAAGTTAGCGCTGACAAGTTCAAGCAGCTAGGGGTACACATGTCTAACCCCGACCGGGACGAACACCAGACATCGAGTAGTGGTAATCGTCAGAACAACCGCAAGGGAAAAGAATCTTTGAACATCAACTTGAAGAACAAAGAATCTCTGGCGGTCAACGTAGCTCCACCTACGTCTACTTCTACTCCTTCTGCACCTCAATCAAGGGAACCTCGTCCGAAAGTAGAGTACTCCTTTGACGAGAATGACACCGTGAGCATCTTTGATTGCTTGATCAAAAGCAATAAGCTCCAAGTCCCAGATTCGAAGAAGCCTGATAAAGTTGGTAAGACTGATCATCCTAAATACTGTGTCTATCACCGGTTCATTGGGCATCCCACTCGAGCATGTTATGTGCTCAAAGGCAAAATTTAAGAGCTAGTCAACACTGGTGTTGTCACTCTGCAGCAAGACGAGAAGACGGTTACCGCGAACATGATCTCAGTTCAGTTCGGTGACTTCCCTCCGCAGATGGTACAGCACGGTGTCATCCATATCCCCAAAGCCACTCTTGAGATCGAGAATCTCCCTCCTTCACGAAGTGAAGGTCTCGTCCCCTTGTCTCTTGACAATGGCGAGATTATATGGATTCACCCTGGTCTTTCTTCAGATTTTGAAGTTTTCTCTTCCTCCAAGAAGAAAGAACGCTCCAAGGGCAAAACAAAGATCTGCAATATGGTGTCTTTTGACCCCATAGTTGAAGAGGAAATCCTTCTGGGTACCAGATCAGATAAAGCCTATCTAAGGGAGTATCCCAAAACTCAAGAAAATCTTGCTTCTTCTTCTGAGTCCGCTCCAGTGCAACCTGTTTCCACTGAGGACATCCCTGCTGTATCCTCACCGGTTGTAGAACCCACTCCTCCCAAGCCGATGTTAGCCGACAAAGGCAAACAACAAGTCTGTTTCGACAAACCTTTGAAGAAGTCATCTTCTTCTAGACTTGAAAAGCCTTACAACTTTGATATATTGGCTCAACTAGCCAATACACCGGCCAGGCTGTCAATCTTCGAGCTCTTGCGCCTCTCCAAAGAGACTCGAGAAACTCTGAGTGAAGCTCTAATACAGGCAGAAACCTGTCTAACTCTTTTAAAGAAGCCGAAAGCAGATCCAGTATCTTGCCTCCATTGTCATAGTGTGTTGGAATTAATTCCAAACATTACCTTCACACAGGATAACATGCTTATCGAAGACAATAGGCATGACCGTCCTCTATACTATACAGGATATGTCGACTCGATGAAAGTCGATCCTATTCTGATAGATCCATGGTCTGCTCTCATCATTATGCCAACGACAATGTTAGATGCACTGAAGATCCCAGTACATAGTCTTTCCAGTACAATCACCACCATCCTGGGGTTCAACCAAGGAAGAAGTGAGCCTTTGGCAAGATTCGCCTAAAAATCTAAATAGGCAATCTCCGCACAAAGGTGACCTTCTACATCATAGACAACCATGGTTGTTCTTACAATGCTCTATTGGGGAGACCATTCCTTCACGAGCACAACATTGTTCCTTCGACTCTCTATCAATGTTTCAAATATGTCGATGACAATGGAGAGGTTCAAAAGGAGGTTGCAGACCTCTATCCTTTTAAAGGTGTCGAAGCATATTTCAACGATGCTCGTATGTACAAGGATGAGTTCATGAAGGTAGTACTGTCTCCGGACACTGAAGAAGAACAAGAAGCAGTGCCTAATGACACCCTCATCATACCTGTCAAAGGGCATGTTTCTCGTCCTCAATCCTCCAAACCACTGGCTATTCACTTGCCAGTCCAGAAGCAACCAACTGATGGTGGTCAAGATCAAAGGGAGCTCACCTCTTCTGAGCCACTTGTTATCGACTTACATCATAACAAGGAAAAAAGGCAGCTCACCTCTTCTGAGCCACTTGTTATTGATTTATCTCATAACAAGGATAAAAGGGAGCTCACCTCTTCTGAGCCACTTGTTATCGACCTCCGTCGTAATAAGTCCAATCCTCCTCCACGTTCTTCTTCTTCCCCTCTTGTAATCAATCTGACCAAGCCTGCTAAGGCTAAAGGTCCTGTTGTAAATACATATGTATAAATCAATGAAAAAGCATCTTCTTTCCAGTATACTGATGTCATTTATCATGCTAAGTGCTATTTGGATATGTTAGATAGCTTTCAGTCATTTACAATAGGAGTTGTACAGTCTCTTCAAACAGAAGTCATGATCGAACACCCAGATGATTCATACTTTTTTGTCCCTTCTCGAAAGAGAGGCGAGAGTCCGATACTTTTTAGTAAAGAACCAGAACAAAAATTCAGCTATACGGATGATAGCAAAAGTAACGATACGAGGCATCTCCAATTTCGTCGTTACAGTCAACAATCAAAAGACATCATCCAAAAGATGGGCAATGACTTCAAGAATGGCCTCAACTACGGTAAGGGTAGAAGAACTCCTATCCGTACGGCTGTTCCGAAAGGAAAATTAGAGATGTACTATAGTAGGACCAAAAGAGGTCTCGAATATGCTTCACCTCCAGTATTATCCCCAGCAGTCTCCGAATCCGATAGCGAGGAGCACTTTAACTCTTCTGATTCTAGATCATGGGATTCTGACACCAGCATCGGTCAAGTTCATCGATTGATCGTATCTTCTAACATGGTCTCCGTTGAACTTCCAGAAGGCTATGACGAGGATATTGAAGAAAATCTCAAAACAGATCCTTGGGCTCAACGAATGGAGACCCAATGGGAACTCCGATTCGAACAAATAGAACCTCCTACCGAAGGTCAAATAGTTCAAATTGACGTAGGAGAGAGCGGGTCACCTCGTCCAATATTTATTAGCAAGAACCTTCCAGAGGCAGATAAGCAAGAATTAATCCTTCTTATTCAAGAATACATTGATGTCTTTGCTTGGAGTTATGAAGACATGCCAGGTTTAGATCCCAAAGTTGCTACTCACAAATTAAATATCTTGCCTAATGCAAAACCAGTCAAACAGCAACAACGGTACTTCAAGCCAGAAGTGAAGGACGGAATCGACGAAGAAGTCAAGAAGCTCATCGCTTGTGGCTTTATCCGAGAAGAACAACATCCTGATTGGATAGCCAATGTCGTCCCAGTCTTGAAGAAAACGGGCAAAGTTTGAGTCTGCATCGACTTTTGGGATTTAAATGAAGCCTGTCCAAAAGATAAATTTCCTCTCCCTATCACGGACGTCATGATTGACAACACCTGTGGGTTCGAGCGAATATCTTTCATGGATGGATTCTCAGGATACAATCAGATTCTGATAAATCCTGAAGATGAAAAAATACTTCTTTTTGCACTCCTCGCGGAGTCTATTGCTATACCGTAATGCCATTTGGTCTCAAGAACGCTGGTGCAACTTACCAACGAGCCATGAGTACCATTTTTTGAGATCATCTGCACAAGACTGTCGAATGCTACGTCGATGATATTGCTGTCAAAAGTCGTCTAAAGGAAGATCACATCCAAGACTTGAGAACTATCTTCAATCTAATGCGCCAACATCAACTCAAAATGAATCCTACCAAGTCATTCTTGGGTGTCTCTAGTGGCAAATTTCTCGGCTTCATCATTACCACTAAGGGTATACACGTGGATTCCGAGAAGATCAAAGCCATTCAAGAGATGCGTCCTCACGCAACCTAAAAGAGCTACGAGGATTCCAAGGTCGACTTGCGTACATCAGGAGATTTATTTCGAATCTGTCTGGACGCTGCAGACCCTTTACTCAGCTAATGAAGAAGGGTGTATCTTTCGTTTGGACCGAAGAATATCAACGAGCATTTGATGACATAAAGCGATATCTCATGAACCCACCAGTCTTGGTGCCACCAATCTCTGGCATACTATTTTTAATATATGTCCGTGCTATGGATCATTCATTGGGTGCTTTACTTGCCCAAAAGAACAAAGAAAGCCCTGAACAATCCATCTACTATCTTAGTTGTACTATGATTGGTGCTGAACACCGTTATAGTCCGGTTGAAAAAGAATGCCAAGCTCTTATGTTTGCTGTTCAGAAGACTCGGCATTATATCATTGGCCAAACTATTCATGTCATATCCCGAGTTAATCGTCTTCGGGTACTGATGAAGAAGCCTAGCACACTCAATTCTCGGCTGGCTACATGGGCCATTCTGCTAGCCCAATATGACATGGTATATGTTCCACAAAAGTCTGTTAAAGGTCAAGCACTGGCAGATTTCTTAGCAGCTCATCCTATACCAGAGACATCCAAACTTTATGATGAAATTCAAGACGAGACATTGGAAGCGAATATGATCTCCGAAGAATTTTCTACTTGGCGTCTATTCTTTGACGGTGCATCCAGGATTGGACCCAATGGTGCCATTGTCGCAGGAGTTGGAGTTGTTCTTGTTTCTCCAGACGGGTCAACTATTCAAAGATCCTACTCCTTAAATGAACCTTGCTCCAACAACGTGGCAGAATATAATGCTATGCTCATTGGCCTTCAGTTAGCTAAACAACTGGACGTTGAATATCTTAAAGTTTATGGTGACTCCAAGCTGGTTGTTAACCAAGTTAGAGGAACTTATGAAGTTTGCCATCAAGATCTAGTGCCTTATCATGAAGCGGCAATCATCATGGCTACATCATTCAAAGCCTTCTTCATCGAATATGTCCGACGAGCTTGCAATACTGAAGCCGATGCTTTGGCTAATCTTACAGCAGTCCTAGCCATCCCTATCAAAAGACAACAAGTGGTGGTTGTCTCTAATCGGGAATTGTTCTGTATTAAAAACAATCGTAATATTGAGTTCAGTAATTTTACTGAAGCCAATGTTATCAGTGAAGATTGGAGGACTCTCTTCATCGACTTCGTAGTTCATGATATACTACATGAAGATCCCGAGGAAGCTGTGAGTATTCGTCGGCGCTCTCTGCGATTCTATTACAATCAGACCACGAAAACTCTATACCGACGGACTTATGACGGCCAACTTTTGCGCTGTCTTGCTGGTGATGAAGCGAAGCAAGTATTCCGTGAAGCTCACGACGGTGTCTGCGGAGCACATCAACCCGGTCCTAAGCTATAGGATCGTATCCTACGCATGGGCTACTATTGGCCCTCTATGGTATCATATGCCATCGAATATGCGAGAAAATGTCGAGCTTGTCAAATCCATGCATATTTCATTCATCAACCATCAGAATTCCTTCATCCGACTGCTGCTTCCTGCCTTTTGAAGCTTGGGGCATGGATATTATAGGTCCCATCGATCCTCCTTCTTCTAGAGGACATCGGTTCATACTGGCAATAACCGACTACTTCTCCAAATGGGCCGAAGCTATACCTTTGGCTGAAGTTAAGACCAGCAGTGTCATCAACTTCGTCAAACATCATGTCATCTATAGATTTGGTGTACCTCGATGAATCATTCATGACAATGGACCTCAGTTTATCAGCCAAAAGTTCACAAGGTTCTGTGACGATCACCGGATTGACAGTGTTGCCTCGACAACCTATAATCCTGCTGCTAATGGCTTGGCTGAAGTTTTCAACAAGACTATCATCAAGCTCCTCAAGAAGTTTGTGTCTACTAACAAACAAAACTGGAGTAAAATGCTTGGAGAATATCTTTGGGCCTATCGTACTATGGTCCGCAACCCTACAGGCTGTACTCCCTTCTCTTTGGTGTACGGTTGTGAAGCAGTTCTACCCCTGGAACTTCAAATTCCATCTTTAAGGATTGCCATCACCAACGAGCTCACTACAGAGAACAACGACCTTCTTCGACTCCAAGAATTGGAGGCGCTTGACGAGAAGCGGCTATTGGCTCAAAAACATATTGAGTTATACCAAGCCCGCATCTCGAAAACTTTCAATCGCAAAGTTAAAGTCAGAGCCTTTCAGAAAGGAGAGCTCGTTCTAACCGTCAGACGTCCTATGACTATGACTCACATGAGCAAGGGCAAGTTCGATGCGAAGTGGGAAAGGCCATATATCGTGAGGAAAGTCTTCTTAAATGGAGCCTATCAACTCACATAACTGGAAGGTCGAGTTGCAATGATGCCTATCAATGGCAAGTTCCTCAAAAAGTATTATGTATAAATGTAAAAGACATTGCTTGTAATCATCGGACAAGTTCATAAATAAAATTTGATTTTATTTCATCATGAATGACGTTACATAATATCATGGACGAGGATCTCTATCATCCTTCTTATAGACAGGACGAGGACCACTACCGTCCTTCTCAAAAACATATTCAGCAAAAGAGCCAAAAACATCTTTGCTTGAACCCACCAGGAACTTGCAAGCAGCCATCCTCATGGCCTCTTCTTCTTCAATCTTCTCTGGTTCAAGAAGGAAGTCCAAGATGTCCCTTGGCGGCTTAGGTGCAGATGAACCTTCACCTGCCTCTGTCTGCTTTGGCTGGGCCGGCTCGACTGGAAGTTCTTCAGTAACTGCTTCAACCTTCGGGAAGATCTCAGCCTTCTTGGATGCATCTCCAGACGACATCTTTATGTTGAAAAGTGAAAGTGATCATTCCATCTGATTTTTTATTCTATTTATAGACAGAGATTCATGAGACAATGAAGCAACACATTCATCCGACGGTTCGTCCGTTCATCATATTCATCTGACGGTTCGTCCGTTTATCATATTTATCTGACGGTTCGTCCATTCATCATATTCATCTGACGGTTCGTCCGTTTATCATATTCATCTGATGGTTCGCCTGTTCATCACATTCATCTGACGGTTCGACCCGTTCATCACATTCATCTGACGGTTCAACCAGTTCATCACATTCATCCGACGGTTCGCCTGTTCATCCATTCATCCGACGGTTCACCCGTTCATTATATTCGCCTAACGGTTTGCCCGTTCATCCATTCATCTGACGGTTCACCCATTTATTACATTCGCCTGACGGTTCGTCCGTTCATTTCATCTATCTGACGGTTCATCTGGTCATTTCATTCATTTGACGGTCCATCTGTTCATCCTGACGATTTATTTCGTTCACACATTTTGACGAATTATCCATTTAGTTCATATCAGCAACTTGTCATCTTTGATTAAGTTGTCTACTAAAATAATGATATTCAACAAATTATATTCTGCCATGTCCACATTACCTCTGAGCAAATATAATGAATATAATTATTTTCTAAAATCAAGAAATATATCATGTCTTGCACCTCTGAATATATTTTCTATCGCTATTATTTATATCTGAATATGATATACAATAAATAATAGAGCCACAAAGGAAATGTCTTTTTTATTGATCAAAATTAAAAGACATTACATGTCACAAAAATTGAAGATACAAAAAATCTTTCTATTCTGTTGGCGGGGTCATCAAGCTAGTCATCTGCTGCTTTAATGTTTGCAGTCGCTCCTCACGAGAGTCCATCACTCGCCTCCTAGCTATTGGCCCACTTGGTCATATGGTCAAACCTGATTTTAATAATTGAATAAACTCGGTCTGGATATACAAAGCTAGTCGGGGCATCTCGGACTCTTGAACATGATCAAGAATGGCTATCCACTGAATTCAAGACCGAAGATCTGTTTGCCTACTCGAGTCTGTAATTCCTTATACAATGTATTTTTATTTTATTTGAGTCTAGGAATATGTTGTACACCGAGTCGTACTGGCAAATAGGCTACCCTTAAATGAGTTCAAAAATGTTTTTAAAATAACCTCTCAAAAAGGTTTACAAAAAGGTTTTCAAAAAGGTTTTCAAAAATCACCAAAAAGCTTTTTCAAAACCCTAACTAAACCCTGACAGAACTCGGACCGAGTTCGGCCAGAGTTCGGCCAGAGTTCGGTTAGTGGCCGTTGTGATTTTGAATCCTTGGAACTTGGTCCTTCTGCAGTTGCAGATTTGACCGAGATTTGCTCATAGAGTTCTGCTTGAATTCTGCATAAATTCTGTCGACAGTCTGCTTTTGAAATTCCTATAAATAGAGAAGGATTTTGATCATTTCAACTCACTCGTTCACTTTCAATCTTCTCTCTATCTAAAGCTTTCAGTCTTTCAAAGAGTTTTCTAGAGCTTTCAATTTCAGATCCCAAGCCAATTACAATCCTCTAGTCGATTTGCCAGTGCGGTACGGTCTAGAAGTTTCTGAGAGATTGTAATCAGAAGGCTTGATTGAAGAATACCTCTTCACATTTGAAGTTGGACGAGTTCTTCATATCAAAGCACGCGTTGTAGAAGTTGCAAGGACTTCATAAGAAAACTTGCAGTTTTTCCAATAGTGGATTCAACTGGTAGCAAGAGTTCTACCGACTGGATTAGTCCTCAACAGAGGGATACCAGTATACATCGCTGACTTTGCGTTTGCTCTCTTAACTCTGTCTTTACTTTATTTCAGTTGTAATTAATATTCTGTGATTGTGCTGCTAACAATTTTTAATTAGCATTATTTCGCTGCCAACTCTATTCACCCCCCCTCTAGAGTATTACGCTTTACTATTTCGTTCCTACAATTGGTATCAGAGCGGGTGTTACAGGTAAAGCAAAGGTAACAGTGCAATTATTTATTCATTTTAATTAACTATTATATAGATCACAGTACAACACATGGCAACTGTGAAATTCACAAGTGAAGGCCAGGCCACAAACAGACCCCCACTGTTTGATGGTACAAACTATACCGATTGGAAAACACGGATGAGTTTCTTCTTGAAATCACTTGACTTTGATTTATGGTCCATTGTTCTTGATGGCTATCAAAAGCTACCTCGTATAAATGTTGATGGAGTTTTAGTTGAAAAACCCCACAGCAGATATACAGAGGAAGAAAAGAAAAGGGCCAGTCTTGACGCACGTGCCATTAATGCTCTCTTTTGTGCTTTAGACAGAACTGAATTTAACAGGGTGTCAATCTGCACAACGGCTAATGAAGTGTGGAAGCTACTTGAGGTCACACATGAAGGCACGACTCAAGTCAAAGAATCTAAAGTCAGCAGACTTACTCAAGAGTACGAGGCATTCAAGATGAACCCCAACGAAACAGTTACACAAATGTTCGAGAGATTCTTGGATATTATAAATCCTTTGTCCTCCTTAGGCAAAGATTACAGTAACCATGAAAAGATTCGCAAACTCCTGCGAGCACTTACCAAGAACTGGATTTCGAAGGCTACTGCAATCATTGAAGGGAACGACCTCACAACTATGTCCTTCGAAGTACTCATGGGTAAACTACTCACTCATGAACTGGAGCTACAAGATTTTGAAGAGCCTGTACCAAAGGAGAAGACGATCGCTCTCAAGGCTCAGCACAAAAAAGCTGCTGAAGGTGACTCAGACAGCAGTAGATCTGATGCTGAAGATCAAGCTCTCCTAGCAAGGAAGTTCAAAAGATTCATGAGACATGAAAAGAGAGTCAAAGAGAACAACAGCAACAACTGGTATCAAGAAGATGCTGTCTTCTATGGTTGTAAGAAGAAGGGACACATAAAGAAGGATTGTCCCACAAACTCATCATCAAGTAAGAAGAGCAACAGGTATGAAGGGAACCTGAAGAGATCAACATCTAGGACATATGCCAATACCAGCATATGGCATGAAAGTGAAGCTAGCGACTCAGAAGACGAACAATCAGAAGACGCTGCAAACGTATGCTTTATGACATCCGATCAGGTACCTACTGACCCTGTAGTTGATACTTATGATGACTTCACCTTTGAGCAATTAAGAGATGCCTTCAGTGACCTGATGACTGATTATAGGAAACTGCGTAGCAAGTATCAGATCGCTAAGAAGGTACTCAAAGAGTACAAAGGTAAAATAGGTAGACTTACCGACCTACTAGCTGAGGTTAGAAATAATGTTAGTGAGTCTAGTGAGCTTTCTTCAACAAAGCTCTTATTACACGAGACTACCAAGTCATCTGAAGAGAAAGACAAAATTATTGACCAACTCAAGGAAGAACTTTCTATAGAGAAGAAAAGTCTTCGATGTGCACAAATCAGAATGGAATCACTCACTTCTGATTATACTAAGTTGTATGACACTTCCAAAAGATTGGAAATTAGGTTAGGAAAATAGCCTGAGCCTGCTGCTTCCTTCTCTAACACGTGCCACTTACCGAAAAATCAGAACATTCCCAAGCCAAACACTGTCAGACCTAACCCTATCAAACCTTTACCCCAAAAGGTTAAGCCCAAACACGATTATAGGTATGCTTTCTTCTATACTAGAAACCTAAACCTACCAATCATGCACACCACTCAGCTTTCAACACTCGACATGCACAATATCATTATTGTGGCCTTATTGATCATATTTTATCTGCATGTAGAATGAGAAAGCTTGTTGATTTAAATGTTTATGCTTGGATACCTAAAGCTAACAATTCAGGACCCTACAAGAAATGGGTACCAAAAGTTTTATCTGCAAACTATTTTGTAGGTGGAACACCCTTCACATGCTAGAAGCAAATGGATCCTCGACAGCGGTTGCTCACGGCATATGACCGGTGACGCTACCCTATTTGCAACATTGTCGAAGAAAAAGAAGGAAGGCTATGTCTCCTTCGGTAATAACTTGAAAGGGTATAATATTGGTATCGGTAATGTTGGTAAGTCTTCCTATCCTGTGATTAAGGATGTCTGTCTGGTTACCGAGTTGAAACATAATCTACTCAGCATAAGTCATCTAGCTGATCATGGTTATGGCATCAACTTTGGCAAAGACAAATGTACTATAGTTGATAGCTCAACTGGTTTTACTATCTTTGAAGGTATCAGGGAAGACAATATATATGTTTTCTATTTGTTAGAAGAAACTAACATTTCAGGTAAATGCTTAATGGCCAAAAGTGATGAGAGTTATTTGTGGCATATGAGACTCGGTCACGCTAATATGTATACGATCTCAAGATTATCCACAAAGAAGCTAGTACGCAGTTTACCGTACATTACATTCAAGAAGGACTCGGTATGCAGCTAATGTGAAGAGAACAAAGCTACCAGATCCACATTCAAGTCAGTAAACGCAGTATGTACTACTAGACCTCTACAATTGCTTCATATGGACTTATTTGGTCCTAGCAGCGTTGCTAGCCTCGGAGGTAAACTTTATGCTTTCGTAATTGTAGATGATTTCTCTAGATACACGTGGGTATATTTCTTGACACGCAAGAATGATGTATTATCCGAATTTGTCGCCTTTTGCAAGAAAGTACAGAATGAAAAAGGTTACATGATCACTCGCATAAGAAGTGATCATGGAGGTGAATTCGAGAATGCTAATTTTGAGCAATTTTGTGACACACACGATTTTGTACACGAGTTCTCCTGCCCTAGGACTCCATAACAAAATGGAGTTATGGAATGTAAGAACAGAACTCTAACCGAAATGTCCAGAGTGTTGTTAAACTAGTTTAGTCTACCCAAATATTTCTGGGCTGAACCTGTCAATACAGCTTGCTTTGTACTCAATAGAGTTCTAATTCGACCCAAATCGAAGAAGACTCCATTTGAGTTACGGTTTGATAGAATTTTATCTGTTTCATACTTTAGAATTTTTGGATGTAAATGTTTTATTCTTAATACAAAAGACAATTTGGAAAAATTTGATGAAAAGGCCGATGAAGGTATATTTTTAGGTTATGCGGCCAAGAGCAAAGGATACAGAGTCTTCAACAAAAGAACCATGATCATCGAAGAGTCAATCAACGTCACCTTTGATGAACTAAATCAGATAACGATCGATGACAATGACGAAGATTCAACTGTACCAAGCTCAACATCAGCTGATCCTCAACCAAGCTCTGCACTAGCTGTACCTCCTAGAGAAGATCCAGGAACCAGCTACCTTCAGAATCTTCCAAAAAGGTTGAAATTTACAGCTGATCATCCAAAAGATTTAGTAATTTGTGATATTACCAAAAGAGTAAGTACTCGTACATCCAGTAGAGATATTGTTTCTATTGTTGCATTTATTTCACAGCTAGAACCCAAAACTATTGATGAAGCATGTAGTGATAGTTTTTGGATAGATGTTATGCAAGAGGAATTAAACCAATTTGAACGAAATTAAGTTTGGGAACTTGTTCCCAGGCCTATTGATCATCCGGTTATTGGCACCCGTTGGGTATTCTAAAATAAACTAAATGAGAATGGTTTAGTGACTCGTAATAAGGCTCGACTCGTAGCTCAAGGATACAATCAAGAAGTAGGTATTGACTACGATGAGACTTATACCCCAGTTGCGAGATTAGAATCCATTCGCATGTTATGTGTATTTGCATATTTTTATGATTTTAAACTATTTCAAATGGATGTCAAGAGTGCTTTTTTTAAATGGTTTTATAAAAGAAGAAGTTTTTGTAGCACAACCTCCAGGTTTCACGGATTTCAAATACCCTGATCATGTTTTCAAGTTGAAGAAAGCCTTATACAGTTTAAAACAAGCCCCTCATGCTTGGTATGATCGTTTAAGCTCTTTTCTACTTGACAACGGTTTTTCAAAAGGCAAGGTTGACACTATACTGTTTATTAAGTCTTTTAATGGCAAACTTCTTTTAATTCAAATCTATGTTGATGATATTATATTTGGATCTACTGATGAATCTCTGTGTCAAGAATTTTCTAAGTGTATGCAGAATGAGTTTGAGATGAGCATGATGGGAGAGCTGAAATTCTTCCTCGGATTACAAATCAAACAAACTGATAATGGGAAATTTATAAATCAAGCCAAGTAAACAAAAGACCTGCTAAAGAAGTTTGATCTGGATAATGTCAAACCTATTGGCACTCCAATGGCAACTTCAACAAAGCTTGATTCAGATAAACAAGACAAGCCAGTCGACACACGTAAGTATCGAGGTATGATTGGTAGTTTACTTTATTTAACTGTTAGTCGTCCAGATATAATATTTAGTGTTTGCCTGTGTGCACGTTTTCAAGCTAATCCAAAGGAATCACATCTGTCCGCAGTTAAGCGTATCTTTCGATACCTTAAGGGCACTTCTTCTGTTGGCTTGTGGTATCCCAAATCTAAGTCCTTTGACCTTATTGGTTATTCGGATGCAAATTTTGCTGGATGCAAAGTTGATAGAAAAAGTACCAGTGGCACATGTCATTTCTTAGGCAAGGCTCTAGTCTCATGGTTTAGTAAAAAGCAAAATTCTGTAGCCCTATCAACAACAGAGGCTGAGTACATTGCCGCAGGACGTTGTTGTGCTCAGATTTTGTGGATGAAACAAACCCTAGAAGACTATGATTTATTTTACACACATATTCCTATTTTCTGTGATAACACGAGCACTATTAATTTGACTAAGAATCCAGTATGTCACTCTTGTACCAAATATATCGAGATTCGACATCACTTTCTTAGAGATCATCATCAAAATGGAGATATAAACCTTGTGTACATAGATACTAAAAATCAACTAGCTGACATCTTCACTAAACCTCTAGCGGAAGATCGTTTCAATTATTTACGTCGAGAATTAGGAATTTTGGACGTCAATAATATTAATTAATTTTGTTTTATGATTATATATCATTACGCAAAAATTGTGTTAGAGACAAGCCAATAAAGAGTCTGTCTGTCACCACAACTACGGTTGAAGCGAAGCGGTACTTAAGAGTTCCCCGGTGAACCTCCGCCAGCTGGGACAGTACTCCTACAGCTAATCTAAAATAGTCGCTGTGTAACGACATTTAATCTATAAAATATTATTAATTATGTTAATTGAAGTTGAAATGACTAATCTTTGAATTAAATATTTGAAATGAGACAATGAAAAAGAATGGCAAAATCAACTTTAAAGAACCCTAGGCGAATTCGGCCAGAGCTCTGACCGAATTCGGCCCGAGTTCGGTTGAGGGTATCAGGTTATATATACAGAACCCGAGAAGCCCTTCTTCTTCAATGCTTCCAAACCAATCACAAAAGCAGCAGCAGCGGCGAAGGAGCCCCAAACCCTAGCTTTTCACCACCCTCATTCTTCCAATCCAAGTGGTAAAATCAATCCAAAATTTGGATTCGTGCGGAGTTCGTCGTTCTCTTCGACATACTTTGATTTCGGGAGGTATAACCCCATCTTTCTCCACTTTTCAATTAGTGCATTTTTATTTCAATTTGCACAAATAGCAGCCAAATTCAATCCTTCCAAGAGGAAGAAGACGAACCCTAGTGAAGAAGGGTCATCTTCGCATCCGCATACGAATTCCCTCTTCTCGCCGGTCCAAACGAGCGACGGTGCGTTCGACGGGTTTTTCTTTCAAACCCTAGACCAAGCCCTACTGTGGTATGGAGACTTCTCTATGAGATCCATATGCACAGACGCTCCAGTCAAATGGACTGTATTTCCTGATCATCGTCATTTCTTTGAGGCATTAGTGTTACATATTTTTGTTAAAATCTACTTTCCTATAGCAACCAATGCCATTAGATTATTTTATTGCAAGCTCATATTAAACACTTTTGATGTGAGCACTCGTGTTGGAGGTATTGATATCAATTTCAATGATGACCTCTTAGCGGAGATCCTTGGTATCCCTAACGAATGTGCACCGCTAGTTGACATCACTGAATTTGATTTTCCTGAAGGCACGACACTCGCCAGTTTCAAAGCAGAACTCTGTGCACCTGATAGAGTACGCTCTGGAAAGTTCAAGGCTAACAACCTGAACTTGTTTAACTATGAATTGCATTGTATCATCAATTCCACTATCCTTCCAAAATCCACTTCAAAGGATGATGTGACTTCTCTTGAGCTGTCCGTCATGTACCATATTCTTAAGGGGATTCTATTTTCTGCCCCTAAGACCATGATTCAGATGATGGGTCGTTGTCGTGCAAGAGATAGAAATCTCTCTTACGCGATGATTCTCCCACGCACCTTTCAGCGCTTCGATATCGATCTGTCGACTTGTACTCAGGACCCTGAGCCCATGTTTCTTCAGTTATCTCGTCGTAGCATGACTGCTTCAGCTCCACCTCCTACTCCTCCTACTGCACCTCCTCCACCACCTCATCAGTATGCCATGACATTTGAGGGCATACATCAGCATTTATCTGCTTTGCACGTCTCGATGACGGACATGGCTCGCGAGCGTGAGTTCTGCGATGTCACCCGCTATCAGGCGCTTGCAAACTCCTTAGCTGATCTTCGTTTTGCCCAGACTGGTCATTCAGCCGGTTCCATCCCTAGAGATCTACCTTTCTCCGGTTACCGCTGTGAGGATGAGGCTGTTCATGCCTACTTCCAGCCCGGTAACGCCTATGATTGGTATCGTCCTGACCGTGCTCCACATCGTGATTATATTGGTGAGTTCTATGCTGGCGCCCCTCCACATCCTTCTGGCGCTGGTACCTCTGGAGCTGGTACTTCACGGCATGCTGGTCGAGCTGCTGATGATGATGATGAGGATGATGATGAGGAGATGTGACTATATGATTTTGAGTGATATTTTATTGTGCACTTGGAAATTCTCCGACATACCAAGTTATTATTAGTACTTTTTTATTAGCACTTTTTAGTATGCTTTAGTACTCTTTTCTTTCATGGACATGTTTATTATGCCTCAGTTTATGGCATTCAGTTTATTTCAGCACTATGTTTCAGTTTCAGTTTATGTTAGCACTATTTCTTATATTGCTTCATTCTTAATTACATGCCTGTGATGATTTCCTTAAAATACATGCCTGTGATATTTCTCTAATTTTATGCCTTATTTTTTATATATGTTTTCTCACTATTTGTTACTTATGCATTTGATTGCGGGGGAGCTTTATCTTTTGCAATTATTTTGCTAAGTGACAAAGGGGGAGAAAATTAAAGATCTAACATTTTTTTGAGATAATACAGGATATGAACAACTCTACTTCTTTTTGATATTTTGAACAAGCTTAATGTTATATCATTCATAGTTTGTCAATTATCAAAATGGGGGAGATTGTTGGCCCATTTGGTCATATGGTCAAACCTAATTTTAATAATTGAATAAACTCTGTCTGGATATACAAAGCTAGTCGGGACATCTCGGACTCTTGAACATGATCAAGAATGGCTATCCACTGAATTCAAGACCGAAGATCTGTTTGCCTACTCGAGTCTGTAATTCCTTATGCAATGTATTTTTATTTTATTTGAGTCTAGGAATATGTTGTACACCGAGTCGTACTGGCAAATAGGCTAGCCTTAAATGAGTTCAAAAATGTTTTTAAAATAACCTCTCAAGAAGGTTTACTAAAATGTTTTCAAAAAGGTTTTCAAAAATCACCAAAAAGCTTTTTTAAAACCCTAACTAAACCCTGACTAAACCCTGACAGAACTCGGACCGAGTTCGGCCAGAGTTCGGCCAGAGTTCGGTTAGTATCCATTGTGATTTTAAATCCTTGGAACTTGGTCCTCCTGCAGTTGCGGATTTGACCTAGATTTGCTCATAAAGTTCTGCCCGAATTCTGCCCGAATTTTGTCAGAAGTCTGCCTTTGAAATTTCTATAAATAGAGAAGGATTTCGATCATTTCAACTCACTCATTCACTTTCAATCTTCTCTCTATCTAAAGCTTTCAGTCTTTCAAAGAGTTTTCTAGAGCTTTCAATTTCAGATCCCAAGCCAATTACAATCCTCTAGTCGATTTGCCAGTGCGGTACAGTCTAGAAGTTTCTGAGAGATTGTAATCAGAAGGCTTGATTGAAGAATACCTCTTCACATTTGAAGTTGGACGTGTTCTTCATATCAAAGCTTGCGTTGTAGAAGTTACAAGGACTTCGTAAGAAAACTTGCGATTTTTCCAATAATGGATTCAGCTGGTAGCAAGAGTTCTACCGACTGGATTAGTCCTCAACAGAGGGATACCAGTATACATCGCTGTCTTTGCGTTTGCTCTCTTAACTCTGTCTTTACTTTATTTCAGTTGTGATTAATATTCTGTCATTGTGCTGCTAACAATTTTTAATTAGCATTATTCCGCTGCCAACTCTATTCACCCCCCTCTAAAGTATTATGCTTTACTATTTCGTTCTTACACTAGCTTCCTCCATTCCAAACTTATCGTCGAAAGTCGGCATGGTTACTAGTCTGCAAGAGATTTTAGCTTGATGAGTTGTGACATATTCATCTCTTTCTTGGGTCAGGGTGTCCAGTTGCTGAATTGTAGCTTGATGTCGTGTGGCCTCATCCTCCAGAGCAAGCTGAACAAGTCTCAACTCTTCTTGAAGACGGGCGGATTCTGCTTTTAGTTCAGCAACTTTCTTCTCCTTTTCCTCGGCAGTAGATGCTATTAACTCTATTTGAGAGTTATATTCTGAATATTTGGCAGTGAAAGTGTCCATGATAATCTGGAGATCAACCTTCGCAACTGCAGCCTCTTGTGACATCCTCTCAAACTCGGCCTGTACCAAAGATTCCACCTCCCCTCGATTCAGATCTTTGAAGATCTTAACCGATTCCTCTAGCTCATCCAGGATGTGTTCAAGGTAAGCAGCTTGCGCTTCATCACCTCGACTCCGGATGGGAGCTATCAGATATGAGGTTGGGCCCCTAACAATTGTGAAACCAACCTCTTCTTTATCCATTACCCTCTCTACTAAGGGTCCTAGAGAATTGAAGAAAAGGTTGGTAAAGGAACCGATGATGAATCTGTTAGTGGCAATGGCACCAAGAGTAGCAGCTACTCCCATAGACGTCGAAGCAGCTGCAGGTGTCTGTGCAGATGGACGTCCAGTTTCTTGCATGTGAGTGGAGGTCTCTTTGGATAATGGAGCCATGGTAGAGCTAGTCGCCCCTCCCAGGTGTTCCTCTGCAAAATTAAACAAACACCATCAGCTGGCTGTTATTAGCAACTATCAAGAAGGATCAAAAGTAAGAGTGATCTTACCATTGCTAGGTCCAGGGACAAGTTTGTCCTCTGCTGACGCGAATTGCAATTTCACAAAAGTAGCCTCAGACATTACTGCCTGGCTACTACGTGCTTCAGAGCCGCCCGAAATATGTCTACTACCGCTGGCTATCTTCTTTATTGGCACTATGTCAGTGCATGTTGGAGGAATTGGGGTATATTCAATTTCTGTATCGATAAAATTTTAGATGTCAGCCATTTAATCTATAAAAAAAAGATTGATAATATCATTCAATACCTTTGGGAGCAGCAGTAGTAATTTCCTCAGCTGCTACTTCTTCACCCACATTCTTTTCTGGAGATACATGCACATCGACATCCTCTTCTGGATTCAATGTGTCATCAACAACTTATGGGAAAATATGGACATCAGCGTCCTCCTCTGGATTAAGTATATCATCAACAGCCTCTGCTGATGAAACTTTATCACTTGTGCTCTCCTTTCGTGCTCCACTATCAGTTGCTGCGATCGGGTCCACATCATCATGGAGGCTGATGTAACGCCCCAGTCCCAAAATACGTAGGACTAAAACGTAATCATGCCAGCTGTATACATACGAAGTATACGGACCCTCGTATATATACATAAGCTGTAAAATGCAGTAACTAATGTACTAAATCTCATCCACAAAGATAAATATGATATAAAAGCAACTTTGAATTTGCCATGTATACAATCGTTGGGCGGAGACAAATCTACTACCAACAAGTAAGGAAAAATACATAAAAAATACAATGAGTTTGGCGGGCGAAGCGAAGACAATCAAAGCGCAATGATCTTCGAAGAAATAGTGACAATCATGGCCACGGCTTAGCACACCTGCAAAAGATAAGAACACACACATGGCGAGATAACCAGGTCCTCAAGGGAAGTAACAAGATACAATAAACATGCCATATAAATACTGAATATAAAATATGCCACAATCAAAGAAAGTGACAAGACAATATATGGTAATCTAACCAAACTAAAGTGAACATGCAGTTGAGAAACAATCCTTCGACGCATGAGCCCTGGCTGTAAATAGGTTCTGGTATAGTCCCCACTTGGGCACCAGTGACCTAAGCGCATGACATTCAAAAACGACAGTGGCAACCTGAGAGGCTCATACCCGTATCTCCAGCGGAGCTTCCAGGTTACAAGGGAAGTGCAATCGAAGCCCATACTCAGGTATTGTCCTCCCCACCCAAATGTCCCTACCAAGTCGTATCCACGACCATGTTTCTCTACTAACTGCTAAGTCTCCTAACTTGCCTCTATTAGCAGTTAGTCCTAACGCATGCACATGGGGGATCGGCCCATACGCAAGAACCTCTATATGCTACTCATCTCACACATCCTCGTGGTACAACTGGTCAAGGGATATACAATACACTACAGACGGTAGTCCCTTAACTCTAGGTCCATATGCAATCAAAGGATAAATAATAAGGTACAGCTAATATCACTGAGCAGGCAGAAAATCAAGAACTGGAAAATAAATGAACAGTGATATGTAATAAAATACAAACTGAATATAAACAGTATAATGGCAAGGTATCTTGCCTGGTGTGTCTCTTGGAGTGGTGCGATGATCGAGCAAGTCATGTTCTGTCCAATAGCCATGGTCGATGCAGCATGGTTCGAATTCACGAGAAAATATAAATGGATGATTAGTCATTACTAAGGGTGTTTAAGCAAGGAGAAATTGAGGAGATTACGTATATAAATTTAAAAATATTTTTATGTAAATTCTTGAAAATATGTTGTATATTTACACATTTGAAATTAGTCAATTATACGTTTTGATGATTACTTGAAAATATCGAAGTTTATTTTTAGGCTAATATATATATATATATATATATATATATATATATATATCGTAGAAAAGTAACTTTTCGTTAGTCAAAATATTTTAATAAAATATAGGAGAAATAATTTATTTTTTTGGGCTATTGAGTGGTGTCAAAATATTTTTGGAAAATATGCATTATCAATTTTTTTACATAAACAGAATAATACACTATAATTCTAAAATAATAATAGTATAATAATAACAATAACAATACTAATAATAATGGTGATAATAATAATAATGATAATAGTAATAATAATATTAATAAAAGATATAATAATAATGATGTTAATAATAATAAAGATAATAATAATAATAATAATAACATTGATTTTAATAATTATAATGATAAAAATAATAATAATATAAGATAATAATATAAAAAATCCCTAAAACTATTATTTATTCCCAAAAATTTCCTACTACACAGAAGAGAGAGAGAGAAAGGAAAAATTTGGATTTTACCAAGGGGCGGCGCTCCGGCGAGTGTGGGCGGACGGCGTCGGGTCGGAAAGGAGGAGAGGAGGGGCGGGGTCTCTGCGGACAGGGAAAGGAGGTGGCGGCCATGAGTGCTCCTGATGTCACAGCGGCCGGGAGGCGGCACTCGCACGGACGGCGCTTGCGCGGGCGGAGCGGCGAAGTCGGAAGATGCCGTGATGTGGCACCGGCGGATCAGCCCTCGCCTGAGGGGGCTGAGAAGTCGGGCGGAGGCTCTGGGGTTACTCAGTGCGGATCCGGCGTAGGCGCGGCGGCGGGATGATTTTCGCCGCGGCGAGGATGATTCTGCGGAGAGGGCGGCTCGTCGGAGACGTCGGAGGGAGCACGGAGTAGGATCGAGGGTTTCTGGGCGACGAATGGGCGCGCCGCGCCGGTGGTCGACAGGTGGGGTTGACGGAACGGCGGATTAGGGAAGTCAGAGTGATTTTGGGTGGTGGTTGGCGGTGGCCGGGGACGGAGATTGTGGTGGCAGTAGGTTAGGTTTGGGATAGAGCGAGTCCGTATCGGGGGTGTCCGACACGGCTGGGCGGACGTCCGGGATTGTCGGACGGGACGAAATATGTATTTGTAGAAGAAAAATATAGTGGAAGAGAATAGCAACACCGACACGATGCACATCTGGTTTGTGGAGAATTTATGGATAAGTACCTCTCCTTTTATAGGAGGTGGGAATTCCCAGTTGGATAGGAATTGGGAGAATTTAAATTCTCCCTAGATAAATCATCAGTTAATTTAAATTGATTTAAAATAACTCAATCCAAATCAAATCAAATCTAGATAAATTATATCCTTAATTTAAACTATATTTAAATAAAGTCAATAAAATCTTTTCTAATTTATTTTACCATATTTAATCAAATATTAAAATTAACAAAAATCCCAAATATTATTTTCATAATTAAATAAATATGGTAATAACTAATTTCGAAAATCACGATAAATACTTAAATATTAAATCATAAACTAGGCTTTATAAATAACAAAATTTATTAATAAGCAAATTTTACATTTCGCAAAATATTAAACCATAATTTTTAAATCATAATTTATTTGTAAACGACGAATAAAATAACCCTTTATACAAAAACAAAAATATTTATAATATTTATAATAAAAATATTTTTCTAACATATGTACCTCGACACATATTCGCACTCGTCGAGAAATAACTAACGCAATCTCGCACGTTACGTAAATTCAATAATGAGAACTCGTATGCGACGTGTAGATACGAAATACAAAATGAATACAAAATAAAATAAATAAATTTGTAGTAGAAATTTAGGGGGTTTACATCATACCCAACTTAAAAGAATTTCGTCCTCGAAATTTAAGAAAAATTAGGGTAGGTAGGGTGAAGGAGATAGAAGCAGTATAATCGATAAATATTTGATTCATATTGAACAAAAAGGCAATCGATTGTTTGATGAGAATGAAACGACATTTCAATGGCAATATGTCATTTGATTGACAAAAAATTTCGATGGTTTTAGATTTCGATCATGACAATCAATCAATGACTAAGCTCGATCAACCTTAACATTAACCTAAAAAAAAGCAACCTCATAAGTAGGTAATAAACTCCTTAATCCTTGATATCGTCAATATTCATGTAATCTTTCTTATCATAAATTGTTCTTTCCAAAAATTAACTTTCGTACCATGTTCCCTTAAAATTTAACAAAATAATTTTCGATCATAATTGTACTCTAAATTCCTTTATGTCATCCTAGAATTTCAATAGTCTCAAATTTTGAATCCATAAATCTCCCTTATACCAGCTCACTTATATATATCTTCCCAAGTTTTAATTTCCTCTAAAATTAAAATTTTCAAACCTTCAACCAATTTGGCCCAAGTAGAAATTGAAAATCTTTTTATTGGTCAATGCGCCATGCATCCATAGATGACAAAATAAAATTTCGTCTTCAATGTTCGATAATTCTCGAAAACTAACTGTATACCTTCAATCTCCTATCATAATTGAAAGTTTCCTAAAATATTTATTAGTTTCTCTCAAAAATTTGAATTCAACAATCTCAGTTTCTTGATGGTAGAAATGAAACTCATCTTAACTTCTTATTCATGATTATTTTAGAACTTTAATCAAAATATAAAGGTTTCTTTCTTCAACAATTGGTTATCCTTGAAAAATAATATCATCATAGCATCAACATTGTCTTTATCAAAAATTTGCATCCATAATTTTATATTTCTATTTGGTTCTTAAACCATCAACACTTTAGAAGATTTTTCACTTGATTATATAGTTACCTTAAAACAAAATTTAAAATTCGCGAAGTCTATTTATCCTCGAGTGTTTCATCATAACATAATATATCTTCCCTTACTTCATTGATTCAGATTTATCGCACACTTATTTATGTCCCATCTACACCTCGTATCTTGTAATTATCTTAATCTACTACATTATTTATCCATGCTGTGGGGTTCTCCAATCTAACCTCTACTAACCAAAGATTGTCATGATCAAATTTTATTTCGCATAAGGGAATCAAACAAGGAACAAGGTTGCATAAACTATCGAGGAATCGTAGTGAAATATAAGTTAGCAATTAAATTGGAAGGGAGGAAAGTAAGTTTTGCTAATATTGCATGAAGAGTAAAAGGTGTTATGGGTCTAAGTATATCAAGATAATACAAGAAAATAAATTGACAAGGATTAAGCAGGCAAGATAAATGCAAGTTAAGCATTTAATAGATCACCATCACATATTAGGTCGAAAAATTTGAGTCGAGGTGGAGTCCATATCGTTACCATGGTAAGGGTTATGGTCGAGTCTTTATGGCTCGAAAGTCGTGCCATAAAAATAGAGTACAAGGGGACGTGTTTTAGTGGAACATGATATACCTACATGAAGGTGAGCTCGTCTATGTCTTGCATGTAAAATTTGTTTGAAGGAAAAGTCTAGTATGATGCTCCAAATATCAAAGTCACGATAGGGAACGCCAAATGATCAAAAATAGAAAGTGGATTTTCATAAGGCACTAATTAATGCATAAAAATGAAGCACAAATAAAGATAATTAGGAAATCTCGTCGATCAAGTTAAGATAAGTTAGAGACACTGTTTCTAGACAGGAAATAGTCTCACAGATAAGGGTACGGTCACGGGGGCGATTCTATTAATTCTAAGTTTCAAGCAATTAGATGTCACGAATAAAGATCTAGATTTGAGGGAAGGTCGAGTAAGTCAAAGATATGTGCATCGGTTGGTTGATAACTAACTATACTTGTGTATATGCAATATCATACTCATAGGTGGCATGGCAATCTAATATGGAATACTTCTATCTCACTAGGGTGACCTTACTTGCTTCTTGGTCTTTTACCAATATATGATCTAATCTAAAATTTCAAGTTTCTCGAAATTTTCTCAATAAAATTTCCAAGATACTTCGCCAAAATTTTAATTATCTTAGACGGTCAACTTTAATCACAATTTTAAATCTCTAGTAAATCTCGAAACAACCCTTGTATATCGCAACTTGAATAATAACCCTTTTTTTTCTTTTTTCTCAAACTCAACATTTAATAAGTTTATCCGTCGAAATACAAAATGGAACGTTTAAATAACTCCCGAATTTAATTATATATCCTTCAAATGTGTATATCTAGCTTCCAATAGGTCACAACTACTCTACAAAAGTGATTTTTTTTCACCAAAACTTAAATATCCATAATCAAGGCTTTAAACTCGAAATCTAAATAACTTATATATCATAGATCATATGAGCAAATTTTAAATATTTTTCCTTCAAGTCGATTTCATATCTTCCAAAAATATTTCAAACAAATTTTTTACCATTATCTCTTCAAGCTCAAAATTAAATACTTATAATTCGTAAATCGTAGAATCAATTTAAATCCTCAAGCCCTCTAATAAACTATAAATCATAAACCATTCATATTCTCTAGTCGTTACAAAATCATAACTTATAATTTAAAACACTTTAATAAATTCGAGATAAACTTTAACATATTCAATCCAAACTTGAACTTAATCGTAAATCATGTGTCACAATTTAAAGATGTTTTCCAAATCGATTTCATATCACAATAAATCATAAACTATTTCACAATTTCCAAAAATCATAAATTTGTTTTCTCGATCTAGCTATTCTCTTGTGTATACCACCATGTAATAGCAAAATAAAATTCCAACCATCCTTTAGAGGCGGTAATACGCTACTACCCAACTTGAAATTAACTAATCCTAAAAATCATATTTCTAGGAAAATAATGCCTTTATAGCTCAAATAAAATCTCCATACATATTAATTGTCAATGCAATCCATCTAGCCATGTGTTTAACCTATGGCATATACTAGTGTAGTCATCTTACTAAACACAAAACTAAGAATTTACGGTAGAAGGAGTCAAGCAAGATACAAATCAAGGAGGTCGAACGAGAGATCGGAATTTGAAGTCAAGAAAGGATGTCAATTAGGTGGATGAGATTTCTAAAATCTAATCCTATATTGCAGGTCCGTTTGGTTCAATTATGTAACCGAAACGGCAAACTGGACCTGCATGGGCCACCACAAAAACATGTAACGCCCCAGTCCCAAAATACGCAGGACTAGAACGTAATCATGCCAGCTGTATACATACGAAGTATATGGACCCTCGTATATATACATAAGCTGTAAAATACAGTAACTAAAGTACTAAATCTTATCCACAAAGATGAATATGATATAAAAGCAACTTTGAATTTGTCATGTATACAATCGTTGGGCGGAGACAAATCCACTACCAACAAGTAAGGAAAAATACATAAAAAATACAATGAGTTTGGCGGACGAAGCAAAGACAATCAAAGCGCAATCATCTTCGAAGAAATAGTGACAATCATGGCCACGGCTTAGCACACCTGCGAAAGACAAGAACACACACCTGGCGAGATAACCAGGTCCTCAGAGGGACGTAACAAGATACAATAAACATGCCATATAAATACTGAATATAAAATATGCCACAATCAAAGAAAGTGACAGGATACTATAAGGTAATCTAACCATACTAAAGTGAACATGCAGTTGAGAAACAATCCTTCGACGCATGGGCCCTGGTTGTAAATGGGATCTGGTATAGTCCCCACTTGGGCACCAGTGACCTAAGCGCATGACGTTCAAAAACGACAGTGGCCAACCTGAGAGGCTCATACCCGTATGTCCAACGGAGCTTCCGGGTTACAAGGGAAGTACAATCGAAGCCCATACTTCAGTTATTGTCCTTCCCACCCAAATGTCCCTACCAAGTCGCATCTACGACAGTGTTTCTCTACTAAATGCTAAGTCTCCTAGCTTGCCTCTATTAGCAGTTAGTCCTAATGCATGCACATAGGGGATCAGCCCACACGCAAGAACCTCTATATGCTACTCATCTCACACATCCTCGTGGTACAACTGTGTCAATGGATATACAATACACTACAGACGGTAGTCCCTTAACTCTAGGTCCATATGCAATCAAAGGATAAATAATAAGGTACAACTAATATCACCGAGCAGGCAGAAAATCAAGAACTGGAAAAAAAATGAACAGTGATATGTAATAAAATGCAAACTGAATATAAAATAGTGTAATAGAAAGGTATCTTGCCTGGTGTGTCTCTTGGAGTGGTACGATGATCGAGCAAGTCATTTTCTGTCCAATAGCCATGGTCGATACAGCATGGTTCGAATTCACGAGAAAATATGAATGGGTGATTAGTCATTGCTAAGGGTGTTTAAGCAAGAAGAAATTGAGGATATTACGTATATAAATTTAAAAATATTTTTATGTAAATTATTGAAAATATGTTGTATATTTACACATTTGAAATTAGTCAATTATACGTTTTCATGATTACTTGAAAATATCGAAGTTCATTTTTAGGCTCATATATATATATATATATATATATATATATATATATATATATATATATATATATATATATATATTTTGGGAAACAAAACCTTTATTGAATGATAGGCGCAAAATGCCGAAGCCTATACAAGTAAGCGCGCCACGCGCGGAGACCGACCCAAAACAAATAAAATGGGAGAACCAAAAGAGAAACACGAAGTGTTGCTCACAAAACGGTAACCGAACCGAGCATCAGAAGTTTAGGCGGTTAAAGCGATATCCCGAGAGGACATCGTCCCTGCTCCAGTCAGCAGCCCAGGGCATCCCAAAACTGGCTCGAGGTGTGAGAGCAATACCTCTTTCTTTTGAAGATTTGCCGAACCACCTCTCTGTACAATTGAGGAGACGGGAACTGACGGCCCTCGAATCTGTATTTGTTCCTGTTTTTCCATAATACCCAAAAAGTGGCGGCAACGACGATCTGATGACCGTGAGACGTGTTTCAGCTGGCCATCAGATCGTTGATGCCTCCGCTTTTGGGGACCATTTTGAACCTGAAGTGGAGGTGAGTCCAAATGTGAGAGGCAGACTCCCCAGAAAGCAGAACGTGATCGACGGATTCTTTATGATGATTCACGCAGCAGTGGCATCTGGACGCCAGGCTATATCCGAAGGATTTGACGGCATCATCAGTGGGGAGTTTTCGACGCTCGGCACGCCAGAGTAGAATGGACCATTTTGCCGGAATACACGTGTGCCAAAACTTGGCGGACGGGGATGTCGTGAGTTGTATGTCTCTGATGATGGTTATAGCCGAAGCTAGGGTGAAGACGCCTCCCTCATTAGGGGACCATCTTAGCACGTCATGATCGTCAATGATCGACAAATTAGAAGCACCCAAGTTCGTCAAGGCTTCCAGGCCAAGCCAATCACGAACCCTATCCCAATTCTAACCAGACGCATCAACATCCCAAAAATCTTGGATCTCGCACATCGGCGGAGTAATAGCGTTGGGCCTAAGAAGATCGTCCCCCAACCAGCGTTCCTTGCAGGCCTGAGAATGACCATTGCCCAGGGTCAGGCGTAAGTGAGGTTCCGTAAGGTTTCGACCCCGGAGGATACGCCGCCACGACGCGGAGGATCTGTTGTTGGCCGACGCCTCAGTTAAGTGACAAAATCTGGAGTATCTCGCTCTCATGAACCTGGTCCAAATCGAGCTTTTAGTACAGATTTTCTACCACAATTTTGCCGAGAGAGCGTCGACCATGTGTACGAGCCTGTAGAATCCCAGCCCCCCCTCAGCAGTAGGATTGGCCATGGTAGCCCAGCTGGCCCAGTGATGCTTGTTCTTGCCCTCAAGGTGGCCCCAAAAGAAATTGGCGAGGATGGCTTCAATGGAAAAGAGCACTTTGGTGGGGGGCGAGCACACCGCAAAAGAGTATATGGGGATGGAGGATAGAACGTGCTTAATGAGAATTAACTTCCCTCCGGGAGAAAGGGTGGCGTTGTGCCATCCCGTAATTTTCTGGCGAATCTTGTCGACCATGTAGGCGTAGATCTCTGAATTCGCCCTCCCGTACACCAACGGGCAACCTAAGTACCGGAAAGGGGGGTAAGCTGTGGAGAAGGAGGTCATGGAGGACAGCACAGCCGAGTAACTTCTATCGGCTTTATGATGAGTATAGATCACGCTCTTGCTGTTGTTGATTTTCTGCCCAGAGCAACGAGTGTATTTAGCAAGAGTTCTCATGACCACCTCAATGGCGCCAATAGCACCGCGGAGAAAATGAGGATGTCATCAGTGTAGACAAGGTGGGTTATGAGAGGGCAGCCGGTCGTTGTGTGAAAGTGTTGGAATCCAGGAGATCGCGGCATGATTTTGAGGTTTCTGCTCAGGGCTTCAGCCGTGATGATGAAAATGGTGGAGGAGAGGGGGTCTTCCTGTCTTACTCCACGAGTAGCTTTGAAGAAACCCTGGGGTTGGCCGTTGATAACAGTGGAAAACCAGAAGTTGTTGATGGATCTAAAGATGATGTCGATAACAGGTTCCGAAAAGCCAAAGGCTCTGAACACCCAGATCATGAACTGCCAATCAAGGCGGTCGTAAGCTTTTTCTATGTCCAGTTTGATGGCAACGTTCCCCTCCCATGACGGGAATTTTATACACGTGATCATCTATTGGGCCAGGAGGATATTGTCGGTGATATTGCGACCTTTGACGAAGCCGCTTTGCTCTTCGAAGATGATGTTGGGGAGGATGTACGACATTCTGGAGGCGATGATTTTAGAGATGATTTTGTTGGTGAAAGTACAGAGGCTGATTGGTCTGAAATCTTTGAAGGTGTCCGGATTATCCTTTTTGGGAATGAGGATGATGTGAGCGAAGGATATGGATTTCGGATAAGTGGCTCCTTGGAAAAAAGCGGTAGTGGCTTCCTCAAGGTCGGACCGAATGATATCCCAGCAATTACGAAAGATTACCCCGTTGAATCCGTCCGGACCCGGGGTGCTGTTGGCATTAATGGACCACACAGCAGATTTAATCTCGTCGACAGAGGGGGGAGCGCTGAGACTTTCGTTATCCCTATCACAAATCAAGGAGGGGATCGCGGACAGGAGTCCGTCATCTTTAAACACGGCCTCTTTAGCAAAAATTTGGAAGAAATAGTTCGTGGCTGCCGTCTGGATGTGCATCGGATCGTCCAGAAGTTGGCCTTTTTCATCACGGTTGTGATAGATCTTGAGAGAGCTTCTACGCCCTTTGACGCATTTGTGGAAGAAGGCAGAATTCTTGTCTCCATCCAAGTCCCAGGTTAATCTAGCCTTTTGTCTCCAGAATTCAGATTCAACCCTGATTCTAGATTTGAGGATGGCCCTGGCTAGGTTGAGAGAGGCACGATTCTCCTGGGAGCTGAAGAGGGCGAAATCTATCTCCGCCCGGGTGACATCGTCTTCAGCATCCTTAATGGCTTGGAAAATGTCTCCGTACGCAATTTTGCTCCAGGCCGTAAGGGCTTTCCTGGTGGCTTTAAGCTTGATAGCAATTCTGACCAGAGGATCCGGATGAGAGACAGAAGCCCAAGCCTCTTCCACAATGTGCATGAACTGGGGGTGGTGGTGCCCGAAGTCTAGGAAGCGGAATAGTTTTTTGATGTGATTGTGATTGATGTTTATCTCTAGAAGGAGGGGGAATGGTCAGATTCTGTGGAGTTCAGGTGTGACAGCTTGCTGATCAGACCCAAATCCGACCAACACTCATTCACCATGGCACGATCAAGGCGGGAGAACTGCCTATGCGTACCATCTTGCATGTTGCACCAAGTGAACTGGCTGCTGTGGAAGGGGATGGCGGAAAGGTGGGCGGTTAGGGCGAAGTTGTTGAAGTCCTCCATAGCCGAGTGAGGGGGATCACGACCACTGGATTTCTCCTCTCTGCAAGAGACCGTGTTAAAATCTCCGATACAAAGCCATGGCAAATCGTTGTGAGGAAGGGAGGGGCCCGACAGAAGTTCCCAAAGAATTCTACGTTCTGGGATACTGCAGCTACCATGGATGGCCGACAGGAGAAAGCGGGACTTGAAGATGGGGTGCTCTACCCAACAGGAGAGGGCTTGGGGAGAGTCGTTGATAATCCCAAAGTAGAAATCTGCCGCGAAGAAGATCCAAATGTCGTGACAGCCGGTGATCGCGGAAGGGAATCCCAGCTTGAGTTGAATATCTTTCATTCTTTTGTAAGGTATTTTGGGTTCGATAATGACAAGAAGATCAATCCGATGCGATTTGGTGAGGCTGATGATCCGATTCAAAGTCTGTTTATTTCCAATGCCTCGAACATTCCAGGAAAGAATGTTAGGCATTAGAGGTGGAGGTAGGAGGGTTTTGCAACTTTGCGGCGGATCTCGTGGTCATCGCCGTACGCTGCCTTTGTTTCTTGGATTTCTTCTTTTTCTTGAGAGAGTTATTTTCAGGGCTGGTGCTGACAGGAGCTAGAGTCCGATCTGAACTCGAGTAACCGACTACGACGAATGAAAGGAAAATGTCAGTGTCTTCGCACTCCGTCAGAGTGCAAAGAGGATTATCTTGATCGAGGAAGCCCGCTTCTTGAGCCTGCCAAAATCTTCCTGTGAGCGAGGAGGACGGGCGAGAAGGAAAGATTGTCGATCGAAGGGAGGGTGGTGAACCGACCAAGGACAAAGCCCTGGCTATCGCACCACTGGAGTGCGATCTGAGACCAGTAGACTGGGCATCGGGGAGCACTAAAGTGGAGGAGGAGGCTTGATGATGGGCAGCGAAGGAGATAGGGGAGATGGGGGAGTTGTGGAGGGGGGCTATGTCGAGGCAGGAAGGTGGAGGGGGAGGGGGGTTGGGGGGGCTACCGGAGGTAAGCGTCTCAGGAGAGCAATCATCCGGATCAAATTCAAGAGCTGCAAAGGAATTATGGAGAGTGATGGCAAGGAAGGGAGGTGAGGGGTTAGGGAGGCAAACAGAGAACGTCAGCTCAGGGGCGTTGTCAGCTGGCTCCGAGACTATCGCTCCATTGGAATTGTGGAGAGTGATGGCGAGAGAAGGGGGTGGCACGGAGTTGGAAGCGGAGAGGATGGAGGATGGGGGGGTGGGGGAACTTCGAACGGGAGAAGCGGGGTTGAGGGGGATCCGTATTGTGGAGCGGGATGGGAGTGCTGTGCCAGAATCGCGCGCTTTCTTGAGGACAGGTTTCTTGAGTTCTGGATGAGCACGGAAGCAGTGTTGCAGCGAGTGGCCGCACATTTGCCAGTGTTGACAGAAAATAATGTTGTTGTCGTAAACCATCGTTTGACTGAAAGATTGATCTCCGAGTTCTATCTCTATCACTTTGGGAGGCTCGATTGTGAGGTCCAGTTCTACGCAAATCTTTGCGTAGTTACATTTGGAGTGGTTTTTTGTTTCTTCTGCGATGGCCACTAGGACTCCGAAAGAGCTGGCGATCCTCTTGAGGGCAGCAGCAGAAAAGCAAACTAGGGAGAGATTGGGAAGGGTGATCCAGGAGGTGATGATGGTCGAATCGATCTTTGGGTTAAAGTTCGGTGACCATTTGATAATTTTGGCAAACTGAGTGTCAATTTTGGCCGTACCTTTCATCCATACTTTGCCGTAGTCCAGGTCGGAGGAGAGATGCAGAAACAGGTGTTTGGGGTCGAGGGGAGCTATCCGGTAAGTAGTCGACAGTCCCCATCGAGTGATGGCCTCCCGAACGATAGAAATTTTAGGGCAACCGGATCCGAACTTGATAACCAACGTTCTGCTGAAGGGGGAAGAGAGGGAGCGGATCTCCTCGCAGGAGAAGGGGACCCGGATAGGGTATCCGTCTGGCGGAGGCATCAGATTAACATCAGACAGGACCACTTCCTCGTCCGGGAAAGGGCCAGACCTAACCCGATCAGGTCTCAGAGCGTCAGTAAAGAAGAGGGAGCTGGGGAGAGTTTCAGATGCCGACCAGTCCAGGCCAGAGGGCGGTTCGTATCTCTCGGAGGGGGCAACATCTTTAATAGCCCGGAGGGAGAGGGGGTCAACCGTGGAGCACAGGGGAATACCGCCGGAGGGCGGGTGGGGGCACTGAGCGCCCACACCAGCCACTGCTGGGGGAAAGGATGCTTGCGCCAAGGGAGAACCCTAGCAGGCAAAGGCCTGTGGGGGGACGAAACATCGCCAGCGACCGCTCGGGGGGCCGGGGCCTGACCAAGTAAGGGTCTGTTCGAGAGGGCAACGAGAGACGCGCCAAGGTCAGAGACAGGTGAGGGGACAGAGGAGGGAGCTCCGCGTCCGGAGGTGTCCGGAGGAGCGGGCGGGGCGATCATGGTCAACCGGGAGAAGACGGAGTTGGGCCATGAGGGAGCGGCCGGGAGCGTGGCTGCCGGGGGGGGGAAAGGATGGACTGCCTCGATTGGAGAAGGCGACCGAGGAGATCGGACCGTGACCATCGGCGGGGTCCGGAGGGCACGGAGGGGGAGGAGCAGGAGGTTGGAAGTCCACGAGTGGAGCAGTCGCCGGCGGAGGGTCTAGACTGCGCCGAGTCAACTGCGCAAGGGTGGGGGACCAACTGCGCTGACCCAACAGCGCTGAGCCAGCTGAGCTAACATCGAGAGGAGGGGGCCAAATTGCGCTGCCCTAACCGCGTAAGGGGGAGAGCGCAGGGTGCCACGTGGGGAGGGCCCACGCGCTGCGCCAGGGGAGTACAAGAGTACTCAGCGCAAAGGAGCGCATCGGTCCGCGTGATGGATGAAAGCACATGGCTTTCTTCTGGGCAGGGTCTACAGCAGAGGTAACCACTCTGCCTGCACAAACCGGGGAGTGATCATGGGGCACACAAGAGAGGACGGGCGGGCTATCCGAGGACGTACTGGCAGGAGCGTCAGCGCTCGGACCCCGAGGCACGCTCCGCCCGAGGGGACAGGCCCACGTGGGCAGACAAGAAGGGATGCACGTCAGCGCACTGGAGCACGCCACCGGTGAGGGACCCGAGGACGTCCCTGTCGAGCTCTCGTCGACAGGTCGCTGGACTCCGGGAGAGGGGAGGTGAGGCCACCGCAGAGGTGGAGCGGCTGCCCCGGGGACTACTGCCTGAGCCGGAGAGGTGGAGGAGGGCGGCCAGCACAGTGGGGGCGCCACCGCGGGGAGTGTCTGCCGAAGCAACGTCGAGGAACGGTCGACAAGGGCGTTGATCTCCTACGGCCAGCGAGCACGAGGAGGGAGAAGGGGGTGGAACCCAGCCTGGGGAGGGGACGGGGAGGTGGGTCGCCGGTCGGCGGCGTCAACCACGGTGGGGGACGGATCTGCACAACCTCCCGGGAAAAAAGAGGATACGCCGTCCGCCACCGAGACGGCTGGGCACGGCGGCGGGGGAGCAGAGGGATCTCTCTGCCACAGGAGGGCGCGGCGGCGGGGGAGCTCCTAGGTGGAGGAGGACCTAGTATAGAGGGGAGGAAAGAACGTGGTGGCCGGCATCGCCGCCCGAAGCGAGCCCGGCCTGGCCGGGACGCTCCAGCAGGGCGAAGGAGGTCTCCCGCCTTGGGAGGGGGGCTGCATGGTACGGAGACACGCAGCGGTGCCGATCTCGGGGATGGCGGAGAACGGAGGTGGAGTGCGGCACCGTCGGCGCACTGACGGGCGGGCGGGCGACGGCGTCAGGTGACGGAGGGTGCCGGGACGGGAAGAGGGAGGAGAGGGATCGGGTGGGGGAGAGGGATCGGGCATTTTTTTTTTATATATATTATATATATATATATATATATATATATATATATATATCGTAGAAAAGTAACTTTTCGATAGTCAAAATATTTTAATAAAATATAGGAGAAATAATTTTTTTTAGGCTATTGAGTGGTGTCAAAATATTTTTGGAAAATATGCGTTATCAATTTTTTTTACATAAATAGAATAATACACTATAATTCTAAAATAATAATAGTATAATAATAACAATAACAATAACAATAATAATGGTGATAATAATAATAATAATGATAATAGTATTAATAATATTAATAAAAGATATAATAATAATGATGTTAATAATAATAAAGATAATAATAATAATAATAACATTGATTTTAATAATAATAATGATAAAAATAATAATAATATAAGATAATAATATAAAAAATCCCTAAAACTATTCTTCATTCCCAAAAATTTCCTACTACACAGAAGAGAGAGAGAGAAAAAAAATTGTGATTTTACCAAGGGGCGGCGCTCCGGCGAGTGTGGGAGGACGGTGCCGGGTCGGAAAGGAGGAGAGGAGACGCGGGGTCTCGGCGGACCGTGGAAGGAGGCGGCGGCCGTGAGTGCTCCTGATGTCACGGCGGCCGGGAGGCGGCGCTCGCGCGGACGGCGCTTGCGCGGGCGGAGCGGCAGAGTCGAAAGATGCCGTGATGTGGCGCCGGCAGATCAGCCCTCGCCGGAGGGGGCTGAGAAGTCGGGCGGAGGCTCTGGGTTACTCAGTGCCGATCCGACGTAGGCGCGGCGGCGGGATTATTTTCGACGCGGCGAGGATGATTCTGCGGAGAGGGCGGCTCGTCAGAGACGCCGGAGGGAGCGCGGAGGAGGATCGAGGGTTTCTGGGCAGCGAATGGACGCGCCGCGCCGGTGGTCGACAGGTGGGATTGACGGAACGGCGGATTAGGAAGGCCTGAGTGATTTTGGGGGTGGTTGGCGGTGGCCGGGGACGTAGATTGTGGTGGCAGTAGGTCAGGTTTGGGATAGAGCGAGTCCGTATCGGGGGTGTCCGACACGGTTTGGCGGACGTCCGGGATTGTCGGACGGGACGAAATATGTATTTGTAGAAGAAAAATATAGTGGAAGAGAATAGGGGCACCGACACGATGCACATCTGGTTTGTGGAGAATTTATGAATGAGTACCTCTCCTTTTATAGGAGGTGGGATTTTCCAGTTGGATAGGAATTGGGAGAATTTAAATTCTTCCTAGATAAATCATCAGTTAATTTAAATTGATTTAAAATAACTCAATCCAAATCAAATCAAATCTAGATAAATTCTATCCTTAATTTAAACTATATTTAAATAAAGTCAATAAAATCTTTTCCAATTTATTTTACCATATTTAATCAAATATTAAAATTAACAAAAATCCCAAATATTATTTTCATAATTAAATAAATATGGTAATAATTAATTTCAAAAATCACGATAAATACTTAAATATTAAATCATAAACTAGGCTTTATAAATAACAAAATTTATTAATAAGCTAATTTTACATTTAGCAAAATACTAAACCATAATTTTTAAATCACAATTTATTTGTAAACGACGAATAAAATAACCTTTTTATACAAAAATAAAAATATTTATAAAATTTATAATAAAAATATTTTTCTAACATATGTACCTCGACACATATTCGCACTCGTCGACAAATTACGAACGCAATCTCGCACGTTACGTAAATTCAATAATGAGAACTCGTATGCGACGTGCAGATACGAAATACAAAATGAATACAAAGTAAAATAAATAAATTTGTAGTAGAAATTTAGGGTGTTTACAGCCGAAGTCGCAGTCGTTCAGAGCATCGATCATTAATCGATCCTCTTCATCACGAAGTGTTCTCGGTGTAGCCAGAAGTTGGGTAGTCTCCACTGCAAGTGTTGGAGATCGCACTACTTCATCTTCTTTCTCCACGGCTTCCTCCATGGTCTCTACAGCCTCATCCCTCCTTTCTGGGCTGAAAGCTTCAGGTTCAGGGGCGGGTGTAGGAGATGACATTGTAACTCCGGAAACAGCACTAGCCACGACCGATGACATAGGTCGAGGAGTGACTACCTTCTTTCTTCTGAAGACCATTTTCTTTCTGTGTAGAGGTCTCTCTGGACTCTCTACATCTATAACATTTACCGGTCTTTGGATAGAGGTCGGGGTCACCGCCTCTTCTCTTTGAGTTGACTCGGCCTGCTGTCGAGATTGTGATCAGGTCATGACCCTTTCTGATGATTCCAAGACAAGCTTCTTGTTCGCAACCGGAGAAGAAGGTTCCTCTATTCTTTTTTTCCTCTCCTTGGCTGGAGATCTGACAACTTTCAAGGAAATGCGCAATGTTTCGTTGATTTCTTTCGGGAAGTTGGCTTTCCTTGAAGCTTCCAATGGTGCATCGGCCGGTTCACGCTCTTCATCGTTGCCAGGAGCCAACATAACAGTTGCTCCCTTCTTTAATATGGCTTCTATCGCAAAGCTGTCGGTGAGACTGAAGTTCTCGGCAAAGGTATTCGCCGATGTATAAAAGATTGAATATGTGTACAGCATCCGCGGGCCATGGTCGCTCTTCATCGACATCGAGAATGTTGTTCTGGTGTCTCGAGCATTATGATAAGCCCATGCCCGGGCTCCATCAATCAGATATCCTTTTCCTTGTAGGCATGTGATTGTGTTGCCTACATAAAACTGGTCGTAGCCGAATTGACGGGCAAAGCGGCTGTGAAAATAGGGTTCCAAATAACATTCATCTTCAAATCTATAGACCAGGTGTGACGGCCTGATTGTCCTCAGCCAATCAAAGACTGCATGACCCAAAGGTTGCCTCCCCAAGTCGACCAGATTTGAAGCCATGTGCTCATAGCCAGCCGGAGGAGGAACACAGTAGAAGTTCCACCCCTTTCCAAGATTCAGAGCACGTCTGCAATCTCTTAAGCTGGTGTATATCCATTTGCTTCTGGAGAATCTCCTCAAGAAGCTACCGCCTACCGCTCCCATGTCGGGATTCATCAGAGCAAGATAGTGCAGAAGCAACCATCCGAATAATTATGTGTATGGCAGCTCTCGTCGCATAAAGCTACCTTTCTCGCCTTTCCCTTTGAGCATTGAATCTAAAAATAGGCGAAGGCCAGCATTCACTCGACAGGTCATTGCCGACAAAAGATCCATCCGATAGCCAAATACTAAACGGACGGCAGCAAAAAGCACGCCTCGATGGAAACGATCGACGGCGCTCGCTCCAGGGACGACGAATCGTCGGAGCCAGTAGGTGAGAAAACCCGCCAGCTGGGCTTCCTTTGACATGGGCCTATAGCCCATCCTCATGAAACTTTCAATATTTTCTCCTGTCTTGAAAGAAGGATATTGGAGATCATCATCGATCATGATATCCATCTCCTTATTCTCCTCCATCAACCCAATCACCTCACTGCTGCTGAGTGGTTTGAAGAAGTTGGGTTTACAATTATCGTGTTCCTTGGTTTTTATCTCTATAATGTGGTTAAGGAAGAGATACGGTAACCACTTCATCGAGTAGCAGGTACCTGACGAACCGCTCTTATAATACAAGGAACAGATTTTGTAGTGGCACAAGAGCTCCTCGAAGACGGCCACCATATCAGCGTTCTCCTGACAAAGTTTGTCCAACTCATCATTCGTGGGGACAAATTCCTCATAAGGGATATTCCCCATTGGAAGACTCGAGATGTACTTCATCTCGTGAAGAGCCAGTCCGATCTCCCTACAGGGCATCATAAAAGTCCCTGTTCTGAAGTTGACCTTTCTGCCAAAGCAAGGAATAGGTGAGGATTGGGTTGAAAGCCGTAAACGGTAGAATATACCGGCTGGTATAGCTCAATCTCCTTGAGCTTCTCTTCGAATTGCGCCAATATCCAATTGGCTATACAATTCCATCTTTTGTTATCCGGATTAACAAGACCCGTTAATCGGATATCTTGATCAGGATATCTTCCTTCAACCTTCACAAACTCGTTTACGAATATCGACGTCCTGACCGGCCGCAGCAGGGAGGAGTTCTCTGGTGGGATGCACCCAGGTTTCAATCCTCTGAGCAGAGAGGTGTGACGCTCTGAGGAACTGTAAAACATGTCCTTGTTGTTGGGTCCTTTCTTCACACAAATGTTTCCTATTCTGGCTTATTGAAGAGGAGTTATATCCCAGTCCATTCTCCTGGGATAACTCGCAAAGGCATAGCAGGATAGGGGGCGACACCTGGAAATGTCCGGTAACAGTATCCTTTTCTCGCCTCTCTGAAAGAGTCTTTGTTCAACTCGAGGTCTCGGCTGAGAACTCTTATCAAGAGCCTCACCAAACAGAAATAGAGGCTTCTTATGAACAACGGCATCGACAGTTTGCAGAGGCTTCCCGTTCATCAGACTCAGCAATGTTTTATTGTTCTGTGCTGTTAGGATGGCCTGTCGAGAAGATGGCAGGGCATACTGAGAAAATGTTACATAGGACAGATCCTCTTTAAATTCAGGTTTAGCTAGAGTCCCTGTAAAGATCTCATATTCTGGGTCTTTCCTGAGGTTGACAGCATCAAACAAAAAAACAGAATTCAGTACATACAAAATCAAAAAGTCTGTTCAAAAGATCAGCAAATTGCGCAAGTGTCAGATTGTGCTATATGCATAGCATTAGATTGTGCTAATATAGCCTACATGCACAAAATATCCAGTTGTGCCAACTCATCACTTGCGCAAGTCATCAGATTGTGCTAACTCACTTGCGCAAGGCATCAGTTTGCGCTGGATAGACTTGCGCAAATCGATAGAATGCGCTGAAAATTTGCCAGCACTTTTTTAACCGATTGCGTAAGAGTATAATTTTCATAAAAATGAAAACTATTGTGTTTGTGCAACCAAAACCCTAAACAGGGCGGCGCAATACCATCAAATCTCTAAAAAGAGATTCAACAATGTCAAAGAACCCTAAAAATGGTTTTTGATCGGAGTTCATCATCTACCTTGAAGTGAGGGATAACCAACTTCGTGACGTAAAACTCGGGGCACAACCCGAGTCGAAGACTCAGTGACGACTTTGCCCTTCTCGGTAGCTGAACGTTTCGGGGCCATTGATGTTGACGGAGAAGAAGGAGAAGAGTCGGAGTTGGCACAGGAGCTTTTCTCTCTTGAACAATTGGAAACAAGTAAAGAACGAAAGAAAGAAGAACGGAAATTATTTATAGTTTTTTTAAAGTAACCGTCACCTCAGATTGCGTCGAAAAATTAGGAGCTGATTCCTCCAAATGTGCAGTCAAGGCATCACTTGCGCAACTTGATTTTAAAGTCAAAATTCAAGGTATTTCGAAAACTTTGAATATTTCAAATTTCAAAAACTTTGAAGGGGGTCTTGTAGGTCCTAAAAATCAAGTTGCACCCATCAAAAAAGCAAAGAAAATCAAATTGTGCATCCTTCAAGTGAACTGCACATGAAACAGATTATGCAACAAACTCAACTGCACAAGCTGAACTGCGCACACATCAAAGCACGCTAGCTGACGTGGCTGCGTCATCAATATCTGACAGAGAATCAGATCTTCTGACAGCTGACAGCCCGAAGAACGAGGAAACTGTTCGTTTCTCGTGCAGCACAGCGCTCGAGGACAGCTGTACAGCCAGCGCAAGCTACCAGCCCAATCGAAGCGCAATCTGCCAAATTTCCTGCAACGTAATTCAATCCCAGCGCAGTCTGAAGCTAGCACAATTCATGTGGCGCAATCCACCAAGATAATTGACAATTTACACGTGGCCTACATGCCATCAATTGCTCACCACGTGGCAACCGTCTGTACACGACCAAGCGCATTTCAATCAAACAATGCCACGCATCTCATACAGTTGGTCCACGATCGAGTAATTGCCAGCGCAGTTCGCTGCTTACGCAGTCCAATATCTGCGCAATCCATCCGGCGCAATCCAGAATAACTAAAAATTAGTTATTTCCAGAACTCTATAAATAGAGTTTCAAGTCTTTCATTAGGGGGGATCAGAGAAAATCAGAATCAACATCAGATCGTCACCAGAGATCAGGAGTTCTTGCCAAAGTACTGTTGTATTCTTCAGAGGCTACAGTCTTCAAAGTTCACATCATCTAAGGGATAAAATGATCGGATTCAGATCGGATTCTTATAGTTGTACTTTCCCACAATTCTATTGTAATCTTCTTACAAAGTTTGTAAAATAAAGATCAACTTTTGTTTTTGCAAACACTTGCGTATTTCCTTAGTAAAGGTTTATCTCTGAATTACTCCGATGTCTATCAATCTGTAAACCACTACATAGATACGATATACACTCTAGAGCACGGCATAGGACCACACCTCTGCATGTCGGTCACGACGCCTTACCTGCGGGAAAACGTTTACCCAGAAGATATCCTCTACTTAATCGTTCCAGCCAGAAAGAAGGATGAAGAACTAATCATCTTCGGTCATATAATTGGCGAGAGAAAGTTCGTTCCAGACCCTACTTCTCCCAAGCACAACACAGAAGCTGACTATGACTCTAGAAAAATGCAACTTTTTTGGTATAGTTGGCATGCCAAGAATATCATCCAGAACATGGGATATGACATCAAAAGCGACCAGGAGCTAAATTATGGTCGAGGACGACGGTTGCCAATACGATACTTTGCTCCTTCCGACAAACCCGAGAACTACTATCAATGAAGCGGTAGTGGTTTGGGTTATGTCACTCCCCTAACAACTCTCGAAAGATCAGATTATGAAGCAGATCGTTGTTCTTATTCTTCTGATTCCTCCCTCTGGGACTCAGACTCCAGCATTGGCGACATGTTCAATACAACTCTGTCCGTCAACATGGTTTCCGTTGACCAAATTGTAGACGATGTCCAATCAATCGAGCTCGAATAATGGCTCAAAAGATGGATCCTAGGTAGGAGCTGCGCTTTGAACAACGTGAACCACCTACTGAAGATAAAGTCATCCAAGTCAATTTAGGAAATGAATCATCTTTTAAACCAATCTTCATCAACAAAAGTCTATCTGGCGATGAACGCCAATCTCTTATATAGCTTATGAGAGAATACATCGACGTCTTCGCATGGAGCTATGAAGACATGCCAGGCTTGGACCCTAAAGTCGCCATGAATATTTCGTCTAAAGCTAAGACAGTGAAGCAGCAACAACGATGATTTCGACCAAATGTCATGGAGGCCATCGAGAATGAAGTCAAGAAGCTCATTGCCAGTGGATTCATTCGCAAAGAACAACATCCAGACTAGGTTGCCAACATCGTCCCAGTCATGAAAAAGAATGGTAAAGTTCGAATCTGTATCGATTACCGTAATTTGAACTCTGTATGCCTGAAGGACGATTTCCCTCTACCGATCACCGACGTAATGATCGATATTACTTGCGGCTTCGAGCAGATGTATTTCATGGATAGGTTCTCAAGCTACAACCAGATCAAGATATTCCCTGATGACGAGAAGCACACATATTTTCGAACACCGTTGGGGTATACTGCTATACGGTGATGCCCTTCAGATTGAAAAATGCAGGGCGACATACCAGCAAGCCATGAACACAATTTTTCGTGATCATTTGCACAAAACTGTGGAGTGCCAGATAGACGATATCGCAGTTAAAAGTTGTCTCAAGGGCAACCACTCCAAGACTTGAGAATGGTGTTTGAACTAATGCGTACACACCAACTCAAGATGAATCCAACCAAGTCTTTTTTGTGAGTCTCCAACGGCAAGTTCCTTGGTTTCGTTATTACTTCAAAGGGTATACATCTGGACCTAGAGAAAGTGAAGGCTATCCTCAATATGCATCCTCTAAGAAACCTCAAAGAGCTACGCAGACTACAATGAAGGCTAGCCTAAATCAGACGATTCATTTCGAACCTCTCTGGAAGGTGTCAACCATTCACTCAGCTCATGAAAAAAGGTGTATCTTTCATCTGGACTAAACAATGTCAACACGTATTCGACGACATCAAGGCGTATCTTACAAGCCCTCCAGTATTGGTAGCACAAATAATGGGGAAGCCTTTCTTACTATATGTCCGTGCTATGGACCATTCTCTTGGCGCCCTCTTAGCTCAGAAGAATGAAGGCGGCCATGAACAGGCAATCTACTACCTCAGCCGCACAATGGGGGGTGCCGAACACAGATACACACCGGTGGAGAAGGAATACCTTATACTGGTATTTGCCATCCAGAAGACACGCCACTATGTATCTGTACAGACTGTCCACATTATATCTAAAGTCAATTCTTTCAGAATACTCATGACTAAATCGGGTTCTCTCAATTCCCGTTTAGCTACATGGGCAATGCTATTGACTCCATATGATATGCTCTTCGTTCCATAGAAGGCAGTAAAAGGCCAAGAATTAGCTGATTTCCTGGCAGCTCATCCGGTGCCAGAATCTTCCAAACTCTACGACGAAATCCCCGACAAAGTAGTAGAGTCTAACACTGCAACTAAAGAAATCCCCTTTGGCGAATGTTTTTTGACGGTGCATCAAGAACAGGACCCAAATGAAGTATTATGGCTGGAGTAGGTGTCGTGCTTGTGTCACCTGATCATCTGACATCGTGCATATTCTCTCGTGGAACCATGCACCAACAACGTGGCCGAATATAATGCCCTATTAATCGGCCTACAACTGGCAAAGCAACTGGGAGTTGACTATCTAGAAGCTTACGATGATTCTAAGCTAATAGTCAGTCAGGTCTGAGGGGATTATGAAGTTCGCCACAAAGATCTCATCCCCTATCACAGAGCAACAATCGAGTTGGCGTCTACTTTTGCTGGATTCTTCATCGAGCACATGCCTCGACTACAGAATATAGAAGCAGAAGCTCTAGCCGTTCTTGCGGCTTCCTTGACCGTCCCAACCAATACTCAGCAGTCGATCACAATGTCTGGTCGAGAACTATTCTGTGTGATAAATGCCTTACATATTCATCACAGTTGCAAAATGGAAATAAACGTCGATGTTAAAGACTGGAGATTTCCCTTTATAGACTGTGCCGTCTATGGAATTCTCTCCGAAGACCGGAAGGAAGCAGTGCTATCCAAAGGCGATCCCTCAGATTTTACTATGACACAGCTACCAAGTTGCTGTACCGATGCTCTTACGACGGGCTACTGTTACGATGCTTATCAGACACAGATGCCAAATATGCACTCCGGGAGGCACACGATGGAGTTTGTGGTGTATATCAACCAGGCCCCAAATTACAAAATCGCCTCAAATGAATGGGTTATTACTGGCCCACAATGATAGCATATGCTGTTGAATATGCAAAAAAGTGTAGAGCTTGTCAGTTCCATACCAATTTCATTCATCAACCTTCGGAGTTTCTACACCCGACGGCAGCATGTTGGCCGTTTAAAGCATGGGGAATGGACGTCATAGGACCAATCAGCTCGCCATCCTCCAAAGGACATCGGTTCATTCTAGCCATAACCGATTACTTCTCTAAATGGGCGGAAGCTATACCGCTCACCGAAGTGAAGACATCAAACGTGATCAGTTTTATCAAACAACATGTCATCTACCGCTTCGGCCTACCTTGCAGGATCTTCCATGATAATGGTCCACAGTTTGTAAGCCATGCATTCTATCGGTTCTGCGAAAGGAATCGAATCCAGAACGTAGCCTCTACTGCCTACAATCCAGCGGCTAACGGTCTAGCAGAAGCCTTCAATAAAACCGTCATAAAACTTCTCAAGAAGTTTGTATCTTCAAACAAGCGCGATTGGAATGAGAAGCTCGGTGAATGTCTATGGGCCTATCGTACAACTTTCCGGACTCCAACAGGCAGTACGCCATTCTCTCTGGTTTATGGGAGCAAAGCAGTTTTCCCCTAGAAATCCAAATTCCTTCCCTTCGAGTAGCCTTAGCCAGTGAGTTGACTACCGAAGAAAGCTACCGTCTGTGACTCCAGGAGCTCGAAGCGCTAGACGAAAAATGCATGTTAGCTCAGCAGCACATTAAGCTATACCAAGCATGCCTTTCAAGAGCCTTTAATAAAAAAATAAAGGAAATAATCTTCCAAGTCGGCGATCTAGTCTTAGCAGTGAGAAGACCAATGTTCACGACGCACAAACCAAAAAGAAAATTCCAGCCTAAATGGGAAGGTCCTTTTATCATAGAATCAGTGTATTCTAATGGTGCGTACCGACTAACCAAGCCCGATGGTGACTTGCTCATGATGCATATCAACGATAAGTACCTGAAGAAATACTATGTGTAACCTTTTTTCATAATATTCACATAGGTTCAGTCATGTAAATGTACAATGCCATGCTTATATGATTCAAAAAATTATCTAACTATTATCCGTATTTCAAGAGTCTTGAATACGCCCTGGATAATAGGTCCTCTAAAAAATTTCCCCAGTGGAATCATCCCCGTTTTTGACTCTGTCTAAACTCGGTTTGACGAAAATAAGTCACGTTCCTATTACCTCTGAATTGTTTTCCGATAATTATTTCTCCAGTGGAATGATTAAATGTTTTGCCATGTCCACATTGTTAGGGTTATATACTAAAAGCATCACTTTTGTAGTAACCTTATTTCCTTAAATTTTGAATGAGAATCATATGGGCAAATATTTGCATATTGTATTTGTTGCAAGTGTTAATACAAATGTCTGATATTCTATATTGTAAATAATATGGTGTGTGGTGTCACATAGAAGATCATATTATCAGTTTCCTATGGAGTATATAAATAGTTCACAACCTAGATGGACTTGGACAATCTATTGGAAAGGTTGTAGTATAATCTGGTATTAGTCTATCTTGACTATTTGTTTATACTAGTACACTTTGTGTGTATTGAACAAGACCACTTGAGGTTATTCTCTTTGTACTAACTGCATAAGAGAACAAATACCTCTGTTATTATGGATGCTTGTGCTCTTAATCCGGATATAGTAACGGACATGTATATACAGTGTGCATTATTTTGACTCATAAAAGAGTGAGATTTATTATGGATCAACAACCTCTATGAATTGGGTAATAACATTGTATGTATGATGGGCTGTTGATTATAAATGGAATCTATGTCCCGATACATCGGGTTGATGATGTCCTCTTAAGGAGCTCATAAGGATTGTCATGTAAACCCTGCAGGTGGAATATATTCGACATGACAAATAAAGTTGAGCGGTACTACTTAAGGATAAAAGATGTCGAATCAATATAGTTGTCAGTAACTTGATTTGATCGACGGACATACAATATCTTAACATGGGGAGCCAAACGAGCATATAATAAAAGGAGCCCACAAACATAATTTGGGATTAGGGAGGTAGTGCAACAATAGCTCATTAGTGGACCGAGCTATAGTTAATGGGCCTGGATTATGTGTTCTGGTTGAACACAGGATATCCAGATCCGTTAGGAGGCCTAACCCTAATTTCTCCTCATGGTCCCTGTCGTAGCCTATATATATCCTCTATTCTCTGGCCACTAGATTACTGATTAGAAATCTAAAATTTTCTCTAAATTTGTGATTCACGTAAGGAGAGAAAGAGAGGGCTGCCAAGGAGAAGAAAAGGTTGGGAGATCGTCGCCCACACGACTTCCAACTCGAGAAAGGAATACGTGCAGAAGATCTTGGGGTCGTCCACTCGAGATTGCCAGGAATTACTTGTCTCCTTTCCGCCGCAGGTATAATTCGTGAACCCTAGTTTCCGTCTATGAAGGGTCAGAACACGTATTAGATCTGTTTAACTTTCTGTCGATCAATACGCACACCAAAGGAAGGGTCCTGGGAATCCCCAGTTCCATCACACATAACCTCTGAGCAAAGCATTCATCAAGGATAATCACGTCCATATTACCTCTGAACTATCCACTCCCACCTAATGTTATATATCTTTCCATGTCCATATTACCTCTGGTCAGATATAAAACATCCGTTGCTACTACGTCCATATTACCTCTACTAGCAGCTTCATTCAACTAATTATCTATATTCGAATAAACTTGAATGTAAAACGAATAATAGGTCCACATCAAAATTCCTCAGAGAAATACCTACCAGAAATATCCTTGCTACGTCCACATTACCTGTGATTCTGATATTTTGCAAAACCATATTCACTTTGAAAAGATTCTTTATTTCGTACTTGAACATCTATCAAGAGACGAAAAAAGGTACAAGAGCCGTGACGGCTGGAAAAAAAGAAAGTTCCAAAAATATAAGGGATACATAAGCGATTGATGTTGTCCTTTAGAGCCACGATTTCGGCTTCAGACTTTGCGGTAGCTCGACGGTGCGCCTCTTCTTAACGAGCGGCTTCAACCTCAAGAAGGACTACACTCAGATGCTCTCTCTCCAACATCATCAGCTGTTCTTCAAAATGGGCAGAAGTGGTGGCAGTCATGGCAGTCTGAGACAAATAATCCTCCTGTTCAGATGTCGCTGCCCACAAGTCAGCTTCCAGTTGGGCGATCTCGTTCTGGATCTGCGCAATATGATTATACCTCTCGGTGATCTACGCAGCCAGCCTGTTCTTCGAGGCGGCACGTGCCTCATTTACAGTATTGAACTGACCATACTGGTCAACTAATTTGCCGATCTTCCGAACGAGGGCATCCTTCCTCGCCTTGAAAGCAGCCTTCTCCTCCGCGAGAGCGTTGAACATAGCCTCGTCTTTCGCACAGAACAGGGATGATGGGCTCCGTTGTTTAGCATCCCGGAATCGAGCTACCTAACCCTTTAGGTCATTCAGAACTTTTCTCAGAGTATTAGCCCGCTCTTCATAGCCGACAATGCTCTCGAGGGTCGCCACTTGGCACTCTGTAACCGCCTTCACAGGGCCAAAGATAGCATTCCAATTCAAGACCCCAGGAAGCTTCACTTTCAATACAGAGTAGAAAGCTTTGACGACTTCCTGGGCCATCTCATCGTCTTCCGTGGAGGTCATCGGGAAGGAGGCTTGGAAAGTTTTTTCCACTCCAGGAAGGGATACCTGACAAGAAGCCGAACTTGACAAGAAAATCCATTCCACCAAAAACCACTCCTGAATATCATATGTTACGTCCACATTACCTCTAATACCGATAATATTCCGATTCGACACCTATACCCAACCCGGGATAAAAGATATGGTGTCCAGACCACAAAACCTATCACGACCATATTACCTCTATTGGGTTTTGTTTCAAATCTATTTGCTCGTATTCCCAGATGCACAAAGGGGCAATAGGTCCAAAAAAAAGGGAGGGTACCCCAGCGGGATACCCTTTACACAAATGCTATATTAGGCCCCCTAATATAAGCACCATAAATACCACAAGCAAAGAATGGAGTGAATGTATTCTGTTTATTCAAAATTATTTATATTCACAGGACTACACCTCATGTGCAAAATAAAAAGTTCTTCATCTCTTCATCTGGGCAAGAAGTAAAGGATTACATTGATGTCAAAAAGAAGGGAAAATCTACTACTCATCAGCAACACATAATTTGGTCAGTTTGGCAGTACTACGCCTTTGTCAAAAAGCAGTTTTGTGGCCCTCGAAAGAAGTCATGTTTTACTGCTGAGAAGAAAACAAGGCTGTTGAACCTTCAAAAAGCTACACGGTGGAGGGCAAATATAGCATGCTAAAAACATCTACAAATGGTGATTTTCTCTCCTCCATATTACGGACGTCCTAGGCTCATTCCTCCAAGAGGCCATACCTTCAAAACAACATCTCTAGTGTTGCTTTTGCCTACTTGAAGAACCGTGAAAACAGAACTTTCACGATGACGCCCAACTACCGTCCGACTCACCGATGTATAAAGGTTCTTCCTACCATATGAAGAAAACCCTTACAAAACATGAAGAGTCCTGAGCTCTCTGTTGTGTGTGTCAAGTGTTGCGTCTTCACCATGCCCAAAGTCGCCAATACCGGTCCTGGAGAAATTTGCTAGCCAGATCCCTACAAAATATAAAAAGGGACAGAAGAGAAAGTCAGACTCAGAAATCCGCAAGAAAAGCTAAGTGCTGAAAGACTCTTATGCGCCCAAAGGGCTATACGTCTAAAGGATTATGCGCTCAAAGGGATATGCGCCCAAAACAAATAAGTGGGCACACAAACACACAAACAGTATGTGGGCGCATAACATGCCACAGCATGTGGGCGCATAACATGGCAACATGTAGGTGCATAGCACACCACAGTATTGGAGCATGACTTCTGTGGGCACATAATGATGCTCACACAAGTATGTTGTCGTAGGCGCTTGTGCCCAGGCAGAAGAAAAGTCTGAGCGTCACAAATTAACACTCTAGACTTTATTTTTTGAGGCGTGCCCTCACACAGAATCGGCTCCTGGACTGGTGAAGACGTTGCCGCAGGAGGAGAGCCACTCGGCGCAGCCCCCTTGCCCTTCGCGGATCTTTTGGCGACCTTGGTAGACATGGTTCTCAAAGAAAGAAGATGAAAAGTTTGTGAAAAATTCTAAGAGAGGAGAATAATGAGCTTTTTCTTTCCTTCAGAGCCTATATATAGGCACAGGCCGCTTCCTATGCGCCCACTATCTTAATGCGCCTATGCGCCCATTACGCAGTATGCGCCCACAATGGCCTATGCGCCCACATGAAGATCCAGCCTCTTGCACACCATGCGACTGCCACTTGCTGACGTGGACAACGTATGCAGGATGGACCTCTTCAAATTCTACCCCGATGAATCTGTCAGTTAAGATTTTGAGGAAGATCTCAACAGTCGTATCTCTCTGACATGCTGGCCAAATACTATGTGCCCAAAGAGAGAGCTGTGCTATGCGTCCATTGCATCACGAGAAGATAGTCCATGCTTCTTTCAAAGTATTTCGAACTCGTTCAAGTATCGAAAACTTTGAAGGGTTTCTTGTAGAAGCGTGAAATTTTTTTAGCAATGAAGTCTTATGCGCCCAATCCAATGAAGCTCTATGCTCCCAGCCAGTGGAACTCTATGCGCCCAACCGGTGAAGTTCCATGCGCCCAATACTAGCTCCCCCAAAAGGAGGGTATAGAGCCCGAGACATGGCTATGCGCCTAAGCCTGACTCAGTCAAAGCTATGATCAAAACGTGCACCGAAGCGTACGGCCACGTCATCCTCCATGAGCAATCGTGCATCGAAGTATGCGGCTACGTCAGCACCACGATCAACCCACGACTACGCAGCCTGTATGCGCCTACATCCAATGCGTCCAAAGCAGAACTATGCTCCTACATAAAAACCAGTGTGTTTTCCTCATGTGGGCGCATAACATCATTCCAGCTTAAGAACGACTATAAAAAGGGGCCTCATCCCTCTTCAAAACACAGAAATGAGAGCATTTTCAAGAGCCAAATCGCTGTACTTCTTGCCAGTGAGCCGAGAGTTAGCAATTTTCTTAGGTTTTCTCCCACTTTTGTAATCGGAGTGTCAACAGAGTAAAGGAGCAACTGTCGCTCGATCTCCATCGTCCCATTCCCCAGAATTATTTTTTGTACTCGGGGATCCTCAGCACAGGATCTCTCAGGCGTACTCGATTTGTGGTACCTTGCGCCAATAAAGAAAAGACAACATTATCTTCTTCTTTTTTATGTGTGTCCACAGCTGGGGCATGGAAAAGACCAAATGGCATGTGATGATATGCAAAAGTTCCAAACTGACATGTGAAAGTTGTCTTTTCTTGATCCTCCATAGCAATTGGAATTTGAAAAAAAACTGAATAACTATCAAGAAAATAATTGTAAGTATGACCAGATAATCTTTTAAGCATTTGATCAAAAAAAGGTAACATAAATTGGTCCTTGCAATTTTCAGCATTTAATTTTCTATAATCTATACAAACCTGCCACCCATTCTGGATACGGGTAGGAACTAGCTAATCATTTTGATTCATTTACAATAATTATTTCGGTCTTTTTAGGAATCACATGTATCGGACTAACCCACTGTCTATCCGAGAAAGGATAGATCACTCCAACTTTAAGAAGTTTTAGGATCTCTTTTTTTACTACCTCCATCATGGGTGGGTTTAATCTTCTTTGCAGCTGACATGATGGTTTTACTTCTTCCTCAAGTAAGATGTGATGCATGCATGTAGACGGACTAATTCTGTTTATATCTGCAATTGTCCAATCAATAGCCGTCTTGTGCTCCTTAAGGACATGCATAAGCTTTTTTTTCTTGTGTTGCACTAAGTTTATTAGAGATGATCACTGGTAATGTTCATCCATCTCCAAGGAACACATACTTGAGGTGACTAGAAAGAGGCTTCAAGTCTGGAATAGGGGCCCGCAAAATAGAGGGTGAACGCACCTTATTAGATATTGATAAGGAAATAGAAGAAAACTTACCTGGCGGTTGTATTTTTGGAAAATCATTCAATGCTGCAACAACTTCTTGCAAATCAGTAATCAAAGCTAACTCCTTATGCTCTTTTTCAATATGCTTACTAATGACAACTTCCAATCCATCTTTGCCATGAAGTTCAAAAATATCCTGTGCTAAAGAATCATCCACATCAATAGAATAAACAGGATTATCATCATCAGGATATTTCATGGCATCATAAATATTAAATTTAGGATATCTATAAAAATGGTCTTTCTAACAAAATAGAAGTAGTTTGGTCACCATTTTCTATATCAAACACATAAAAATCAGCAGGAAAAACTAAATTACCAATTTTTACAAGAATATCCTCAACTAATCCCTTAGGATAAGTATTAGATCTATCAAACAATTGAATTACAACACCAATTTTATTCAGAGGTCAAAGATTTAAATATTCATATATAAAATACGGCATGACATTAATAGAAGCTCCTAAATCTAGCATGGATTTTTCATATTTATTGTTACCTATCTTACAAGGGATAATAAACATTCCTAGATCTTTGCATTTCGTAGGAGTTTTCTTTGAATTACTGTAGAAACACTCTCCCCTACTTTCACCTTTTCATATCCTTTAAGTTTTTGTTTCCTCTTTATTGTACACACTTATTTTAAAATTTTAGCATAACGAGGTACTTGTTTGATAACATCTAAAAGTGGAACATTTACCTCACATTTACGAAAAGTCTCATATAACTCATTATTCTATTCAAATTTTCTATATTCGACTAAAGCTTAAGGAAAAGGAGGTACTGGCTTATAATTAGAAAGAGGTTGAAACTTACAATTGGGTACCTCATCATCATTGGGGAAGTTCGTGTCCGCAATAGTTATTTTCTCTTCCTTTTGTTTTGACGATGTAGGTGGTTTTTTTACTTGAACGTCAACCTCTTTACCACTTCTCAAAATGATTGAATTTGCATTTTCTTTTGGATTTAATATCATTTGAGATGGTTATTTTTTGAAACTTTCTGCCTCTAGCTTATTAATTGTTGTAGACATTTGGCTCATTTGATTGTCCAAGCTTTGAATGTTGGCCATTGTCTCCTATTGAAATTTAAAAGTATTAGTGGCAAGAGACTTAACAATTTCTTCTAAAGACATACCAGAGTTAGAAGTTTGGCTTAGTTGTTGTTTAGGATGGTATGGCTGCTTGTACTATTGGTAACTTGGCTAATTTTGATTGACGAGCTTATTTGATTATCGATTCCCATAGTTGAAATTGGGATGATCTCTCCATCCTGAATTATATGCGTTTGAGTAGGGATCATACTTCCTTTGTGGTTGTCCAGGAAAGCCACCTACTACATTCACTTGTTCATTGGGCTCCTTTTGAAGAGTTGGGCACATGTCAGTTGGATGCCCTTCTATTGAACAAATCCCACAAGCCTTCGCAGTTTATATGTTACCTACATCCATTTAACGAACAAAAGAAGTTACCTAGCAATTTGTTGTTCTAGAGAAGAAATATTTACCTCATTTGAGTGCCTAGATGGAAGATCCAACCTAGTACCAAATTGTTGAGAATTGACTGCCATATTTGCAGTTTAATTCCTTGTGGCCTCGGGAATTTTATTTAATAAAGCTCCTCCACTAGCAGTAACTATAATGCTTCTATCATTTGCTAGAAGGCCTTCGTAGAAGTACTGAATATGTAGATGCTCACTAATTTGATGATGGGGCCAGCTTGCATATAATTTTTTGAATCGTTCCCAGTACTCGTGGTGAGACTCTGTATTGTGTTGCCTTACCCCACAAATTTCTTTTCGGATATTGGCCGCCCTTGAAGATGGAAAGTACTCTTTTAGGAATAATATTTTCATCTCATTCCATGTGAAAATACTTCTGGAGGGTAGGTAGTAGAGCCAATCCTTAGCCGAATCCTTTAAAGAAAATGGAAATGCTCTTAATTTGATTTGCTCTTTAGTCACCCCGTTGGTTTCATACTTGTGCATACCATATGAACCTCCTGTAGATGCTTGTGAGGGTCTTCACCTGCAAGACCATAAAAAGTTGGCAATAAATGTATAAGTCCAGATTTTAATTCGAAAGTAGTAGCAGCACCTAAAGTAGAAAATGTTATGCATAAAGGGTGTTAGTTCAAATCAGGGGTAGCAAGTTCTTTCAAGGTTTTATTTGCAACCATGACTCCTTTTTCAGGATTACCATGACAATAGAATACAAAATCTGGAGCGAGGTTGTTCTCGTTAGAGTTTTTTAATTTCCTTCCTTAACCTGTGCATATTTCTTTCTATTTCTGAATTGCTCTAAAAATCACCTCGATTAAAAGATCGAGTCACAAACATAAATAATCAAGTACAATATGAAAAGTAATTCAAAAAAAGTATATGAGAATAAATAACAAATGGTTTTTTTCTTTTTTTAAATGAATGGAAATATAATTAGTCATAAAAAAATAAAGATAAAAAACAACAAAATTCAACTAGAATTATTACTCCCCGACAATGGTGCCAAAATTTGGTCTGCTATCACAGGCACCAAAAAATAAAACCTTTAATCTTAAAATTATATATACTAGTGAGAGTGAGAATCGATCCCACGAAGAGTAGTTAGTATAATTTTATGCTATGTGAACAAGGATCGGGGGAGAGTTTTGAAAATGATAAAAGAAAATTTTAGAAGAGCTAAAAATAATTAAAGTATTGAAGCAATCAAAAGAACAAATATTGGTCTCAGTCAACATTCACTACTGGAATCTTAAATTTGATCATCGATGCGATTATAAATTAACTCATACTTTGAATATTCACCATTGGAAGTATCATCCTATCTCTCTTAGGCTTAGTTAATTAAAAACAAGCGATCTAATTAAATTCAATTACTAAATAATCCAAGACAAGCATTGAAGATTTAATCTAGCAATTTCTTAAAAAAACTAAGAGATCGATGAAGCAAAACAACACAAGCACAAGCAGTTGCATTTAGTTTTGTCAAAAGTGTTTCTCCTAAGATCTAATAAAACAAAGAAGTTCATTAAATCTTGGTTGCTTCACAAATTAGAGAAATCAAACATTTACGAATTTGATATCTAATTAAGCAGTAGATTGAAATGAATAATAAACTAGTAGGCCTCCTAGTAATTAAACAAAACAATCATGAAGATGGACATAGAAAAACGTTCAATACTCAAAGTATAAATCGAACATATAAAAATAATTTAGATCTCACAAGTTTATTGATTCCAAGACTTCTATTTCCTTCGACCAATAAGAATTTTAGTCGCATATGTTCATCGAAACTTCAAAAGAAAAGTTGGAAAAGAAGAGTTGTGTGTTGTGGTTCCATTCCTCATGATTGCTACCCCTTTTATACACTCTAAATTGGTTCTTTTATACACAAATCCTTTAAAAGTTACTTCTCAAACAATAAAACTAAGTCATAGAACAAGTAGTAAAATATTTATTTTGTTTCATATCTTTGTTCATAATATCTTTCACTCAACTTCAAGCCTGATTTCGCCAATGATGCAGCTTGAATCTCGAAAAACTCAAAATATGAATATTGTAGATCTTTGTCTTAGCTTTCCAAATTTTTATTGAATCACCTCAATTGTATTTCGGTTGAGAAAGTTATATACATTTTGGTAAAAGGTGTCAAAACTGTCCAAAATTGCAATTTAGCTCCATTTTATACTTAGTGTCTCCAATTACATCCTAAAGCAAAATATAACAATAATTAGTACCTTTAGTCATGAAATAAGCATAGAATGGTAGTCATTAAGGGATAAAATATAATATTTTATTTTCTCATCAGATATCTTCATAATCCTCGAATTTGTGTTTTAACAAAATCATCAATGTCTTTCCATACTCAATTCTTCATTTACTTTATTATTTCTCCTCAAAAAATTTATTGCATAAAACCTTGAACACATTTTCTTTTCTTTTGAATAAATTTGATATTTATCCTGAAAAATTTAACTCACAAATTTTTTATATTTTCAAATCTTTTACAGTCAACTCCAATCGATTTAGTCGAAAGTAAAAAATCAAACTCATCTTAATCACGATATCTATACTTATAATCCTCATAGAAATTTAATCCTTAACTCATCAAGAATTTTAAGAATTGCCATCTTCAACATTTGAGTAACCTAGAAAATTAATAACCTCGAAACATCCCATTTTATCATCACATGAAAGTTTTATTTCCCCTCAATAGTTGATTTATCTCTAAGTACTAATCCGTCAACCGAGAAGTCTAATCATTTGTGGTTGTATTATCCTATCAAACACAAAAATAACATCTCTCAATTTCAACTAATAGGGTTTACCACACATTTCAACTTATGACCCATAATCACCGAATCATCTTATTCAACTATACCACTAATTTCATCCATGGGGTGTTCTAATAAAGCCCCTTATAACTGAATTTCCATCTTCACACAAGGGAAACATTAAGAAACAAGATCGCTCAAATAATAGAAAAGTTTTATGGGCGAAGCATTTGAGAAAAAGAATTAAATAAGGTTGGATTCAAAGATCGTGGTAAGGGTTTGGGTATTGAATAAGGGTTGCTAGTTAACGCAAGAAATAAAAAAGATGAAGGTTAATAAATCAACATAAAAATAATTAGAGATCAATGGTACATAGTTCCTTGAGAGAAGATTGTCTGCTAGTCGTCTAGGTTGGGGGTACGATCAAGGAAATGATTCCAATCATTTTCAAGTTTTCAAATGATTAAAAAGGCATGATAATAGATCTAGGGTCGAGGAAAAGAACGAGTAACTAATGACGAGGATATAGTCACATGGCTTGGTCGACGACTAACTACACTTGTGTATATACAATTATCATGACCATAGGTGGTATGGAAAACTAAGGTGGGACACTCCTTTATCATTAGGATGGCATCATATCTATCTTGGTTTTATCAAGATATGTCCAAATCCTTAAATTCGAGTTTCCTTAAAAGTTCTTTAATATGTATTACAACAAAAATAATCCATCAAATCCTTAACTGTTATAGACCGTCAAAAATATAACTCAAAATCTATATTGAAAGTCAAAAACCTTAATAAGTAAAAAGTATTTTCTGGGATATTTAAAGTCAAAAACTACTTTATTATCTCAACCTTATATACATAAATTCCATCAATTGTCTTATAAACACCATCTAGCAGTCTCCTCAATGAAAATAAGTTTTCTAACTATCATTGATACATCACTACTACCCAACGTGGAATCTTCCTATCTTTGCTTTAAAAAAAAGTTTCCTCAATCATTCAATATTGCTCACCTGTCGTCGAAGGTTTTAAGTTACATTACATATGATACCCCTTAATCTCAAAAGATAACCACCTAATACAGTTGGCTTATGGGATCCATACCTAGTACTACCTATATGTCTATATTTACTTAAGCACGAGCGTGTGTCTTTCCGAAATAGGTGAAGACAAAAAATAATAAGGAGTTAAAGGATGATATGATCGAATACAAAATACGGGATTCAAAGGCGATTAAATAGTTCAAAAGAGTATTCTCAATGTAGTTACGGATGAGATCCTATTTTGGTAGATTCTTATTCGTAGGCTTGTATGATTACAGTTACGCAACCAATACGATATGCTTGGACCTATCTAGAAGAAAAGTATATTTGTCTAATACGCTAAGTCAGCTATATCTCAATCTATGTAGAATAGTCATGAAGAGCAAACCAAGTGCACTAAGGTTGATCAAACCAAAATACATCGATTCTAATTAGGCAATGTATTAGTAGACGTCCCCAATAAAACATAGGTCTTGAACAAGCTCGCTAAAAGAATAAGCTTGTAAAACTAGGATATAATAGCAGCATTAGTCTAGATAGTCTAAAAATATAAGTACGTTAGATTGTGATGAAAGAAAATTTAAATATTCAAGTTCATCAAAAATTTAAGACTCGTCCGGTGTTTGTGCATGTATAGTTGTCCTACTATATTCTTGTCTAAGGCTTTGGCCGACCAAATGGAGTATGGACCTTAAAACTCTATATCTAAGTAAACCTATCTTTCTGCACTAGCATATATTCAGTATCATTCAACTATACTTCATTAGTGGGTCATAAGGACAATAGGATGCTAGACTGTGAGGTATGCTACCCAACTTACAAGAGTTCAACTAATAGTGTAATCGAAGAATAGGGGGTCATATATACCTAGTACAAGTCATCTTCCTAACCTCTATTAAAAACGAGAAATAAGATTCATGGTAGAAAAGGAATAAGCAAGAAGCAAATTACGACAGTCAAACGAGAGTTCAAAAATTGAATCAAGGGAGAAAATTAAGCATGTGGATGAGATCATATACTCTAATCCTATATGCAAGCTTGCTTGGAACAGTGATGTAACCAAACAATTTATTTGTTCACCTCCATGGGCCACCACAAAAACATATAATGGCCAGTCCTAACATACATAGGATTAGGAAAAGTACGTGCCAACCGTATAATAAATGTACATAAGCTGTATGCAGTATAACCATGGCTCACTAACTCTCGTCCACAAAATAAAAGAATAAAGATATTATAAAATCAAATATGGATTGTCATTGTAAACATTGCTGGATGGAGGCAATCCAATACCAATATTAAACTACAAAGAAGGAAATAGCAAAATGAAGAATACAAGAAGCAAGGATGATCTAAGAGCATGTCATCTTCGATAGAGAGGGTAGATCACGATCTTGACTATGAATCCTGCAAAAAATCATGAACACATACACATGGATAGATCACCAGGTCCTCAGAGAGACGTAAAAAGATACAGAAACATATGCCACTAAAAAATTATTCGAATCATAACATGGTTCAAAACTACATCCTTAAATTAGTGTACCATCCCCCCAACCAGACAAGGGTAAGAGATGGCACCCTAATCCACTATGAAGTGTCTTTCCATACCATAAAGCCGATTCAGTATCTGGATCATAATATGGTTCAGTATTCCATCATCGATGCAGTGAACCACACCTACAACCAAAGAAGGAAATTATGTGGCACACTAGTTCACGACAAAATACTGTTCCAAAATGCAATTAGGTATAAGTACACAACTATACAGAAAAGTACATATACCTCAACGGATAAGGTCATTTAACCATTCAAAATGAATATGCAATTTAAGAACAACTCTCCAATAGATGGACTCTCTAACAAAAATGGAATTAGCATTGCCCCCTCCTGGGCACTAGGCCTCAAAGCATTACGTATCCTCGAACGTCAATGGCCATTAGTAAAATATATGGTCGTCAACCCGCTTTGCTGGCATAGCGTACAGTCACAAATGGTAAAGCGCATGGTAGTCCATACGCTAAAGAACTATCCTTCCTACCACATGACTATATATATTGTATTCACAACACATGTAACCTCTACTAACTTTTAAGTCAAACTAATCACGTAAATACTATTAGCAGTTAATCCTATCGTACGGCCTATACGTACCGATATACAGTCGGTACACAAGTTCGAGATCTATACGTGATTCGCGACTTCGTAGCACACATGTGTCATGGCCAATGAATGCGGTACAAATAAAATGGTGGCCTCTTAAAAATAGGTCAAGTGTGCACAGAAATAAATAAAATAACAAAACATATAACTAAACAGTAATTTGCATCTAAATACGAAATGGAAGAACAATTTTATATTTGTAGAAAATTAATAACAAATAAATACATGCAATAAGGTGAGTTAAAGTAAATAAACAGTAAATAACAAGGTATCTTACATAATGTGGTGTGACGATCATGTTGACACACAATTGGCTAAGGTGTTAAAACTTCAGATGATGGCCTCAAACGATGGGATAGACAACTCTGTTGAATCCAGAAAAGTTGTACTCGATATGAGGAAGTACAGTCGCAAGAAATAAGGATTTTGATTAGTCATTGATAGGATTTGATAATATAAAAAAATTCGTATAAATTAATACTATTTTGTAAACTAATTATCATATTTCGAAACTATATTAGTCAAAATATTTTAAAGATAAATATTAAAAAAAATCAATTTAGGCTATAATTCATAATTTTGTTGAACCTTTGTTTTAGGTCAAAAAATATATAAATAATATAATACTACATTTGGAAATACTTTAACATATTAGTAATAAATAACAATATTAGTTTTATTAAAACCAATGAGAATAATAATAATATTAAAATTTGCAATAAAAACTCTAGTACTTTGCTATATTATATATATATATATATATATATATATATATATATATATATATATATATATATTTTTTTTTTTTTTTTTTTTTTTTTTATATATATATATATATATCGCCAGTGGCGCGGTGGCGCACGGGTAAGACTGCTGGCACTCGGGGGTGAGGGCGCGGGTTCGAGCCCCACTCCACAGGGGTGGCTGGGTCGCTTTGTCCACGGCCTCCAGGCCATGGCTGGCTGGGTGGCATTGTCCACGGGCCTTGGTTTTTAAAAAAACAAAAAAAGGAAGAAAAAAATTATACATACATATATATATATATATATATATATATATATATATATATATATATATATATATATATATACTATTACTATAATACCTATACAATAATACAAACCCTTTATTATTAAGCCAAGCCCAATAAGAAAGGCCCAAAAGGAATTACTTTTAAAAGCCCAGTAAAAATTTCAACCCAACCCCAATTATCCTACAGTTATGACGTAGAGAAGAAGCAGCAAGAGAGGGAGAGGTTCAGGGGGAGGGGAACTCACCGTCGCTCTGGCCTGGCGCACTGGTATGGTCCTGGTGGTGTTACGCTAGAGGGGATGCTCGGTAGAGGCGGCTGTAGAATCGCCAATCCCGATCTGGAAGCACGGGCTCGTCGCGAGGAGCTCTCTTCGGAGGCTGGATCGACAACGGTTGATCGACAGAGAAGAAAAAGCAGTGATAGGCACTTGGCGGTGCTGGCCTTAGAAGAGGAAGGGGAAACTAGGGTACCCATCGGAGCTCGACGATGTGGCGATTACCGAAACGAGGCTGGGATGTGGTGGAGAGGGGTTCAGTTGAGGGTTAGGGCCTTTTCTTTTGGGGAGATTGTATGAAATGGTGGCTGGTGGATGTAGTGGAGAGGAGTCCGTTGGTTAGAGCCGGTGGCAGGGTGTTGATGATGGTGACGACAGTTCATGAGAAGCAGGGGTCGAGGCTGAAGAACTGGTGATATGGTCAAGCTCTCGCAGTGGTGTTGCCTAGGGTGGTATTACGGAGGATGGCTATGGTGGTTGGTTGGCTGTACGGATGAGAAGGGGGTTCTCCAGTGGGGCTGGGTTAGGGGTGCCCGTTTGTAAGTGACACCGACGATCTGGGGTGATAGTACGATATGAGCAGACGACCGGGGCTGGCTCGGTCGGGACAGTGTCGATAGGAGTTAGCATAGAATTAGGGTTCGGGTTTGAAACTGTGTCGGAGTGTCAGACACAAGGTTGTATTGAATACGTGTCTGGTTAAAGATAGCTTGTTCAATTTAGAGAAGAAATCCTAGTTGTGATTGTGTATTTACTAAATCTTCTAGTAATCCATGTCGTATTGCAGGCTCGTAATAGTACCACTAAACCTAAGTACTACTACGATGTTCACATTAATTTTGAAGCTTTGACCTGCATGGACCACCATTAAAATATGTCCCGACTCGAACCCGGATAAAGAGGCATGGGTGCGTGAAGCGCGCCCAGCCTACGCCACAGCATCGACGGTAGTAAGTTATCTAACATCAAATAAACATCTCCATAAAAACATAACCAATCATAAAATGATATATTAATATCGAGATATATGTATACAACCAAAGCATATAGTCCTGGAGACAAATTCGGATCAAATGCTATGAATGATACTAAGCTACGTCAAAACATTCTCTCTCGGGATCCCGGTCTCTGCTTGTAACGAACCGCATCTGCTTTTCGGGATACGAGTACGTAGCCAAGTCCAGCCTGTACTATAGCATTGGCGGTAGTACGCGGTTTAGATCTCAGTGTCTACTCAAATACAATAAATCATATCTAATTGATCATTCATAACAATTATTCTGTTTACAAATCCAATAATACATTCAAATAAGAATCGAAAACAAATCCACTAAATATTTAAGTAAAAGAACTATATAATCCATCTAGAATCTAAGATTGGCCACCAAATTATTCTACCTCTCCAGTAAGGTCCAAAGTGAAAAAGACGGCAAGTCACCAACAATGATCCAGTTAGGAAAGGAGTAAAGTACAACCCGATTATAATAATGTAACTCAATATAAAATAAGCTAGACAAGTAGAGACGTAGTAGAAAATAAAGGAAACATGCATATGATTTAGAAGCAATATATAAACATGTATAAGAAACCATAACAAGAACATGTATGACAAGACAACTAGCAATGAACATGTCTAAGTAAAACAGTTAGACGTTTGAAATACTTTTCAACATGTGAAGGACTGGACTAATACGACATAGCATATAGATAGCTATCCACATTATAAGGTACGACTAACCCACACGTGAGGTGTACGACATAGATATCCACATTAACATTCATTAGTGTTTGTTCACATACCTACTAAGTATTTCCCCTTCCGACTTACTAACACAACAATAATGAGCAAAGCTACAGCATGTCCTATCGTATCACAATCGTTTCTCAACTGGATACCAATAAAAATACAATGATGAATACAATTATAATGTACTAAGAACATAAAAAATAGTGTACTTGCCTCAATTAGTTATAATCGACGTATGCTACACAATCTCGATTTGCTTGAAAGTTGTTGTAATTATGGCTAATCGCTATAAATTCGATGAATCACCAGCCATCTATAGGTTCTACAAAATAAACAAAAATAATAAACTATTTATTAAATTTTAGAAAATTAGTTTGCAATAGATCTATGTGTTAGCTTTCTAAATTATTAAACTATCCACAAAAAGGAGTTCAGGACCTCCCAAAATCTCGAAAACAGTAGAACATATTAATTTTTTGCACAACTGGCACACAAACAATTTCTAGAAATTTACGTTCATAATTACAAAAAATAGTATGTAGATTTGAAAAGCTAACCTCGATATGGTTCTAACAAAAAAATTAGAGGTAAAAGGAGTCAGGAGTTGGTCGCAACGGCTTCGCGAAGTTGCTATAGCTTCTAAAAAATGAGACTGAATTTATGACAAATTTTGGGCTATCTTAGACGAAAAAAGAGAATTTTGAGAAAGGAGAATATGAAGATGTTCATAAGGATATATATAATGGGTAGCATCACCTAATTAGGATTAGTGAATTAGGTCGGAAGGATTTTGGTGTTGGAAAAATAAGGGAATGTATCTCCTTAAATAGACGAAGATTCATACATAATTTTGTTATTTGGAAGGGTCAAAAATCTAATTAATAAAATTTTTCATTATATTCAAATTAAATCAATCTCAAAACTGTACTGATCAAATCTCAATTCATAATTGGTCATAATAATAATTTAAAATAATATCTAATACTATTAATTAAAATTTAAAGTCTATTTGCATAAATCTAAATCTTATAAAAATAAGTTAGCAAATCTTTTTATTCGTCAAAGATAATAATCATTAATTTCAAAACTAAATTAATCAAATATAAATATAATATTTGATTACAATAATAAAGCAAAATAATTTTTAATATTACCAAATAATATTTAAAACATATTTTATAAACTCAAATCTTAAAATAATTTGGCAAATATTTTCTCATTAAAAAATAATTATAGTTGCCTTTTATAGAAATTCAAATAAAAAATTTCTAAGACAAAATATTGAAAATAAAATAAATAAAATTTTGAAATTTTTTGGGAACATGGTTACAAATCTACCTACCTTAGTAAAAATTGTCCTAGAAATTTCAAATTGTATAACTAGGCACGACTAGGATTATAATAAAAAAATAATGCAATTAATGGATAAAATCCGTCAGCATAATTGTGAATATAATCGATACCTAAGATAAGATGCGATTTGGCATGATCAAGAATATAGTCAAAATGGTCTAGTCACATTTAAAAAAAATTATTTAGGAAAGATCAAAATGGAAATTGTTTCTGCAAAATAAACTACTTAACCAAAAATTTTTAGGCACGATCATAGAATCAAAATCTAGATACGATTATGCATCTAGTGGAATAGAATCAAAATAGGTCTAAATGATTACTAGGAAACCAAATGGCGATTTGATAATAGAAATATAAGAAATAAAGAAGAGTGCATAAATCTGAACCATGAAAATCAATAGTCATATGCCAATATAATATAGTCTATAGAGTATCCAAAAATCATATGTATATCTAAAGTCATTTTACCGAGAATCCATATGCTGCTAGTGGACACTGGGCTGTAGTGAACTCTTGGTTCCGTAACTCAAATAATAATAGATGACTGAATATTCTGTCAACTTTATCCAATATTGATATAACTCAAAACATCAAAATGTTGCAATTAGGACACAATTTTAATAATATCCAAAAACTTATGCATACATGAAACTACTTCAACTTAGGGGTCATGCCTCACCAGTGTGTTGCTGGCTGCAGTGAACCCGCAGTCTCCATATTTCAGATAAATAGCTGCCGTGCGGATCCGCCTTGCCATAGTAAGTTTACTGAATATTCTTTCAACTTTGTCCTTAACAATTTTCAAAGGAGCCTATAGAAATTTAAACAAGTTGATCATGATGGAAAAAGAATAAATATCTGTCATTGAAATGAAAGTATCAATTTTTTTTAAAATCAAACGACCGATCACAAAAAAATGACTGAAGACAAAAGAAGTAAAAAGTTCCAATTTATATTTCTCTAATATTCAAGGATTGAGGGAAAAATATATATACCTTGAATTTGAACAAAAACTTAGTCGAAATTAGTATATGGATAATTGAATCAGGTTAGGCTCAAAACTCAATGGATAGAAATAGAATATTGACTCTTAGAAAAAAATAATTACTTGTGGCCAATGGAAAATAAATAAGAAATACGGACCTTAAGATATGATGATAGTGTTTAGATAGGAAAAAAAATAAAATTTGAACCAATTATCAAGGTCAGGGCTTAAATTCTAAGAAGTCGTAATTTATCAAACAAATAGTCTACCCACCTTTGATCCACCATAATGTCATAACACAATAGTATATTCTTCTTTGAAAATTACTCAAGTTACCTAATAGGGTTTAGAATTCAGTAAATCCTTACCTAAGTCACATGGCCGATGTTGCAATCTAAATTACCCAATAGTCAAATTAAATAAGGACTTCCTATGCTATACCTAGCCCTAGCCATTCTTCTAAAATAAAATCAATCTAATTGTGAATGAGCACTTCCTAATCACAGGCTCGCACAAGTATGACTTATATAGGTACTACTACGAGTTCACACAATTTTGTGAAAATAGACCTGTATGGGCCACAAAAAAAACTTGTCAAGACCCGCATCAACTTTTTGGGATACGAGTACGTAGCCAAGTCCGGCCTGTACCGCAGCATCGGCAACAGTACGTTGAATAAATCTCAATGTCAACTCAAATACCACAAAATCATATCTAATTTCTCATTCACAACAATTATTCCATTTACAAATTCAATAATACATTGAAAAAATATTCGGGTACAAATCTGCTAAATATTTAAATAAAATAACTATCTAATCAATTTCGAACCTAAGGCCGACCTCCAAAATGTTCTACCACTCTAGAAAGGTCTAAAGTCCATAAGACAACAAGCACCTGCAACAATCCAGTCAAAAAAGAGAGCAAAGTATAACCCTATTATAATAATGTAACTCAATACAAAATAAGATAGACAAGTAGAGACGTAGTAAAAAAAATAAAACATGCATATGAAATGGAAATAATAAATATGTACAAGAAACCACTAACAAGAACAGGCAGAAAAGGACGGCTACCATGAACATGTACAAGTAAAACAATCAGTGCGTTTGAAATACTTTTTGACATATGAATGGCTGGGCTAACACAGTACATCATATAGATGGTTGTCCAAATTATAAGGTACGGCTAACCCATACGTGAGGTGTATAACTTAGCGATCCATATTATTATTAGGGTTTATTCACATACCTACTTAGTATTTCTCCTTCCGACTCATTAACATAATAAGAACGAGCAACGATACAACAAGTCATATCGTGTCACAATCGTGTCTCAACTAGATACCAATAAAACACAATGATGAATAGCATTATAATTTACTAAGAATATAAATCAATAGTGTACTTTTTTCGATTAGTTGGAGTTGACGTATGCGACACAATCTTGATTTGCTTGAAAGATGTTGTAATTATGGCTAACCTTTACTAATTCGGTGAATCACCGGCCATCTATAGGTTCTACAAATTAAAAAATAAACTATTTATTTAATTTCTAGAAAATGAATATGCTATAGATCTATGTGTCAACATTCTAAAAAATTAAACGATTCACAAAACAGAGTTCAGAATATCCCGAAATCTCGAAAATAGCACAACATGTAATTTTTTTTGACAACTTGCACTCAACTAATTTTCCAAAAATTTACCTTCATAATTACAAAAATAATTTGTATTTGGAAAGTTAACTTTGATACGGTTCTAACAAAAAATTGTGAAGGTAAAACAGAGTCCGGAGTTGGTCGTAATGGCTTCGCAAAGTTGCTATAACATCTAAAAACGATGCTGAATTTATGACAATTTTTTGGCTATTTTGTGCAAAAAAGAAAGAATTTTAAGAAAGAAAAAGATAAAGATGTTCATGTCACACCCCAGAACCAGAATACTGGAGAGGGGGGACAGACACAACCAGCTACGTACATCGAAGTGCAACTAACCTCGCAATACAGTCATGGCTGTCTAGATGCATGAGGGTTTATCTACAAGCCAATAGTATCTTATGGTCAAGAACAAGCCTAGTGTCTCAATCTCAAGCAAGCAAATAATTGTTACAATATGTTAGATCATCAGACATACAAAGTAAGGCGTCCCAAACATTACATATTCAGATGATCATGAAGTTAGTCATACAAAATTTGAGACTAGCAAGAGTCAAGACAAACATGATCAACCCTAGGATTTGTCAATCATGTTACAACCCTTAAGCAGACAGAAATAAAGTTTCTACACGAGCTAACACGTACTCGATGGCTAAACGCCTCAAAAGAATAAGTTACAATAGAGTGGGAGAGCAAAAAAAGAAAACCCACTCGTTGCCATGGTTACGCTTGGTGTTCACCATCTAGCTGAAAGGCAGGTAGATCCTCGGGTATCACTCCAAAATCTGGCCATATGAAACCAGCTGGGACAGACCCTAGAAATAGCAAGTGCCACAAGGGAGGCTCCACTTAGGACCTAAAACTAGCATAAACAAAAGAGCTGATAAAAGAACATAATTAAATAACATAAAAGACATGCTTTAAAGAACATACTAGCTTGTATTAAGAAAAGTAGAGGTGAAATATAATTCCTATGTTAATCATGAGACAATCATTCAGGCACAGCCAATCAAGCCCGATGGCTTGCTATTATTAGCTAACTAGGGTTGTCACAGGCCTATTTACTAACAAGATGCAATGAGATGTTCCCGCAGTCACAAACCCTACAGACTATCTAGGTTATCCAGGTGGGGTTACAAGAGTTACAAGATTACTGGTGTACTTTAGTACTTATGATTCAAGAAGTGCAACACATGAAAGTGTGCTGGAAATGTGCCCTACTCGTCGGCAGGTTATAAGTCCACAACATTGGCCAGGATAAGGGGATTGCCTGTAACTGGAAATCTCTCTCTATGAACTACTTAATCAATCTAGTCATTAGCCTAGTAAGATTCATTATGAATTCCTGACCGTGGTAACCAGGAATCCATGTCCTAGACATGATGCAAGATGAGACAGGTAGCTTCTACAGATACAATAAACCACGGTGTCAAGGCAAGAGTTATACTAGCAAAATAGGAATATCTGTCGCAACAGCAATCAAGATTATACATGTCATGTCAGGTTTACAGGTCATGTCAAGACTACTTCCAGGAGTGTGCCTCGACGGGCCACAATCAAGATTGTACAAGACGGGTTCATATTATCATGTTCAAGTCAAGTCAATATTTAGTTCAAGTCTTATCAAGCTCAAGTTCTATCATGCGTAGTATTAACAAGTTATCAAGTCAGAATCGTATTGTCATGTTGTGTTCAGGTCAGGTTCTGGTTACAGTCAAGTACTGTTATGCTCAAGTTACTGGTTCCATGGTGGATAATAGTTATGTCGAGTCGTTACAAGATAGGCCATGTATATGGTACATGCATATAACAAAATCATGGAGATACACTGGTTATTAGGCGCACGACAATTGGCGTACACGACGAGAATGGCATTCGGAAAGAAGCGCGGGCTGGCGCACGGCAAGTGGCGTTGGGCTAAGTGGCGCACGACCGAAGAGCACGCGGTGCTAGGTTGTGCTCGGCCAGAAGTGTGGGATAGCGCACGGCAAGTGGCACACGATCGAAGAGCGCGGCGCTAAAGAGCGTGCGACCAGAATAGTGCGGCGCTAAGTAGCGCGTGCACGCAACGAGATGGCACGATGCTAAAAATCGTGTGCGCACAATGAGTTGTCATGGCGCTAAAGAGCACGCGTGTACTGTTCATCTTCTCCAACCAGCACAGAATGCTTAGCCGAACCCATGAACTTCAAAATGCCATAACTCCTCCAAAAAGAGTATAAATCAAGCTTTTCAAGGTCAAAATTGGATAGAAGAAAATTTATTACAATATGGAGCAACTGGTTTTCAAAATTACCAAGTTTTAATATATCAAAACCAAGGAAAAAAAGAAAATCTTAAGACTTAGATCTACAAAAATCCATCCAAAACTAAAAATGTCAAGTCCTAAAGAAGCTTAGAGTTATGCAAGGAAGAGAATGGAGCAATAAAACTTAAGATCCATCATGAAGCAAGTTGCATTGCCTAAGGTTGGTGGATGAGTAAATGAGGAAGAAGATTAAGAAGGTGGAGAAGTAACGAGAAATAATAGAGGAAAGAGAGAAGTTGGTTTTTATGTCAACTCTTCTCATCTCAAACCCAACCAAAACAAACCAAGCCAAGCCAAGTCAAGCCGAACCAAACCAAGGGAAAATAAAACCAAGACTAGGCTAAACAAGACCAGTCAAAATATGGTTCATCTGACAAATGTCAGTATTTCGTACACGTATACTGAAAATATGTATAACAGAAAATAGGAGTGACAATTCTACCCACCTTAAAAGAATTCTGTCCTTGAAATTTAATCAAGAGGCTAGAGGTGTCAGGGCAAGCTATAGTAACTACTGGCAATCTATGACTAGAAGTCAATGAAGCAATCATTCATGCAAGCAAGGAATTAAAAGCATAAGGCATAAGGAAGACATTATACCTTATGAGTCAAACAGGTATGCATATCGCGATCAGATATTATCCTCATGTTCCCATGTTGACTCTGTAGAAGCATGAAAAAGACAAAAAAAAGCCCATGCGGCTCAAAACAGAAGGAGCCTCATGCGGCTCATAAGTCCTTCAGGATCCCATGTGGCTAAAAATAGAAAGATCCTCATGCGGCTCATAAGTCCTTCAGGAACCCATACAGCTCACAAATAGAAGGAGCCTCATGCGACTCCAAAAGTCCTTCATGCGGCTCGGATGGCTCCACGCCACGTGGCCTCATGCTGTCCGATCCGACAACTGGCCATAAAGCAGCAGCTTGAATTAATTACTCTGACGGCATCCCTGACAATGCCAGCTCTGACAAATGACAGCTTCGACATAAAAGTCAAAATGATGACTCAGACATGATGGCTTGCTCCTAGGGAAAAGAAGAAAATATTTTATAGCTGACATGATCCGTCAAGTCCAAAGCTCCCTATGCGGCTGCCACTCCTATGCGGCTGATACCCCTATGCGGTTGCTCTTTTTATGCGGTTGCTCTACTCATGCGGCTGCCAGCTTCATGCGGATGCTTCCTTCATGCGGCTAGCTCCTTCATGCAGCTGCCACCTTCATGCGACTGCTTCCTTCATGCGGCTGCCACCGTCATGCGGTTGCCCCCTTCATGCGGCTGCCACCTTCATGCGGATGCTACCTTCATACGTCTAGGAGTGTGGGAGGTCACCCATATACGGTTCATTCAGAGGCTACACTCATGCGACTCTGTCAGGATGTCCCACTCACGACAGTTGAGACACGTGGCGGTCCTCATGACAGTTGATACATGTGGCGATCCTCATGACAGTTGATACACGTGGTGATCCTCATGAAAGTTGAGACACGTGGCTGTCTTATCCCTTCGGAGTTATGGCTGTTCATAAATCATAACAACCAGATTTAGTACAATCACCATTATTACTCATATCAAATCAGATTTGTTGTAATTAAGTAAATTGGACATGTGGCAGGAGATCCGAGCTTGTCATGACAAATTATGAAGATTTATTGCAATCAACATTAATTGCCCATACGGATTTGGCACAATCAAGAATTAATTGCCCAGATGTGATGCAATCAAGATTAATGGTCCAGATGATTGGCCGCCGACTTTTCAAGGGAAAATCATTGCAAACCCTAATAATTACACCCCTACTTCTATAAATAGCAAGGTGCCATTCCCTTGCAAACACGGGAGAATAGAGGAGAAAAAGAGGAGGAGAATTCCAGAGAGAAAGAGATTCTCTCCATCCGGCTGGACGCACAGAGACAAAGGTGTCACTACCACTTTTCTAGCTTGAGGGTATTTTGGTCATTTTCAAAATTTTAGAATTTAATTAAATTATTATTATTATTTATAATTAATGTGATTTTTAAGTGATTTTTAGAATAATTGATTTTGGTGTTTTAGTGACTTTGACTTATGTTGACCTTGGAGACTAACCTAGTGGCTAACCTAGGTCATGACTAAGTGATTAAGATTTGAGAACCTAGGTTGACTTAAGTTAGTGAGGTTTAATTCATTGGAATTCGTTTGGTAAATTTAGGAGCTAGTTTGATTAAGTAATGGCTTGTGAAATCACAAGTCATTTTATGACTAATAGGCTTAATGGCCCATAGGCCCACACCCATTGAACCAAGCCCTAATCCTAAAAATCTGACCAGCCATAGTGTGTCCCCTTTCCTATTTATATCCTCTTGAAATTAGGGTTGCCTCTTTAGAAAATTTTGTCATTTGGAAGAGGTGAGTCCCCATATTTGTAAATCCTTAGTAATCCATTTCTGCTCCAAATTTCTTCAAACAAATTGCAATAGGACCTAATATTAGTATCCTTACTGTTATTATTGAGTATTTGCAGGAAGAACACAATTTGAGGAAGTTTGGTAGTTTGTGGAGCTCTTTCCATTTGGGATTTTGACCCATTGTTCACCTATAGGTATAATTCCTTCTATTGCTTTTAAATTCTGTTAAAAATCATTTCTAGATTGTCCTAAACCTAACCTAACAGTAGGATAGGCTAACCCTAGAATTTGGTCCCATTTCGTGTCCGTATCGGACACGTATCAATGTGTCTAGGTTAGTATTCATGACTGATATTGGACACTGAGCACATTTTTGTGTCGGGATGAGCCGACACGAGCGCATGGACACGCGGTCGTGCACCCACGCGCGCGGGCAGATTTCTTCTCTGCTGCTCGAGTGCATTTTCTCTGTGCACAGAGGGTTTCAACCCTTGAAATTTGACATAAGGGTCGTGTTCATGACTGACACGAGATCCCTTGAGTTTCAGGGACTCTCGTGTCGTGTCGGACACGTTATGGGCTGTGCACATGTGGTACACTGGACTGTTCAGTGTACAGTGTGTTGTTATGTGTTTTAATGGATTTAATAGGTTCTAAATTGTGTTTTTATCTATTAAATAGATCCTAAACTGATGAATAAACCTCTGTTATTGTAGTTACATGATTAGCTTAGGTTTTAATGTGGAGTTGGATTTCGAACATGAATTTTGGGCCTGCACTGATACTCACTGATAAAGTGAGTTTCCAGTTTCAAAACCCATCTATTTTTCCCTGTCTTTATGTTGTTTTCTTCACTAATGATGATTACCCACATTTCATAATACATGTTGGCTTAGTTTTTGCATTCAATTAAAGGCTTTTGGTTGTGAGTTTTGTTTGGACTTTTGAGTTCATTTTCGAATTGGTATAGAACCTGGGATGTCAGTCCCTATTTTTGAACTGCCAATAACTGATGATTGGTGATTCACTGTCATGTATAAAACTTGAGAGGGGATTATGTGTTCCCAGTTTTCAAAACATGGGAAGAGTTCTGTATTTTTAACTGATATGAGAAACTGAGAGTTAGTTCTTAAACCTTAGTTTACATTATTTTTGATCCAATGTTTTCTTTCAAAAAACTGAATTGGTTTTCCTGTTTTGGTGAAATGAGAGTGGAATGTTAATTACCTGAGAATTACTTTAGGGACTTGATTATTGGCTTGTATATGTGTTAACTGATTTCATTCTTCTTAAACCTGAGATTTAGATTATGTTCTCAGCTTCTATTATCTGAGATATGGAATGCTCACTGATTTCTTTTGATTTACTGGGACTGATTTTGTGTTCTTCACAAAAACCTGAGTTTCACTTTATAATTGAATTAGTGTGAAACCTGAGAATAGTTAAACCATTTAGATTGATTTGTAAACTGTTTATGATTCATGAATTATATTAAACTGAGATTGGGTTTGTGTTTCCAGTTATTAGAAAACCTGAGATTTATCTCTGAAATGGGAGTTGATATTTATGAACCATAGCTATGGATATAATGTGATAACTGAGTTTATTTCCAGTTTTTCCTATTTCCTGAAAATGGCTTTCAAACCTGAGATTTGGGGGTAATGATATGATTTATAGAACTGGATTTCCTTCCTCTCCTATGCACTGTCATATGCACACACATCCCCATTGCACAGTTTTTGATCACTGTTCTTAATTTTTGTTACATACATGTTCTAGTCTATGCCCCTCTCATCACACACCCTTGTGATATATTACACACACATGTACTCCTTTCTTTCTCCCTCACTCCCTATGTATGTATATAATATATAAGCATTGTTATATATATATACAAGTTTTCCTATATATGTGTATCTGTGTTTTAATATATATATTATATATATGGTATATGTGATATGATATGTCATAGAGCATGGGATACCATATGGCATGTATTGTATATATATATGATATTATGGGATTATGGTGTGTTTGGGCATAATATTGCCTAGTAAGCCTAGATTAGTCTTGTTAGACCTAGAATAGACTAGTTAGACTTGTTTGAGTTAGGTTGACCTAGTTTGACTTCTAGGGTTGACCAGAGTTGACCAAGAGTTGACTTTGGCCTAGATTGACCTAGATTTATGTAGAACGCATTGTAGTGCATTATATTTCTATTATGGACTTGTTGTGACTCGTACTGTTCTAAATAGGAGCCAGATACCACTTTTTGGACAGTACTTTCATCTCGGACTTTCAGTTAGCAGGCGAGTACATTCTCTGATATTTTTATACCTGTCTGGACTATATTCATGCTCTAGATTACTCTACATGATGCTGATACGTATCTTCACGGATTAGTACTATATGGATCCCTTCCTGAGATGTTATCCCTCGACGGTTGCATCGGGTATTTCATGTTCATGTACTTTATCATGTGCATCAGTTACTCCTTGTACTCGTACTAGTTCACGTTTTTACATGTTCTCATATGCTTTCATGTGCTTATCATGTGCCTCATGTACTACTCATTACATGAGTTCACGTACTTAGTTGTATTCATGTGCTTATGACATAACTTGAACGGATCCTTGTGTATTGATTGGGGCGGGGTAAGTAGAATTGGTTATGCGGACACAATCCCTAGTAGGTATTCATATGCTCCTTATTTGTATTCATGTGCCCCCAAGCCATTTACATAACCATATTGTACTCTAAATCACGTAGTCACTTACAGTCTCTACTATCATGTATTTACTTTCAGTTACAAAATATCTCCTGTTTACTTGTACTTCCATTCAGCACTTCCTGTATTTTACTCTATTGCCTGATTTATTTTCCTAACCTGCTATGAACTGTTTAAGAGATATGTGCTCGTTCCCGTCCTGACTGGACCTGTTAAAATATTACAGAGGATGAGGCTGAGTCATTCTGCCCTACTTACTACGGTGCCACACTAGATGAGTGCCTAGACTTGGACCAGCAGCAGGATCCATTAGCTGTAGACGACACTCCATTAGTTTAGGATTGTCTTACTATTTTGGATTACTGTATTAGACTTTGAGATATTCAGAGATGTATTATTTTAGACACTTAGAATTTTGGATTGTCTCTGTGATTCTCTGCTCTGGATATTTTATCGTTCATTATCAATCTATCTTACCTGTTCTACCTTAGCTGTGGTTGAGTTATATTTCTGTTATGTCACCCCCATTCGGGGAGTATAACTGTTATTACCTTCAATTTTTAGTTGTTGTGACCTAGGACAGCATTCTACCGCCGACACTGTGGCGTAGGCTGGACGAACCCATGTCTCGTGCCCTTACTCTACGGTGTGGATCGTGACACGTTTTTAGTGGTTGTCCATGCAGGGCTAGGTTGGAAATGTAGTGGTATTCGAACTAGGATATCGCTGCAGCCTGCAGTAGAAATTAGCATATTTTTTTTGAAGGTACTCAATCACACTAGAAAAATTCCTTATCAGATACCGTATATCTATTTTGCTGCTTATTGTCTTCCTTAGAAATTTAAATTGTCCTCCTTTGATTTTTTGACTCATTCTCAGTAATTGCTTCTTGTTTGATCTGTGTCTCCAGGATGGTTGAGACGCGATCGCATCGCCTCGTGACGGGAGAGGCTGGAGAGGGGTCTGCCACCTCTCGTGTCCAGCAGCCAGCTCCCAGTGCCACAGGGCCAGTACAGCCCTCAGGAGTCGGTGTTTCTGCCGTTTTTGGAGGAGCACCTCCAGCAGTCAGGAGGCCAGTTGTGATTCCAGAGATCCTTCCCACGCAGTACTGCGGGGATGATAGATGCTGCCCATCTCTTCTCCTTCGTAGAGAGGATTCTGGAGTCGTAACAGCAGCAGCAGACGAGGCAGACTACCAATTTTCGGCAGGTAATCGATGAGGCATACCAGCTGGTTCGTACCACAGTCGAGATGATCACAGCTTAGGGGGTCCAGCAGCCCCGTCAGAGGGAGAAGGACATTCAAGACTTCCAGAAGATGCACCTTCGGGAGTTCTTCGGTACAGAGGGCATCCACGTTGCAGACGACTGGATAGAGCATATTGAGAAGATCTTCTGACTAGCAGAGATACCAGATCGACTCCAGATCGAGGCAGCGGGCAGCCAGATACAGGATTTGGCCCGAGCATGGTATCAGGCAGATCCCAGGGTAGGAGTTGAGGGCCAGACTTGGGCCCAGTTCAAGGAGCTGTTTAAGGAGCAGTTCATTCCTGATGTTGCCTTGGAAGGTATCGAGGCGCAGTTCGAGGCTCTGGTTCATGGGAACCAGACGATAGTTGAGTATGCCGAGGAGTTCTGCAGATTGGCCCGGTTCATTGATGATTTGTCTAAGAAGACGAAGGCGAGGAAGTTTCGTCGAGGGTTGATTAGAAAGGTTCGGTCGCTGACTAAGAGCGACCGGAACGTCACTTATGCTGAGATATTTTCTGGGGCCATAGCGGCGGAGGACGACCTAGGGCTGAAGCAGAAGAGCGGTCGTGACTTCCAGGGTGGCAGTAGCAGTCAGGGGCAGGCCAAGAGGCCTCACTTCCAACAGCAGCAACAGAGGCCAGCTCAGCAGCAGTATCAGCAGCAGGGTCGTGCACCCTTTCAGCAGCACCAGCAGCAGAAAGGGCAGCATGCACCTCGTCAGGTAGTCATTTGTGCCTTCTGCAAGAAGCCAGGACACATGATCCATGAGTGCAGGAAGAAGCTAGGCAAGTGCCTACTTTGTGGTGCTGGAGATCACCAGTTGAGGGACTGCCCAGGGGATTTTGGACGAGGACAACAGAAAGGTAGAGCCAAGGCTCCAGCAGGCCAGCAGAGGGGACCAGCCCTGCAGACCCAGCATCAGAGGTTCCAGCAGCACCAGCAGCAGGCACGAGGTGGACAGCAGGGGCGAGCTTTCGCCATGGCAGCTGAGGATGCTGAGGCCATCGGGGAGCTGATAGCAAGTTCGGTTCTTCTCGACTCCCTTCCAGCATTTGCACTCTTTGATTCCGGGGCTTCCCACAGCTTTGTGTCTTTATCGTATGCTATTAGACACAGTTTGATTTCGAAACCATTGCCTAGGACCTGCAAGATCACGACCGGGGGTGGGGTCATCCTCGTGAGTGATGTTTACAGAGGGCGGAGTGTCATTTTGGGAGGCCGAGAGTTGGGGGTGAGTCTACTTGTCATGCCATTACCGAACTATGACATTGTATTAGGTATGGACTGGCTGAGTAGACACCACGCCCGTATTGATTGTCGTGGGGGTAGAGTTTTTTTCGGGGCACCAGGAGAGCCAGAGTTTGAGTACACCCGACGGCAGACAGAGCAGGACGGCGGAGTCTTCTGTGGAGCATCAGTCGAGGAGCAGGTGGCTCCGCATCCCTTGATCGCAGAGTTTATGGACGTGTTTCCAGAGGAGTTGCCAGGGCTTCCACCAGACAGAGATGTAGAGTTCTCGATAGACTTGGTTCCCGGTGCGGAACCGATCTTCCAGCATGTCTATCGTGTGAACAACAGCGAGTTAGTGGAGCTGAAGAAGCAGGTGGATGAGCTGCAGGACAAGGGCTTCATTCGCTCGAGTTCTTTACCTTGGGGTGCACCAGTACTTTTTGTACCCAAGAAGGATGGGTCGGTACGTATGTGTATCGACTACAGGGCACTTAACAACCTGACAATCAAGAACATATACCCACTACCGCGGATCGATGATCTGTTTGATCAGTTGAGCGGAGCTCGGGTGTTCTCCAAGATTGATTTGAGGTCGGGTTATCACCAGGTTAAGGTGAAGAGGGAGGATATCCCCAAGACCGCTTTCAGGACGCGGTACGGGCAGTTTGAGTTTTTGGTTATGCCGTTTGGGCTAACCAATGCACCAGCAGTGTTTATGAATCTAATGAACAAGGTGTTCCACCAGTACTTGGACAAGTTCGTGGTGGTGTTCATTGATGATATCTTGATATATTCCAAGACAGAGGAGGAGCACGAGGACCATCTACGGATAGTGCTAGAGACTCTCAGGCGGGAGCAGCTTTATGGGAAACTCTCCAAGTGTGAGTTTTTTTGGACCGGGTGGACTTCTTGGGGCATATGGTGACTGGAGATGGTATCTCAGTTGACCCCAGGAAGATTGTAGCAGTTAAGGCTTGTACAGCGCCGACTTGAGTGGCAGAGATCAGGAGTTTCCTGGGGCTTGCAGGATACTATAGGAGATTTGTGCAGGATTTCTCCCGGGTTGCAGAGTCGTTGACACGGTTGACCCGAAAGGATACTGAGTTTGCTTGGTCAGAGGAGTGTAAGGCAGCTTTTGATGAGTTGAAGAAGCGGCTTACGACAGCTCCGATTCTGACATTTTCTTCAGGATCAGGTAGATTCACTATTTATAGTGATACTTCAGGGAAGGGGCTGGGTTGTGTCGTGCAGCAGCATGGGAAGGTGATTGCCTATGCTTCCAGGTAATTGCGTCCCTATGAGAAGAACTACCCTACCCATGACTTGGAGCTGGCGGCGGTAATTTTTGCTTTGAAGTTATGGAAGCACTATCTGTATGGCAAGAGGGTGGAGATTTTCACAGATCACAAGAGCTTGAAGTATGTGTTTACACAGAAGAAGCTCAACATGAGACAGTACAGGTGGCTTGAGTTGATGAAGGACTTTGACATCGCACTTCAGTATCACCCGGACAAGGCCAACGTGGTTGCCGATGCCTTGAGTAGGTATCCGACAGCCATGTGTCTGACTTGATGGATAGGATCAAGGCAACACAGTTTGATGATATGGCTCTGCGGTGTATCCGAGAGCAGATCAGTGCAGGAGTGGAGGATGTTGAGTTCTCACTTGCAGAGGATGGGGCCCTGAGGCACGGTTCCCGGTTATGTGTGCCTAGCGGGGAGCTCAGAGAGCAGATTATGCAGGAGGCTCACAGATTGCAGTACTCTATACATCCTGGTGCCAACAAGATGTACAGGGATCTGCGAGAGCATGTCTGGTTGTACGGGATGAAGAAGGAGGTGTCCCACTTCGTAGCTAGATGCTTGATCTGTCAGCAGGTCAAGGCAGAGAGGCAGAGGCCCGAAGGTTTATTGCAGCCGTTGCCCATTTCAGAATAGAAGTGGGAACATATTACCATGGACTTTGTATCTGGATTGCCGCGTACGCCAGGCGGGAAAGACGCGATTTGGGTCATCGTTGACAGGTTGACCAAATCGGCCCACTTTTTGACATTCCAGGTGGGTACGTCTACAGAGAGGCTCGCAGAGTTGTATATGAGACAGATAGTCAGGATTCACGGACTTCCCGTCAGCATAGTCTCAGATCGGAATAGTCGCTTTACTTCCCATTTCTGGAGGAGTCTGCAGACTAGCTTGGGCACTCAGCTCAAGTTTAGTACCGCATACCACCCCCAAACGGACGGACAGTCGGAGAGGACTATTCAGACCCTTGAGGATATGATGCGGACGTACGTCCTGGATTTTGGAGGTTCCTGGAAGGATCACCTGTATTTGGTGGAGTTTGCTTACAACAACAGTTATCAGACCAGCATTGAGATGTCACCGTTTGAGGCTCTGTACGGGTGTAGGTGTCGTACACCCTTATCTTGGGATGATGTTGGAGAGCGAGCTTTACTGGGACCAGAGATGGTTGTTGACGCAGTCGAGAAGGTGAAGCTCATCAGGGACAGACTTCGCGTGGCGCAGGACAGACATCGGCACTGGGCCGATAGCCACGGAGGCCACTGGAGTTTGAGGTACAGATTTAGAGATAGAATTAGAAGTAAGTTGTATTTTTGTTTTGTTTTGTTTAATTGATCATGTTTGATTTTTAGTAACTTGAGACCTTGCTTGTGATTAGGTTGGAGACATGGTTTTTCTGCGGATATCTCCGACTCGTGGTACGATACGTTTTGGTGGAGGTGGGAAGTTTAGCCAGCACTTCATCGGCCCTTTCGTTATCAGCGGAAGAGTCGGTGACGTGGCATACAGGCTAGACTTGCCACCTGCACAAGTGGGAGTTCACAACGTATTTCACGTATCACAGTTGAGACGGTACGTGGCTGACCCTAGCGATGTGCTCGATCACTCGGAGATAGAGGTTGGACCTACTCTCAGTTATCCAGAGCAGCCTGTGGAGGTTTTGGATCGCCGGGAGAAGGTATTGAGGAACCAGGTGATACCTTTGGTACGCGTCGCATGGAGGCATCATTCTCCAGGAGAGTCTACCTGGGAGCGGGAGGATGAGATGCGCAAGCAGTACCCTTATCTTTTTGGACCTTGAGGTATACTTTTCTATCCTTCTTAGCAGTTAGTTTCGCCTTTAAATTTCGAGGACGAAATTATTTTAAGTGGGGTAGATTTGTCACTACCACTTTTCTAGCTTGAGGGTATTTTGGTCATTTTCAAAATTTTAGAATTTAATTGAATTATTATTATTATTTATAATTAATGTGATTTTTAAGTGATTTTTAGAATAATTGATTTTGGTGTTTTAGTGACTTTGACTTATGTTGACCTTGGAGACTAACCTAGTGGCTAACCTAGGTCATGACTAAGTGATTAGGATTTGAGAACCTAGGTTGACTTAAGATAGTGAGGTTTAACTCATTGGGATTCGTTTGGTGATTTAGGAGCTAGTTTGATTAAGTAATGGCTTGTGAAATCACAAGTCATTTTATGACTAATAGGCTTAATGGACCATAGACCCACACCCATTGAACCAAGCCCTAACCCTAAAAATCTGACCAGCCATAGTGTGTCCCCTTCCCCTATTTATATCCTCTTGAAATTAGGGTTGCCTCTTTAGGAAACTTTGCCATTTGGAAGAGGTGAGTCCCCATCTTTGTAAATCCTTAGTAAATCCATTTCTTCTCCAAATTCCTTCAAACAAATTGCAATAGGACCTAATATTAGTATCCTTACTGTTATTGTTGAGTAATTGCAGGAAGAACACAATTTGAGGAAGTTTGGTGGTTTGTGGAGCTCTTCCTATTTGGGGATTTTGACCCATTGTTCACCTATAGGTATAATTCCTTTTGTTGCTTTTAAATTTGGTTAAAAATCATTTCTAGGTTGTCCTAACCGTAACCTAACAGTAGGATAGGCTAACCCTAGAATTTGACCCATTTCGTGTCCGTATCGGACACGTATCAATGTGTCTAGGTTAGTATTCGACGAAATGCCTCAAAGGGCATTTCGTTCGATTTTTGTGATTGTGTTTGAATGGAAAAATTCATTTTAGGCTCGCTTATGCTAATCTTGGATACTGAGCACATTTTTGTGTCGGGATGAGCCGACACGAGCGCGTGGACACGCGGTCGTGCACCCACACACACGGGCAGATTTCTTCCCTGCTGCTCGAGTGCATTTTCTCTGTGCACAGAGGGTTTCAACCCTTGAAATTTGACATAGGGGTCGTGTTCATGACTGACACGAGATCCCTAGAGTTTCGGGGACTCTCGTGTCGTGTCGGACACGTTATGGGCTGTGCACATGTGGTACACTGGACTGTTCAGTGTACAGTGTGTTGTTATTATGTGTTTTAACGGATTTAATAGGTTCTAAATTGTGTTTTTATCTATTAAATAGATCCTAAACTGATGATTAAACCTCTGTTATAGTAGTTACATGATTAGCTTAGGTTTTAATGAGGAGTTGGATTTCGAACATGAATTTTGGGCCTGCACTGATACTCACTGATACAGTGAGTTTCCAGTTTCAAAACCCATCTATTTTTCCCTGTCTTTATGCTATTTTCTTCACTAATGATGATTACCCACATTTCATAATACATGTTGGCTTAGTTTTTGCATTCAATTAAAGGCTTTTGGTTGTGAGTTTTGTTTGGACTTTTGAGTTCATTTTCGAATTGGTATAGAACCTGGGATGTCAGTCCCTATTTTTGAACTGTCAATAACTGATGATTGGTGATTCACTGTCATGTATAAAACCTGAGAGGGGATTATGTGTTCCCAGTTTTCAAAACCTGGGAAGAGTTCTGTATTTTTAACTGATATGAGAAACTGAGAGTTAGTTCTTAAACCTGAGTTTACATTATTTTTGATCCAATGTTTTCTTTCAAAAAACTGAATTAGTTTTCCTGTTTTGGTGAACTGAGAGTGGAATGTTAATTACCTGAGAATTACATTAGGGACTTGATTATTGGCTTGCATATGTATTAACTGATTTCATTCTTCTTAAACCTGAGATTTAGATTATGTTCTCAGCTTCCATTTTCTGAGATATGGAATGCTCACTCATTTCTTTTGATTCACTGAGACTGAGTTTGTGTTCTTCACAAAAACACGAGTTTCACTTTATAATTGAATTAGTGTGAAACCTGAGAATAGTTTAAACCATTTAGATTGATTTGTAAACTGTTTATGATTCATGAATTATATTAAACTGAGATTGGGTTTGTGTTTCCAGTTATTAGAAAACCTGAGATTTATCTCTGAAATGGGAGTTGATATTTATGAACCATAGCTATGGATATAATGTGATAACTGAGTTTATTTCCAGTTTTTCCCATTTCCTGAAAATAGCTTTCAAACCTGAGATTTGGGGGTAATGATATGATTTATAGAACTGGATTTCCTTCCTCTCCTATGCACTGTCTTATGCACCCACATCCCCATTGCACAGTTTTTGATCACCGTTCTTAATTTCTGTTACACACATGTTCTAGTCTATGCCCCTCTCATCACACACCCTTATGATATATTACACACACATGTACTCCTGTCTCTCCCCCTCACTCCCTATGTATGTATATAATATATAAGCATTGTTATATATATATATATATAAAATAAAAAATAAATAAATATATATATACAAGTTTTCCTATATATTTGTATCTGTGTTATAATATATATATTATATATATGGTGTATGTGATATGATATGTCATAGAGCATGGGATACCATATGGCATGTATTGTATATATATGATATTATGGGATTATGGTGTGTTTGGGCATGATATTGCCTAGTAAGCCTAGATTAGTCTTGTTAGACCTAGAATAGACTAGTTAGACTTGTTTGACTTAGGTTGACCTAGTTTGACTTCTAGGGTTGACCAGAGTTGACCAAGAGTTGACTTTGGCCTAGATTGACCTAGATTCATGTAGAACGCATTGTAGTGCATTATATTTCTATTCTGGACTTGTTCTGACTCGTACTGTTCTAAATAGGAGCCAGACACCACTCCTCGGACAGTACTTTCATCTCGGACTTTCAGTTAGCAGGCGAGTACATTCTCTGATCTTTTCATACCTGTCTGGATTATATTCATGCTCTAGATTACTCTGTATGATGCTGACACGTATCTTCACGAATTAGTACTATATGGATCCCTTCCTGAGATGTTATCCCTCTACGGGTGCATTGGATATTTCATGTTCATGTACTTTATCATGTGCATCAGGTACTCCTTGTACTCGTACTAGTTCATGTTTTTACATGTTCTCATGTGCTTTCATGTGCTTTTCATGTGCCTCATGTACTACTCATTACATGAGTTCACGTATCTTAGTTGTATTCATGTGCTTATGACATAACTTGAACGGATCCTTGTGTATTGATTGGGGCGGGGTGAGTAGAATTGGTTATGTGGACACAATCCCCAGTAGGTATTCATGTGCTCCTTATTTGTATTCATGTGCCCCCAAGCCGTTTACATAACCATATTGTACTCTAAATCACGTAGTCACTTATAGTCTCTACTATCATGTATTTACTTTCAGTTACAAAATATCTCCTGTTTACTTGTACTTCCATTCAGCACTTCCTGTATTTTACTCTATTGCCAGATTTATTTTTCTAACCTGCTATGAACTGTTTGAGAGATATGTGCTCGTTCCCGTCCTGACTGGACCTATTGAAATATTACTGAGGATGAGGCTGAGGCGTTCTGCCCTACTTACTACAGTGCCACACTAGATGAGTGCCTGGACTTGGACCAGCAGCAGGATCCATTAGCAGTAGACGACACTCCATTAGTTTAGGATTGTCTTACTATTTTGGATTACTGTATTAGACTTTGAGATATTCTGAGATGTATTATTTTAGACACTTAGAATTCTGGATTGTATCTCTGTGATTCTCTGTTCTGGATATTTTATCTTTCATTATCAATCTATCTTACATGTTCTACCTTAGCTGTGGTTGAGTTATATTTCTGTTATGTCACCCCCATTCGGGGAGTATAACTGTTATTACCTTCAATTGTTAGTTGTTGTGACCTAGGACAGCGTTCTACCGCCGACACTACGGCGTAGGCTGGACGTACCCACGTCTCTTGCCCTTACTCTAGGGTACGGGTCGTGACAAAAGGCACGCACTGAAGAGTCTTCCCACACATCCCGAGAGCTTTTCTTCATCAGAGTCAAGGCTACGTCCGATCGTCCAAGGAGTAAGGCAGAGCTGCCATCGCTTTCCCGAGCCTCTATCGTCACCCCCTAGAATAAAAAATAAACAATCGTACTTAGATTGCTGTACCTAGGTTTTCATTCCTAGGCTTTCTTTGTACGAGCGAGTTTGTATTGTGAGTCTAAGTTCAGTCCTCCTATAAAATTGTTCTACACTTTTATAATCAATGGCAAACAAGGTGGCGACTCTGCTGGGGACTAACTTCTCCACGGCTGAGGAGTTGGTGACGCAATCGGACGCAGCCAAACTTGGCTCCACTCAATAAATGCTGGTCGCCCGGTTCGACCAGCAGGCGTTTGAAAAAATGCTCTCCGACGGGAGCGCTGGCCCGGTCCAGCGGCGAGCCCGCACGAAGAAGGCCCACAGGGAGTGGAGGCCCAAGTCATTCGCTCCTCCCTAAGCTCTCGAAAAAATACTCTCTGTTGCTCAAGATGGCGTAGAAGCCTCGCAGGCGACCCCAATTCAGACCATAGAGCACTCTGCTGTCCCCAAGTCCGGCAGAAGAAAATACTATGATGCTGGACTTGCAGGGGCAAAGAGAAACTCTATACGGTCCAAACCGCATAAAGGCGCCAGCCGTATGGAAAAGGCTCATGTGGATGCAACTGCCAACCATATGGAGAAAACTTATGCGGCCACAAAAGTCAGCCGCATGCAGAAAGCTCATGCGGCCAGAACTGCCAGCCGCATGGAGGCAGCCTGTACGGCCATGACCTCCAGCCGCATCCCTGAGGTTCATGCGGCCACCGCTTCTAGCCACATACCGAAGGCTCATGCGGCCACAAAGGATAGCCGCATGCAGACAGCCTGCACGGCCACTGATCCCAGCCGCATACCATCTGTTCCATGCGGCTCACGGTTAGTCTTCGATCGCCTCTCAGGCGATCCTGACCCCAGATGCTCTCATGTGCCAATCTCCGTGGACTCTTCCTACTATGCACTCTTAGGTGCTAGAAGAAAGAAGTCTCGGGCAGCGCGGGCTCGACGAGCTCAGTCGGCTGTCCCAACTTCTGACTATCTGGGCGTCCCACTAATTATTACGCGGGCCCCTGATGGAAAGTTGTGTAAAACTATCCGTATCCAGCCCCCCGCGGCCAACGAACGGGATAGTCATCAAGAATCTTCCAACAAGGATCAGGGGCAAGTACTCGTGCTACCCCCACATCAGGGAGCAGTCATGAGGCCAACATGCTCATGGGCTCAGAACTCCCAGGCTCACAAAATGGGTGACTTGCGCAACATGATTCTTCACCAACGCAAGGAAAGAGACGAAGCTTTGATGTGCAGAAAGTCCTGTCAGGGACATCAATGCACCCAAGTTATTGTCAACTGCTGCTGCAACAAGACAGCAGTACAAGAAGACCGGCGGTCCGTCTTCCAATGGCTGCAACACCCAAGCTCAGAAGACGAGGTACTTCTCGTCGCCTCTTGCAATTCTGCTCTGAAGATTCCTGTCAGCGGTAGAGGGAAGAAAACAAATGTCTCCAGTCCGAAAATCTCAACCGGCGTAACCAAGAAACTCTCTTCTAAGCGGTTGTCTACCACCGTTACAGGAGGAGTTTACCAAGGTACCCGCTCAAAGACGAAATCTGCCATACTTGGAGGCATTGGAGCCGGAGGTAGCACTCCTCCAAACGTCCACGACAATCCGGTGTTCCAAGAAGACAATCCAGGGGAGACGGTTCGTCCAACAGATGTAGCCGATCCCGACGTCCCCGAGGATGTCCATAATTCTCAAGATGAGACAAGCTCTGAAACTGGGGGTACCACTCTTTTTGAGTCCGAACCAGAGGAGAACATTCCCATATACCCTGACGACTTCTCTGTACAAGGGTATGACTCAGAGGGCACGTCCTCTACCGTTCCTTCCATCTCTCCTCATGTGAGGACGGTATTCATGACGGACAACAACCAAGACGGTCCTAGTGATCGCCAACGCATCGACACTCTGGAGGCCATACTGCATGCCTTGGTCAAGTCCGTGGACGAGATCAAAGCGGCCCTTCCAACTCTGCAAGGAAGAACTCTTGGCCAAAAAGGCTTGGGTCCCTCGGTCAATGCGGATTCGAATTCAGCTGCACTAAACCCGGGTGATAGTCCTCCTGAAATATTGGCCCCCACTGCTGCAGACGAGGCCAGGGAGGCAAGAAGAGAGGTCCAGGAGCTCTGGGCCATGTTCCATGCTCGAGAAAACTACCAAGACCTCAGGATACGTCAACCATATCCTGCTGCGTGGAGAGATGTTCCCTTCCCACCAAGATATAAACTATTCAACATCAACCCATATAATGGGAAGACATCTGCAAGCAGGTACATCACCTACTTCGAGGTCACAATCGACCATCTGCCTCATGACGACGCCATCCTTACACGGTTGTTTATCGGGGCACTGGAGGGGGTCGCCTTCGACTGGTACCGTAACTTGCCGGACAACTACATCCATTCTTTCACCTGCTTCAAACGTATGTTCCTGGAGAGGTTCTACGAGGTAGGACAAGACGTGACAATGTCTACCCTTATGGACGTTGTTCAGGGAGAAAAAGAGTTGACAAGGAACTATATCGAGCGGTTTCGCCAAACCACGATGAAGTTGCCTTCCGGTAACCCGTATTCCTCCTTAATTGAAATTTGCCAAAAGAGGCTGCTTCCCACGATTAGCCTCTAGACGGGCGAAAGTCAGTTTAAGGATTAGAAGACATTCATCATTAATGCCACTAGCGCAGAAGACAAGTTAAAGAAAGCTTGCCAATTGGGATTGCATGTCTTGGAAGGAGAAGACAAGGGCAAACGCCCTAACACTAACAGCAACAATGGTGGTAATCCCTCCAACAATCGAGACAACAAGGGCAAACAGGCTATGGTGGCCGACACAGCGCCGAAGCCTGAACCGAAGCCAGTAGAGAAGCAGTGGCCTCAGATGACCTATTCCTTTGAGGACGGCCATGTCAAGCCCATCTTAGACATACTCATACAAGGAGGTCGAATTCAGCTCCCTCCTCCAAGGCGTGAACCTCGACCTATATAAATGGAGAACCCCAAGTACTGCCACTACCATCGCTATGTCCACTATGCTACACATGACTGCTACCAACTGAAGCGATACATCCAGCATCTCATCGATTCTAAGGCCCTGGCCATTGATTTCGAAGAGGTGACTGTAGCAGCCAATATGATGTCCGTACAATTTGGCAACTTCCCTCCGACAAAGACTTAAAATGGAGTAGTACCCATCCCCAGAGCAAAGATGGAGGTCGCCAACCTTCCACCTTCCCGAGACCAGGCTGCTGGTCTAGTGCCCCTTACCACATCACGAGGGGAGATCATGTCGGTCCATCCGGACATGGTACCTGAGGTGACTCAGTCCGCACCTCCCTCCACAAGCAAGAAGAAGAGTGGGAAGGTCAAATCATGCCGCACAATCTCGACATATGTCGAAGAAGCTACAGCTGTCGTTACCCGCTCCGGCGCACAAACCCAACCTCCACCGGGTAACTCGGCTGATGATCATCAGCCAACATCTGCTGATGCTCCAGGACCTTCGCAGCCTTCAATGACCGACAAGCCTAGGCCGAAGGAGACTCGCTTCGACAAACCGCTCTGAAGAGAGACGCCTCATGGGCGGGAGAGGCCCTACAACTTCGACATCTTAGCGCAATTGGCTAACACACTGGCCAAATTGTCGCTATACGAGCTCTTGAGACTCTCCAATGATGTCCGTGTTGCGCTAAGCGAAGCACTCCAGAATGTCGACGTATATCTGGCCCAGTCCAATCTCACTGGAGAAAGCTTGCCTGCAAATTTCCAGGACAGCGCCTACACAGGTGCAATGTCTAACATCATCTTCACTCTACAGGATATGCTTATCAAGACCAACCTACATGATCACCCTCTGTATTATACTGGATCCATTGGCGATGTCAATGTGGACAGGATGCATATTGATCCCGGTTCTTCCATAAACATTATCCCGAAGAGCCTACTACATCATCTGCGCATCCCAATGCATCGCCTGACGCCAATAAGTACCGCCATCAGCGGTTTTAATTCAGGCAGAAGCTATCCGATCGGGAAGATTCGCTTGAAGTTCTAAATCGGCGACCTTCAATCAGAAGTGGCCTGTTATGTCATAGATGCGGATACTTCCTATAATATTCTCATGGGACATCCTTGGATACACGATTACATGATCGTGCCCTCCACACTGTACCAGTGCTTCAAGTACGGCGACAAGCACGGTTTTGTAAGGACAGAATTTACAGACATTGATCCTTTTAAAGGGGTCGAATCCTACTACTCAGACTCATGCTTGTATGAGAAGTCGAAAAACATATCGCCAAAGGGGATACTCAAGCTCAAACTGAGGCAGCAACTGGATTAGAAGAACCTCTGACGATCCACCTCCAAGCCCGCAAACCTGGCATAACTGTGCCCCTTACAGCCACTCTGCGTAAGGACGCAATTAGCCTCTCTGCACAGGAGGAACAAATTATAATCCGACTGCCAAGTTCTGGCCAAGCACCAAGACCCACGACAGGGCCACTGTCAATCAGGCTGCCTAAAGCTAGCCAGCAACAAACAGAGGAGCTCAATCCCTCTGTCAGGCCGATGACAATTCGTCTTCCTAGAATGAATCGGCAGCCAAGCACTAAGCCAGGGACTGCTAGCCAGCCAACAACTCCCCGCCCAGCACCGAGCACCAAACTGGGGGTAGCTAGTACGCCAACGACTCCACGTTCTGCTCTACCCATGGAGCCCCTGATGATTAAGATGCCTAAGTCATCCTATCAGTCTTCATTGACACAAGGGGTAGTTGAAGAAGAGCCAAGGCTGGCCAAGTATGTGGCTGCTCACACTGATGTTCCATCCGCAGATGATGTAATCCTACTGGAAAAGATACCTTACTTCATCAATAAAGGGCTATCTTTGAATTATCTCGAGCTTAATAAGCTTTATACAATGTATGCTATAGAACATGGTATAGGCACCCACCTGCACACACAGGTAACAAATGTCTACACCGCAAACCAACTTACTCCAGTGGAAGACGCTTACCGCACAATCGAGGGAGAGGATCATCCAATCATCTTCAGCCGGAAGAATGACCCACAACCCTTTAGGGTAGAAGAAGTTGATCTCGAACCCGACATCGGAAGATTGTCCCTTTATCTGTATAGTTCCCAATCCAAGTTGTAGGAACAAAATCGTAAAGCAGAATACTCTAGAGGGGGTGGTGAATAGAGTAGGCAGCGGAATATTTCTAATTAAAAACTTGTTAGCAGTTAGATCACAGATAAAATAATAATCACAAAAAGTAAATAACAGAATTTAAAGAAGATCATAAGGCAAATGCAAATACCGAGATTTATACTGGTTTCCCTCTTGTGAGGACTAGTCCAGTCGGAAGAACTCTAGCTTCTAGTTGAATCCATTATTGGAAAATCCCGCAAGTTCTCATACGAAGTCCTTGCAACTTCTACAAACGCGAGCTTTGATACGAAGAACTAGACCAACTTCAATTGTGAAGAGTTGAATCTTCTATCAAGCCTCTGATTACAATCACTCAGAAACTTCTATACCGTACCGCACTGGCAAATCGACTAGAGGATTGTAACTGGCTTAGGATTTGAAAATAAAAGCTTTTAAGAACTCTTTGGAAAAATGTAAGCTCAGTAAGAGAAGAGATTGAAAGTGAATTGGTGATTTGAAATGATCGAAATACTTCTCTATTTATAGTTTTTCCAAAGATAGAACTCTGACAGAATTTGGGCAGAATTCGGACAGAACTCTTTGTAACAAACCTTAACTGAAGGATGACCAAGTTCAAAAACCCAACGTTCACTAACGTTCCAAATGGCCGAACTCTGGCCGAACTCGGCCCGAGTTCTCCTTGGGTTCTGCCAGTTCATTTTTTGAGAAAATAAATTTTGGCTTTTTGAAAGATCCTTCAGAAGCTTTTTATAAAAAGAATATTTTTCAAAAACGTAGGTCATTTGTAAAGAATATGATGATTTTGAAAAACGTTTTAGGATAGCCTATTTGCCAGTACGACTCGGTGTACAATGTATTCCTAGACTCAATAAAATAAAAAATTACATTGCATAACAAGAAGTACATTCTGAATGGCAAACAGCTTCAGTCTTGAACATTGTTGATATCCATTGTTGAGCAGTGTCCAAAACGTCGTAGGTAAACATCTGAGTTGACTTGTATTTATTTCAAGACAGAGTTTGATCAAGTATTAAAATCATGTTTGACCATGACCAATAGGCCAACAATCTCCCCCATTTTGATAATTGACAAACCTTGCCGATATAACATCTAAGCTTGGAATCAAATCAAAATAGTAATCAAAAGAAATTGTTCATAACCTGTATGCACAAAAATGTTAGATCTTATTTCTCCCCCGTTGTCACTTAGCAAGATAATTGCAAAAGAGAAAGCTCCCCTGCAATAAATGCATAAGTAACAAACAGTGAAGAAACAAAATAAACATAGATAATCATGACAGGCATGGTAGAAAAAGTAAACATGGTAAGTGAAACGGATAGTCTATAAAATACAACACAGACATGTATTTGATAAAGTATGAAGCAACAAAAGATAGATAGTGTTATCATAGTACTGAAACACATAAAGTGCTGAATAATAGGCTAAGATGCCAAAACTGAGGCATAATCAAAAAACCATGTCTATGAATAGTCCCATAATAGAAAAAGTGCTGATAAAAAAATATAAGAGTACTGATAAAATCTTGGAATGTCGGAGCATTTCCAAGTAAACATAAGACAAAAGTAACAGTCTCAAGAATCTAACATCTCAAAACTCATCATCATCATCAACGGCATCAGCTGCATCTCCGGCATGTCCAGAAGGACCAGCTCTAGAAGTACCAGCGCCAGAAGTGCAAGGAGGGGTGCCAGTGGTACGATACCAATCATAGGCATTCTCTGGCTGGAATAGAGAGTGAACCGCCTCATCGTCAATGCGATAGCCAAAAATAGAAGGGTCTCGATGTAGAGAGCTAGCATAATGACCCGTCTGCGCAAACCTCAGATCGGCAAAGGAGTTGGCAATCGCCTGGAATCAAGTCACATCACGAAACTCTTGTTCCCTAGAGGTCTCAATATAAAAAGACTGCAGATCTGATAAGTACTAATGTATACCCTCAAATGTCATAGGGTAAGAATGAGGAGGAACAGGTGCTGTGGGAGCTGTGGGAGTAGATACAGGAGGAGTAGGTGCAGTAGGTGGAGGAACAAATGCAATGCTGCGACGAGAGAGTTTGAGAAACTTGGGCTCGGGGTCGACAACACAAGTAGATAAATCAATATCAAATCTCTGAAAAATGCGAGGAATAAGCATCGCATAAGATAGGTTACGGTCTCTCCCGCGATATCTACCTATCATCTGGATGATAGTCTTAGGGGCAGAAAAAGGAATCCCCTTAAGAATATGATAAAGAGCAGAAAGCTCAAGTGCAGTGACATCATCTTTAGAAGTAGATTTTGGAAGTAAGGTGGAATAGATGATGCGATGTAATTCGTAGTTAAACAAGTTCAAGTTATTAGCCTTGAACTTTCCAGGAAGAAAGCGTGCGGGCGCACAAAGTTCATTCTTGAAACTAACGAGTGTCGTGCCATCGGGGAAATCAAAATCAGTGATGTAATCGAGCGGGACACCTTCGTTTGGGATACCAAGGATTTCTGCTAACGTTTCATCAGTGAATTCGATACCAATTCCTTCGACACGTATCTTCGCTGTAAAAGTGTCTAATACAAAATTATAATAGAATAATCTAATGGCATTAGTGGCAATGGGAAATTGTAAGGTGACAAAGTGTTGTAATCCTAATACCTCAAAATAAGGGCGATGATCCGGAAAAACAGTCTACTTAATCGGTGATCCGGTGCAAATAGTACGCATGATAAAGTCGACGTACCACAATAAAGCTTGATCGAAAGTTTTAAAGTAAAACTCATCCGACGCACCATCGTCCAATTTGACCGGAGAAAAGAGGTAATCCGTACGCGGATCTGAAGACGATGCCTCTTCACTGGCATCGGTCTTCTTCCTCTTGAAGGGATTGAACTTAGGCATTCTTTCCCAAAAATTTCTAAAAACCCTATGTATTGAAAAGTGGAGGAAATAAGGGATTATACCTTCCAAGAATTGGATATGTTGTAGAGGATGACGATCTCCGCACGAATTCAAAGTTTTGACGAGAAACTCCACAAGGATTAGAAGAACAATGATGGAGAAGAAGCTAGGGTTTCGGAGGGGCGCTGCTGCTGTTATGAAGATATGGAGAAGAATGAAGAAGAAGGAAGCCTCGGGTTGGTACTGGTATATATAAATACCCAGCCGAACTCTGGCCGAATTCGGACCGAACTCGGACCGAATTCGCCAAGGGTTGCCTGGCTATATATATATATAAAAATTCAAATGAGGCCACATTCTTTTTCATTAATTCGTTTCAAATGCTTAATTCAAAGTTTAGTAATTTTAAATCTCAAAATAATATAATTAATATTATTTTATAAATTAATATTCTCTACTCAGCATCTGTCTCAGATTAGCTGTAGGAGTACTGTCCCAGCTAACGGAGGTTCACTGGGGAACTCTTAAATACCGCTTCGCTTCGACCGTAGTCGTGGTGACAGCCAGACTCTTTTTAGGCTTGTCTCAAAAACAATTTATGAGTATCGAATAAATAATTAATAAAACAAAATTAATTAATATTATTGATATCTAAAATTTCTAATTCTCGATGTAAATAGTTGAAACGATCTTTCGTTAAAGGTTTTGTGAGTATGTCAGCTAATTGATTCTGTGTGTCTATGTATACAAGGTCTATATCTCCATTTAGTTGATGATCTCTAAAAAAATGATGTCGAATCTCGATATGTTTAGTACGAGAATGACATACAGGATTCTTAGTCAGATTAATAGAACTAGTGTTATCATAGAAAATGGGTATGTGTGAAAAATGCAATCCATAGTCTTCTAAGGTTTGTTTCATCCACAAAATTTGTGCACAACAACATCCTACTGTGATATACTCAGCATCGGCTGTTGATAATACGACAGAATTTTACTTTTTACTAAACCAAGAGACTAGAACTTTTTCTAGGAAATGACATGTGCCGCTAGTGCTTTTTCTATCTACTTTACATCCAGCAAAATCAGCATCGGAATAACCGTTTAGGTCAAATGACGTGGTTTTGGGATACCATAAGCCGACAGAAGATGTACCTTTAAGGTATCGAAAGATACGCTTAACTGCGCACAAATGTGATTCCTTAGGATTAGCTTGAAAATATGCACATAAGCAAACACTAAACATAATGTCTGGTCGACTAGCAGTTAAATATAGTAAGCTACCGATCATACCTCGATACTTACGTATGTCGACATATTTGCCCTGTTCATCAATATCAAGCTTGGTTGAAGTCGCCTTTGGAGTGCTAAGTGGTTTTGTTGTTTCCATGTCGAACTTCTTCAATAGATCCTTTGTGTACTTAGCTTGATTTATGAACGTCCCATTGTTGGTTTGTTTGATTTGTAGTTCGAAAAAGAATTTCAGCTCTTCCATCATGCTCATCTCAAACTCATTCTGCATACACTTTAAAAATTCTTGACAAAGAGATTCATCAGTAGATCCAAAGATAATATCATCTACATAGACTTGAATCAAAAGAAATATTATTATTCAAAGACTTTATAAACAAAGTAGTGTCAACCTTTCCCTTTGAAAAACCATTATCAAGTAGAAAAGTGCTTAGACGATCGTACCAAGCACGAGGGGCTTGTTTCAAAGCGTATAAAGCTTTCTTCAACTTGAAAACATATTCAGGAAATTTCAAATCAGTAAAACCGGGTGGTTGAGCTACATAAACCTCTTCTTTTATAAAACCAAAAAATGCCTTTTTCACATCCATTTGAAATAACTTAAAATTATAAAAACATGCAAATGCACATAACATGCGAATGGATTCTAATCTCGCAACTGGGGCATAAGTCTCATCATAGTCGATACCTTCTTCCTGATTGTATCCTTGAGCTACGAGTCGAGCCTTATTACGAGTCACTAAACCATTCTCGTTCAGTTTGTTTCGGAATACCCATCGAGTTCCAATGACCGGATGATCAATAGGCTTGGGAACAAGTTCCCAAACTTGATTCCGTTCAAATTGGTTTAATTCCTCTTGTATAGCATCTAACCAAAAATTATCACTACATGCTTCATCAATATTTTTGGGTTCAAACTGCGAGACAAAAGCAACACAAGAAGCTATATCTTTATTGGAGGAACGAGTACTAATACCTTTGGTAATCTCACCAATTACCAAGTCCTTTGGATGACTAGCCAAGAATCTCATCTCTTTAAGTGTAGTCTCAGGATTGCTAGTTCTGGCTTCTTTTCTTGGAGGTTCATCTGATGCCTGATGTGATGGTTCTGTATCTTTGTATGAAGGTTTTACAGTAGATGTACTTGGTACGATTATATCTTCATTGTCATCATCATCTAAGTATTGATTTAGCTCATCAAACTTGACGTTGATAGATTCTTCAATGATTATGGTTCTTTTGTTGAATACTCTATATCCTTTGCTCTTTGCTGCATAACCTAAAAATATATCTTCATCGGCCTTTTTATCAAATTTACTCAAATTATCTTTGGTATTAAGAATAAAACATTTACAACCAAAGATTTTGAAATAAGAAACATTTGGTATTCTATCAAACCATAATTCATAGGGAGTCTTCTTCGATATAGGTCGAATTAGAACCCTATTGAGAATATAGCATGCTGTATTTACAGCTTCAGCCCATAAATATCTAGGTTGACTAAACTGGTTTAACATAACTCTAGCCATTTCAGATAGAGTTCTGTTCTTACGTTCCACAACTCTATTTTGTTGTGGAGTCATAGGGTAAGAGAATTCATACAGATAACCGTGTGTGTCAAAAAATTGCTTGAATTCTGCATTCTCAAATTTGCCGCCATGATCACTACGAATACGAGTAATCATGAACCCTTTTTCATTCTGTACTTTCTTGCAAAAGGTGACGAATTATGATAATGCATCATTCTTGCATACAAGAAAATAAACCCATGTATATCTAGAGAAGTCATCTATAATGACAAATACATGCAACTTATCACCTAGACTAGCAATTCTACTGGGTCCAAATAAGTCCATATGCAATAATTGTAAAGGTCTAGTGGTACTTACAGCATTCTTGGATTTGAATGCGGATTTGGTAGCTTTGTTCTTTTCACATTCACTACATACCGTATCCTTCTTGAAAGAAATATTCGGTAAGCCGCGTAACAACTTTTTTGTAGATAATCTTGAAATTGTATCCATGTTTGCATAGCCGAGTCTCATATGCCATAATTGACTCTTAATGCTTTTGGCCATCAAACATCTACCTGCTGTGTTAGCATCTTCCAATAAATAGAATACATATATATTGTCTTCCCTAATGCCTTCAAATATAGTACTGCAAGTTGAACTATCAATAATAGTACATTTATCTTTTACGAAGTTAATGCCATAACCGTGATCAGCTAAATGGCTTATGCTGAGCAGATTATGTTTTAACTCGGTAACAAGACAAACATCTTTAATCACTGGATAGGGAGCCTTACCAATGTCACCGATACCGATTATTTACCCTCTCAAATTATTACCGAAGGAGACATATCCTTCTTTATCCCTCTTCGACAGTATTATAAATAATGAAGCCTCACCGGTCATGTGCCATGAGCAACCACTGTCGAGGATCCATTTGCTCCTAGCATGTGAAGGGTGTCCCACCTACAAAACAATTTGCAGATGAAACTTTTGGTACCCATTTCTTGTAGGGTCCTGACTGGTTAGTTTTCATTATCCATGCATAAATATTTAAATCTACTAACTTTCTAATTCTACATGCAGAAGATATATGACCAATGAGGCCACAATAATGACATTTAGCATGTTGAGTGTTGAAAGTAGTGTGAGGTACATGATTGGTAGGTTTTGGTTTTCTAGTATAGAAGAATGCATGCCTATTAGTCTTCTTGGGAATAGTCTTGGTATGGTTTGGTCTAACAGTGTTGGGCATGTTCCGATGATTCGGTAATTGACACGTGTTAGAATAGGAAGAAGCAACTTCAGGCCATTTTCTTAAACTAATTTCCAACTTTTTGGAAGTGTCATATAATCTAGTATAGTCAGATATAAGTGAATCTAATCTGACCTGTGCACACTGGAGACTCTTTCTCTCCATAGATAGGTCTTCCTTTGACTGGATAATAGTTTGGTCTTTTTCTTCGGATAGCTTAACAGTCTCGTGTAACAACAATTTAATAGAAGAAAGCTTACCAGACTCATTTGAAGAGTCATTATCTCTAACCTGATCTAGTAGGTCGGTAAGTCTTCCTATTTCACCTTTGTACTCTTTGAGTACCTTCTTAGAGGTTTTATATTTACTACGTAGTTTCCTGTAATCATTTAACAGTTCACTGAAAGCCTCTCCTAATTGTTCAAAGGTGAAATCATCATAAGGGTCAAATAGAGGATTAGTGATTACCTGATTGCAAGCCATCAAGCACACATTTGCAGCATCATCTGATTGTTCATCTTCTGAGTCGCTGGCTTAACTTTCATGCCATATGCTTGTGTTGGCATACTTCCTTGATGTAGATTTCTTTAGGTAGCCTTTGTCATATTTGCTATTTTTCTTTGATGATGGTGCTGAGGGACAATCATTCTTCATGTGTCCTTTCTTCTTGCATCCGTAGCAAATAGGATGTTCCTCGTTGTTGTTGTTGTCTTTGCTGTCCTTTGTTCTTCTGTTAAATCTCATGAACTTCTTGAAATTTCTTACCAGAAGAGCTTGATCTTCAGAGTCGGAGTCGCTGTCGTCGAAATCATCTTCGATGGTTCTTCTATGTTGAGCCTTGAGAGCGATCGTCTTCTCGGACTTTTCTTTTGTTGTAGCATCTTCAAAGTCTTGAAGTTCTAACTCGTGAGTGAGTAGCTTACCCATGAGTGTTTCTAGAGACATTGTTTAGAGGTCGTTCCCTTCAATGATTGCTGTAGCCTTTGGAATCCAGTTCTTTGTAAGGGACCGTAGAAGTTTACGAAACTTCTCATGGTTACTGTAATCCTTGCCTAGTGAGGACAGAGGATTTACAATATCCAAGAATCTTGTAAACATTTGAGTGACTGATTCACATGGCTTTATTTTGAACGCCTCATACTCCTGAGTAAGTCTGCTGATCTTTGACTCCTTGACTTGTGTTGTTCCTTCGTGGGTTACTTTGAGAAGTTTCCACACTTAGTTTGATGTTGTGCAAGTAGACACCCTATTGAATTCAGTTCTGTCTAAAGTACAAAATAAAGCGTTAATAGCACGTGCGTCAAGACTGGCCTTTTTCTTTTCTTCCTCTGTATATTTGTCATTTGGTTTTTCAGCTAAAACTCCATAAACATTTATACGAGATGGCTTTTTATAGCCATCAATAACCACAGACCATAAGTCAAAATCAAGAGATTTCAGAAAGAAACTCATACGTGTTTTCCAATAAGTGTAGTTTGTGCCGTCAAACAGTAGATGTCTGTTTGTGGCTTGGCCTTCACTTGTGAATTTCACAGTTACCATGTGTAATATAGTAATCTATATAAAAATTGAATATTACTGCAATTTTACCTTGCTTTACCTGTATAACCCGCTCTGATACCAATTGTAGGAACAATTGGGATAAGAATATAATACCTATAGATGGAGAGCCTGCTCTGGCACCAATTGTAGAAACAAAATCGTAAAGCAGAATACTCTAGAGGGGGGTGAATAGAGTAGGCAGCGGAATATTGCTTATTAAAAACTTGTTAGCAGTTAGATCACAGATAAAATAATAATCACAAAAAGTAAATGAAAGAATTTAAAGGAGATCAGAAAGCAAACTCAAACACCATGATTTATACTGGTTTCCCTCTTGTGAGGACTAGTCCAGTCGGAAGAACTCTAGCTTCCAGTTGAATCCACTATTGGAAAATCCTGCAAGTTTTCATACGAAGTCCTTGCAACTTCTAGAAACGCGAGCTTTGATACGAAGAACTCGACCAACTTCAATTGTGAAGAGTTGAATCTTCTATCAAGCCTTTGATTATAATTACTCTGAAACTTCTAGACCGTACCGCACTGGCAAATCGACTAGAGGATTGTAACTGGCTTGGGATTTGAAAATGAAAGCTTTTAAGAACTCTTTGGAAGAATGTAAGCTCAGGAAGAGAAGAGATTGAAAGTGAATTGGTGATTTGAAATGATCGAAATACTTCTTTATTTATAGTTTTTCCAAAGACAGAACTCTGACAGAATTCGGACAGAATTCGGACAGAACTCTTTGTAACAAACCGTAACTGAAGGATGACCAAGTTCAAAAACCCAACGTTCACTAACATTCCAAATGGCCAAACTCTGGCCGAACTCGGCCCGAGTTCTCCTGGGGTTCTGCCAGTTCATTTTTGGAGAAAATAAATTTTGGCTTTTTGAAAGATCCTTCAGAAGCTTTTTGTAAAAAGAATATTTTTCAAAAACGTAGGTCATTTATAAAGAATGGGATGATTTTGAAAAACGTTTTAGGATAGCCTATTTGCCAGTACGACTCGGTGTACAATGTATTCCTAGACTCAATAAAATGAAAAATTATATTGCATAACAGGAAGTACATTCTGAATGGCGAACAGCTTCAGTCTTGACATTGTTGATATCCATTGTTGAGCAGTGTCCAAAACATCGTAGGTAAACATCTGAGTTGACTTGCATTTATATCAAGACAGAGTTTGATCAATTATTAAAATCAGGTTTGACCATGACCAATGGGCCAACACAAGTACCTCATGCAAAAACAAGGGTATGATCTGGAAACTACACCAGGCTTAAACTACGGCACTGGATGGCGGTTACCCTTGCAATTGTCGGTCCCGGCTGGTAAACCATAAAACTATTACAAAAAAACCAGATGTTGGCTAGGTTATTTTACACCGACAACGACCCCTGAAAGCTCAGACGAGGAATGCGACTGGCACTCACACTCAACCGGATCACCCACTTTCGATTCGGATGTCAGCATCGGGGACATGCTCAGGCAAGTCTGGTCCATCAATATGGCATTTGCCGATGCCTACGAAGAAGATGAAGACATCCCTGAACTTCTTGAGTTAGAGCCGTGGGCACGACAACTAGATGCGCAGTGGAAGAAGCGGTTCGAACAAAGAGAGCCTCCCATCGAGGATGAGGTTGTACAAGTCAATCTCGGTGATGAGTCCTCTCCAAAGCCCATCTTCATCAGCAAGAATCTGACAACCGAAGAGCGAGAATCACTACTACAACTCGTCAGGGAATATATCGACGTGTTCACCTGGTGCTACGAAGATATGCCAGGACTAAACCCCGAAGTTGTACTTCACAAGCTCAACATCCGTCCGGACGCAAAACCGGTCAAGCAACAGCAACGACGGTTCCGTCCCGATGTCATGAATGCTATTGAAGCTGAGGTCAACAAACTGATGGCCAGCGGCTTCATCCATGAGGAACAACATCCAGACTGGGTCGCCAACATAGTACCAGTCCTCAAGAAAAGTGGAAAGATTTGAATCTGCATCGACTTTCATAATCTGAATGAGGCGTGTCCTAAGGATGAGTTCCCTCTTCCTATCACAGACATCATGATCGACAACACCTGCGGCTTTGAGCGTATGTTATTTATGGATGGTTTTTCGGGATACAACCAAATCAAGATGTTCCCTGATGACGAAAAGCATACATTATTTCGAACACCAATTGGCACATACTGCTACACAGTCATGCCTTTCGGTTTAAAGAACGCTGGCGCCACCTATCAAAGAGCTGTGAGCATCATCTTTACCGACCACCTGCGAAAGAAAAGTGGAATGCTACGTCGACGACATCGCTGTCAAGAGCCTCTCTAAAGAAGATTATCTGCATGATCTGATGATAGTCTTTGACCTGTTGCGAGCGCACAATTTAAAGATGAATCCCACAAAATCCTTCTTGGATGTATCCAGCGGGAAATTCTTGGGTTTCATCATTACGTCCCAGGGTATCCACGTAGACCCTGAGAAGACGAAGGCAATCATGGAGATGGGTCCCCCCAGAAATCTCCGTGAACACCGAGGCCTTCAAGGGAGGCTAGCCTACATTGGGAGGTTTGTCTCCAACCTCTCTGGACGATGTCAGCCATTCATCCACCTCATGAAGAAGGACGTTTCATTCGTATGGGATAAAGAATGCCAGCGCGCCTTCGACAATATCAAAGAATATCTAACGAACCCTCCAGTCCTGGTAGCTTCGATTGTCGGAAGACCATTCCTGCTCTATGTAAGAGCGATGGAACATTCTCTCGGTGCTCTTCTAGCGCAAAACAATGATGCAGGCCACGAGCAGGCTATATATTACCTTAGCCGAATGATGATGGGGCCGGAACACCAATATACTGCCGTAGAAAAGGAGCGCCTTGCTCTGGTTTTCACCTTTCAGAAGATGTGACACTACGTCACGGGACAAACCATCCATGTCATATCAAGGGTCAACCCCCTCAGGGTTCTCATGACCAAACCAGGTGCACTCAGCTCTCGCCTCGCTACCTGGGCAATATTACTGTCCCCCTACCACATGATCTTCGTCCCGCAAAAGGCTGTTAATGGTCAAGCTCTGGCGAACTTTTTAGCAGGTCATCCAGGATCGGAGTCAACAAGAATAGATGAAGAGATTCCAAATGAGGTCGCTAATTCAAATGTGGCCTCCCATGATACCATATGGCGAATGTTCTTCGACGACGCTTCTAGAACTGGTCACAAGGGAAACATCGTCACTGGAGTCGGAGTAGTACAGATTTCTCCCACCGGGTTGGTGATCAATCAAGCTTATTCCCTCACGGAGCCTTGTTCAAACTATGTGGCCGAGTAAATTGCTTTGGTTATTGGCCTCCGACTTGCAAAAGAGCTGGGGGCAGAGCACCTTGAAGCATACAGTGATTCGCAGCTAATCGTCAATCAAATCCGGGGGTCATACGAAGTGCGTCATGAAGACATGATCCCCTATCACCAAATAGCGATTAACATCATCTCGTCCTTGGAAGGGTTCTTCATAGAACACGTTCCCAGGCTCCAGAACATTGAAGCCGATGCCCTAGCAGGCCTCGCCGCTTCCTTAGCAGTTCTGAATCATGCTCATCATCTAGTTGACATCATAGGCCGTGAGTTGGTCTGTCCCAGGAATAATGTTCAATGTATTGAGAGTTACACCGCGCTGACAGTCGACGAAGCACCAGACTGGAGACAACCATTCATTGACTTTGTAGTCTACAACATCCTGCCAGAGAATCCGAAGGAAGCCACTTCTATCAGAAGACGTTCCCTCAGATTCTTCTACGATACAGAGATAAAAATGCTATATCGGCGATCATACGATGGATTACTGCTTTGATGTCTGTCAAATACAAAAGCCAAAGAAGCCGTGCGTGAATCTCATGATGGCATCTGTGGGGCCCATCAGCCTGGCCCAAAATTACAGGATCGCCTTCGACGAATGGGCTATTACTTGCCCACGATGGTTACAGATGCAATAGACTATGCACGAAAATACAAAGCCTGTCAAGTCCACGCAGATTTCATCCACCAGCCATCTGAGTTTCTACATCCGACGGTAGCATCCTGGCCATTCGAAGCATTGGGAATGGACATCATTGGTCCGATCACTCTACCTTCGTCCCGAGGACACCGCTTCATACTTGCAATCACAGATTACTTCTCCAAATGGGCGGAGGCTATTCCGCTGGCAGAAGTCAAGAATTCAAACGTGATCAGCTTCCTCAAGCATCACGTCATTTATTGCTTTGGACTGCCCCGAAGGATCATCCACGACAATGGTCCACAGTTCGTAAGCCATGCCTTCTATCGGTTTTGCGACAAACACCGAATCCAGAATATTGCTTCAACACCATTCAACCCGGCGGCTAATAGTCTGGCTGAAGCATTCAACAAAATATTTATCGAGCTTCTCAAAAAGTTCGTGTCATCAAACAAACGCGACTAGAATGAAAAGCTCGGCGAATGCTTGTAGGCATACCGCACTACAGTACGGACGGCCACTGGGAACACACCATTCTCTGTGGTATATGGGAGTGAGGCAGTTCTCCCACTGGAAACTCAAATAATCTTGCTCCGCGTCGCCCTTACTTATCGGTTGACAACAGATGATAATCACCATCGCCGACTGCAAGAGTTGGAGAACCTAGATGAGAAGCGCCTGTTAGCTCAACAGCGAATCGAGCTGTACTAAGCACGTATCTCCGGAGCCTTCAACAAAAAGGTTAAAATCAGAACATTCCCAGTGGGTGATCTCGTTTTGGCAGTTCAGAGGCCGATGGTTGTGACTCACAAAACTGTCGGCAAGTTCCAGCCAAAGTGGGAAGGCCCGTTCATCATCGATGTTGTATTCTCCAATGGAGCTTACCGCCTCGCAAAAGAAAATGGAGACTTGCTCATATTGCCCATCAACGGCAAGTTCCTAAAGAAGTATTACGTCTGAAACGACATCTGCCAGGGTGTTGAGTTATGTTTCATAGGGTACCGCTGAATTCACACCCCAACCATAAATCTTTCAAAATGATGAGTTATGTACCCTGTGGTACCGCTAAACTAACATTCCGACTACAAATTCCCCAAATTGTCGAGTTACGTACCCTCTGGTGCCGCTGAACTCACATTCCAAATCCACATATCCCTAATTGATGGGTTATGTACCCCCTGGTACCGCTGAACTCACATTTCGACTCCAAATCTCCCAGATTGTTGAGTTATGTACCCGTAAGTACTGCTGAACTCATATCCTGGTCACTACAGATAAATCTATATCACGTCATTTAGGTAGTAAGTCATGTATGATAATACCTCTGAACTTTTCCCCTAAGAAGAGCTCCCTCCTTATGATCCAATACCCGCACTTCCCGTGCACGAAAAGGGTAACAGATCCATAAATTCTCCAAAACAACCACGTCGATGTTACCTCTGAGTTATTTTCCTTCCATCAAAAACAAACCGCCCCTCACATAGAACATCCACGTCCTCATTACCTCTGAGATGTTCTATGTACCCTTCATGGAGCCCACTCCTGCCATGTCCTAATTACCTCTGAGTGGGAAGGCTCCATCGAAGAAACCCTCATATTTACCATGTCCTCATTACCTCTGAGTAAGTATGTTGGTTCTCTCCCAACTTCTTATCCGTATCCAGAACCAGGGTATGCCAAGGATAATAGGTCCACAAAAAGTCTCCCATTGGGGCAACTACTACAAGTAAAGAATATAGCGAATGTATTTCGGTCATCCAAAATCAGTTACATTTACATGACTACATCTCATGAGCAAGCCAGAAAAGTTCTCTATCATTTTATTCAGACAAGAAGTAAGAATATTACATTAATGTCCGAAAGAAGCAAAATACAAACTACAGCTAAAGACAGACAGAAATATCAAGACAAAAGACGGACACTTATGGGAGCCCACGAATCCTAGTTGCGGGGGCGCATATACCAATCCCTCAACCATTTTTTATATGAAGGATCTATTTGAACAAAATCCTCGTCCGGAGCAGGAGGGTCAGAACTCCCAATACTACCGCCATCAGGCTGGGGCTCCTCCTTTACAGCCACTTCAATAGACGCCAGCTCTCCTTCATGTACTTCTGTTTTTTGGTATTACATCTTCCTTAATGAGCGACGACTCTTGTTTGAAAGGAGGCAGCAGCTCTTCCTTCACAATGGTTTCAGCCTTCGGCAGGGATGCTGCAAGAATTAAAAATAAAAAGAAACAAAGTTAGAAGATGGCCAGAGCCTCATGCAGCCCAATCCAGACGAGCTTATGCGGTCCTATTTAAGGGGGGCTTCATGCGGTTCGATTCAGAGAGACTTATGCGGCTCTGTGCGACGGGTCGTTATGCGGTTCAGTTTGTGAAGTGCCTGAGCGGCTACTAGACAAACCCCCATGCGGCTCGGACATGGGGTATTATCACGCCCCAGAACCAGAATACTAGAGAGCGGGGGCAGACATAGCCAGCTACGTATATGAAATGGAATCCATCTCGCTACACGGTCACGGCTGTCTAGATATATGAGGGTTTATCTACAAGCCAACAGTCTCTTAAGGTCATGAACAAGCCTAGTGTCTCAATCACAAGCAAGTAAGTAAAAGTCACAAGATGTATGATCATTAAATATACAATAGTAAGGCGTCCCAAATATTACATATTCAGTTGATCATGAAGCTAGTCGTTACAAAATGTCAGGACTAGCAAGAGTTTAGTCATACATGATCAACCCTAGGATCTGTTAATCATGTTACAGCCCGTAGGCAGACAGTAAGTAAAGTGCAATCGAGCTAAACAGGTGCTCGTCGGCTAAACGCCTCAAAATAATATTTTTACAATAGAGTGGGAGAGACAAAAATAACCCACTCGTTGCCAGGGTTCCGTCTAGTGGCCACCATCTGGCTGGAAGGTCGGTAGATCCTCTGGAGCTGCTCCGAAATCTGGCCACACAAAACCAGCTGGGTCAGACCCCAGAAAGAGCAAGTGCCACAAAGGAAGCTTCACTTAAGAACTAAAACCAGTAATCAGCACAAGATATAAATAAAAGTAAGAACTGGAAATAAAGAAAATACACCAGGATGATATACGACGAGATAACCATAGAACTATTCAGATAACCAGGTTACAACCCGTAAACCAAACAAGGACCGGGGTTGTAACCCTTCGTCTGAACAGAAGTTGGAATTCTCACCATTTATCGGTAAAATAAATACAAGCATTCTGGTCATTCAATAATCTGGAACAGGATCAGGGCAAGACTAGACTGGTTAAGCTCCATCCAATCACTTCACGGCCAAGCAAGAATTATGGCTCGATACTTTAACTAACTAGGGTTGTCACAAGCCTAATTACTAACAAGATGCAGTGAGATTATTCCACAGCCACAAGCCCTGCAGACCATCCTGGTTACCCGGGTTAAAAGATTAGAGTTGAATTTAGGTGGGTACATCGTCCAGGAAACGAATGTACCCTTAGGTAGCTTGAAGGGTACAACACATGACAGTGTGCTGGAAATATGCCCTACTCGACAGCAGGCTACAGATCCCAAGGCGTGCCCAGGTAACGGGATTCCCTGTAGTTGGGAAATCTCATCATGACTAATGTATTAACCTAGTTATTAGCCTTAGTCCATTTTAGTAGGTACTCCCGACCGTGGTACTCAGGAGTCCCTGTCCTAGACATGATGCAAGACAGGACTGGTTTATTTATACAAACACAATCGCCCACGGTGTCCAGATTATTATACAGGTCATGTCATGTCAAGTAGCCGTCGAAACAGCTATCAAGATATAGCATGTCAGGTTATCAGGTCAAGTGTACTAGTCAAGAGTGCGCCACAACGGGCCACTTTCAGGTCATGTCAGGTTACTCATGTCAGGAGTGTACCACTACGGGTCACTATCGTGTCAGGCTCAGTTATCCTTTCCAAACATATTACATAAATTCGTGATTATCAAGTTCATGACAAAAGGCGTAAGGATATAAAATGGGCGTAAAATATCTAATAAAATATCAATATACAGGGCTATAGAAGAGCCAAGCTTAAGGAAAATAAAACCAAATCTGACACGCTGACATAAGACCAAGTCAGCCAAAGGCCATACGCTCAGTGCAAGAGTCATACGCTCAGGTCAGGCTACGCTCAGGCCAGGCTACGCTCAGGTCAAGCCACGCTCAGGCCAACCTACGCTCAGGTCAAGCCACGCTCAGGCCAACCTACGCTCAGGTCAGGCCACGCTCAGGTCAAGCGTATGCAAGTCATACGCTTCCAAAAGGTAGCGTATGTACTCCATACGACTCCTCGTCAAGCAAGCGAGCGTATGCGAGTCATACGCCTCCAAAAGGCAGCGTATGGGGTCCATACGACTCCTTGTCAAGCAAGCAAGTGTATACGAGACATACGCCTCCAAAAGGCAGCATATGGGGTCCATACGACTCCTTCTCAAGCAAGCGAGCGTATGCGAGACATACGCCTCTAAAAGGCAGCGTATGGGGATTGCGCTGCGCTAAAGAGCGTGCACAACTCAGTGGCGCAAGCTAAAAAGCTCGTGCACTGCTCACTGTCTTCTCCAAACAGCAAGAACTCCATGGTTGAACCCAAAGCTTCAAAGTCCATAACTTGGTCAAAATAAGTCCAAATCCAACTTTTCAAAGGTCAAAATTGGGTAGAATAAAATTCTCTACAACATGGAACCATCAAAACTGAAAAATAAAGAAGTTTGATAGATCAAAACCACCAAAATCCAAAAATAACTAATTTCTAGATCTACAAAAATTAAAGCCTCAAAATAGAAAATGACAAGTTCTAATGTGTCTTAGAAACATGAGAAGAAGCTAATAGAACAATAAAAATGAGCTCTCTTGTGGAAGCAAGTTGTACTTGCCTATACCTCTCTCTTCTCTCTTTGGTAGGTGAAGGGAGTAAATAAGAAAGAAGAAGATGAATAATAAAGAGAGAGAATGAAGAGGGCTAATAAATACAAATGGTGGTGGTAGGTAGGGGTTCACCTTGGGTTCATCATGAACCCAATCAAAACCAAGCCAAGCCGAACCAACCAACCCGAACCAGGAATAAACCAAGCCAAGCCATGAAGAAAACTAAACAAGGAATCATGCAATACAAGAATAAATACGTACACGTATTCCAGAAATACGTAATACGAACCACAGGCATTAAAACTCTACCCACCTTAAAAGAATTCCATCCTCGGAATTTAATCAAGAGGCTAGAGGAGCAATGACAAGCTACATTAATCACATGCAAGCTATAACTAGGCAGACAATCACTTATTCAAGCAAGGAATCGAAGGCATGAGGCATAAGAAAGACATTATACCTCACGAGTCAAACAAGTCGGGATATCACGATCGGATATCATCCTCACACTCCCACGTTGACTTCTCTAAAGAGTGATGACCCCAAGCAACTCAGACTAACTTGATAGTCTTGTTCTTGAGGATCTTCTCTCTCCGGTCCAATATAGACACGGGCCTCGCCTCATACGAAAGGTTGGTACCAACAACCAATTCCGAATGATCCAGGATGTGGCTCGGGTCCGGGATATACCGTCGTAATTAGGATATATAGAACACGTCATGCACCTCGCTTAGCGACGGTGGAAGAGCGAGACGATAGGATACATCTCCTACTCGCTCCAGAATGTCAAACGGTCCTATATACCTAGGACTAAGCTTGCCCCGTACGCCCAAACGAATGACGCCACGGTTAGGCAAAATCCTCAGGAATACATGATCGCCGACCGAAAACTCGAGAAGGCACCGATGAGAATCGGCCCAATGGCGCTGGCGATCTTGGGCAACTCGAAGATGATCTCTGACTCGCCTGACCACTTCAACTGTCTGGGCAATCATTTCTGGACCGAGCATCTGTCTCTCTCCAACATCATCCCGGGCTAGCGGGGATCTGCACTTCCTATCATACAGTGCCTCGAACGGTGCCATCTGGATACTGGCCTGAAAACTGTTGTTGTACCAGAATTCCACCAGGTGCAAGTGATCTTCCCATGAACCACCGAAGTCAAGTGTACAAGACCGCAACATGTCTTCAAGAGTCTGGATCGTGTGCTCCGACTGGCCATCTGTCTGCAAGAGATATGCTGAACTGAACTGGAGATGAGTTCCCAAACTCTCTTGTAAGCTATGCCAAAAGTGCGACGTAAATCTTGAATCTCGATCCGAGGTGATACTGACTGGTACACCGTGCAATCTAACAATCTGCCTGAGGTACATCTCTGCTAACTGAGCCGTCGACTGACCAACTCTGAATGGAAGAAAGTGAGCCACTTTCGTGAGCCTGTCAACTATAACCCAGATAGCATCTCTACCAGCTGGGGATCTAGGTAGTCCAGTCACAAAATCCATGGTCACATGCTCCTACTTCCATTCTGGAATCAGCAATGGCTGAAGAAGTCCTGCTGGCCTCTGATGTTCAGCCTTAACTTGTTGGCAAACCAAACACCGAGAGACAAACCGAGCTATCTCCCGCTTCATGCCATTCCACCAAAAGTGCTGCCGGATATCACGGTACATCTTCGTACTGTCGGAATGGATGGAATACTGCGAACTGTGCGCTTCTGACATGATTTCCTGTCTGATATCTCCACTGGGTACACAAAGGCAATTACCATGTCGAAGCGTACCATCCTCATGAATACATAACTCTGGCCTTCGTCCTGCCTCGCATTCTGCTCTGAGTCGCTAAAGCTTGGAATCTGTCGACTGCGCCATCCGGATCCTCTCAACTATAGTGGACTGAACTTGCATGCTGGCCATCAATGCCACACTGGAAGGGAGAACAACTTCAATACCCATCTTCTGAAGATCTGCTAACAATTCTGGCTGTGCTGTTAGGAAATAAGCTCCGGCTCTCCTGCTCAATGCATCTGCAACAACATTGTCCTTCCCAGGATGATACTGCAGGTTGACATCATAATCCACAAGAAGCTCCAGCCACCTTCTCTGACGCATGTTAAGATCCTTTTGGGTGGAAACATACTTCAGGCTCTTGTGGTCGGTGAAAATCTCTATCCTGCCTCCATACAAGTAGTGCCTCCATAACTTAAGTGCAAACACCACTGCTGCCAGCTCCAAGTCATGGGTTGGGTAATTTCTCTCATGATCACGAAGTTATCGTGACGCATAAGCTATTACCTTTCTATGCTGCATCAGAACACATCCTAAACCTCTGCCTGAAGCATCACAATACACTGAGAATCCTCCGGTTCCATCTGGAAGCGTGAGAATAGGAGCTGTTATCAGGCCTCGCTTCAACTGTTCAAAAGAACTCTGATACTCTGCTGTCCAAGCAAACTGTGCATCCTTCCGGGTCAACTGGGTCAATGGTGCTGATATTCGAGCAAAGTCTGAAACAAATCGCCAGTAATAGTCGGCCAATCCAAGAAAACTACGAACCTCTGCAACTGTGCTGGGCACTGGCCATGACTCAATAGCCACAATCTTCTGGGGATCCACTTCTACTCCTCCTCGAGTGATGATATGACCCAAGTACGAAATGCGATCGAGCCAGAACTCGCATTTACTGAACTTGGCATATAACTGGTGCTCTCTGAGGATCTGTAGAACTATACGGAGATGCTGCTCATGCTCTGCCTCACTCTTACTGTAGACCAGAATGTCATCCAAGAACACAATCACAAACTGATCCAAGTAAGGCATGAAGATGCGATTCATAAGGTCCATGAATACTGCCGGCGCATTAGTTGCTCCAAAAGGCATAACAAGGAACTCCCAATGCCCATATCTCGATCTAAAGCTGTCTTCGGGATGTCCTGCTCTCTGACTCTGATCTGATGATAACCTGAGCACAAATCAATCTTCGAGAATACTGAAGCCCCCTTGAGTTAATCAAACAAGTCATCTATCCTCGGAAGAGGGTATCTGTTCTTGATTGTCACTGAGTTCAAGGTACGATAATCAACACATAACCTGGACGTACCATCCTTCTTTTTCACAAGAAGCATCGGGGCTTCCCAAGGCGATCCACTAGCACGAATGAATTCCTTGGTTCTGAGTTCTTCAATCATCTTGTATAATATCTCCAACTCTGACGACGCCATCCTGTAGACTCTCTCTGATACTGGGCTGTCCCGGGAATCAAGTCTATAGTGAACTCGATCTCCCGCTCCGGAGGCATACCTGGAAGTTCTTCTGGGAAAATATCTGAAAACTCCTCGACTATCCTTGGCAACTGAACTGCTGCTACTGTCATCCGCAATACTGGAGGAGATGACTCAACTTCGCCTCGGGAGAAAGAAAACTCCGGCTCGCCTGGAATGCTAAAAACAACTCTGCCAATGTGGCAGTCTATCCTAGCATACTGGTTCCTCAACCAATCCATCCCTAGGACCACATCATAATCGGCCATCGGGAACTCTATCAATCTAGCGGGGAATTCTCTACCGCTAACTACGATTCGACACGAGGAAAACACTCTATCTACTCCCACAAGTCCGTTACCAGTAAGTATATTAAGCCTTACTGATAATGACTCGGGCTCCAATCCTACCTGTGTCGCGAATCGTGCAGTCATAAATGAATGCGATGCACCAGAATCAAATAAAGCTGAAGCTGGAAAGGAGTTGACGAGAATAGTACCTGCCACTACCTCTCCTGGTGCCAATCCTTCCTCCACGGTCATCATCATGGCCTGACCATGCCCTCGGGGTGCTGGTCCCCTCGGCTGAAATCCTCGCTGCCTGCTCTGACTCTGGGCTTGGACTTATACATACTGCTGGGGGTTCTGCTGCTGGAACACTTGGGTCTGAGGCGGCAAGGGCCTCGGCAATGGATACTGCTGCTGCTGCTGGACCGGAGCTGGTCCTCTCACCGAAGAGCTAGAAAGGTTGGACGATGATGAACCACCCCTATTCGGGTAGGATCCAACCCTATGGTCTGGTGCTCCACAAGCCAAACACAATCCCTGTGCCCTGCGACATTCTGCCACCACATGGCCTGGCTTCCCACAATGAGAACAGCCCACTGCGGAAGATTGCTTCTGCTTCTGCTGCTGAGGGTGCGTCGGAGTGGAATGCTGAACCGACGTCACTGAGGCCGCTCGCCTTGGAGCTCCAATAGTCAAGGCCCTGGCTGCCGGGGCCGGTGCTGAAGACTGATTCATCTGGCCGTGAGATCTCTTCCGACCTCCGGCCCTATCCACAATCCTCTGGGAGGTATACTCATGCCTTCTAGCTGCTCTCAAGACTGCATCAAAAGTCTGATGCTCAAATTGCTCTACTGCCAACAATATCTCCAGATGAAGTCCCTGCTGGAACCGCTGGGCTCTATCATACTCGGTTGCCACCAAAGTGGGAGTAAACCGACTGAGTCTGAAAAACTCGGTCGCATATCCGTTGACCGTTCTGCCTCCTTGCTTCAGATTGGTAAACCTCGTCTGTAGATCATACCGAGCCATGGCATCGAAATACTTGGTCTAGAATCTCTCTCTGAATACTGCCCAAGCAATGGGTGCTACTAATCCAACGGCCTGTGCTGCCCACCAGCTGCGGGCAAGATCTAACAACTGCAGGCGCACAACGGCCACCTTCTCGTTCTCTGGGGTCCTGGCTACTTCTAGAATCACCTCTGTGTCCTGAAGCCATGCATCTGCTGCGATGGCATCTTCACTACCGTCGAAGAATGGAGGGTTCAAGCGCTTGAAGCTGTTGGCAGCGCTGTTACCCTGATGACCACCCCGGGTCAAAGCATCCGTCACTACCTGGTGCAAGGCATCTCCACGCCGGTCTTGGGAAGCTATCAAGGTCCTGACGAGTCCTACCAAAGTGCCATCATCATGTTCTACAGGTTGAACTGGCTGGACTGGTGGCTCTCCGCTAGAAGGCACGACTCTGGAGGCTACTCCGGAATGCTGGGCTTGATCTCCAGGTTGCTGCTGGTCTGCGGGAGGTGCTCCGCCTTACTGGTCGGTAGGACCACGAACAATGCCGCTGAAGAAGACGACATAGGGAACAATAAGGAAGGACCAGGACAGATCAACGATACAAGCATATGCTCAGGAAAAGAATCCAGGGATTCAGAAGATACGAGCAGAGATCAAGGACGAATACTGATTGAGACATCTATTTGGTAAACCCTCACATATCTTGAATTACAAGACCTGTATGGGCCACCACTTAAACCATGTCAAGCCCCAGAACCAGAATACTGGAGAGCGGGGGCAGACATAGCCAGCTACGTATATGAAATGGAATCCATCTTGCTATACGGTCACGGCTGTCTAGATACATGAGGGTTTATCTACAAGCCAATAGTCTCTTAAGGTCATGAACAAGCCTAGTGTCTCAATCACAAGCAAGTAAGTAAAAGTCACAAGATGTATGATCATTAAATATACCATAGTAAGGCGTCCCAAACATTACATATTCAGTTGATCATAAAGCTAGTCGTTACAAAATGTCAGGACTAGCAAGAGTTTAGTCATACATGATCAACCCTAGGATCTGTTAATCATGTTACAGCCCGTAGGCAGACAGTAAGTAAAGTACAATCGAGCTAAACTGGTGCTCGTCGGCTAAATGCCTCAAAAAAATATTTTTACAATAGAGTGGGAGAGACAAAAATAACCCACTCGTTGCCAGGATTCCGTCTAGTGGCCACCATCTGGCTGGAAGGTCGGTAGATCCTCTAGAGCTGCTCCGAAATCTGGCCACACAAAACCAGCTGGGTCAGACCCCAGAAAGTGCAAGTGCCACAAAGGAAGCTTCACTTAAGAACTAAAACCAGCAATCAGCACAAGATATAAATAAAAGTAAGAACTGGAAATAAAGAAAATACATCAGGATGATATACGACGAGATAACCATGGAACTATTCAGATAACCAGGTTACAACCCGTAAACTAAACAAGGACCGGGGTTGTAACCGTTCGTCTGAACAGAAGTTAGAATTCTCACCATTTATCGGTAAAATAAATACAAGCATTCTGGTCATTCAATAATCTGGAACAGGATCAGGGCAAGACTAGACTAGTTAAGCTCCATCCAATCACTTCACGGCCAAGCAAGAATTATGGCTCGATACTTTAACTAACTAGGGTTGTCACAAGCCTAATTACTAACAAGATGCAGTGAGATTATTCCACAGCCACAAGCCCTGCAGACCATCCAGGTTACCCGGGTTAAAAGATTAGAGTTGAATTTAGGTGGGTACATCGTCCAGGAAACGAATGTACCCTTAGGTAGCTTGAAGGGTACAACACATGACAGTGTACTGGAAATGTGCCCTACTCGATGGCAGGCTACAGATCCCAAGGCGTGCCCAGGTAACGGGATTACCTGTAGCTGGGAAATCTCGTCATGACTAATGTATTAACCTAGTTATTAGCCTTAGTCCATTTTAGTAGGTACTCCTGACCGTGGTACTCAGGAGTCCCTGTCCTAGACATGATGCAAGACAGGACTGGTTTATTTATACAAACACAATCGATCACGGTGTCCAGATTATTATACAGGTCATGTCATGTCAAGTGGCCGTCGCAACAGCTATCAAGATATAGCATGTCAGGTTATCAGGTCAAGTGTACTAGTCAGGAGTACGCCACGATGGACCACTATCAGGTCATGTCAGGTTACTCATGTCAGGAGTACACCACTACGGGTCACTATCGTGTCAGGCTCAGTTATCCTTTCCAAACATATTACATAAATTCGTGATTATCAAGTTCATGACAAAAGGCGTAAGGATATAAAATAGGCGTAAAATATCTAATAAAATATCAATATACAGGGCTATAGAAGAGCCAAGCTTAAGGAAAATAAAACCAAATCTGACACGTTGACATAAGACCAAGTCAGCCAAAGGTCGTACGCTCAGTGCAAGAGTCATACGCTCAGGTAAGGCTACGCTCAGGCCAGGCTACGCTCAGGTCAAGCCACGCTCAGGCCAACCTACGCTCAGGTCAAGCCACGCTCAGGCCAACCTACGCTCAGGTCAGGCCACGCTCAGGTCAAGCGTATGCAAGTCATATGCTTCCAAAAGGCAGCGTATGTACTCTATACGACTCCTCGTCAAGCAAGCGAGCGTATGCAAGTCATACGTCTCCAAAAGGCAGCGTATGGGGTCCATACGACTCCTTGTCAAGCAAGCGAGCGTATGCGAGATATACGCCTCCAAAAGGCAGCGTATGGGGTCCATACGACTCCTTGTCAAGCAAGCGAGCGTATGCGAGACATATGCCTCCAAAAGGCAGCGTATGGGGACTGTGCTGCGCTAAAGAGCGCGCGCAACTCAGTGGCGCAAGCTAAAAAGCTCGCGTACTGCTCACTGTCTTCTCCAAACAGCAAGAACTCCATGGTTGATTCCAAAGCTTCAAAGTCCATAACTTGGTCAAAATAAGTCCAAATCCAACTTTTCAAAGGTCAAAAATGGGTAGAATAAAATTCTCTACAACATGGAACCATCAAAACTGGAAAATAAAGATGTTTGATAGATTAAAACCACCAAAATCTAAAAATAACTAATTTCTAGATCTACAAAAATTAAAGCCTCGAAATGGAAAATGACAAGTTCTAATGTGTCTTAGAAATATGAGAAGAAGCTAATGGAACAATAAAAATGAGCTCTCTTGTGGAAGCAAGTTGCACTTGCCTAGACCTCTCTCTTCTTTCTTTGGTAGGTGAATGGAGTAAATGAGGAAGAAGAAGATGAATAATAAAGAGAGAGAATGAAGAGGGCTAATAAATACAAATGGTGGTGGTAGGTAGGGGTTCACCTTGGGTTCATCATGAACCCGATCAAAACCAAGCCAAGCCGAACCAACCAACCCGAACCCGGAATAAACCAAGCCAAGCCATGAAGAAAACTAAACAAGGAATCATAGAATACATTAATAAATACGTATACGTATTCCAGAAATACGTAATACGAACCACATGCATTACAGGTATACCCTCATACAGCTCGGACGTGGGACATAAATGCGGCCCATACAATTTGAACAGTTCGATGAAAAGGAGGGATGCATTAAAGGCTTGTGCATAAAGCATGCAACAGAGTCATCTTTGTTAGGGTTTTGAAGTATATGATATTCCCAAGCCCTTACCAGCAATGGTGGGGTGAACGTCGGGGTGAACTTCAGGCACCGTGGCTGATGAAGAAGCCACTCCCTTACCCTTCACCGCAGCTTTGGAAGACTTGGGGGCCATTGTTAATTGATGAGCGGAGAAGGAAGACGAAGACAACAACTTAGGGCAAGAAGAGTTAAAGATGAGAGAAAGTAAAGAAGTCTCCCCGTTCCACAAACCCCCTTATTTATAGGCAGATGAAAGGGGGGCTCATGAACCGACGGACGCTTCGATCCGCATGCTGCATAAATAACAGAATCGACTCCTCGGTCATCGAGGAAAGTTCGGATATTTAAAACCGACACTTGGGATCCTGCCCCAAAAGGCGGATTTAAATCCAAAGCAAATCAAGAGCAATTAATAAGACGCACACATGGCAGAGGGCCTATGCGGCCAGATAGTCCATGCGGCTAGGAAGTCCATGCGACTAGGAAGTCTATGCGGCTAGGAAGCCCATGCGGTCAGAATATCCTCTGCGTCCATAAGAGCTTATATATAGCCATGCTTCTTATTCAAAGTATTTTAATTTTGCAAATTTAAAACTTTGAAGGAGGTCTTGTAGAAGCATAAAAAAGACAAGGAAAGCCCATGCGTCTCAAAACAGAAGCAGCCTCATGCGGCTCATAAGTCCTTCAGGATCCCATGCGGCTCAAAACAGAAGGATCCTCATGCGGCTCATAAGTCCTTCAGGATCCCATACGACTCACAAACAGAAGGAGCCTCATGCGGCTCCAAAAGTCCTTCATGCGGCTAGGATGGCTCCACGCCATATGGCCTCATGCTGTCCGATCCGACAACTGGCCATAAAGCAGCAGCTTGAATTAATTACTCTGATGGCAGCCCTGACAATGCCAGCTCTGACAAATAACAGCTCTGACATAAAAGTCGAAATGATGACTCTGACATGATGGCATGTTCCTAGGGAAAAGAAGAAAATCTTTTATAGCTGACATGATCTGTCAAGTCCAAAGCTCCTTATACGGCTGACACCACTATACGGTTGCTCTTTTCATGCGGTTGCTCTACTCATGCGGCTACCACCTTCATGCGGCTGCTTCCTTCATGCGACTGCCTCCTTCATGCGGCTGCCACCTTCATGCGGCTGCTTCCTTCATACGACTGCCACCTTCATGCGGCTGGCCCTTTCATGCGGCTGCCACCTTCATGCTGCTGCTACTTTCATGCAGCTAGGAGTGTGGGGGGTCACCCATATACGGTTCATTCAGAGACTGTACTCATGCGGCTCTGTCAGGATGTCCCACTCACGACAGTTGTGACACCTTACGGTCCTCATGATAGTTGATACACGTGGCGGTCCTCATGATAGTTGATACACGTGGTGATCCTCATGACAGTTGAGATACGTGGCTGTCTTATCCCCTCGGAGTTATGGCTTCTCGCAAATTATAACAACCAGATTTAGTGCAATCACCATTATTACTCAGATCAAATCAGATTTATTACAATTAAGCAAATTGGACACGTGGTGGGAGATCCGAGCTTGTCATGACAAATTATGAAGATTCATTGCAATCAGCATTAGTAGCCCATACGGATTTGGCGCAATCAAGAATTAATTGCCCAGATGTGATATAATCAAGATTAATGGTCCAGATGATTGGCCGCCGACTTTTCAAGGGGAAATTATTGCAAACCCTAATGATCACACCCCCACTTCTATAAATAGCAAGGTGCCATTCCCTTGCAAAATTGGGAGAATAGAGGAAAAAAGAGGAGGAGAATTCCAGAGATAAAAAGATTCTCTACACCCGACTGGACACAAAGAGAGACAAAGGCACGCACAGAAGAGTCTTCCCACACATCCCGAGAGTATTTCTTCATCAGAGTCAAGGCTACGTCCGATCGTCCAAGGAGTAAGGCAGAGCTGTCGTCGCTTCCCCGAGCCTCTATCGTCATACCCAGAATCAAAAATAAACAATCGTACTTAGATTTCTATACCTAGGTTTTCATTCCTAGGCTTTCTTTGTACGAGCGAGTTTGTATTGTGAGTCTAAGTTCAGTCCTCCTATAAAATTGTTCTGCACTTTTACAATCAATGGCAAACAGACTCCCCCAAAGAGTAATGACCCCAAGAAATATGGACTAAACTAATAGTCTTTTTCTTAAGTACCTTCTCTCTTCGGTCAAATATGGATACGCGCGTTTCCTCATACGAAAGGTTGGTACCAACAACCAATTTCGAATGATAAAGGATAGCTCAGATCAGGGATATACCATTGCAATTGGGACATATGGAATACGTCTTGTACCTCTCATAACCACCGCAAAAGAGTGAGATGATATGACACATCACCTATTCGTTCGTAAATATCAAACGGCCCTATATACCTAGGTGTAAACTTTTTCCACACGTCGAATCGAGTGATGCCATGGGTAGGCAAGATCCTAAGAAATACGTGGTCGCCGATAGAGAAATCAAGGGGACGCCGATGAGAATCGGCTCAATGGCGCTGACGATCTTGTACAACCCGAAGATGATCTATAACTTGTCTAACCACTTCGATAGTTCGAGTAACCATTTCTGGACCAAGCATCTGCCTCTCGTCTACATCATCCAATGCTAAAGGTATAAACCCCCCCCCAAAAAAAATTATGCAATATTTTAATTTATTATTTTTCATCTTTATTATTATTTTGTACAGTAAATATATTGAGTATATATACAGTACATATAAGCCGTACTCATATATTGAGAAGAAAATATATGCCAAATGATATTTCTATATACTTGTTAACTATATTTTTGTATATAAACAAGTATATATATGGAAATACATTTGTAGAAATGTTTTTGATATTTTTATGAGTTTTTCCAAATTTTTATTTGATAAATATATAGATATTATGAAGAAAAAATATAAATTATAAATAAAAAAGAATAGAAAAAGCCACACGCACGCAGGAACTTCTCGTAAATCTCGAAAGAAGCTGAGGTACAAAACCCGCAATTTTTTCTAACCCGACCAATTCTCTTAGTATATATATACTCATCGGAAGGGAAACAATAGTTACTCCACAAAAAACCCTAACCCTGGAGTCACCCCAAGACCCGCGCACGTGCCACCCCTCCACATCGTCGGCAGGCCGCTGGTGGCCGTACGGCCGCACACAACATCAACAATGGAGATGCAACATTAACAGTCGGGCAAGCAAAGACTCTGCTTTGCAGCGATGGTTCTCTCGCCACAGTCCACCTTTTCCTGAACCAATTCGTTGTGTATGATCACGAATTAACCCTCTATAACTCGTTGCAAATAGCTAGAATTAGTTTAGTTTGTATGCAATAGAAAATGAGTTCCAAATTCGAAAAAAAAAATTTGATTGCTGGGCATTAGAGACTGTTCCATTGACCCTACTTTGAGGTCCGATTACTATCAAACCAGAGACTACTTTTTAAATCCACTTGAATAGACTAGAAGATTACCTATACGGCTACAATTCCCTATTTTTAGTTTTTCTTCTAGCTTGTTATATTCTGATTTAAATCAGTTTCAAGTTAGAGAAAAATCTATTTTTAAAATATTGATAAACCCCGACACGGAGTCCGTCCCGACAATTCGGGCGACGTGGTCACAAAACAAAAGCATCGAAAGGTGTGTATTGACTTCATGGATGTGTGGGCTTTGACGTAATTCAAATTAGTTGCGTGTGCACGATGAATTTGATGTGTATTCGTCAAAATTAACCATATAGGCCTATTTGAAATTAGCCAATTACTTTGTGCACTGTGGTTTAATCGAAACGAAACTTATGCCAACAAGTCCGTATCATTTTTCTGGTCCTGTGTGCCAAGTTTGGTCCAATTCTGAGAATGTCGACCAGAACGCCTATTTGGTGGGCCTGTGACCTGATCCAACGGACGAAATTGTGCACGGCCCATGGAATCCAACTTTAGATATACAGTTGGGTTCATCTCCTCAAACCGGACCTGTAGACATGTAGTTTGATGACTTTAGAGACCATAGATACTAGCATGCATTTCGGTGCAAGATGGATCTAATGACGGATATCGTTTTGACCCAAAATTATGATTTTACCCCTGTGTTCAGAATTGGACTTTTGCATAGGCATTTCATAAACATATCTTTTGCACAAGGAATGTTCTTGATGTTTGTTTCAGCATTTGGAGCTGTTCGTGGATTCTGACTTTCTTTTGCTAACGCTTGTGACTGTTGGATTTGCCATCATCGCACCACATGGAAGATACCTTGCCACCATACTCTGTGATTACTTTACTTTTTTTGGTTATTTATATTCAAATTTATTTATATACTGCATATATTATATCATTGTGCGTCCAAGTCACACTTGGGTCCAAGCGACTATATCGGTCGTTTTATATACTTTTGTTCTAATTTCTAGCATTGACTTAGCCTAGTGACCACCTATTGATGATGAGGTATTAGTATATCTTATACAGCCTTGACACATGCTTTATCACGTATTGTGAGTCACATATAGGATACGTACTCGCGTAGTCGGCTGGCCACCGATACGTCAAAGACGTACGATAAATAGGAGTAACTGCCAATAGAATTGTATATTAGTAGACTTGGCAGGTACAAAAGGTTCATATGAGTCATGGAGATGACGATACTAGGCATTTGGGTGGGGAGAACAATACCTGACGTATGAGCTTCTACTACACTTTCCCTTGTAACCCGAAAGCTCCACTGGAGATACAGATATGATTATACACTCAGGTTGGCCAGTAACATTCTTGAACGTTATGCGCTTGGTAACTGGTGCCCAAGAGAGGACTATACCGAATCCTATTATCAGCCAGGGCTCATGCGTCGAAGGATTGTGTCTCAACTGCATGTTTATAGTAGAACGGTTAAGAACCCTATTGCATGCATCACTCTTTTACTTATTATATATCACAGTTTATATGGCATGGTGTTTTCTTATATCTTGTTACGTTCCTCTGAGGACCTGGTTATCTCTTCAGGATTAGACGATTTCCTACAGGAGTACGACGCGGCTTTGGATCTATTTTTTGTGGACGACGAGGCATTCTCTTCTGATATTTAGTTCTATCTTAGCTTCGAGATTTATTGAGACTATGTAGTAGATATCTTTCTTTTTGCGGAGGTTGGACTCTAATTATTTGAGACTATTTTTTATAGCTGTTTGGAGTGGGTATGTCCACTCGACTATCCTTTTGGCTCGCTTATTTATTCTGGACTTTTTATATCTTCTGTGATGAGCTGTGGGTGAGATGTAGTTATTTATATTCTAGCCTATGATTATTATTACTTACAGCTTATGTACCTATACGAGGATTCCATATATTGGAGTATTCTTCATATATGTGCAGCTAGCATGTCTACGTACTTGGTCCTATGTATTTTTGGACTGGGGCGTTACATATTTTTGTGGTGGCCCATGCAGGTCGAGTTTATCACTTCGGTTACGTTAATATACCGATGCGAGCCTGCATATAAAGGATTAGAGTCTAGGTATCTCATCTATAACTTAACCTCCTTCCTTGACTCCAAGTTTCAAACTCTCGTCGCCTTCTTTGATTTCCATCCTGCTTGAACACTTTCTACCATAATCTTATCTTTCTTTCATCCTTGATATATAAACTTGTACTAAGTATATGCCTTTTAATATTCAACTACACTATTAGTTGAAGCCTTATGAGTTGGGTAGAATGCCTCATGACCTAATAATCTCCTTGTTCTTATGACCCATTAAAGAGGATACTAATATGACACCTATACTAAGAGTTTAGAAGTCCCTAACTCATTGATCGACCAAGACCGAAGACAAGAAGACAGTAGGACGAGAGTATAAGCACGAGCATCGGACGAGTCTTAGATTCTTGCGAACTTGAACTACTTGTGCCTTCTCAAAATCATAATCTTGAGTACTTATAATTTTGGACTATCTTGACTAATGCTGCTAATTTAGCCTAGTTTTTCAAGCTTACCTTTATTGAGGTTGTTCAAGACATATGTTATTTGGGCACATCCACTAACATATTGTCTAATCAGAATCGGGGCATGATTATCTGATTAACCTAGTGCACTTGGTTCGCTCTTCATAAAATAATTCTATGTAGAAGGAGATATAGTTAACTTGTCTCCAGGATCTCCTCAACAATTCTCTTGACAACTCCCTTTGAATTACTCCATCACCTTGAATACAATATTTGTATTCGATGACATCTCCCTTGAACTCTCTATTGTTTTCTATCACCTATCCTGAAAAAAAAACAAATGCTAGTAGACCCGGAGTATTCCTCTATAATCATGATAGCGGTATACACAAGTGTGGCTACCAAGTCATGTGACTACAACCTTGCCTTGAGTTACTCATCCTCCCTTCGACCCTAAAGCTACTATCGTAATCTTCTAGTCAGTTGAATTTGAGAATGATTAGGATCTTACCCTTGGTCAAAACACCAATCTAGTAGACTATCTATTTTCAAAGAACCAATTATTGTGAGGCTCTAATTTTTTTTTCTTCTTATCTTAAATATTGCTTTAACTAGCAACCCTTATGTCTTAACCCAACCCTTACTCGACCAAGCCCACAGTTTAGAGAGGAGTAGACAGAAATACGCACAAGCATTTACCATGACTATGATAGATACCCATTCCGAGGTTAGGGATCTAGCAGGTGTTATTCTAGGCATATAATTTTATTATTAAAGAAGTGACGTAGTATTAGAATAACATCTTCACCAGCTTAGCCAATATTTGTAGCATCACACTCCATCATATTGATTCACTAACAAGCAATGCATGAGCACCACGTTCAACACCACTACAAACTCTATGACTATAGACTGACAAGCTTAGCACAAATAGAAGTATACTATTGACAAGTGGATCATACTATTTATCGACTCATGTGTCATTGTACATAATCATTTTTTATTTATTAGAAATTGGGGTATGATCCCTGAATTTGATACATATCTACCGTATCACGTATTCTATTACCTCGTGCCTTATTCTTTATTATCAAAAGTTAAGGTACAATACCACGACCTTGAAAATTTTCTAACCTCAATAATCCTAAAATCGTATCTTCATTTTTGGAGTGAATAAATTGTAAGCCATTCTTCATTTTAGGATTTATGGGATCACCGATTGATTAAGGTAAATTTGTTCGCACTAGGAGAATAAATCATTGCCCCACAAACACCGACTTTATATTTAGATCATCCGGTGTCCTCAACCTTGACATTGATATTCGGAGCACAAGATTAGCGGTTACCTTCCAACAAATTCCATATGCAAGACCTAGATGAGTCCACCTTCATGTAGACATATCATGTCTTACTAAAACACGTCCCCTTGTACTTTATTTTTATGATACGACTTTCAGGTCAAAATGACTAGCTATAACCCTTACCATAATACCGATGTATTTTCTGACTTCAATTAGAGATCCAATCTCGACTTATATCATTTGACCCAACATACGGTTATGACCTACACGAAGCCCATTATTCACATGTCACTAGTATGCCACTTAAGTTAAAATCTATTCTAGGTTACCCTAACCGAATAGAGATGGTCTAGATTGATTACGTGGGATCTTGTCTAGCTAATATGGATTAAAACCCAAGATTCAATAAATCAAGTATTAATGTCTAGTTAGGGAACACATTAAAACCCAGATAATTACATTCATGCCTATCGCCATATTTGGACTATGAAACCAAACTTGATGAAATAGCTCCTTACACCTACTATGTAGTCCCGTTCCTTGGTCCACTAATCCTCCTATCATAGACCCCTTAATCGTATCTCTTTGTAGCCTATGTTAAGATGCACAATATCCCATTGTACCAACTTGTCTCCGGTTATATTTAACCAAAACCTCCCCTCCTGCCTTGATAAGACATGGTCAAGAAATGGGCCATGTTAAATAAGTAATACCTAGGCTTCCTTTGGTGTTCGTGACTACGATCAGAAGTATATCATATTCTTCTACATCTCCTTGAAAGTTTACCTTCCTAGAAGTTCTATTACTGTGCTTTCCATGATAAACCAACTTTTATAAGTTGGGTAAAATCTTGAACTTAGTGTACTCTACCCCTCAGAGCGGGATGCCCTTCGTAACCATTCCTCCATTTGGAAGTTGTGATACGATCTTTATTTTGCATTTTATATCCCTCTGCTCGTGCGTTTAGATAACCGCGATAAAAGATCGCAACCTTTTAGTCCTCAAATTCTGTTTTAACATAGAATCATGACTTAGCTTTAATTTCGAGAATGGAATTTTTTGAAGCATATAGGCAAGCCTCTCTAAGAAATAGCAAGTGATTGGGATAGACTGGTTCCAATTGAGCTAATCAAACAGTAGTTCATAATGTTCCCTCCTATTCGTATCATCGGATACTCCCCTACCATGAGTTTGATATTTGACGCACAACACTAGCCATTTCCTTCCAACATACTTCATACTCATGAACTAAACTAGCCTATCTACACACATTACATATACGTCCCATACGAACACACCATTTTGTGCTCCATTTCAATTACACCACATGTATAACACAGTTTTCTTAGAGCAAACCATAGATGTATATTTTCGTTCCACTTGATTTTTAACCATGCAATATCGAGCCATTCCCTCAAACGAACTGAATACCCATGAACCATGCAAGATTAAGAATACCCTATCTTGTCGAATATGGTGCCAGTTGGATTTCTTATAACTACCCCCTCCATCTTTTTGAAAATTAAGTACAATTAACGTACTTACTCTCCCTTCATATTCAGCCTTGTTATTTATTTTATTTTATTTTATATATTAAGATTTAATTTAATTTCGAGGATGAAATTTTTATAAGTTGGGTAGGATGTAAACCACCCCCCCCAGAAATATTTATGCAATATTTTAATTTATTATTTTTCATTTTTAGTATTATTTGTACAGTAAATATATTGAGTATATATACAGTGCATATAAGCCGTACTCATATATTGAGGAGAAAATATATGCCAGATGATATTTCTATATACTTGTTAACTATATTTTTGTATATAATCTAACTAAAATTTATTAAAAAATTACCTTGATTTTATTTAAGTTATAATAATTTCTTTAGAAAGAAAGATATTACATATTATTAGATTTTAAAAATAAATATATAATAATAAAATAAATATATGTCCAAAAATATATGGAAATACATTTGTAGAAATGTTTTAGATATTATGAAGAAAAAATATAAAATATAATTAAAAAAAAATATAAAAAGCTACATGCACACATGAACTTCTCGCAAATCTCGCGAGAAGCTCAAGTGCAAAACCCGCCATTTTTTCTAACCCGACCAATTCTTTAAGTATATATATACTCATCGGAAGGGAAACAATACTTACTCCACAAAAAAGACTAACCCCAAAGTCACCCCCGTGCCGCGCGTGCGCGTGCCACCCCACCACCTCTCCGGAAGGTTATCGGTGGCCGGACGGTCGCACACAACATCAGCAATGGAGATACAACAGCAGCAGAAGGGCAAGCAAAGACCCTGCTTTATAGTGATAGTTCTCTTGCTACAGTCCACCTTTCCTCGAACCAATTCATCAGGTATGATCAACCCTCTAAACTAGTTTCAGATAGTTAGAATTAATTCACTTTTTACGCGATGGAAAACGAGTTCCAAATTCGAGAAAAAAAATTCGATTATAGGGCATTAGAAACTGTTCCATTGACCCTACTTTGAGGTTCGATTATTGTCAAACTAGAGACCACTGTTGAAATCTACTTGAATAGACTAGAAGATTACCTATATGGCTATAATACCATATTTTTAGTTTTTATTTTGGCTTATTATATTTTGATTTAAATCAGTTTGAAGTTAGGAAAAATATGTTTTTTAAATATTGAAAAACCCCGATACGGAGTCCGTTCCGACAATCCGGGCGACCTGGACGCGAACCGAAAGCATCAAAAACTGCGTATCGACTTCGTGGATGTGTGGGCTTTGACAGAATTCAAATTGGTTGCGTGTGTGCGAGGAATTCGATACGTATCCATCGAAATTTACTGTATCAGTCTCTTTGCAAATTAACCAATTACTTTGTGCATCTTCCTCAAATCGAAACAAAACTTGTACCAACAGGATCATATTATTTTTCTGGTCCTGTGTCACTACCACATTTCTAGTATGGGGGTATTTTGGTCATTTTGAATTTAAGTTGGCATTAGAAGGCTTTAAGTCATAAGCCATGACTTATGGTTTTGGAAACAATTAATTAGCAACTTAGCCCATAGCTTGTGAATTTGGCCCAAGCCCATTAGCTAACCTAAAACCTAACCATAACCCTAGGTTGGCTGGCCATATTGGGAACCCCACCCTATTTATACTCTCTTCCATTTAGGGCTAGTCTCTTTTAGGAAAGATCACAAGTTGGAAAAAGAGGTAAATCCCCAACTTCAAAAATTCCTAGAAAATCTAATTTAATTTCTTTTCCATCCAAACCAATTGCAATAGGTTTTAAATTCCTTCTACTTGCTGTTTGTGTTGAGAAATTTCAGAGTGTAGACAATTTGGTGATGTTTGGCCATCAAGAAAATACCCCTCTTTGGAGCTTTTTGGGGAAATTGACACCTATAGGTAATTCCTTCAAAACTTGTTGAAATTGCTGTTATTATTGCATATTAGCCTAGATCTAGGTGTCCCCTAGCTAACCCTAGATTTCTGTAGGATATTGTGTCCAATTCGTGTCCTGTTTGGACACATATCAGTCCCTATAACCTAGTGTTTGATGAAATGCCCCAAAGGGGATTTTGTCCTAATTTCTAGGAAACTTTTGAATAGGATTCTAGGGTTTAGTATTACTTGTTAGAATTTGGTTGACTGAGTTGGTTTTCGTGTTGTGTCGTGTCTGTTTGGACACGTGAACACACACATTTTTGCTGTACAGATCTGTTCTGCTACTCGGGTGTGAGTGCACAGTGGACACGACACTTGGACACAAGATATTGGACACACACGAAGGGGCATTGACTGACACCATGTGTTTCAAGTTTCAGGGTCTTTCGTGTCGTATCGGATACGTAATTAGTTGCGCACTGGTATTACACTGTGTGTGCCAGTAGAATTTTTGACACTGATACGTGTGTTGTATCACCCAAACGCGCATCGTGGACACGTATCAGGGTGTCCCCGACCTAGCCCTAGTCATCCTCGATACTGGAATACGATCACGAGATCTGTGTCGCTTTTTGTCAAGTGCACGAGCACTGGAAACACGTGCACGACACTGCTTTGTACTGCACTGTGTCCAGTTTGATGTTTTGGTGTTTTAAATTATTTGGTTACACATTCGCGTCCTGTTTGTGGACACGAATGGCATTCCCTAGACATATGTCATATGTAGAACACATCTATACACATGTTTGTGAATTTGAATGGTAAAAATAATTACGTTTCGAAATAGAAATTCCATGTATCTGTGTATGAACACTGTTCTCAGTTTTAAGTGAACCCTTACTGTTTGTTAACTAATTTTAATGATGTTCATGGTTAATTAGGGTTACCTACATGTGTCAGGATTGGTAATTATGTTGGTGTGTGGTTTGTGTAATCAATGAGTTTCGAATTTGGATTTTTGGGTATGCTAACTATTGGTTTATTGAGCACTGTCACTTGATCCCTGATCTTTAAACCTGAGAATTCAAGAATGAGTAAATTAGATTACCAATATGTGTGGGAATGATTAAATCATGCCACATTGGTTCAGCTAACACCATGTTTTGATTCTAGAATACTGTCTTAACCACTGGGTTCTCGAGATACAAACACACATGCCCATCTTAGTAGCCTGCACACTCTTTTGAATACCTGGGCATGCTTTCCATATTTTACTGTTTGAATTCCTAAAACCTGAGATTTAGTTCCTGAGAACTGTCAAAGAGTTCTTCTTAAAACTGAGTTTGAGTTTACAATATAACAGTTAATGTGTTCCAGATTTTTCACTACCTGGTATTTCCTATTGAGACATAAACCATAACTCACTTGCTATCACACTCATGCATACACACACACACTCAATATTCACACACACACATTGCCTAGATGGGTATACCCCTCTCTCTATATATGTGATGCATGTAGCTAGGATGATTGGGGATTACTATGTGTAATGTATATGGCCATTAGTTTACATATATGTGAATGTAGACACACACACACACACACATATATATATATATATATATTTATATATATATATATATATATATATATATATATATATATATATATATGATCTAGCTTATGTGTAATATATTATATAAATGTGTAATGATTTGGACAATTTGTATAGGTTGTATGGACTTGGTAGACTAGTATAGGCTAGTTTAGCCTTGATTAGACTAATGTAGAATTGATAGACAAGGTTTAGACCTAGAATGGCATAGTTGACCTAGTTGACTTTCAAGGTTGACCAGAGTTGACCAAGAGTTGACTTTGGTCTAGATTGACCTAGATTCATATAGAATGCATTGAATTGCATCTTATTACCATTTTGGACTTGTTGTGACTTGTGATGTTCTTATTAGGAGCCAGACACCTCTCCTCGGACAGTACTTTTTATTCGGACACTCAAATACCAGGTGAGTATATTCTCTGATCATTTCATATCCTGTTAAAATTATTCTCCTGCTTTAAATTACTTTACTTGATACTGTCATGTTGGTCACACGGATTAGTACTATATGGATCCTTTCTTGAGATGGTATCCCCTCAGGGAGCATCGGATACTACATGTTCTGTGCGTTTCACTTACATTGTGTATCACTATGCTTCATGGTTCATTGAATTACTTGTGACATGTACTCTCATGATCACAGAGTCTTCCTTGAATCCCCTATTTATCGACTTTCCTAGAATCCCCATTTATGGGACTATCATGTACCACCCTTCTAGGACCGTTAGATGAATCATAACATAACCTGGCTGGATCCTTGTGTATTGATTGGGGGTACGGGGGAGTAGAAGTAGACATGTGAATAATATCCAAGTAGTGTAGCATTAGAATCTTTCCATAGTGTAGTATCAGAATCACCTATGCCATTCACATGTTTATATTATACTCTGACTCACTAGCCACTGTTAGTTCTCTACTTATAGTAGATATTTCTATTACAGTTCTTTCTCTATTTACATTCTGTACTTTTTTTCAGTTCCTATATCTTACTTTACTGCATGATTATATTTTCTAACCTGCTATGAACTGTTGAGATGTATTGTGCTCGCTCCGTCCTGATTTGGCACTGTTGAATTTTTACAGAGGACGAGGATGAGGCTGGTGTTGACACCTTCTACGGGACAGCCCTAGACGACACTTATGAGCTGGACTCTCAGGAGGACCCAGCTCTAGCTGATGACATTACCCCGACTGACTAGACTAGTTTAGTTAGGATTTATCTTACTTATGTTGTCTTGGGACTAGTTTAGTCTAGGTTTTACTATTTCTGTCATTGGAGATCTGGATTGTATATATTCTTTCATACTCTGTGGTTGAGACTTGTATTTCTGGATGTTGCTGAGTTGTTATCTTAGACACTTAGACTATTTTGATCATCTGTATTTCATTTGAGTTCTATATCATATCGTGCTTCTTCTTTCTTAGTTGTGATTGAGTTTACATTCTGCTATGTCACCCCCATTCGGGGAGTATAAACTGCTTAGCATTATATTGTTAGATATTGTGACCTAGGACAACGTTCTACCGTCAACACTGCGGCGTAGGCTGGACGTACCCACTTCTCGTGCCCTTACTCTAGGGTACGGGTCGTGACACATTTTTAGTGGTGGCCCATGCAGGTCTAGACTAGAAGTGTAGTGATATTCGAACGAGAGTATCACTACAGCCTGCAGTAGGATATAGGACATTAGTTTTCCAGGTACTCAATCACATTAGGAAAAACTCTATTATTGCAATCTAAATCCTTACTGTCAATTGATTTCTTTTGAATTTTAACTGTCTGCCTTTGTTATATCTCTTCTTTCTCAGTAATTGATACCCTTGTTTGGTCTGTCTTCAGGATGGTGGAGACGCGATCACAGCATACCATTCATGGGGATGCTGTAGAGGGGACTGCTACCTCTCAGCCAGTTCAGCAGGGTCAGGAGACTGCAGCTCCTGCCACCTCTGCTCGTATTGGGACTTCAGCAACAGCAGCAGGGGGTATGCCTCCACCAGCTCGGAGGCAGGACCCAGTCATCCCAGAGGTGCCTTCCCAGCAGCTGCCGCCTACAGGATACGTGGACGCAACACAGATGTTCGCCTACTTTCAGCAGTTTATGGAGGTGCAACAGACCCGACAGGCCAGGAGCATGGAGTTGGCCCTTATGACAGTCGCAGCTCGACCAGCAGTCCAGCAACCGAGGACACCTGGGATAGAGCAATTCCAGAAGATAAGCCCCTGAGACTTCCTGGGGACGGAGGGGATTTTATATGCTGACGAGTGGATCGAGCATATAGAGAAGATCTTTCGCCCGGCCCGGATACCGGCAGATCTCCAGATAGATACAGCAGCTAGCAGGATGCGAGATCTTGCTCGCACCTGGTATCAGTCAGACCCCAGGGTGGGGGTAGCTGGACAGAACTGGGAGGAGTTCAAGGGCTTCTTCAAGAAGAAGTTCTTTCCAGAGGCAGCGCTTCGAGCCTTGGAGTCGCAGTTTGAGAGCTTAGTTCAGGGGGGCTGTCAGTAGAGGAGTACGCTAGGGAGTTCGGCCGCCTCGGCAGATTCGTAGAGGGCTTGAGCGAGACGGCGAAGGCCCAGAGGTTCCGAAAGGGTCTGGTCAAGGAAGTCAAGTCCTTGACCAAGGGCAACAGGGATGCCACTTTTGAGGAGATTTTGACGGGAGCTTTATTGGCTGAGGATGATCTTGAGCTGAGGCTCAAGAGGGGGAAAGACCCTGTTAGGGGCAGCAGCAACGGAGGCCAGGATAAGAGGCCTCACTTTCAGCACTAGCAGCCGAGGCAGTTCCAACCGCAGCCGTTCCAGCAGAGACAGCAGCAGCAGCCGAGACAGCAGCAGCAGGGCCAGAGACAGATTATTACTTGTGCTTACTGCAAGAAGCCCGGGCATGTCTTCAATGAGTGCCGGAAGAGGCTAGGCCGGTGCCTAGTGTGTGGTTCACCAAACCACCAGATGAAGGAGTGTCACATGGGATGAGCAGCTCAGGGAGCAGCAGTCAGAGCTCCAGCAGGCCAGTAGAGGGGACCAGCCCTGCCGACACAGCAACAGAGGTTCGTTCAGCACCAGCAGCAGGCCAGAGGAGGCCAGCAGGGGCGAGCTTTCGCCATGGCAACCGAGGATGCAGAGGTGATATGAGAGCTGATCGCAGGTATGGTTCTTTTCGACTCCAGTCCAGCTTTTGTATTATTTGATTCCGGTGCTTTGCATAGTTTCGTATCAGTATCATTTGCGATTTGACACAGTATCATAGCTGAATCATTGCCCAGGACTTACAAGATCACGACCGGGGGTGGCATTATCCTCGTGAGTGATGTTTGTAAGGGTCGGAGTGTTGTTTTGGGAGGCCGTGAGTTGGAGGTGAGCCTGCTCGTGATGCCATTGTCAAACTACGATATAGTACTCGGTATAGATTGGTTGAGCATGCACCACGCCAGTATTAATTGTAGAGGAGGTAGAGTTCTCTTCAGAGTGCCAGGGGAGCCAGAGTTCGAGTACTCTAGACGTCAGGCGGAGCAGAGCAGCGAAGTTTTCTGCGGAGTCTCGATTGAGGAGCAGACGATTCCACACCCCTTGATAGCAGAGTATATGGATGTTTTTCCAGAGGAGTTGCCTGGATTGCCACCAGACAGGGATATTGAGTTCTCGATAGACTTGGTTCTATGAGTGGAACCCATCTCTCAGCACGTCTATCGAGTGAACAACAGTGACTTGGTGGAGCTGAAGAAGCAGGTGGATGAACTACAGGACAAGGGCTTCATCCGTTCGAGTTCGTCGCCATGGGGTGTACCAGTATTGTTTGTACCGAAGAAGGATGGGTCAGTACGGATGTGTATTGACTACAGGGCACTCAACAACCTGACAATCAAGAACAGATACCTACTGCCGCGGATCGATGATCTCTTTGATCAGTTGAGCGGAGCTCGGGTGTTCTCCAAGATTGATTTGAGGTCAGGTTATAACCAGGTGAAGGTGAAGGGGGAGGATGTTCCCAAGACAGCTTTCAGGATACGGTACGGACAGTTTGAGTTTTTGGTTATGCCGTTTGTGCTAACCAATGCACCAGTAGTATTTATGAACCTAATGAACAAGGTGTTCCACCAGTACTTGGACAAGTTCGTAGTGGTATTTATTGATGACATCTTGGTGTATTCGAAGACCGAGGAGGAGCACGAGGAGCATCTGAGGATAGTGCTGGAGACTCTCAGGAAGGAGCAGCTTTATGGGATTCTCTCCAAGTGTGAGTTCTTCTTCGCGGATTCACTTTTTAGGGCATGTGGTGACTGGAGATGGGATCTCATTTGACCCCAAGAAGATTGTAGCAGTTGAGGCATGGACAGCGCCGACTTCATTGGCATAGATCAGGAGCTTCTTGGGGCTGGCAGGATATTATAGGAGATTTATGCAGGATTTCTCCCGGGTTGCAGAGCCGTTGACTCGGTTGACCCTGAAGGATGCTGAGTATGTTTGGTCCGAGGAGTGTCAGGCAGCTTTTGATGAGTTGAAGAAGCGGCTTACGACAGCTCCGATTCTGATATTGCCTTCAGGATCAGGGGGGTTCACTATCTATAGTGATGCTTTAGGGAAGGGGCTGGGTTGTGTCTTGTAGCAGCATAGGAAGGTGATTTCCTATGCTTCCAGGCAATTACATCCCCATAAGAAGAACTACCCTATCCACAACCTGGAGCTGGCAGCAGTGATATTTGCTCTGAAGTTGTGGAAGCACTATCTGTACGGAGAGAGGGTAGAGATTTTCACAGATCACAAGAGCTTAAAGTATGTGTTTACACAGAAAGAGCTCAACATGAGGCAACACAGATGGCTAGAGTTGATGAAGGACTTTGACATCCTACTTCAGTATCATCCAGGGAAGGCCAACGTGGTTGCCGATGCCTTGATAGGTATCCGACAGCCATGTATTTGACTATGGATCGACACTTGCTTGCAGACTTGGAGAGCCTTGGGATTGAGGTGATCGTGTCCGGAGTGCAGTTGTAGTTATGGGGCCTTCAGATACAGTCAGACTTGATGGAGAGGATCAAGATGACATAGTTTGAGGACGTTGCTCTGCGGTGTCTCCGATAGCAGGTTCGAGCAAGATTGCTGGATGGCAAGTTTTTTCTTGCAGAGGATGGTGCCTTGCGGCACGGTTCCAGGTTATGTGTGCCAGCGAAGATCTCCAAGAGCAGGTTTTGCAGGAGGTCCACAGATCTCAGTACTCTGTACATCCTGGTGCCAACAAGATGTACCAAGATCTGAGGGAGAATATTTGGTGGTACGTGATGAAGCGGGAGGTAGCCCACTTCGTAGCTAGATGCTTAGTCTGTCAACAGGTCAAGGCAGAGAAGTAGAGGCCCGATGGATTGTTACAGCCATTGCCCATTCCCGAGTGGAAGTGGGAGCATATCACTATAGATTTCGTATCTGGGTTATCGTGTATACCAAAAGTAAAAGACGCAATTTGGATCATCGTTGACAGGTTGACCAAATCGGCCCACTTCTTGCCATTCAAGGTGGGTACATCTACAGAGAGGCTTACGAAGATGTATATATGGCAGATTGTCAGGATTTACGGGGTTTCGGTCAGCATCGTCTCGGATCGGGATAGTCGATTTACTTCCCATTTTTGGAGGAGTCTGCAGACTAGTTTGGGCACTCAGCTCAAGTTTAGTACTGCATACCACCCCCAAACGGACGGACAGTCAGAGAGGACTATTCAGACGCTCGAGGATATGCTGCAGACGTGCGTCTTGGACTTTGGAGGTTCCTGGAAGGATCATCTACATTTGGTGGAGTTTGCTTACAACAACAGTTTTTAGGCCAGCATTAAGATGTCACCTTTCTAGGATCTGTACGGCCATAGGTGTCGTACGCCCATATCTTAGGATGATATTGGTGAGCGAGCTTTACTGGGACCAGAGATGGTTGTTGACACAACCGAGAAGGTGAAGCTCGTCAGGGACAGACTTCGCGTGGCGCAGGACAGACATCGACACTTGGCCGATAGCCACCGGAGGCCATTGGAGTTTGAGGTACAGATTAGAGTAGGATTAGATTTAGGTTGTTTGTTTGTGTTTTATTGATCATGTTTGTCTATCATAGTTAAATTAAGACCTTGCTTGTGATTAGGTTAGAGACCAGGTTTTCTTGAGGATATCTCCGACTCGTGGTACGATACGTTTTGGTGGAGGTGGAAAGCTTAGCCCGTGCTTCATCGGCCCTTTCGTCATCAGCGGGATAGTCGACGACGTGGCTTACAGGCTAGACTTGCCACCTGCACTAGTAGGTGTCCACAACATATTCCACGTATCACAGTTGAGACGATATGTGGCTGATCCTAGCCATGTGCTCGACCATTCGGAGATTGAGGTTGGGCCTTTTCTCAGCTATCCAGGGCAGCCAGTGGAGATTCTTGATCGACGGGAGAAGGTACTGAGGAACCAGGTGATACCTTTGGTTCCCGTCGCATGGAGGCATATATTCTCCAGCAGAGTCTACCTGGGAGCGGAAGGATGAGATGCGCGAGCGATACCCATTTCTTTTTGGACCGTGAGGTATACTTTCTATCCTTCTCATCAGTTGCATTTTGCCTTTCAATTTCAAGGACAAAATTCTTTTAAGGAGGGTAGATTTGTCACTACCACATTTCTAGTATGGAGGTATTTTGGTCATTTTGAATTTAAGATGGCATTAGACGGCTTTAAGTCATAAGCCATGACTTATGGTTTTGGAAACAATTAATTAGCAACTTAGCCCATAGCTTGTGAATTTGCCCCAAGCCCATTAGCTAACCTAAAACCTAACCCTAACCCTAGCTTGGCCGGCCACATTGGGAACCCCACCCCTATTTATACTCTCTTCCATTTAGGGCTAGCCTCTTTTAGGAAAGATCACAAGTTGGAAAAAGTAATAAATCCCCAACTTCAATAATTCCTAGAAAATCCAATTTAATTCCTTTTCTATCCAAACCAATTGCATTAGGTTCTAAATTCCTTCTACTTGCTGTTTGTGTTGAGAAATTTTAGAGTGTGGACAATTTGGTGAAGTTTGGCCATCATGAAGAACACCCCTCTTTGGAGCTTCTTGGGGAAATTGACACCTATAGGTAATTCCTTCAAAACTTATTAAAATTGCTGTTATTATTGCATATTAGCCTAGATCTAGGTGTCCCCTAGCTAACCCTAGATTTTTATAGGATATTGTGTCCAATTCATGTCCTGTTTGGACACATATCAGTCCCTATAACCTAGTGTTTGATGAAATGCCCCAAAGGAGATTTCGATCTAATTTCTAGGAAAATTTTGAATAGGATTCTAGGGTTTAGTGTTGCTTGTTAGAATTTGGTTGACTGAGTTGGTTTTCGTGTTGTGTCGTGTCGGTTTTGACACGTGAACACACACATTTCTGCTGCACAGATCTGTCCTGCTACTCGGGTGTGAGTGCACAGTAGACACTTGGACACGAGATATTGGACACACACGAAGGGGCATTGACTGACACCAAGTGTGTCAAGTTTTAGGGTCTCTCGTGTCATGTTGGACACGTAATTAGCTGCACACTGGTATTACACTGTGTGTGTCAGTAGATTTTTTGACACTGATACGTGTGTCGTATCACCCACACGCGCGTCGTGGACACGTATCAGGGTGTCCCCGATCTAGCCCTAGTCCCCCTCGACACTGGGACACGATTACGAGATCTGTGTCGCTTTGTGTCAAGTGCACGAGCACTGGAAACACGTGCACGATACTGCTTTGTACTGCACTGTGTCCAGTTTGATATTTTGGTGTTTTAAATTATTTAGACACATTCGTGTCCTATTTGTGGATACGAATGGCATTCCCTAGACACGTGTCATATGGAGAATATATCTATACACCTGTTTATGAATTTGAATGGTAAAAATAATTGGGTCTCGAAATAGAAATTCCATGTATCAGTGTATGAATACTGTTCTCAGTTTTAAGTAAACCCTTACTGTTTGTTAATTGATTTTAATGATGTTCATGGTTAATTAGGGTTACCTACATATGTCAGGATTGGTAATTATGTTGGTGTGTGGTTTGTGTAATCAATGAGTTTAGAATTTGGTTTTTGGGTATGCTAACTATTGGTTTATTGAGCACTGTCACTTGATCCCTGATCTTTAAACCTGAGAATTCAAGAATGAGTAAATTAGATTACCTATATGTGTGGGAATGATTAAATCATGCCACATTGGTTCACCTAACACCCTGTTTTGATTCTAGAATACTGTCTTAACTACTGGGTTCTCGAGACACAAACACACATGCCTATCTTAGTAGCCTGTACACTCTTTTGAATACCTGGGCATGCTTTCCTTATTTCACTATTTGAATTCCTAAAACCTGAGATTTAGTTCCTGAGAACTGTCAAAGAGTTCTTCTTAAAACTGAGTTTGAGTTTACAATATAACTGTTAATGTGTTCCAGATTTTTCACTAACTGGTATTTCCTATTGAGACATGAACCATAGCTCACTTGCTATCACACTCATGCATACACACACACTCTCAATATACACACACACACATTGCCTAGATGGGTATACCCCTCTCTCTATATATGTGATGCATATAGCTAGGGTGATTGGGGATTACTATGTGTAATGTATTTGGCCATTAGTTTATATATATATATATATATATATATATATATATTATCTAGCTTATGTGTAATGTATTATATAAATGTGTAATGACTTGGACAGTTTGTATAGGTTGTATGGACTTGTAGACTAGTATAGGCTAGTTTAGCCTTGATTAGACTAATATATACTTGATAGACTAGGTTTAGACCTAGAATGGCATAGTTGACCTAGTTGACTTTCAGGGTTGACCAGAGTTGACCAAGAGTTGACTTTGATCTAGATTGACCTAGATTCATGTAGAATGCATTGAATTGCATCTTATTACCATTTTGAACTAGTTGTGACTTGTGCTGTTCTGATTAGGCGCCAGACACCTCTCCTCGGACAATACTTTTTATCTGGACACTCAGATACCAGGCGAGTACATTCTCTGATCATTTCATATCCTGTTAGAATTATTCTCTTGCTTTAAATTACTTTACTTGATACTGTCACGTTGGTCACAGGGATTAGTACTATATAGATCCTTTCTTGAGATGTTATCCCCTCAGGGAGCATCCGATACTACATGTTCTGTGCGTTTCACATATATTGTGTATCACTATGCTTCATGGTTCATTAAATTACTTGTGACATGTACTCTCATGATCACAGAGTCTTCCTTGAATCCCTCATTTATGGGCTTTCCTTGAATCTCCATTTATGGGACTATCATGTACCACCCTTCGGGGGCCGTTACATGAATCATAATATAACCTGGCTGGATCCTTGTGTATTGATTGGGGGTACAGGGGAGTAGAAGTAGACATGTGAATAATATCCAAGTAGTGTAGCATAAGAATCTTTTCGTAGTGTAGTATCAGAATCATCTATGTCATTCACATGTTTATATTGTACTCTGACTCACTAGCCACTGTTAGTTCTCAACTTATAGTAGATATTTCTATTACAGTTCTCTCTCTGTTTACATTCTGTACTTTCTTTCAGTTCCTGTATTTTACTTTACTGCATGATTATATTTTCTAACCTGCTATGAACTGTTGAGATGTATTGTGCTCGCTTCGTCCTGATTGGGCACCGTTGAATGTTTGCAGAGGACGAGGATGAGGCTGGTGTTGACACCTTCTATGGGACAGCCCTAGATGACACTTGTGAGCTGGACTCTCAGGAGGACCCAGCTATAGCTGATGATATTACCCCGACTGCCTAGATTAGTTTTATTAGGCTTTATCTTACTTATGTTGTCTTGGGACTAGTTTAGTCTAGGTTTTACTATTTCTGTTATTTGAGATCTGGATTGTATATATTCTTTCATACTCTGTGGTTGAGACTTGTATTTCTGGATGTTGCTGAGTTGTTATCTTAGACACTTAGACTCTTCTGATCATTTGTATTTCATTTGATTTCTATATCATATCGTGCATCTTCTTCCTTAGTAGTGATTGAGTTTACATTCTGCTATGTCACCCCCATTTGGGGAGTATAACCTACTTAGCATTATATTGTTAGATGTTGTGACCTAGGACAGCGTTCTACCGCCGACACTACGGCGTAGGCTGGACGTACCCACTTCTCGTGCCCTTACTTTAGGGTGTAGGTCGTGACACCTATGTGCCATGTGTGGTCTGATTCTGGGAAGGTCGACCGGAACGCCTATTTGGCGGGCTCGCGACCTGATCTAACGGGCAAAATTGTGCATGGCCCACCGGAATCCAATTTTGGTATAAAACGGGGCTAACTTTGGTGTAAAATTGTGCATGGCCAACCGGAATCCAACTTTGGTGTAAAACGGGTCCAACTTTAGAGAAGATAGATACTGGCACACATTTCGGTGTAAAACGGGTCCAACGACGGATATCGTTTTGACCCAAAATTATAATTTTGCCCCTGTGTCCAGAATTAGACTTTTGGACATGCGTTTCTTAGACATATCTTTTATACCAGGAATATTTTTGATGTTTGTTTCAGCATCCAGAGCCGTTCGTGGTTTGTGACTTTCTTTTGCTGACGCTTGTGACTGTTGGATTTGCCATCCTCGCACCACAGCCAAGATACCTTGCCACCATACTCTGTAATTACTTTACTTATTTTTTAGTTATTTATATTCAGTTTTATTTATATACTGCATGGACTATATCATTGTGCGTCTAAGTCACACTTGGGTGCAAGCGACTATATCGGTTGTTTTACTTGCTTTGGTTCTATTTTCTTGCATTGACTTAGCCTAGTGACCACCCATTGATGATGAGGTATTGGTATATCTCATATGGCCTTACACATGCTTTATTACGTATTGTGAGTCACATATAGGACACGTACTCGCATACTCGGCTGGCCACCGATGCGTCTTAGACATGCGATGGATATGAGTAAATGCCAATAGAATTGTATACTAGTAGACTTGGCAGTTACTAGAGGTTCATATGGGTCATGGAGATGACGATGCTAGGCATTTGGGTGGGGGAAACAATACCTGACGTATGGGCTTTTACTACACTTTTCCGTGTAACCCGAAAGCTCCGCTGGAGATACGGGTATGATTATCCACTCAGGTTGGATACTGACGTTCTTAAACGTTATGTGCTTGGCCACTGGTGCCCGAGATGGGACTATACCAGATCCTATTATCATCCAGCGCTCATGCGTCGAAGGATTGTGTCTCAACTGCATGTTCACAATAGAACGGTTAGGAACCCTATTGCATGCATTACTCTTTTACTTATTATATATCACAGTTTATACGGCATGGTGTTTTCTTGTATCTTGTTACGCCCTCTGAGGATCTGGTTATCTCTCCAGAATTAGACAATTTCCTACAGGAGTACGGCACGGCTTTGGATCCATTTTTTATGGACGACGAGGCATTCCCTTCTGACATTTAGTTCTATCCTAGCTTTGAGATTTATTGAGACTATTTAGTGGACATCTTTCTATTTCTTTTCTTTCTATTTGCGCAGGTTGGACTCCGATCATTTGAGACTATTTTTCATAGATGTTTGGATTGGGTATGTCCACCCGGCTATATTTTTGACTTGCTTATTTATTCTGGACTTCTTATATCTTCTGCGATGAGCTGTGGATGAGATGTATTTATTTATATTCTGGCCTATAATTATTATTATTTACAGCTTATGTACGTATACGAGGATTCCATATATTGGAGTATTCTTCGTATATGTGCAGCTTGCATGCATACGTACTTGGTTCTAAGTATTTTGGGACTGGGCGTTACAAAAGGTGATATGCACTTTCTGCCATACAGTGCCTCAAACGGTGCCATCTAGATACTGGCCTGAAAATTGTTATTGTAGGATAACTCCACTAGATGCAGGTGATCTTGTCACGAACTACCAAAGTCAAGTGTACAGTATCGTAACATATCTTCAAGTGTTTAAATCATTCGCTCCGACTGACCATCAGTTTGTGGATGATAAGCTGAACTAAATTTGAGATGAGTTTCCAAACTCTCTTGAAGACTCCGCCAAAAGTACGATATAAATCTTGAATCTTGGTCTAATACAATACTGACTGGCACTCCATACAATCTGACTATTTGTCTGAGGTACATCTCTGCAAGCTGATCCATTGACTGACCAATTATGAAAGGAAGAAAATGAGCCACCTTAGTGAGTCTGTCAACTATAACCCATATAGCATCTCTTCCAGCTGGGAATTTAGGTAACCAATTACAAAATCCATGGTAATATGTTTATATTTCCATTATGGGATCGGTAAAGGTTGAAGAAGTCCAGCTGGCCTCTGATGTTCAGCTATAACTTGCTGACAAACTAAAGAACGAGAGACAAACTGGGCTATCTCTCTCTTCATGCCATTCCACCAGAAATATTGACGGATATCACGATACATCTTCGTACCACCGAGATGAATTGAATACTAGGAACTGTGAGCCTCTGCGATGATCTTTTGCTAGATGTTACCACTAGGTACACAAAGACGCCTTCCATGTTGAAGCCTGCCATCTTCGTGAATGCATAACTATGTGCTCTGTCCTTCTTCACATTCTGCCCTAAGCCGCTGAAGCTTAGAATCCGCTGACTGAGCTGTCTTGATTCTCTCCATTATATTGGACTGAACTCGCATATTGACCATCAATGCCACATTGGTATGTAAAACTATCTCTATACCCATCTTCTGAAGAACCTCTAATAACTCTGGCTGTGCTGTTAGAAAATAAGCTCCTGTTCTTCTGCTCAATACGTCAGCAACTACGTTGGCCTTTCCAGGATGATACTGTAGGTTGATGTCATAATCCACCTGTAACTCAAACCACCTTCTCTGACGCATGTTAAGATCCTTCTGGGTAAACACATACTTAAGACTCTTGTGGTCGGTGAAAATCTCTACCCGATCTTTATACAAATAATGCCTCCAAAGCTTAAGTGCAAAAACCACCGAAGCTAACTCCAAGTCGTGGGTTGGGTAATTCCTCTCATCATCACAAAGCTGACATGACGCATAAGCTACTACCTTGCCATGCTGCATTAAGACGCATCCTAATCCTCTGCCTGAAGCATCACAATAAACTGAAAATTCTCTAGTCCCATCTGGAAGCATGAGAATACGTGTCGTCATCAATCCTCGCTTCAACTTCTCGAATTAACTTTGACACTCTATTGTCCAAGCAAACTGCATACATCCTTGCGGGTCAACTGCGTCAAGGGCGTTAAAATTCGAACAAAGTCTGACATAAATCACCGATAATAGCGCACTAATCCTAGAAAATTGCAAACTTTTGCAATAGTACTGGGTACTGGCCATATTTCTATAGCTACTATCTTCTGGGGGTCCACTTCTACTCTACCTCTTGTGAGGGTATGACCTAAGTACGAAATACGATCAAGCCAAAATTTGCACTTGCTGAACTTCGCGTACAACTGGTGCTCTCTGAGAATCTGAAGGACTACTCGGAGATGTTGCTCATACTCTGCTTCACTTTTGCTATAGACTAAGATGTCATCTATAAACACTATCACGAACTGATCCAAATAAGGCATCAATATGAGATTCATGAGATCCATGTATACTGCAGGTGCATTGGTCGCTCCGAATGGCATAACGAAAAACTCCTAATATCCATATCTAGATCTGAATGCTATCTTCGGGATGTCTTGCTCTCTAACTCTGATCTGATGGTACCCCGACCGCTAGTCAATCTTTGAGAATACTACTGCTACACTGAGTTGATCGAATAAATCATCTATCCTTGGTAGGGGATATCTGTTCTTGATTGTTACAAAATTCAAGATACGATAATCAACACATAATCTTGATGTACCATCCTTATTTTTCAGAAGAAGCATCGGGGCTCCCTAAGGCGATCCACTAGCACAAATGAATCCCTTGGTTCTGAGTTCTTTAATCATCTTATACAGGATCTCCAATTCTGATGGTGCCATTCTGTAGACTCTCTCTGATACTGATGTCGTCCTGGAATCAAATCAATAGTAAACTCTATCTCTCTCTCTCTCTGGCGGCATGCTTGGAAGCTCTTCGGGAAATACGTCAAGAAATTCTTCAACTACTCAAGGAAACTGAACTGCTTCTGCTACTGCCACCCGCAAGATTGGTGGAGAAGGTTCAACTTCGCCTCTAGAAAACGAAGACTCTTCTTCGCCGGGAATACCAAAAATAATTATGCTAATATGGCAGTCTATTCCTGCATACTGATCCTTCAACCAATCCATTCCTAGGACCACATCATAGTCGGCCATCGAAAATTTTAACAATCTAGCGTAGAACTCTTTACCGCTAACTATGATTCGACACAAAGAAAAGACTATATCTACTAACATAAGACCATTACCAGTAAGTATATTTAGCCTTACTGACAATGACTCGGGCTCCAGTCCTATCCATGTTACGAATCGTGTAGACATAAATGAATGCGATGCACCCGAATCAAATAATATTGATGCTGAAGAAGAGTTGACAAGAATGGTACCTGCCACCACCTTACCTGATGCTAATTCTTCTGCCACGGTCAAAGCCATAACTTGACCACGTCCCCTTGGTGTTAGTCCCCTCTACTGGTGACCTCTCTGCCTGTTATGAATTTGAGCTTAGGTCTGAACATACTGTTGTGGCCTCTACTGCTGGAAGGTCTAGGCCTTAGGCAGCAATTGCCTCGGAGGCTGGTACTACTGCTGCACTGGTGCTGGTCTCCTAACCGATGGACTGGTTATGGTTGATGAAGATGAACTGGCTCTATACGGGCAGGACCCTATCATGTGGTCCGGTGTCCCATAAGCCAAGCACAATTCCTGTGCTCTACGACACTCTGAAACTACGTGTCCAGGCTTCCCACAATGAGAGCAGCCCATTACGGAAGATTGCTTCTTCTTATGTTGCTGAGGATATATCAGAGTCGAGTGCTGAACCGACGAAACTGTAATCGCCTTCCTAGGAGCTCCAACGGTCAAAGCCCTAGTTGTCAGGGCTGGTGCTGATGACTGAGATAACTGTCCATGAGGCCTCTTCTATCCTCCAGTTCGATGTACTATCCTCTTGGAGGTATATTCATGTCGCCTTGCTGCTCGCAAAACTGCATCAAATGTCTAGTGCTCAAACTGTTCCACCGCTAGAATAATCTCTAGGTGTAGTCCCTGCTGGAATCGCTGGGCCCGGTCCAATTCGGTCCCCACCAAGGTGGAAGCAAACCGACTAAGCCTAGAAAACTCACCCACATATCCATCAACCGTCCTTCCCATCTACTTGAGACTTTTAAACCTTGTCTGCAAATCATAGCGAGCCACTCCATCAAAATACTTCGTCTGAAATTTGTCACTAAATACCACCCACAAGACAGGCGTCACCAAACCAACTGCTACTATCGCCCACCAGATGCGGGCTAAGTCCAATAATTGCAGGCGCACAACGGCCACCTTCTCTTCCTTTGGAATCCTTGTTGCCTCTAGAATAACCTTTATATCTTGAAGCCAAGCATCAACAGCAATAGCATCTTCACTGTCGTCAAAGAAGGAAGTATTCAGGCGCTTGAAGATGTTAGCCGCATTGTTCCCTTGATAACCAACTATACCCATAGCTTCTTGTATTGCCTGCTGCAGGGCATCGTCCCGACGATCTTGTGATGCAAGCAAGTCCCAGATGAGTCCCATCAGGACTCTACTGTCAGGATCTATAGGCTGGGTTGGCTGAATCGGTGGCTCTGGATTCTCGGAAGGCATGACACGGGATGCTGCCCCTGAGTGCTGGGTTTGGTCCCCAGGCTGTGGCTGGTTAACTTGTTGTTGCTGGTTCTCTGGAGCTGCTCCACCCGGCTGATCTGTAGGACCAGGAATAATGCCACTGAAGAAAATGACATGGGGAACAATAAGGAAGGACCAAGATAGATTAAAGATAAAGCACCTTATCAGGTCAAGATTGAGTAAGATTAGAAAGCACGAGTAGGGATCAAGGGCGAATGCTGATTGAGACATCTATTTAGTAAAACCCTCATACATCTTGATTTACAAGACCTGCATGAGCCACTACTTAAACCGTGTCACGCCCCAAAATAAGAATACTAGAGAGCGGGAGACAGACACAGCCAGCTACATACATTAAAGTGCAACCCACCTCGTAATAAGGTCACGGTTGTCTAGATGCATATGGGTTTATCTACAAGCCAACAGTCTTTTATGGTCATGAACAAGTTTCTCAATCTCAAGCAAGCAAATAATTATTACAAGATGTTAGATCATCAAACATACAAAGTAAGACATCCCAAACATTACATATTTAGATGATCATGGAGCTAGTCATACAAAATGTTAGACTAGCAAGAGTCAAGTCATATATGATCAACCCTAGGATTTGGCAATCATGTTACAGCCCTTAGGTAGACAGAAATAAAGTTTCAACACGAGCTAACACGTGCTCGACGGCTAAATGCCTCAAAAGAATATGTTACATTAGAGTGGGAGAGCAAAATAAGAAAACCCACTCATTGCCGCGGTTACGCCTGGTGTTCACCATATGGCTGAAAGGCAGGTAGATCCTCGGGTATCATTCCAAAATCTGGCCATACAAAACCAGCTGGATCATACCCCCAGAAAGAGCAAGTGCCACAAGGGAGGCTTCACTTAGGACCTAAAACTAGCATAAACGGAATAGAAGAGCTGATAAATGAACATAATTAAATAACACAAAAGACATGCTTTAAAGAACATACTAGCTTCTATTAAGAAAATAAGATGTAGAATATAATTCCCATGTTAATCATGAGACAATTATTCAGGCACGACCAATCAAGTCCTACGACTTGCTATCATTAGCTAACTAGGGTTGTCACAGGCCTAGTTACTAACAAAATATAACGAGATGTTCCCACAGTCACAAGCCCTGTAAACTGTTCAGGTTATCCAGGCGAAGTTATAAGAGTTACTAGATTACTGGTGTACTTTAGTACTTATGATTCAAGAAGTACAATACATGACAGTGTAATAGAAATGTGCCCTACTCGTCGGCATGCTACACGTCCACATGTGTGGCCGGGATAACGGGATTGCCTGTAACTGAAAAATCTATTTATATGAACTACTTGATCAATCTAGTCATTAGCCTAGTAAGATTTATTATGAATCCCTGACCATGGTAACCAGGAATCCATGTCCTAGACGTGATGCAAGACGAGACAAGTAGCTTGTACAGACACAATCAACCACGGAGTAAAGGCAAGAGTTACACTAGCAAGACAGTAATAGCTGTCGCAACAACAATCAAGATTATACATGTCATGTCAGGTTTACTAGTCATGTCAAGACTACTTGTCAGGTGTGTGCCTCGATGGGCCACAATCAAGATTATACAAGATGGGTTCATGTTATCATGTTCAATTCAAGTCAATATTCAGTTCAAGTCTCATCAAGCTCAACTTCTATCATGCGTAGTATTAACAAGTTATCAAGTCTGGATCGTATTGTCATGTCGTGTTCAGGTTAGGTTCTGGTTTTAGTCAAGTACTGTCATGCTCAAGTTACTGGTTCCATGGTGGATAATAGTCAAGTTGGGTCTTTACAAGATAGGCCAAGTACAGGGTACATGCATATAACAAAATGTTACAAGAGAACAAGCATGGAGATACACTGGTTATTAGGCGCACGATAATTGTCGTACGCGACAAGAATTGCGCTCGGCGAGAAGCGCGGGGTGGCGCGCGGCAAGTGGCACTCGGCCAAGTGGCGTACGATCGAAGAGCACGGCACTAAAGAGTGCGTGATGCTAGGTGACGCTCGGCCAGAAGCGTGGGGTGGCGCACGGCAAGTGGCGCTAGGCCAAGTGGCGCACGACCGAAGAGCTCGGGGCTAAAAAGCATGTGACCAGAATAGCGCGACACTAAGGAGCGCGTACGTGCAACGAAATGGCATAGCGCTAAAGAGCGCACACGCCCAAGGAGATGGCACAGTGCTAAAGAGCGCACGTGCACTATTCATCTTCTTCAACTAGTACAGAAAGCTTAGTTGAACTCATGAACTTCAAAATGCCATAACTCCACCAAAAAGAGTCAAAATCAAGCTTTTCAAAGGTCAAAATTGGATAGAACGGAATTTCCTACAATATGGAGCAACTAGTTTTCAAAATTATCAAGTTTTAATAGATCAAAAACCAAGAAAATAAGATAATCTTAAGACTTAGATCTGCAAAAATCCATCCATCAAAACCAAAAATGCCAAGTCCTAAAGAAGCTTAGAATCATGCAAGGAAGAGAATGGAACAACAAAAATTGAGATCCATCATGAAGCAAGTTGCACGTGCCTATGGTTGGTGGAGGAGTAAATGAGGAAGAAGATAAAGTAGGTGCAAAAGTAATGAGAAATAATGGAAGAGAGAGAGAGAGAGAAGTTGGTTTATATATCAACTCTTCTCATCTCAATCCCAACCAAAACAAACCAAGCCAAGCGAAGCCGAACCGAACTAAGGGCAAATTAAATCAAGACTAGGCTAAACTAGACAAGTCAAAATTCGGGTCACCTAACAAATATCAGAATTCTGTACACGTATACTGAAAATACATAAAACAAAAAACGGGAGTGAAAGTTCATAAGGGTATATATAATGGTAGAAGTCACCTAATTAAGATTAGAGAATAAGGTCGAAAGGGTTTTAGTGTTGGAAGAAAATAAGAAAAAATTTCTCCTTAAATTGATGGAGATTGACACATAATTTCCTTATTTGAAAGGGTCAAAATTTTAATGAATAAATATTTCCATTAAAATCAAGTCAAATAAATCACAAAACTATATTGATCAAATCTCAATCCATAATTGGACATAACAATAATTTAATATAGTATCCAATATTTTTAAATAAAATTTAAAGTCCATTTGCATAAATCCAAATCTTATAAAATAATTTAGCAAATCTTTTTATTAGTCAAAAAAGTAATCGTTAATTATAAAACTAAATTAATCAAATCTAAATCTAATATTTGATTACGATAATAATTTAAAATAATATTTAGTATTCTAAAATAATATTTAAAACACATTTTATAAACGCAAATCTTAAAATAATTTGGCAAATCTTTTGTCATTAAAAAATATTTAAAATAAAATAAGTAAAAATTTTAAAAATTTCGGGAATAGTAGTTAGACTGCAACTCCCTAGTCTACCAGAATACTAGAATCATTCTCAAGAACAACTTCCTCCGTCAAACTACATTAAGTGGGGCAAAGTGCCTCTATGTTATCGCCTAAAAATATGATTATCCAATCAGGATTAGAGCAACTACAAACACTGACAAACATTTCATAACATGATAGTGACTATGTAACAATAGTTAGAATATGTGATGCATGATAACAAGTAGATCTACAAAGCTAAACTAGCATTTTAATAAAAAATTGGAAATATTAGTAATATGATAAGAACATGGACAATATGGTAAAAGACTAGCTAATGAAACTATGCTAAACCATCCCTATCCTCTATGTGTTTTGAAATACCAAGTTCAACATGGGAACTGCTAGGATAATATGGCAAACACACATGAGAATATGCGATTCCTATCCACATGATACGGCATATGTGTGATTTCTACCCACACGATTAGATACGAAGAACGAAAATAGTTCACACGTCTACTATGGTATTTCTCCACCCGACAACTAGCGTTTATGGATTAAAGTCACGACATATAATATGTACTAATCACGAAACATGAATATCATGAATTAAATCCATAAAACAGTAATCACGTGTACCAAGAGTGACATAGAAATGATATGCATATCTAAATCATGAAATAGAGACAATACCAGAAAATAAAAGTGAATCACTATATGTACTTGCAATGATTTACTTTATACTAGATCAAACTGGTGTCCAAGTCAATGTCCAATAAACCTATATTAATTCAATTAATAAAATCAATATTTGAAAATAAATTCAAACTTCTAATCTATTTCTAGGCCTCTAAAGTTTTCTAGGTCTGAGGAATCCTATAGTTAGGCTCATACCCTATGGCTTCCTTTATGCTCTTGCCTATATCCAACCATTTGTCTTATTCATACCCTATGCATATATGTGTACCCTTACCTATCGTATGCAAGTCCTTATATCACATAGATGTATGTACATAACCATAATCTAATACAAAGAGCATATACATAAAACTATAACCAGTACTATGGAGTTACCTTAACTGCTAAACATATACCATGCTATACCATGGGATACTACCTCTCATGATTAACTTTCATTTCCTTATGTCTACCCTCATACCACACATGTCAGGACACCTACACACTAGGCTCATACCCACCTCATTTACCAACACACAAACTCTAGTTTAAATTGTACATACTTGTAGGTTTCTCTCCTCTAGCATACAGATACCCTCCTGTCTGTGGTTTCTTATGTAGAAACTCTCTGCCCATAATACAGTTGAACCCATACTTTAGCATTATAGCAAGTGCAACTGAAACCCTCTCCCTGATACCTGCACTTATAGGAACGTTGAGCACCTCTTAAGGGGGATGAATATAGTGTGTGCGATCAGCGAAAAGATAATCACTAAACTAAAAATTATATGTATAAGAAGTTTCACCGATGATAAGTGCTACACAGAT